>JAGIQG010000009.1:10305402-10905402 GCA_024679065.1 Sphyrna mokarran
TTATAAGGGGTATAGATAGAGTAAATGGAGGTAAACTTTTTCCACCTTTAGAAATGGATAGGACGAGAGGTCATGGCCATAGGGTGAGGGGGGCTATGTATAGGACGAATATTAGAGGGCAGTTTTTCACACAAAGGGTAGTGGGGGTGTGGAATGCACTGCCGAGTAAGGTGGTGGGAGCAGGCACGCTGGGGCTGTTTAAGGGTCTCTTGGACAGCCACATGAGCGGTATGCAGATAGAGGGATATATTAGGACTGTTTAACTACGGCTTTTTTCCACAGGTAATTCGGTCCATAATTTGAGCACGCATTCGGCAGGTGGTGCGGGTACAGCTCTTGGATGTTGATTCATGGGTTGCCTGGTACCTCATGTCGTATATGAGTGCTTTATGTGGACCACCTGAAGGGCACCATGACAGCTCAGAGACTATCGATGTGGCTGTGCAGACACTTGGAATTGGGCCGGTGTCTGCGGGAGTTTGCGCGTTCTCCCCGTGGTTGCGTGGGTTTTCTCCGGGCACTCCGGTTTCCTCCCACAACCCAAAAATTCGCTCTTAGGCTGATTGGGTAACAAATTGTCCCTATGGTGAAAATTTTCCAAATTAGGATTAATATATATACTATTATATAGGACTATTAAAATAGGATAATGATTTGGTATTACGGCGGCGCGGGCTCGTTGGGCCGAAGGGCCTGTTTCCCGTGCTGTGTTGCTTAAAAAAAAAAAAAAAAAGGTGTGTGGGGTTCTTGACCATGCTGGCTGCTTTTCCAAGGCTGTGGGAAGTGTAGACAGAGTCAATAGCTGGAAGGCTGATTTACATGATGGATTGGGCCACATTCACAACGTTTTGTAATTCCTTGCGGTCTTGGGCAGAGCAGGAGCCATACCAAGCTATAATATAACCAGAAATATGCTTTCTATGGTGCATTGATAAAAGTTGACCATGCTAAATTCTCCCTCAGTGCATCCGAACAGGAGCTAGATTATGGGGACTAGCATGATTTTCACAGTAACTTCATTGCAGTGTTAACATGGATTCTCGGAGGCTATTTCCCAGGGCTGAAATGGTCGCTACGAGAGGACACAGGTTTAAGGTGCTGGGGGAGAAGTACAGAGGAGATGTTAGGGGTAAGTTTTTCACTCAGAGGGTGGTGAGTGAATGGAATCGGCTGCCGTCAGTGGTGGTAGAGGCGAACTCACTGGGGTCTTTTAAAAGACTTCTGGATGAGTACATGGGATTTAATGGGATTGGGAGTTACAGATAGTTCTATGGCCTGGTAGGTACCTGGTGGGTACAACTTGTGTGCCGAAGGGCCTGTTTGTGCTGTAGTGTTCTATGTTCTATGAGCCTAGTTGTGACACTAAGAAATAAACTTTAAAATGATGGGGGGGGGAGTTGATGAGATGGACAGCGGTTATATGTAGGCCATCTTGACAATGCACTGAAGCGCTAGCAATGGAGACAAGCTGACAGCTATGCTGCCAAGAAATGCAAAGCTCACACAACTATCAATCGCTTCTGTAACAATGGGCCGAGAAAAATTCTGTTTAAATTGAGAATTGTGTTCTCGGTTCTTTCTGTGAATTATTTACAGGCCTTGTTACATTTTACTGACAGGTGTACAGTCCGTGTTTATATTTAGAAGTGTCTGTACAGACAGGGCTGACAACTCATGACTTATTAATAATCTATCTTCTTCTGCTTTTACAGCCCTTAAACTATATACTTTTGATTTGAGCCATGAGAAGCACCCACAGCCTCATGCAAACTTGGAAGGGAATCAGATCAGTATTTCTCAGAGGATGTCTGAGATGGCCGGTTCTAATGGTGGGTAACAGGAGTTTGAAGGATCAGTTAATCGTGCATATTCCTTGTTCCCGCTTGCCAGTAACCCCGATCAAAAATGTGGGTTTTTTTTGTATACCATTAGGGACTCTCACCGTCATTTTCCTGCAGTATGACAGTGTTGGTGCCCTACTCAAAGCCTCCAATAGCTCACAGCAGAGAGGGCTCAACGGGACAGCAATACAAGAGGACTATATCTTGAACTCACCCATCATTGCCGCGGCGATCAGAGTGGACCCTCCGACTTTGTACCTCATGGATCACGTGACATTCACACTGAAGCACCTCGAGGTCAGTGCCAGTACAAAGAACAAAGAACAAAACAGCATGGGAAACAGGCTCTTTGGCCCAACGAGCCCGCGCCGGAACCCCGATGTTCCCACCTCTACCTGTGATCCCTGTCCATGTTTATAGATCTATGGATTAAAAACCAAATTTGAGACAATTTAGGGAGAACTTGTTTTGCCAATTAGCCTAAGAGCACATCTTTGGGATGTAGGAGGAAACCGGAGCACCCGGAGAAAACCCACGCAAGCACGGGGAGAATGCGCAAACTCCCACAGACACAGGCCCAAATCCATGTATCTGCACAGCACAGCGATAGTCACTGAGCTGTGGTGTTGCCCATCAAATGGTCCAGGTCAAGTGTACACTAACGACGTGAAGCACTAGGATACTCTCGAAAAAATCCAAGAGCAGCCCTCTCACAACCCATCGCGTGTATGCCCCTTGTTAGACAACAAGGTGGACCAAAGCACCTGTAGGATAAAAAAAAGTACATCAATATCATCATCTATGGGCAATGGGGATAAGGTGTGCCTCCGCTTAAGTGGTCAGCTGGAGGAGACAATGGCCTAGTGGTATTATCACTTAGATTATTAATCCCAAGCTACAGCTATGGGGAATCGGGTTCGAATCCTGACCAGGGCAAATAGTTTTTCTTTCTATCCATTCATGAGAGATGGGCATCGCTAGCTGGGCCAGCATTTGTTGCCCATTCCAAGTTACCCGAGAGCAGCTGAGAGCCAACCACGTTGCTGTGGCTCTGGAATCACATGTAGGCCAAATCAGGTAAGGATAGCAGATTTCCTTCCCTAAATGATATCAGTGAACCAGATGGGTTTTTCCGACAATCGACAATGATTTCTTATGTTGATTCTCAATACCAGATATTTTTTATTGAATTCAAATTCCGTCTGTGCAGGATTTGAACCTAGGCGCAATGTGAATTCAATAAAATATATCTGGAATTAAGAATCTGCTGAAGAAAACATTGTCTATTGTTAGAAAAGCCAATCTGGTTCACTAATGCTCTTACTTGGTCTGGCCTACACGCGACTCTAGAGCCACAGCAATATGATTGACTCTCAACTACCCCCAAAGGGCAACTAGGGATGGACAATAAATGCTAGCTGGTCAGCAATGCCCATGTCCCGCAAATAAATTTTAAAAAAGGAGGGGCTTTCGACCAGAATACCGATTGATCACATCTGTTCATAGAATCCCTACAGTAGAGAAAGAGGCCATTTGGCCCATCAAGTCTGCACTAACCTCAATCCCACCCAGGCCCCATTCTTGCAACACCTTATCTTCAACCTGCTAATGCTCCTGACACTAGGGTTAATTTAGCATGGCCAATCAATCTGACCCGCACATCTTTGGAGTGTGGGAGGAAACCAAAGCACCTGGAGGAAACCCACGTAGACACAGGGAGAATGTGCAAACACCACTCATGAAGCTGGAATCGAACCCGGGTCCTTGGTTCTTTGAAGCACAGTGCTAACCGCTGTACCATCCTGCCCGTGATTAGGATTCTCCAGTCCCGTTGGTATGAATTGAGATTTGGCCGAATGGCAAATTCTCTGTTCTTGTTGGCAGTCTACCTTGTTGGCAGTGTCAGGATAGGGCGTACTAGAGCAGTAAATCATAGCCCGAGTCAACAGGCTCCTTGGATCAATCAAGGAATATGATTGAATTTTTTTTTGACTATTTTCTTGTGAGTGTAGTGGAGTCAGTTCACAATTACACAGGCAAGGAGTTTACAAACTTGGATCACAGTCTATGCCGAAGGTTCAATAGCTGTTGAGAAGCAAACGGGATGAACAATCCTATTAATCTTGATTGATAAAGAGGTCGAGTGGAAAAGCAGGAGAATGGGGTTATGAAACCTATCAGCCGTGATTGAATGGCAGAGCAGACTCAATGGGCCAAATGGCCTGAGTCTGCTCCTATATCTTATGGTTTTATGGTCTTATCCGTGAACAAAGAACAAAAAACAGTACAGCACAGGAACAGGCCTTCAGCCCTCCAGGCCTGCATCAATATGATGCCTGCCTAAACTAAAATCTTACGCCCTTACAGAGCATGTATCCTTCCATTCCTATCTTATTCATGTATTTGTCAATTTGCATCTTCAACACTGCTATCATACCTGCACCCATCATCTCCCCAGGAAGGGCGTTCCAACATTCACCACCCTCTGTGTAAAGGACTTGACCCTCATATCTCCTCTAAACTTCTCCCCATGCATCTTAAACCTATGTCCTCAATACTTGACTTTTCTACCCTAGGAAGGAGCATCTGACCATCCACTCTGTCCCTGCCACTCATAAGCTTGTAAACTTCTACCTTCAACCTCCGTCATTCCAGTGAGAACAAACCAAGTTCCTCCGATCTTTCCTCATAGCTAATACCCTCCAGATCTGGCAACATCCTGGTAAATCTTTTCTGCACCCTCTCCAAAGCATCTGCATCCTTTTGATAGTGTAGTTACCAGAATTGAAGGCTATATTCTAAACGAGGCCTAACTAAGGTTCTGTACAGCTGCAGCATAACCTACCAATTTTTATACTCAATGCCCCAATCGATAAAAGCAAGTATGTTGTATACTTTCTTGACTACCTTATCCACCTGTGTCGCTACTTTCAGTGATCAGTGGACATGTACACCCAGATCTCTCTGCCTGTCAATACTTTTAAGGATTCTATCATTTACTGTATAATTCCTACATGAATTGGACCTACCAAAATCCATTATCTCACACTTGTCCGGATTAAACTCCATCCGCCATTTCTCCACCCAAGTCTCCAACCGGTCTATACCTTGCTGTATCCTCTGACAATCCTCTTCACTCTCTGCAACATCACCAATTTTTGTGTCGTCTGTGAACTTACTAATCAGAGGAGCTACATTTTCCTCCTGAACAAAGCCTTTTCCCTCTAAATTTAAATATGCCCATTAATCTCGGGATTCTATTATTCAAGTAGCTAAAAGTTAGAATATTGAATAAATACAAAGTGACTGAATAATTTAACTGATAAATATTTAATTCTGAGAAGGTGCTTGATAAATGTTGTACTCCAGTACGTTTTAATGGGAATTTCTAATTACTGGTAGTAATTTATTTGTGAAACAGCCTTTATATAATGATATTTATAAATAGATTGTACTTCGCATGTCGATGATTACAGCTTTCTACTTTTCATTCTCTTTTCACATACCATTAATATTACAGAATCATAAGATCATAGAACCTCTACCATGCAGAAGAAGGCCATTTGGCCCATCGAACCTGCACTAACAATAATCCTATCCTATCCCCATTACCCCACGTATTTACCCTGCTAGTCCTCCGACACTAAAGGCCAATTTAGCATGGCCAATCAACCTAATCCACACGTCTTTTGGAGTGTGAGAGGAAACAGGAGCTCTTGGAAGAGACCCATGCAGACATGGGGAGAACATGCAAACTCCACAAAGTTACCCAAGGCCAGAATTGAACCCAGGTCCCTGGCACTGTGAGACAATAGTGGCATAGTGGTTAGCATGTTGTCTCACAGCAGCAGGGACCTGTGTCAGCTTCCGACACTGGGTGACTATCAATGTGGAGTTGGCACATCCTCTCCGTGTCTGCGAGGATTTCCTCCGGGTGTTTTGGTTTCCTCCCACAGCCCAAAGACAAGCTGGTTAGATGTATTGGCCATGCTAAATTGTCCCTTAGTGAGTCAGAGGAACTGGCAAGATAAATACACAAGGTTATGGATATCAGGCCTGGCTGGCATTGTTATCGATACAGACTCAATGGGCTGAATGGCCTCCTTCTGCACTGTAGGGATACTTTGATTATTCAATTAAGCACAGGAATGTGATATTTTTGGCGTACATCCATTGCATTCAACATCATCCTCTCTCTTTTCATTGTCCTTTGGTTCCAGCCTCTGAGGAAGCAGAGAGTTATGTGTGTGTTTTGGAATTACTCCATCCTCAACATGGAGGGAGACTGGGCGACCAAAGGGTGTGAGACCCTCCGCTCCAACGTCTCGCACACCACCTGTAGGTGCAACCATCTGACCAATTTCGCAATCCTGATGTCTTCCTCCCAGATCACTGTAAGTACCAGGGTTGGCCAGCGGGAGGCAGTGAACCATAGAGCTTGTCAAATTGTCCACAATACTGACAGTTGAAACCAAATTCGCAATGCAGAAGGGAGAGAGTAAAGTCTTGCATTTCATGTCCTCAGGATGTTGTGAAGTGTTTGGCAGCCAATTAGGAGCTTTTTGAGGCGTTATCACTGTTATAATGTAGGAAAAGCTACAGCCAATTTGTGCACAGCAAGCTCCCACAGACAACAGTCTAGAACAAGAGATCAGAGGCATTGGTTAAGGAGCAGTAGATTAAAAACTGAGATTAGGAGGGACTACTTGTCACAGAGGATGGTGAATTTGTGGAACACTGCCCCATTACACAGTGGAGTCTGAATCATTGAATGGTTTCAAGGAGATAGATATATTTTTGATTTTAAAAATGGGCTAAAGAGATTTGGGGAACAGGTGGGGAGGTGGATTTGAGACAGATCAGCCATAATCTGATTGACTGGCTTGAAGGGCTGAATTTGCCTACTTCTGCTCCTAATTCCTATGTTTCTCTAACAAGATGATAATGAACAGATAATCTATTGTTTGCCCTAATGTTGGTTGGGAATAAATATCGATCACGAAACTGAGGAGAAATGGGGGTACGCTGGTACTATCAGTGGGCTAGCAATCCAGAGGCACAAACTAATTTGGGGAGACATGCTAAAGCCCCACCAAGACTGCTGTTTAGGCAGTTAATGAAATCAGGAACTGGTTTCCTGATTTTATTAATTGTCACTAATTATTGCAAAAAAAAACATCCTGTTCGTTGATGCCTTTTGGGTAAAAAAATCGATAGTTCATATGTGGTCTGGTTTACGTGTGACTCCACACCCACTGTAATGTGGGCGACTTGTAAATGGCTGAGTAAGCCATCCCTATTCATAAATTCATAAGCTCTAGGATCAAAATAAGGCCATTCAGCCCATCGAATCCACTCTGCCATGCAATCTTGTCTGAATGCTCCTCATCCTTATTTTCCTGCCTTTTCCCCATAACCCTTCAATCCATTACCAATTAAAAATCTGTCTAACCCTTCCTTAAATTTATTCACTATCCCAGCATCCACTGCACTTTGGAATAGTGAATTCCACAGATTCACAACCCTTTGGGAGAAGTAGTTTGTCCTCAACTCTGTTTTAAATTTGTTGCTTTTATCCTAACAGTACGGTCTCTTGTCCTAGAATGCCCCACCACAGGAAACATCCATTCCACTTTTACTTCATCCATAACTTTTACATCTTATATGCCTCAATTTGATCTTCCCCTATTCTTCAAGGGCAATTAGTTTATTTATTTATGAATCACAAGTAGGCTTACATTAGCATTGCAATGAAGTTACTGTGAAGATCCTTTAATCGTCTCACTCCAGTGCCGGTTTTGGTGCACGGGGGGAGAATTTAACATGGTCAATGCACCCAACCTGCACATCTTTGGACTGTGGGAGGAGACTGGAAAACCCAGAGGAAACCCACGTAGACATGGAGAGAGTGTGCAGGCTCCGTACAGCTGGTGATCCAAGCATCCCTGGCACTGTGAGGCAGCATGCTAACTACCGTGCCACCGTGCCTCCACGTTAGACATGGACAATAAATGCTACCCTTGCCAACAATGCCCATATCCCATGAAGAAATCATGAAAAAGAAGCTCTCTTGCACTGGCTGAACATTACATCTAAAAGAGGGGGGACAATATTCTAGTTTCAGATCATTCAGTTATATTACTGAAGCTTTAAACCAAGGCCCTCTCTGCCTGCTCAGGTTGATCTTGCAGCATTATTTTGAAGAAGAGCAAATGGCTTCTCCCCAGTTTCCTGACCAACAATTATCCACTCAATTAACTTGACACAAAGACATGGGGGTGAATTTTCCCATCCTGCCATGGGAATAAGAGCGGACAGGGAATGGACCAGGGGACCTTTTGTTGACCTTGGGTGGGATTTACCGATTTCAGGACAAGTGGTACCAAATCCCGCCCAAAGTAACTGGTTTTTATCACATTGCTCTTTGCAGGAGTTTAAGGTGTGCAGATTAACTGCCATAAGACCATAAAATATAGGAGCAAAATCAGGCTATTCGACCCGTCGATTCTACTGCACCATTCAATCATTGCTGATATGACTCTCATCCCCATTCTCTTACTTTCTCCCTGTAACCCTTGATCCTCTTATTGGCCAAGAACCTATCTATCTCTGTCTTAAAGACACTGAATGACCTGGCCTCCACAGCCTTCTGTGGCAAAGAGTTCCACAGATTTACCACTCTCTGGCTGAGGAAATTCCTCCTCATCTCTGTGTTAAAAGTGCGTTACTTCACTCTGAAGTTGTGCCCTTGGGTTCTAGTCTACCTCATTAGTGGAAACTCTCTGTCCATGTCCACTCTATCTAGGCCTCTCTGTAAGTTTCAATTCATAGTCTCCCGAGCGACTACACTTCAATGTGTCCTTATAGAGTGCGTCGAGACATCCAGTAAACATGAAAAGCCTTTTCAAATTGGCTGCCAAATTCCCTCTTCATTGAAACAGTGACTACCCTGCAAAGATGGATGCTGCCAAACCTGCTGAATTTTTCCCGCGTTTTCAATTTTTATTCCAAAACTACTTCATTCTCTGAAATTTAAATAGGTGGGCATTCCGAGATCCTGATGTTATAACAGATACTGTGCAAACGTTTTTCCAATCTGCATGCTTTCTGATTGCATTCATCTGTGTGTCAGCTATCACACTCGTATCTCTCCTGATGTGTTTTAACCACGATGGTCGTTGTTGGTGGAAAGCCTCAGGCCTCAGCTAGCCCACATACCCTATCGTGCGCTGTTATAATCTAAAATGCATTGCCTGGTTGGAGATTCGACAAATAATTTTCAAAAGAGAATTGGGTATGCGCTTAGAACCATAAGAATCATACAGGGCAAAAGTTCAATCACTCATGTCACAAGTAAGCTTACATTAACATTGCAATAAAGAATCATAGAATCTTAGAACCCTACAGTACAGAAAGAGGCCCTTTGGCCCATCGAGTCTGCACCAACCACAATCCCACCCAGGCCCTACCCCATATCCCTACATATTATTACCTGCTAATCCTCTAACCTCAGCATCTTAGGACACTCTGGGGCAATTTTAGCATGGCCAATCAACCTAACCCACACATCTTTGGATTGTGGGGTGAAACCGCAGCACCTGGAGGAAACCCACGCAGATACAAGGAGAACATGCCGCTGGAGCTGTGAAGCAGAAGTGCTAAACACTGTGCTACTGTCCGCCCATAAAATTACTATGAAAATCCGCTAGTCGCCACTCTGAGGGCGAATTTAACATGGCCAATGCACTTAACCAGCATGACTTTCAGACTGTGGGAGGAAACTGGAGCACCCAGAGGAAACCCATGCAGACGTGGAGAGAACGCAGACGCTGCACAGACAGTGACCCGGGCTAGGAATCAAACCCAGGTCTCTCGTGCTGTGAGGTAACAGCGCTAACCACTGTGCCACTATTCGGCCCACCGAGTCTGCGCCAACGCATTCAAAAGACTTGAACTCCCATCTGCCAGCACTTGGCCCACAGCCTGGTGTGATATGATATGCCAAGTGCTCATCCAGATACTTTTTAAAGGATGTGAGGCATCCCGACTCCATCATCCTCCCAGGCAGCGCATTCCAGACCCTCATCACCCTCTGGGTAAAAAAGTTTTTCCTCACATCCTCCCTGAACCTCCTGCCCCTCACTTTGATCCTATGTCCCCTACAATAGGGACTGGATGGGATTGATGCAGGCTTAGTGGCTGAATCTGATTCCATGATTCTGCGATAGCAATGTTAATGTAAGCCTACTTGTGACATGAATAAATAAACTTTAAAACTTCCACTTCTGTGGTGAGAAAGTTGCTGCGAGAGCAAATCTTGGAACCTCTCAATTATGTGACAACTTCATTCTCCACTGTGGGAACTCCCCTACCTCATGACAGCTAACGGAAGCTCCCCTGTACCTGATAATTACTGGTAAATTTCCCTTTGCATCCGGTTTCCATTGATTAGTTGCCTGAGTATCGCTCCAAGGGGAAAATCAGTTCTCTGCTAATGGGGGATAGAGAAGCAGAATGTTTTCCCATTTACACAGCAGTTCTCTCGTGTGTATTTTGTTCAGGGGATAAAAAAGGCTGGATCTTTTTTAAATGTTAAAGCTATTGACTCTTACCTCCTTGCAGGATGTCCTACATAATAATATCCTGACACGGATTACCCAACTGGGGATTATTGTGTCCTTGATCTGTCTGTCAGCGTGCATCTTTACATTCTGCTTCTTCAGTGAGATTCAGAGCACAAGGACAACCATTCACAAGAATCTCTGCTTCAGCCTGTTTATCGCAGAGATGCTGTTTCTGATCGGGATCAATATGAACAGCAATAAGGTAAGGAGTGCAAACGAACATCTCCCCATTCCCACCGCCAGACATTTCCAAACAGTCATTCAAATCATTCCATTCAGGCTCTCCAACTTCCCGTCCTTGTGTAATGTCATAAGACCATATGACATAGGAGCAGAATTAGGCCACTCGGCCCATTGAGTCTGCTCCGGCATTCAATCATGGCTGATATTTTTCTCATCCCCATTCTTCTGTCTTTTCCCCGTAACCCCTGATCCCCTTATTAATCAAGAACCTATCTATCTCTGTCTTAAAGACACTCAATGATCTGGCCTCCACAGCCTTCCGCGGCAAAGAGTTCCACAGGTTCATCACTCTCTTGCTGACGAAATTCTTTCTCATCTCTATTTTAAAGGATTGTCCCTTTAGCTTGAGTTTATGCCTTTTGGTTCTAGTCAGACAGTGTTTCTGTCATCCTCTGCGTCATGCCTCCTAGAGATGCATATCAGACTGGATGAGGCGCAGAAACCAGTGCGTGTTTCTCCTCCATACACACTTCCACCTTCATCTCTGATTTTCCTTCCTACTCCTCAGGGATAAATCCCCCCAATAAAGCCCCCACCTCAGCAATGGGGCAGCATGGTGGCATAGCGCTTAGCACTGCTGCCTCACAGCGCCAGGGACCAGAGTTCGATTCCAGCCTTGGGTTACTGTCTGTGTGGAGTTTGCACATTCTCCCCGTATCTGCATGGGCTTCCGCCGGGTGCTCTGGTTTCCTCCCACACTGCAAAGATGTGCAGGTTAGGCTAATTGATCATGAGGAAATTGCCTCTTAGTGTTAGGGAGATTAGGACTGCAAATATATGGGGTAATAAAATACCAACAACAAACTAACAACTACAGTTACACAGAGAGAAATGTTCTAAATGTTATACTGCAGAAAGCTAATTGGCAAAAGATGATAATGGAGAAAATCTTTACTCAGCTAATTGGCGGTGGTACGCTGGAACAGTGGTTAGCACTGCTGTGTCACAGTGTTAAACACCCAGGTTCGATTCCGGTTTTGGTTACTGTCTGCGAGAAGTTTACATATTCTCTTCACATCTGCATGGGTTTCCTCCGAGTGCTCCAGTTTCCTCCCGCAGTCCAAGGATGTATAGTTAGATGGATTGGCCATTCTAAATTGCCTTTTAGTGTCCAAAGATGTGTAGGTTAGTGGGATTAGCAGGGTAAATATGAGGTAAATATTACAAGAATAAGATAAGGAGATGCTGGGCCTGGATAATATGCTTTGCCAGAGAGTTGGTGCAACTCAATGGACCAAATTGCCTTCTTTTGCACAGTAATGATTCTATGATCACCCACCAAAAATAATCCCCACCTCAACAATAAACCCTCCAAATAAAACCCCCATTTCAGCATTAACCCCCCCTCGTCACACTGCAAATTGACTCTTCCACCATAGAAATCTTTATAACTGAGCCTTTTCCTGAGCCTTTTCCGATGTGTGTTTTGAGTGGCAGTCAGAGTAACTGATCACCAAACTAATCCTTGTGTTGATGTCAGGCTGTGTCCAGTTAACATCACTAAAACCTAGAACTTGCTGCTTCAAAGAATAGTACAGCACAGGAAACAGGCCCTTCGGCCCTCCAAGCCTCATCAAGTTGCCAGTGTCACTACTGAGGTGGTGAGCCGCCTTCTTGAACCACGGTAGCTCTGGGTGGTCAGGGCACTGCCATTGTGCTGTTAGATAGAAAGTTCCGGCATCTTCAACCCAACGATGAAACAAATGACCAAATGAGCAGAGCGTGTGACTTGGAGATGACAGTGAATCTGTTCCCCTCACTCTCAAGCTGGTGGAAGCCATAAGTTCAGACGGTGTGGTCAAAGAAATGTCAACACCTTCTGTCCACTGGCTGTACGAGTTCTACTAGAATTAAAACCGGGTTAATCCTGGCCAATTCAACACCATTATCTATTGACTTGGCACAAAAATTGACCTTAGATTGGGACTCCTAGATATCCAGGCTTGGGCTAACCAAATGTCCCTTAAAATTCAATGGTATTCCACTCACTGAATCCCCCACTGTCAACATCCTTGGGGTTACCATTGATCAGAAACTCAACTGGACTTGCCACACAAGCACAATGGCTACAAGAGCAGGTCAGAGGCTAGGGATACTGTGGCAAGTGACTGACTCCCCAAACCCTATCCACCATCTACAAGGTTCAAGTCAGGAGTGCAATGGAATGTTCTCCACTTGCCTGGATGGCTACAGCTCCAACAACACTCAAGAAGCTCAACACCATCCAGGACAAAGCAGCCTGCTTGATTGGCATCACATCTACAAACAGCCACTCCCTCCACTGATGCTCAGTAGCAGCATTATGTGCTATCTACAAGCTGCACTGCAGTGATCCAGCAAAGATCCTGAGGCAACGTCTTCCAAATCCACAACCACTTCCATCCACAAAGACAAGGGTAGCAGATATATGGGAACACCACCACCTGCAAATCCCCCTTCAAGCCATTCACCATCCTGACTTGGAAATATATCGCCTTTCCTTCACAGTGGCTGGGTCAAAATCCTGGAATTCCCTCCTTAACGGGATTGTGAGTCGATCCACAGCATGTGGACTGCAGCTATTCAAGAAGGCGGCTCACCACCACCTTCTCAAGGGCAACTAAGGATGGGCAATAGTCCAAAGACACGCAGATTAGGTTGACTGGCTATGCTAAAATTGTCCCTTTTCGTCCTGAGATGCATAGGTTAGAGGGATTAGTGGGTAAATATGTAGGAATATGGGGGTAGGGCGTGGGTGGGATTGTGGTCGGTGCAGACTTGATGGGCCGAATGGCTTCTTTCTGCGCTGTAGGTATTCTATGACTCTGTGATTCTAAATGCTGGTCAGCCAATGATGCACATATCCCATGAATGAATTTAAAAAATCCCAAAATCACCAGCTTCAAGCCTGTGACTCTTGACCTGTGCTCGCTGGTAATAGAAACATAGATATATATAAAAGTTCGGAGCAAGGGGAGGCCATTTGGCTCTTCTAGCCTGCTCTACTATTCATCAAGTTCATGGCTGATCATCCAACTCAATAGCCTAATCCTGCTTTCTCCCCATAACCTTTGATCCCATTCGCCCCAAGTGCCATATCCAGCCACCTCTTGAATACGTTCAACGTTTTGGCATCAACTACTTCCTGCGGTAATGAATTCCACAGACTCACCACTCGAGAGTATCCTAGTGCTTCACGTTGTTAGTGTACGCTTGACCTGGACCATTTGATGGGCAACACGACAGCTCAGTGACTATCACTGTGCTGTGCAGATACATGGATTTGGGCCTGTGTCTGTGGGAGTTTGTGCATTCTCCCCGTGCTTGTGTGGGTTTTCTCCGGGTGCTCCGGTTTCCTCCCACATCCCAAAGATATGCTCTTAGGCTAATTGGCAAAACAAGTTCTCCCTAAATTGTCTTAAATTTGATTTTTAATCCATAATCATTAAACATTGACAAGGATCACGGGTAGAGGTGGGAACATCGGGTTTGGGCCGAAGGGCCTGTTTCCCATGCTGTTTTCTTCTTTGTTCTTTGTTGTTCTTTGCTCTTTGGGTTAAGAAATGTCTCCTTATCTCCGTCCTAAATGGTCTACCCTGAATCCTCAGACTGCGACCCCTGGAATGTGACCCTTTGGGGCACTCTGAAGCAGAAGGTCGCTCTGCAATGTGATACCTCGTCATCCCGTCAGTAAGGCTGGTGTTCCCTCATCGCTCTGAAGATGAACTGAGCCCTACTCTCTATCTAACACTGAGAATGGTTGAGTTTGACGTATGGAACAGCTGAAATGGAGGAAAAAATAGTCTGTTCCCTGACATTAACATTCCCCAGTTTGATGAGTGCAATAGCTAAAAAAAAACTTTTTTTTAAAAAAAGTACGATTTACAACTGATTGAGGTAAAGTTAGATTTGCATTTCCACTTGCATAATTCATCACTGGACTGTCATTCAGTTTCCCAGTGGGAGTTCGAGATTACATTTTTTTTATACACCGCAAGTAAGTTACAAGGATTTTTTTTTTCTCCAAGTTGTTGGCCAAGTGTAACAGTTTCATGACTTACATTGAGTCGCGGTTCTGACATTCAGGTCTTTTGTGTCACTTTCTTCTGCAACACCTCCCCCCCCGCCCCCCCCCACCCCCACAGCTCGTCTGCTCCATCGTAGCGGGACTGCTGCATTATTTCTTCCTGGCTGCTTTCGCTTGGATGTGCATCGAGGGCATTCACCTTTACCTGATTGTGATTGGGGTCATCTACAACAAGGGATTCCTGCACAGAAACTTTTACATCTTCGGTTACGGCAGCCCGACCGTCGTCGTGGGGATCTCGGCAATTCTCGGCTACAAGTACTACGGCACCGATAAAATGTAAGTGGAGCTCATGTATCGTTGAAGTGGCACAATGATCCCAAGGCATTTCGCAGGGGAAATTATACACCATCAGTTTAAGACCGATCTGCCTCTTCTATTTCCTCCTTTCAGATGCTCTGCAGACCATAAGGTATCAGAGCAGAATTAAACCATTCGGCCCATCAAGTCTGCTCCACCATTCAATCATTCAACCCCGTTCTTCCGCCTTTTTGCCGTATCCTTTGATCCCTTTACCAGTCAAGAACCTACCTACCTCTGTCTTAAAGATACTCAGTAACCTGGTCTCCACAGCCTTCTGTGGCAATGAGTTCCACAGATTGACCACGCTCTGGTTGGAGAAATTCCTTCTCATCTCTGGTGGCACAGTAGCACATTGGTTAGCACTGTGGCTTCATAGTGCAATTCCTGCCTCAGGCCACTGTCTGTGTGGAGTTTGCACATTCTCCTGTGTCTACATGGACTTCCTCCAGATGCTCCTGTTTCCTCCCACACTCCAAAGATGTGTGGGTTAGGTTGATGGCCCTGCTAAGTTGACCTTGGTGTCAGGGGGATTAACTGGGTAAATATGTGGGCTTGGGTGGTCTTGTAGTCAAATAGTCTCCTTCTGCACTGTAGAGATTCTATGATACTCTGATGTGGAGTTGTCGGCATTGGACTGGGGTGGGCACCCTCAGTAATCTCATCATACCAGGTTAAAGTCCAACAGGTTTATTTGGTAGCACAAGCTTTTGGAGCACTGCTCCTTCATCAAGTGAGTACCAATAGATTTATGTGGTAGCACTCACTTGACAAAAGGGAAGCATTCCAAAAGCTTGGGCTATCAAATAAACCTGTTGGATTTTAACATGGTACTTGTTTTTATCCTACAGGTGCTTTGGTTCACCTTGTTGTCTAACGAGGGGCATACACGCGATGGTTCGTGAGAGGGCTGCTCTTGGATTTTCTTTTTCGAGAGTATCCTAGTGCTTCACGTCTTTAGTATACGCTTGACCTGGACCATTTGATGGGCAACACAACAGCTGAGTGACTATCACTGTGCTGTGCAGATACATGGATTTGGGCCTGTGTCTGTGGGAGTTTGCGCATTCTCCCCGTGCTTGCGTGGGTTTTCTCCGAGTGCTCCAGTTTCCTCTCACATCCCAAAGATGTGCTCTTAGGTTAATTGGCATAACAAATTCTCCCTAAATTGTCTCAAATTTGGTTTTTAATCCATAGATCTATAAACATGGACATGGTAGAAGTTGGAACATCGGGGTGGCGGCACGGGCTCGTTGGGCCGAAGGGCCTGTTTTGCTCTTTGTTCTTTGTACTCTGAGGCAATGCCCTCAGATCCTTGTCTCTCCTACCAAAGGCAACATTTTCTCCAAGTCCACTCTATTCGACCTTTCAATACTCTGTAAACTTCAGTGAGAACTCCCCTTATCCTTCTAACTTTCATTGATCCAGAGTCTTCAAACACTCCTCATACACGGGGGCAGGACTTACCTATCGTCACCCTTCCTAATCATCTTTTACTGCTCAGAAACAAATTGATGTTTGATAATACTCCCATGAAAAGAGTTGGGATGTGTTGGCATGTTAGGGTGCCATATAAATGCAGGTTGTCATTGTTGTTGCTGTTAAACCTTGATGACCAAAAGTTGAGACAAAGAAATGGATTCCAAGAAGGCTGCCAACGATGAAGAGAGCGGGTGTGCGAGAGAGAGAGAAAAAGAGATGGAGAGGCAGAGAGGTTAGCAAAGGGGAATGCCAGCTGTTAGAGCCAGGCTTGTGGAGGCAAACCGCCAATCGTTGGGGAAGGAAGGAAGTGAGGGAGGCACTTGGTGTGTTGTCGAGCTGGAGAGGGGTGAGGCCATGGGGTGATTTGAATATGAGGATGATGTATTTCCAGATTGGAAGGCTGGTTTAGATATCTAAGACTGAAAGTGTTAAAAGAAATGCAACTGTACAATCTTTTTCATGAGCAGCGGATGTCCCAGAGCAGTTTACGGGAGTGTCATCACGATTGTAGTGGAGAAAGAGGAGAAGCTGATTTGCACACAATATAATCACTCAAACAACTTAATAATGGCCTGATAACCTGTTTTTTGATGATGGTTGAGGGATAAATATTGACTAAGACACTGGGGAGAACTCCCTTGCTCCCCATCAATATAGTGCCGGTTGAGAGAGAGGCAGGGCCTGCTCTGAAGACAGTACCTCGGACAATGTGGCCTTCTTTATTTAAATTAATTCTTGGGACATGGGCATCACTGGCTGGCCAACATTCGTTGCTATTTCTTACTTCCCTGAGAGAAGTTGTCAACCACATTGCCATGTTGACCAGACCAGGTAAAGATAGCAGATTTCCTTCCCTGAAGGGACATCAATGAACCAGATGGACAATTGGCAATGATTTCATGGTCTTCAGTAGATTCCTAATTGAAGAGTTCTTTTCTATTGAATTAAAATTCCGCCATCTGTCATGGTGGGATTCGAATAGAAGTGTTCCGAGTGTTAGCTGATGAAGATTAATAGTCTAGTGATAATGTCACTAACCATTGCTTCCCTCAGCGCTGTACTGGAATGTCAGCCAGGGCACAGCTCAAGTTTGGGCATGGGATTTGAACCCACAAAAGTCTAGAGTGCTACCAATGAGCCACTTTGGTTCCACAGTGCAGACAGATTCGACCAAAAAGAATGAACATTAACCATAACGAGTTGCATAGGCAAAATAGAGATGAAATAGCGTGGCACACTCTAAGGCATGGGGAGGCGATTGCCTGGTAGTATTATCGTTTGACTATTAATCCAGAAACTCAGAAAAAGTTCTGGGAACTTGGGTTTGAATCCCACCATGGCAGCTGGTGGAATTTAAAGAACAAAAAAAATTACAGTACAGGAACAGGACATTCAGCCCTCTAAAAATGCTCCAGTCATGCTACCTATCTGAATTAAAACTCCCTATCCTTCTGTGGATTATATCCCTCCATTCCCATCCTCTTCATGTATTTGTCAAGATGCCCCTTAAAACTCACTATCATATCTGCTTCCACTATCTCCCCCAGCAGTGAGTTCCAGGCGCCCACCTCCCTTTACGTAAAAAACTTGCCTCTTACAACTTCTATAAACCTTGCCCCTTGCACCTTAAACCTATGCCCCCTAATAATTGAGTCTTCCATCCTGGGAGAAAGCTTCTGACTATTCACTCTGTCCATGCTCCTGATTGCAGACTTCTATCAGGTCGCCCCTCAATCTCCATCATTCCAGTGAGAATAAATTCTTCTTGTAGCTAATACCCCCCCATACCAGGCAGTATCCTGGGAAATATTTTCTGTAGCCGCCCCAAAATTCCTACATCCTTCTGGTAGCGTGGCAAAAAAATTATTAAATTCAATACTTAAAAAATTTCTGGAATCCACTGATTATCATGAAATCATTGTTGAGTGTCAGAAAAACTTGTCTGGTTCTCGAAAGTCCTTTAGGGGAGGGAATCTGTCTTCTTTATCCGGTCTGGCCTACATGTGGCTCCACAGCAATGTGGTTGACTCTTAACTGCCCTCAGGCAATTAGGGATGGGCAGTAAATGCTGGCCAGCCACCGATGCTGATACCCCATGAATGAATAAAAAATAATTAAGGAGGATTGATGATTGGCAAGTTGATAATTTGGATCAAGAAAGAATGGCAAACACGAAGGAGGGATTTCACCTCGGAATCACCATCCCTGGACCTGAGCACAGAAGTGCAAGGCTGACACTCCAGTGCAGCGCTGAAAGAGTGTGACATCACCGGAAGGGCCAGCTTCTGGATAGTCCATTAAACTATTTTCACAGTTTCACAGTTGGGCATCAATATCATCAATTCCTTTGATCAAATAAAAAGACTATCTGGGCATTATTGTGCTGCCATGAGTGGGATCTTTCTGTGCACAAACTGATTGCCCCTTTTTGCCACTCTATGACAATGACTGCACTCCAAAATCCTTCATTGGCTGGAAAACTGTTTTAGACTGTTGGCGAATGTCTAAAGCACTATATAAATGCAAGTCTTTTTATTGTTTCAAGCAATAGGAAAGGCAAAACTCCTTGGAATCAAAAGGTAAAGCATTGAGTGGTGTGTTGAGAAGAACTGTGTGACTGAGTTAAAATGGATCCATTGATGTTCCTTCCCCATTTACCTTGTGAGCTCATGATGGAGCAGTGAGTGCCTGAATCACACAGATGAGGAAAGCCCAACAAATCATTGGTGGTGTAATGCCGCTGGGCAAAGAAGGTAACAGCCAACCAAGATTCCAATTCCTAATTTCTATCCTGTTTAGATGGAGCAGCATGGTATGGCGACACAGTGGTTAGCACTGCTGCCTCACAGTATCAGGGATCTGGGTTCGATTCCTGGCTTGGGACAGTGTCTGAGTGGAGTTTGCACTTTCTCCTCCTCGTGTCAGCGTGCGTTTCCTCCGGGTGCTCCGGTTTCCTCCCACATTCCAAAGATTTGCGGGATAGGTGGATTGGCCATGTCCCTTAGCGTCAGGGGGACGAGATAGGTTAAATACGTGGGGTTATGGAGATAGGACTTAGGTGGTTAGTGCAGATTTGATGGGCCAAATGGTCTCCTTCTCCATTGTAAGGATTCTATGATTCTGAGATATGGTTGACTCTTCACTTCCCTCAGGCAACAAGGGATGGGCACTAAATGCTGGCCAGCCAGCAATGTTGATGTCCCATGAATGAATAAAAAATAATTAAGGAGGATTGGTGATTGGCAAATTGATAATTAGGTTCAAGAAGAATGGCAAATACGAAGGAGGGATTTCACCTCAGAAACACCATCCTGGACCTAAGCACAGATATGCAAAGCTGTCAATCCAGTGCAGTGCTGAAGGAGTGCCACATTGCTGGAGGGGCCAGCTTCTGGATGGTCCATTAAGCTATACACACTGCGTATGTTGGGGAAATGACAAGTTTAGACTTGTCTGTGATACTCTTCATTGTAGAATAACCAACTGTCTAAGCCCATGGATCACGAGTGATGAATTTGTGGGACCACAGTGGAACTCACCACCTTGGATGGATGGTTTGGGCAGTGAAAAGGGGAAATTTCAATCGGCACAGCCCTCAGGGCTTCACACCTCATTGGAAACATGGACTGGCAAAATAACTTCCACCATTTTTTAAAGTTTAAATGTGAGGTAATGCATTTTGGATGGTCCAATAGAACATAGAGCATAGAACATTACAGCACAGAACAGGCCCTTCGGCCCTCGATGTTGCGCCGACCAATATAAAAAGCAATGACCCTCCAAACTAAACCATTCCCTTCTCTTCCATATACTTATCAACTAACCTCTTAAACGCCACCAAACTTGGCGCATCTACAACTGCCGCAGACAGGGCATTCCACTCCCGAACCACCCTTTGGGTAAAGAACCTACCTCTGATATCCGTCCTATAACTATCACCCCTTAATTTAAAGCTGTGCCCCCTCGTGCTAGCTTTCTCCATCCTGGGAAAAAGGCTATCACTGTCCACCCTATCTAAACCTCTAATCATCTTATATGTTTCGATTAGGTCCCCTCTTAGCCGCCTCCTTTCTAACGAAAACAACCTCAAATCCCTCAGCCTCTCTTCATAAGACCTGCCCTCCATACCAGGCAACATCCTGGTAAACCTCCTCTGTACCCTCTCCAATGCCTCCACATCTTTCTTATAATGCGGGGACCAGAACTGTACACAATACTCCAAGTGCGGCCGCACTAGAGTTTTGTACGGTTGCAACATGATGTTGCGGCTCCGAAATTCAATCCCCCTACCAATAAAAGCTAAGACTCCATATGCCTTCCTAACAACCTTCATCGTGGAGTTCGGTGACATGTGGTGTACCTCAGGGGTCTGTTTTGGGGCTGTTTGTAATTTTTATAAATGATCTGGATGAGGGTATTGAAGGATGGATTAGTAAATTTGCAGATGACACTAAAGTCGGTGGAGTGGTAGATAGTGAAGAGGGGTGTTATAGTTTGCAGAGAGACTTGGACAAGTTGCAGAGCTGGGCTGAGAGGTGGCAAATGGAGTTTAATGTGGAAAAGTGTGAGGTAATGCGCTATGGCAGGAATAATAAATGTGTAGAGTATAGGGCTAATGGTAGGATTCTTAATAGTGTTGATGAACAGAGGGATCTTGGTGTATATGTGCATAGATCCCTGAAAGTAGGCAGTCAAGTCGAGAAGGTTGTTAAGAAGGCATATGGAGTCTTAGCTTTTATTGGTAGGGGGATTGAATTTCGGAGCCGCAACGTCATGTTGCAACTGTACAAAACTCTAGTGCGGCCGCACTTGAGTATTGTGTGCAATTCTGGTCCCCACATTATAAGAAAGATGTGGAGGCATTGGAGAGGGTACAGAGGAGGTTTACCAGGATGTTGCCTGGTATGGAGGGCATGTCTTATGAGGAGAGGCTGAGGGATTTGAGGTTGTTTTCGTTAGAAAGGAGACGGCTAAGAGGGGACCTAATCGAAACATATAAGATGATTAGAGGTTTAGATAGGGTGGACAGTGATAGCCTTTTTCCTAGGATGGAAAAAGCTAGCACGAGGGGACACAGCTTTAAATTAAGGGGTGATAGTTATAGGACGGATATCAGAGGTAGGTTCTTTACCCAAAGGGTGGTTCGGGAGTGGAATGCCCTGCCTGCAGCAGTTGTAGATGCGCCAAGTTTGGTGGCATTTAAGAGGTAGTTGATAAGTATATGGAAGAGAAGGAATGGTTTAGTTGGAGGTCATTGCTTTTTATATGGTCGGTGCAACATCGAAGGCCGAAGGGCCTGTTCTGTGCTGTAATGTTCTATGTCTATGTTCTATGTTCTCACTTGACTGCCTACTTTCAGGGATCTATGCACATACACACCAAGATCCCTCTGTTCATCAACACTATTAAGAATCCTACCATTAGCCCTATACTCTACACATTTATTATTCCTGCCATAGTGCATTACCTCACACTTTTCCACATTAAACTCCATTTGCCACCTCTCGGCCCAGCTCTGCAACTTGTCCAAGTCTCTCTGCAAACTATAACACCCCTCTTCACTATCTACCACTCCACCGACTTACCAATACCGATAGGAAATATACAGTAAATAGCAGAACTCTTAAGAGTATTCATAGGCAAAGGGATCTGGGTGTACAGGTATACAGGTCACTGAAAATGGCAACGCAAGTGGAGAAGGTAGTCAAATCAATATACGGCATGCTTGCCTTCATCGGCTGGGGCATTGAGTTTAAAAATTGGCAAATCATTTTGCAGCCTTATAGATCCTTAGTTAGGCTGCACTTGGAATATAGTGTTCAATTCTGGTCGCCACGATACCAGAAGGATGTGATGGCTTTGGAAAGGGTACGGAAAAGACTTACCAGGATGTTGCCTGGTATGGAGGGCATTAGTTCTGAGGGGAGGTTGGAGAAACTTGGTTTGTTCTCACCGGAATGACGGAGGTTGAGTTGTGGCCTGATAGAAGTCTACAAGCCTATGTTGCTTTGTCGTAATTTTCTTTGTTCTTTGGTCCTTGTGAGTTATTTATTAGCGTCACAAGTAGGCTTCCATTAACACTGCAATGAAGTTACTGTGAAAGTCCCCTGGTCGCCACACTCCGGTGCCTGTTTGAGTACACATAGGGGAAAATTCAGTACAGCCAATCAGTATGTTTTTCAGAACATGGGAGGAAACCGGAGCATCTGGAGGAAACCCCCGAACACATGGGGAAATGTGCAAACTCCACAGAGACAGTGATTCTAGGCAGGTATTGAATCCGGATCCCTGGCACCGTGAGGCAGCAGTGCTAATCACTGTGCCGCCCCACAATGAGGGGGGTAAATCGATGGGCTAGACAGAATGTGAAAGTGTTGTGTTTATTTTATCATCCTTATTTTTGGATTCTTTCTCCCGCAGCTGCTGGCTCAGCACGGAAAACAACTTTATTTGGAGTTTCATTGGACCGGCATGTTTAATCATTTTGGTGAGTCTGAATCAAATATTACAGTTTCACACAGCCTTTCCACTGCTTTTCCTCCAGCTGGGGTTCCGAAGAAGTCACAACGAGACTCAATGCCTTGGCTCTGCCTCTCGCTCCAAGGATGCTGCCAGACCTGCTGGTTTTTCTCAGTATTCAACATGTTTTTTATCTCAGGGAGCTTTCTGAATGGTCTGTCCAGCATTCCTTTAAAGAATAAAGAATTCTATAGAGAAGGTAGGAAAGAAGGATTAAAATCACAATCGGATCAACCATTGAGTGGGATTGGGTACACTGAGAGAGAATTTACCATGGCCAAAGCACCTAACAAGCAAGTCCTTCGGATTGTGGGAGGAAACTGGAGCACCCAGAAGAAGCCCCACCTGAGCTCAACCAACCTTTAAATGGTCCGCCACATTTTTGGTCTTGCTCACTACGATTCCAGCTCTCATGGGGGAGGCAGAAGAATTTCAGCCGTCTAAATCGACTATATAGACTAGAGGGGCCGAATGGTCCATTTCTTGTGCTCTTATTACTGGCTGGCACTGGGCAGTATGTTGGCACAATAGCTAGCAATGCTGTCTCACAGCTCCAGGGACCCGGGTTCAATTCCCAACTTGGGTCACTGCCTGTGTAGAGTTTGCACGTTCTCCCTATGTCTGTGTGGGTATCCTTGGGGTGCTCCGGTTTCCTCCCACAGTCCAAAGTGCAGGTTGAGTTGATTGACCATAATAAATTGTTCCTTAGTGTCAGGGAGATTAGCAAGGTAAATGCATGGGGCTACAGGGGTGGGGACTGGGTGGGATTGTGGTGCGTGCAGAATCGATGGGCCAAGTGGTCTCCTTCTGCACTGTAGAGATTCTATGATTCTATGACCAGTTGCTGTTTGCAGGATCTCACTGGGGTGCTCATTAACCTATGGTGGAGTCTGCTTACATAACAACAAGTTTTTTAAGGAAGTGTTTTTGGATTGCGGGGATATATTTTCCATCTCCAATTGCTCTCAGGGCATTTACGGGTCAACCCAAAGGTGTAGGACAATAATCAAATGTGAGGAAGACCGGATAATAATGCCAGAAGTTTAACTTTCCCAAATCTGGTAGGAATCCACACATCTTACAGGATGGGATTGAGGACCAGAGTTTTCCAAACCCCCTCCCCCCCTCGGAGGTGTGTTCCCCATGATGGAGACGGCTCACTATTGGCTGCCATTGGGACGTTCCAGATCCCATCCTGAGGTCTACAATGGCTGACATAGAACATAGAATATAGAACATTACAGCGTAGTACAGGCCCTTTGCCCCTTGATGTTGCGCTGACCAGTGGAACGAATCCAATGACCCTCTACCTAAACTATTCCAATACTATCCATAAATTTCACTGCTGGGAAGCCCGCGGTAAGGATCAACTTCAGAAGGACCAGAAGATTCCCCCCTCCCTCCCCACCAGGGTAAGCCAGAAAATCCCACTCGTGTTTTCATAACACACTAAGCCATGAATTAACCAGAACACCCAACCTCATCCCTTCAAATCATTTAGCGCACATGAATCTCTTTGGGGTAATTTTTTTGAGAGATGTAATGAGATGCTATATAAAGAAAGCATTCTTTCTTTCAAAACTGCAAGAAGGAATTGAGTGTTGCGAGGTAAATTGCGCCTTTAATCTGCCTTTAACACAACTCCCCCTCCAGGGAGTTTGAAAAGAAAGACAGAAGTTGTATTCACAAAGCTCCTTCCCCTGTCCGCAGGACACAGAGCACTTTACAGCCAATGAAGTACTTAATTACTGATGTAATATCGGGAAATGTGACTGCCAATTTGGGCTCAGCAAGATCTCACCAACAGCACTGAGATAATGACCAGATAATCTGTTTTTTATTATAGACAGTTGAGGAATAAATATTGGCCAGAACACTAGGGAAAACTCCCTGTTCTTCAAAACAGTGTCACGGTACCTCTTACATCCACCTGAAAGCGTGCAAAGACCTCCACCGCTTTCTGGTTTGGATATCTCCCAAGGCAGGACCATCTCATTAAACTCAACATAAAAGCCTTCTTTTGACTCTGGCACACTTTGGAGTTGAGTAACTGTTTCGAGCCAATTCCCCCTACTTCCTTCATTGGTATCGGTTGATTAAATATTTTATTAAACTGACAAAAGGACACAAATGAACAAAAGAACGTGAAAGTAATAAGTTACCGAGGCAACGCTCGACATTATTTGCTCATTTGTAAGTCTATTACAAGTACCACTGTTCAGGCCATTCCACACTCACTGCTGATTAACAGCTCACCTCAGTAATTGTTTACCTAGTCTCTGCTGAAGATCCTGCCGGTGAGAGAGCGGGGAGACCAATTCAAATTCGCTTTGCTCTGTTAATTTTTGGAGATGAAAGATTAATGGCAGAGGGATGAGTTTTACTTTGCAAGATTCCTTTTATTCTTACTGGGGATATAGGAGCCACCGACAAGTCAGTGTTTGTTGCCTATCCCCCATTTTTTTAATTCATTTATGGGACATGGGTATTGCTGGCTGAGACAACATTTATTGTCTATCCCCCCTGGAGAACAGTTGAGAGTAAACTGTGGCTCTGGAGTCACGTGTAGGCCTGACCAGGTGAGGACAGCAGATTTCCTGCCCTAAAGGACATTAGTGAACAAGATGTTCTTTTTTCCAACAATCGGCAATGGTTTGTAGCCACCATTAGATTTTTTTTCAATTCCAGAAACCTTTATTGAATTCAAATTTCACCATCTGCTGTGGTGGGATTCGAAACCAAGTCCCCAGAACATTAAGAACAAAGAACAAAGAACAACACAGCACAGGAAATAGGCCCTTCGGCCCAACGAGCCCACGCCGCTACCCCGATGTTCCCACCTCTACCCGCGATCCCTGTCCATGTTTATAGATCTATGGATTAAAAACCAAATTTAAGACAATTTAGGGAGAATTTGTTTCGCCAATTAGCCTAAGAGCACATCTTTGGGACGTGGGAGGAAACCGGAGCACTGGAGAAAATCCACGCAAGCACGGGGAGAATGCGCAAACTCCCACAGACACAGGCCCAAATCCATGTGTCTGCACAGCACAGTGATAGTCACTGAGCTGTCGTGTTGCCCATCAAATGGTCCAGGTCAAGCATACACTAACTAATAGTCTAGCGATAATAATATGAAGCCATCACCTTTCCTTAATTGCTCTTGAGAAGGTGGTGGTGGATTGCGTTCTTAAGCAATTGCAGCCCATCAATGATAGGTGCTTTTAGGAAGGGAGTTCCAACATTTTGATCCAGCAACAGTGAAGGAGCAGTGCTGTAGTTTTAAGAAAGCCTGATGTGTGATTTGGAGGGCAACTTCCAGGCGGTGGTGTTCCCATGTATCAGCTGCCCTTATCCTTCTAGGTGGTAAAGATCATGGGTTTGGAAGGTGTTTTGAAGAATTGATGGTGAGTTGCTGTGATGTACCTTGTAGATTGTACGCGCAGCTGTCACTATGCATCAGTAGTGGAGGGAGCGTACATATAAGTGGGATGCTATACAAATGGACTGCTACATCCTGGCTAGTGTTGAGCTTCTTGAGGTTGTTGGAGCTGCATTCATTCAGGCATCTACAGTGGACAGCACAGTAGCTCTGATGCCTCACAGCACCAGGAACCTGGATTCAATTCCAGCCTCAGTAACTCACTATGTGGAGTTTGCACATTCTCCCCATGTCTATGTGAGTTTCCTTTGGATGCTCCGGTTTCCTCCCACAGTCCAAAGATGTACAGGTTAGACTCAACACTCCCCAGGATGTAGCAGCCCATTTGTATAGCATCCAACTTATATGTACACTCCCTCCACTACCGATGCATAGTGACAGTTGCACATACATTATCCACGTTAAATTGCCCTCTAGTGTCAGAGGTTACAGGAATAGGGCCTGGGTGGGATTATTATCAGTGCAGGCTCAATGGGCCAAATGGCCTCCTTCTGCACTGTAGGCATTCTATGACTCTGTGACTCTGTGAAGTGGGGAGTATTCCAACACACTCCTGACTCGCACCTTATAAACAGGCTTAGGGGAGTCAGGAGGTGAGTTGCTCACTGTAGGATCCCTAGCTTCTGACTTGCTCTGGTAGCCACAGTATTTACATGGCTAATCCAGTTCAGTTTCTGGTCAATGGTAACCCCCAGCGAGTTAATGGTGGGAGTTCAATGTTCATAAGGCTGTCAATTGACTCTCAAGGACAGATGGCCAAATTCCTCCTTGTATGGGCTGGTCAGTGCCTGGCACTTGTGTGAGATGAATGTTATTTGCCCTCAAAGTGGGCTAGCAGCTAAATTTTCTTTAAGCGACCATGGGTTCTGAATGTCGCTGGCAAGGCTAGCATTTATTGCCCATTTGTGATTGCTCTTGATAAGCTGGTAGTGAGCGGGAACAGTATCATTGTGTAATTCTGTTGAATCTGTGAATAAGGGATTTAGACCAATTCTCTGAAGACAGGGACTTTTTTTTATTCACTCGCGGAATGGCCAGCATTGATTCCCCATCGCTTGTTCCCTTTGGAGGGCAGTAAGAGTCAACCGCATTTAGTGGCTCTGGAGTCACATGTAGGCCAGACCAGGTAAAGATGGCAGATTTCCTTCCCTGAGGACATTATTGAACCAGATAATTTCTTCCAACAATCAACAATGATTTCATGGTCATCAGTAGATTCTTAAGTCCCAGATACTTTTTGTTGAATTCAAATTCCACCATCTGCCATGGGATTTGAACCCCAGAATAGTTTCTGGATTAATAGTCTAGCTATAATGCTATTAGGCCCTCACCTCCACCAGCTGGTGGAATTTAAATTCAATTTGTTCATTGATCATCACGATAATGATTTGCAAGAAATTACCAGGTTGGTAGAAAAACTCATCTGGAATCCTTCAGTGAAGGAGGTTGGCCTTCCTGATCTGCTCTGGTCACACACAGCAATGTGGCTAACCTGTAACTACCCACTGAAATGACCTTGCAAGCCTCTCAGTTGAATTAAACTGCCGTGAATTGGAAGATCTACTCGGAGTTTCAACACAGAGGGGGAGTTTTCCCATCCTGCCCATCACAGGAATCGTAGTGGAGGGGATGGGGGGCATGGACAGGTCCATTCAGGCAGGATTTGGAGTGAGCTCACCTAGAAAAACCCATCCAGAGAACTTGTGTGGAACTTGAGCTGAATGTCCTCCATTCAAGTCTTTGCCTAACTGACCTTTCTTAAAGTGCCATCCTCCACACAGATGAGGAGACTTTCTTAATATCCCCTGGCTTCACAGAAATGATGCAAGCCTTATCTAAAGGCCCAAGCTAACCCTCTCAGTTTTGTCTCCCACCCACCATAAAAAGAAGCTCCACCACTGCTGGGCACGGTGACATGCTGCACAGCCAACGAAATGTTATCACAATGAGGTGAGAAGTTTGAGGGTTTAAGTAACTGGAATATATAGTTTAAAAATATTTATTAATGTCACAAATAGACCTACATTAACACTGCAATGAAGTTACTGTGAAAATCCCCTATTTGCCACACTCCAGCATCTGTTCAGGTACACTGACGGAGAATTTAGCATGGCCAACGCATTTAACCAGCATGGCTTTCAGACTGTGAGAGGAAACTACACAGCTTGCATTTAAGATGTTTGTCTATAGAGAAATATATTGGCCAATAGTTAAGGAAAACTTCTCCATTCTTCCTCGAAATAATACAATGACATTTTTTCCATTCACCTAACCAGGCAAACAGTATTTCGATTTAAGAAGTGGTCGCTATTGTCCCTTGTAATGCAGTGGTTAGCACTCCTGCCTCACAGAGCGAGGAACCAGGATTTAATTCCCGCCTTGGTTCACTGTCTGTGTGGAGTTTGTAGTTCTCCCTGTGTCTCCATGGGGTTTCTCCAGGAGCTCTGGTTTCAGTCAGAGAGACGTGCTGGTTAGGTGCATTGGCCATGCTAAATTCTCTCATAGTGTACCCAAACAGGCGCTGGAATGTGGCGACTAATGGATTTTCACAGTGACTTCATTGCAGTATTAATGTAAGCTTACTTGTGATGCTAATAAATAAACTTTAGATGAACGTAGTCCTAGATAACAATAGTTCCAGATGACTATAAGCTGTTCTCCCCTTTGGGTGGGGAGATGTGACTGGCGGTAATTTAATCCAAAGTTTACTGTACCTCAGGCAAGGGCGATGTTGAGAAGACAATAACCTCAGCCAGTACGGGAATTGAACCCATGCTGCTGGCATCACTCTGCGTCACTAAACAGCTGTCCACACAAGTGAGCTAAACTGACACCCAGCTTTCATTTTAATATCTCACCCAAAAGGCAGCACCTCTAACAGTGCGGCACTTCCTCAAGGTGGCAGCACAGGCTCGATGGGCCGAAGGGCCTGTTTCCCGTGCTATATTGTTCTTTGTTCTTTGATACTGAAGTGGCAGTTTTAATAAGTGTCAAGGTTTCAGAGTGGGGCTTGAACCCATTACCCTTAAATCCGAAGTGAGACAGAGTTCTGAGACCTGCTGAGACTCAGGCGCAGCATCAAAAAGACCCAAAATTACTGAAGTCCTGATTGGCAACCAGTATTCACTGGTTTTTGATTTGATTTGATTTATTATTGTCACATGCATTAACATACAGTGAAAAGTATTGTTTCTTACGTGCTATACAGAGAAAGCATACCATTCATAGAGAGGGCAAGGAGAATGTAATGTTAAAGTCATTGCTAGAGTGTAGAGAAAGATCAACTTAGTGCGAGGTATGTCCATTCAGAAGTCTGACAGCAGTAGGGAAGAAGCTGTTCTTGAGTCAACTGGTATGTGACCTCCGACTTTTGTATCACTTTCCTGGCGGAAGAAGATGGAAGAGAGAATGTTCGGGGTGTGTGGGGTCCTTAATTGTGCTGGCTGCTTTACCGAGGCAGCGGGAAGTGTAGACAGAGTCGATGGATGGGAGGCTGGTTTGTGTAATGGATTGGGCTACATTCACAACCTTTTGCAGTTTCTTGTGGTTCTTGGGCAGAGCAGGAGCCACAATCGGAAAGAATGCTTTCTATGGTTCCTCTGTAAAAGTTCATGAGGAACTTCGTGGAGCACATGCTGAATTTCCTTAGTTTTCTGGTGGGCCTTCTGAACTATACTGCCAGCATCAGGGGACCAGGATAGATGAGGACATGTGCCAAATTTCTGAGCAGGTTTCACCTTGTGCTTCTTTGCAACTTTGAGTTGCATCACACTGTGCTGTATCTTTCATATCGGCAGCAAGTGTGAGCTCAAATTCCTGCCCATCAGCATCACCCCCTACCCCCACGATCCCCCCCCCCCCCCCCCCCCCACCATTCTACCCTCGCCCCCCCCCCCATGCAGAGCTTTACCACTTTTTTATCGTCTTTATCTGTTTATCTTACCTTGAGCAAAGAAAATAAGCTTGGGCTTATTAAAACATTGCAAGCTTCATTTTCCTAGCCCGTGCTGTTGTTTACTGAAAACGTACAAAACATTTACTCCCCAGAGCGAAGCTATAATTAAATCATTTCTGTACAGGATGAGCCATCATTCTGGGCAAAACATCTGCTGCTGAACGATCTTCTCAATGCTGGCCGAGGTAATATATGAAACACTAAGAAATAATTGGTGCAGAATGAGCTTGTGTCAAGTGATAGAGCAGTATATTGCATTCTGCCGAGAATATTACAAGTCCAACACGGATATTAAAATTACTTTTTCCACCAGATCAGCTTCCCTTAAGAGTCAATGGATCTCTTCTCAATTTAAAGAAGTAATGCCCCTGTCAAGTCAGAGGATGTAATTTTCCATTCCCTCCCTCCCCACTTCCTCTGCCATGGTGTGTTTTCCATCACCAGAAGCAGTCAGGGAATGGCGGCCAACAAGGATCTTTCAGTCCCGCCAATAACTGCGGCATTTTGCATAGCTTGCCCCTCTCACCACCAAGAAACCTGTTGCGGGTGGAAGGATTGGGGGGATGATTGGGAGCGGGGAGGTAGCATTCATCTACGGTGGGACTGGAAGATCCCACAGTTGGGAAGGCCTGGATACTCTACCCAGAATCTTCTTTTGTGTCACGCATAGTATTCAGGGGAGACATTACCAGAATCAAGCCCGGTTCATCTATTGAGTTGGCATGGCAATGATAAGATAGTTATTGAATCATAGGATATGATAACACAGAAGGAGGCCATTTGGCCCACCATGCCTGTGCCAGCTCTTTGATAGATCTAGTCTCATGAATATACTGATTCTCTATAGGTATTGCTTTTTTTAATGATCTGGGAATGTTTACTGTTTCCACTACCCAGTCAAGCAGTGCATTCTGGATCATGATAATTCAATGTGTAAAAAACTGCTTCATCATGCCGCCTCTGCTTTTCTTGCCAGATATAACCACCTTATTGCTATTGAACTATCAATCCTTCAACCACTGGAAACTGTGGTTGCATGGCACTACTGTGTACTTCACTTTGGCAGCATGGGGTCATTGTATAAGATGCATAAGCTTCCACAGAAACAAAGAAAATAAGAGCAGGCAGAGGCCATTCGGCCCTTTGAGCTTCTCCACCATTCATTGCGATCATGGCTGATCATCCAATTCAATAGGCTAATCCTGATTTCTCCCATAATCTTTGATCCCATTGCCTCAAGTGCGATATCCAGTCACCTCTTGAATGCATTCAATGTTTTGGCGTCAACTATTTCCTCTGGTAATGAACTCCACAGACTCACCACTCTTTGGATGAAGAAATGTTTCCTCATCTCTGTCCTAAATGGAAAATCTTGAATTCTCAGACGGTGACCCCCTGATTCTGGACTCCCCCACCATCAGGAATATCCTCCCTGCATCGACCTTGTCTAGTCCTGTTGGAATTTTATAAATCCCTGTGACATCCCCCCTCATTCATCTGGTCTCCAGCGAAAACAATCCTGACAATCTTAGCACCGCTCTGTGTGCAACCTCAGCACTAAGGTGCCACTGTGTACACCATCTTAGCATTATGGTACTGCATGGTAGGTTGTTGCATAAGGTTAAATCCCACTGGATCCAGAGTGAGGTATCTAAATGGATATAAAATTGACTTGACAGAAGGCAGAGAATGGTTGTAGAGGGTTGTTTTTCAAACTGGATGCCTGTGACCAGCAGTGTGCCTCAGGGATCAGTACTGGGCCTGCCATTATTTATCATTTATATTGATGATTTGGATGAGAATATAGGGGACATGGTTAGTAAGTTTGCAATTGACACTAAGGTTAGTGGCATAGTGGATAGTGAAGAAAGTTACCTCCAATTGCAATGGAATCTTGATCAATGGGCCAGTGGGTTGATGAATGGCAGATGGAGTTTAATTTAGACAAATGCGAGATGATGCATTTTGGTAGATTGAACCAGAGCAGGACTTACTCAGTTAATGTGGGGAAAGTTACAGAACAAAGAGATCTAGGGTTATATGTTCATAGCTCCTTGAAAATGGAGTCACAGGTGGACAGAGTGGTGAAGAAGACATTCAGCATGCTTGGTTTTATTGGTCAGAACATTGAATACATTGGGTACAGGGGTTGGAACGTCTTGTTGAAATTGTACAAAACTTTGATAAGGCCACACTTGGAATACTATGTACAATTCTGTCGCCCATAAACTTATTAATCAAACCAGTTACATTTTCCTCCAAATCATTTGTATATGTTACAAACAGCAATGGTCCCAGCACGATCCTTGAGGAATGCCACTATCACAGCCCTCCATTCAGAAACATATCTTTCCATTGTTACCCTCTGTCTTCTTTGATTGAGCCAGTTTTGTATCCACCTTGCCAGCTCACCTCTGATCCCATGCGATTTTACCTTCTACATCAGTCCACCATGAGGGGCCTTGTCAAAGGCCTTACTGAAGCTCATGTAGACAACATCCACTACCCCACCCTCATCAATCATCTTCATCACTTCCTCGAAAAACTTGATCAAGTTCATGAGACATGACCCCCCCTTTCATAAAACCATGCTGCGTCTCTCTAATATGTTCACTTATTTCCAAGTGGGAATAAATCCTGTCTCAAAGAATCCTCTCCTATAATTTCCCTACCGCTGATGTAAGGCTCACCTGCCTGTAACTTCCTGGATTGTTCTTGCTACCCTTCTTAAACAAAGGAATAACATTAGCTACTCTCCAATCCTCTGGGACCTCCGCTATAGCCAGTGAGGACACAAAGACTTCTCTCAAGGCCCCAGCAATTTCCTCCCTTGCCTCTCTCAGTAATCTGGAGTCTATCCTATCAGGCCCTGGGGACTTGTCTACCTTTATGTTTCTCAAACCTGGTGTTGTCAGACTTCTTACTCTTACACGTTGCCCACACATCTATTCCTCTATCTCCCACTGGCAGTCGGATGGCCTACAGTATACTATAGCCACAATTGTGACTACACCCTTCCTGTTCCCCAGCTCTACCCATATTGCCTCGTTGTATGAGCCCTCCCAGAGTACAGTTGTGATATTCTCCTTAACCAGTACTGCAACTCCCCCACCCCTTTTACATCCCGCTCTATCCTGTCTGAAACATCTGTATCCTGGAATGTTAAGCTGTCAATCCTGGCTTTCCCTTAACCAAGTCTCTGTAATAGCAACAACATCATAGTTCCTACTAATACTACTATCATACTACTATCATACATCATACTAATCCAAGCTCCAAGTTTGTCTGCCTTATCTATTATAGTTCTCACATTGAAACAAATACACTTCAGTCCACCAGGCACTAGCTGGGTGCTGGTGATTGGAGAATGGCTAGTTGGGTAGTTAGGGGATTGGATGTTGGAATGCATGGACCTCAGTACAATCACTCCCAGTATTGAGAATTACAATTACTATTCCCCTATGGAGTATTGTCTCAGAATGAGGTGGAACAGAGACAGCAAAGTAGACAAATGACTCATGGAAAGGGCAGGTGTAGGGATCTCAGCTGGGGACCTCACCAAGTCAATGTAATAGGAGGAGGAAGCCATTCGGCTTCTCAAGCCTGCTGTGCTATTCAATACAATTGTGGCCAATCTTGGAGCTCAGCACCATTTTCCAGCAGTATCTTCACATTGGGGAGCACAGTGGCACAGTGGTTAGCATGCTACCTCCCAGCACCAGGGATCAAGATTCAATTCCAGCCTCAGTTACTGTCTGTGTGGAGTCTGCACATTATCCCTCTGTCTGCGTGGGTTTCCTCTGGATACTCCGGTTTCCTCCCACAGTCCAAGTATGTGCAAGTTAGGTTGATTGGCAATACTAAATTGCCCCTACAGGGGGATTAGTGAGCATAAGTGTGTGGGGTTACGGGAATAAGTCCTGGGTAGGATTGTAGTCGATACAGACTCAATGGTCTGAACAGCGAGCTTCTGTACTGCAGGCATTCTATGATTCTAAGCCCAATATCTTTAATAACTGGAAATCTATCAAGCTCTGGTTCTCAAGAAGCATTTCTCTCACCTGTGGTTTAAGCCAGGAACAGTGTGTTCAATGGCTGCTCTTCATAGCACTGAGCCATCTCTTGAATAGTAAGAAGACTCACAATATCAGGTTAAAGTCCAACAGGTTTAGTTGGTAGTTTATTTATGTTACCAAATAAACCTATTGGACTTCAACCTGGTGTTGTGAGGCTTCTTATTGTGCTTACTCTTGTCCAACGATGGCATCTCCCCACCATGTCTTGAACTCAGATCTGCCGACGCTGAACCAGTTGAGACCGGGCCTGTCAGTCACAAATAGGATATAGTGGACAGTTCATTAGCTGATCCTCCTTGGCAGGAACAAGGAATAAAGCAATTATTAGTAAGTTTGTGGATAACACAAACATTGAATGGGTGTTTAACCATGAGGCGGAGTGTCCTGGGCTACAGGAAGATATAAACAGAATGGTCTAGTGGGCAGATAAGTGGCAGATAGAATTTAACCCTGAAAAGTGTGAGGCGATACACTTTGGAAGGAGCAATTTGACAAGAAAGTTCTCAAAGAATGGTAAAACACTAGGAAGTTCTGTGGAACAAAGGGACCTTGGCATGTTTGTCTGCAGATCTCTGAAGGCAGAAGGCCATGTTACTGTGGTGGTGAAAAAGACATATGGGTCACTTGCCTTTATCAATGATGGTACAGATTATAAAAGCAGGGAAGTTACGTTGAAGTTGTATAGAACTTTGGTGAGGGCACAACTAGAATAGTGTGTGTAGTTCTGATTGTCAAACTATCAGAAGGATGTGATTGCACTGAAGAGGGTGCAGAAGAGATGCTGCCTGGGATGGAGCATTTAAGTTATAAAGAGCAGTTTGGTAGACTTGGGTTGTTTTTATTGAAGAAGAAAAGATTGAGTGGCGACTTGATTGAAATGTACAAGGTTATGAGGGACATGAACAGAGTGGATAAGGAGCAGCTGTTCCTCTTATTTGAAGGGTCAGTCATAAGGGGACATCGGTTCAAGGTGAGGGGCAGGAGTTTAGGGGCGATGTGAGGAAAAACCTTTTACCTAGAGGGTGATGACGGTCTGGAATCCACTGCCTGGGAGGGTGGTGGAATATTTGGATGGGTACTTGGCACATCATGACATTCAGGGCTATGGGCCAAGTGCTGGCAGTTGGGATTATTTGGGAGGTCAGGTGTTTCTAGTGTGTCAATGTGGAATCGATGGGCCGAAGGGCCTTTTCTGCATTGTATTATTCTATAATTATAGAACTTAGAACATTACAGCACAGAACAGACCCTTCGGCCTTCGATGTTGCGCCGACCAGTATAAAAAGCAATGACCCTCCAAACTAAACCATTCCCTTCTCTTCCATATACTTATCAACTAACCTCTTAAACGCCACCAAACTTGGCGCATCTACAACTGCTGCAGGCAGGGCATTCCACTCCCGAACCACCCTTTGGGTAAAGAACCTACCTCTGATATCCGTCCTATAACTATCACCCCTTAATTTAAAGCTGTGTCCCCTCGTGCTAGCTTTCTCCATCCTAGGAAAAAGGCTATCACTGTCCACCCTATCTAAACCTCTAATCATCTTATATGTTTCAATAAGGTCCCCTCTTAGCCGCCTCCTTTCTAACGAAAACAACCTCAAATCCCTCAGCCTCTCTTCATAAGACCTGCCCTCCATACCAGGCAACATCCTGGTAAACCTCCTCTGTACCCTCTCCAATGCCTCCACATCTTTCTTATAATGTGGGGACCAGAACTACACACAATACTCCAAGTGCGGCCGCACTAGAGTTTTGTACAGTTGCAACATGACGTTGCGGCTCCGAAATTCAATCCCCCTACCAATAAAAGCTAAGACTCCATATGCCTTCTTAACAACCTTATCGACTTGACTGCCTACTTTCAGGGATCTATGCACAAATACACCAAGATCCCTCTGTTCATCAACACTATTAAGAATCCTACCATTATCCCTATACTCTACACATTTATTATTCCTGCCAAAGTGCATTACCTCACACTTTTCCACATTAAACTCCATTTGCCACCTCTCGGCCCAGCTCTGCAACTTGTCCAAGTCTCTCTGCAAACTATAACACCCCTCTTCACTATCTACCACTCCACCGACTTTAGTGTCATCTGCAAATTTACTAATCCATCCTTCAATACCCTCATCCAGATCATTTATAAAAATTACAAACAGCAGGGGCCCCAAAACAGACCGCTGAGGTACACCACTTGTCACCGAACTCCACGATGAATATCTCCCATCAACCACCACCCTCTGTCTTCTATCTGCTAGCCAATTCCTAATCCAATTAGCTAAATCACCCTCTATCCCATACATCTGCATTTTCTGCAGAAGTCTTCCATGGGCCACCTTATCAAACGCCTTACTAAAGTCCATATATACCACATCAACCGCCTTACCCCCATCCACCTCTTTGGTCACTTTTTCAAAAAACTCAATAAGGTTAGTAAGGCACGACCTACCCTTCACAAAACCATGCTGACTATCCCCAATCAATTCATTTCTCTCTAAATAACTATAAATCCTATCCCTAATAATTCTCTCCAATACTTTGCCCACAACAGAAGTAAGACTCACTGGCCTATAATTCCCTGGAAGGTCTCTCTTCCCCTTCTTGAACAACGGGACCACATTCGCTATCCTCCAGTCCTCCGGAACCACACCCGTAACCAACGACGACCTGAAGATCAGAGCCAGAGGCTCTGCAATCTCCTCTCTTGCCTCCCAGAGAATCCTAGGGTAAATCCCGTCCGGCCCAGGGGACTTATCCAACTTCAAACCCTCAAGAATATCTAGCACATCCTCCCTATCTACTTCAATACTTTCCAGTTTGCAATCCTGTACCTCAGTGTTCTCCATAACTACATTTACATCACCCTGCGTGAATACCGAAGAGAAATATTTATTCAGTGCCTCTCCAATCTCTTCAGGCTCCACTTCAACTCTCTTCCATTATATGAGAAGAAGCACTCACGAAGGTGCCAATCATTCCTAGCACCATTAAGTGGAACATTCAGATGCCAAGCGCAAACAACAAAAAAAGGTTGCCGAATCCGGAGATTCCTGCCTCATCAAGCACAACCTATCCCACTTGTGGTGGAGTCTGTGGTTCCAGGATTGGCCCACTCACCCATTGCAGAACCCACCCTCCACTTCCCACCACCACCTCGGAGTCAAAGCAAGTCATCTTCGACCCTGATGCACTGACATCCTCTGAGGAAAATAAAAGCTTCTTGCTTTGGGCAGCACGGTGACACAGTGGTCAGCACTGCTGCCTCACAGTGCCGGGGACCTTGGTTCGATTCCCGGCTTGAGTCACTGTCTATGTGGAGTTTGCACATTCTCCCCGTGTCTGCATGGGGTTCCTCCGGGTGCTCCGGTTTCCCCCCACAGTCTAAAGATGTGCGAATATATTGATTGGCCATGCTAAGTTGTCGGGGGATGAGCAGTGTAAATGCATGAGGTTACGGGGATAGGGTTTGGATGGGATTGTGGTTGGTGCAAACTCAATGGCTCGAATGGCCTCCTTCTGCGCTGTAGGATTCTATGATTCTATGCCCTGATCAGAAGCTGCACTTGAGGGGCCAAGTGGCCTATCCTGCTCCTATTTCATATATTTGTAAACCAAATGGGCAGGATTTTACAGCCTCGTTCAAACCGGACCAGAAATTCCCACCCAAGGTCAACAGGCATTTCTATTGTCCGTCTCTCGCCTGTTCCCATTCCGTGGCAGGCGGGGCGAAAGAATTCTAGCGAAGGTCTTGGTTTTAACGGGGGAAATCTAATGGATTAAGCCTGCAATTGGAACTCCAAGAGATCAAGAGCGGGGAGAGAAGTTTTGACAATTTGATGTTGCCGTTTTAAAAAAAAAACCTGTGGATTATTTTTAGTATAATCTCGCTGTGATAATTAGCTCTCTTTGACAAAGATAAGTGACATCTTCCCATGATACACTCAGCAAAAAAAAAAGCCTTGGCACTTCTGGCATTGAAACATGGAGCCACAATTAGTGCAAGCTCCTGACATGTTTCAGCTGTAGCCATCCATATTAATGCGGGAGAACTTATGCCTCTCGCCTTCCTCTTTTGATGTTGCAGACAGCGCTGCTTTTCCATCTCATAAATATTATACCCACAGCTAAATTAATCCCCCAGCAGATGGGAAGCTCCATTGAAGGATGGTGTTTACAAAGCTTGCCCGTTTGCATTTGAGCGGAGCCGTCAGACCCACCGTTTACAAGTGGATTCACACAAGGATGCCCCAAAAAAATCTCTGGGAGTTGTCCCGTACCATCCAAGTGCCAGAAATATGTCAGGTTGAACGCAATAATCTAGATCAAACAAGGAGGGCTGTTAAGGAAGATTAATAATCTACATTGTGAGGATAAATAGAAGTGCAATGGCTGTGCCGTAGACATGGTCTAGGATACTGCGAGGCCTAGATAGAGTGGACGTGGAGAGGGCCACTTTCCATTAGTAAGGAAAACTAGAACCAAAGGGCACAACCTTAGACCAAAGAATCCATCCTTTAAAATAGAGATGAGGAGGAATTTCTTCAGCCAGAGAATCTTTGCAGCAGAAGGCCGTGGAGGCCAGGTCATTGAGTATCTTTAAGACAGAGATAGATAGGTTCTTGATTAATAAGGGGTTCAGGGGCTAGGGGGAAAAGGCAGGAGAAGGGGGATGAGGCAGAGCTGATTCGATGGGCCAAGTGGCTTAATTCTGCTCCTATGTCTTATGGTCTTATGTCCGCAGTGTAAGACATAAAGCAGCAGGGTCGTATTTTGTCAAGGTTGTTATCTTAGTTGGCCGGATTGTTTGAGTATAACACAGAATGTTGCCCATAATATTAATTCAAGCTACATCCTAGGGCTTACCATTGAACTGAACTGGACTATAGAAATGGGGAGGCACGGTGGCATAATGGTTAGCACTGCTGCCTCACAGCGCCCGGGACCTGGGTTCAATTCTCGGCCTTGGGTGATTGTCTGAGTGGAGTCTGCACTTTCTGCCCGTGTTCGTATATGTTTCCTCCAGGTGCTCCAGTTTTCTCCCACACCCCAAAGTTTGTGGGTCAGGTTGACTGGCCGTGCTAAGTTGACCCTAGTGTTTGGGGAGCTAGCAGGGTAAATGTGCAGGATTACAGGATAGGGCCTGGGTGACATTGTGATCATGACAGAATTAATGGGCCGAAAGGCCTCCTTCTGTATTGTAGCGATTCTATGAAAAGTTGCTGCACACCAAGAGGTAATTTGGCCCATCTTATCCATGCCAGCTCATGTACACCCAGTGTTCTTTCTAATCCCACCTTCTGGCACCCAATCAATAACTCTGCAGTTTGCAGCACTTAAGATGGAGATCCAGGTACTTTTTAAAAGAATTTATGGTCTCTGCATCCACCACTAACTCAGGCAGTGAATTCCAGACAACCACCACCCTCTGCATAAAAAATAATGCTTCCTCATGCCCCCTGTACACCTTCTTGAATCTATGTCCCCTGATTCTAAATTTTCCACCAGGGAAATAATATAATTGCTGTGGCTACAAGGACAAATCAGAGGATAGGAATTCTGCAGCGAATAACTCACCTTCTGACTTCCCAAAGTCCATCCATCGTCCATAGAGCACAGTAGCACTGCTGTCTTCACTGCATCAGGGACATGAGTTCAACTCCTGGCTTGGGTCACTGTCTGGGTGGAATCTGCACATTCTCCCTGTGTTTTCCCCTGTCTCCTCCCACAGTCCAAAAAATGTGTAGGCTAGTTGCATTGGCCATGCTAAATTCTCCATCAGTGCACCCGAACACAGTGCCTGATTTTCACATTAACTTCATTGCAGTGTTAACGTAAGTCTACTCGTGACACTATAAGTAAACATAAACTTAAAGTCAGGAGTGTGATGGAACACTCTCCACATGACTGAGGGAAGAACTTCAACAACAGTCAAGAAGCTTAACATCATCCAGGCCAAAGCAGCTTAATTGGCTTCCCATTCATTACCTTCAACAGACACTCCCTCTGCATTTTCAGCAGTGTGTACCAACTACAAGATGGTAGATAAGGGGCAGCATGATGGCACAGTGGTTAACACTGCTGCCTCACAGCACCAGGGACCCGCATTTGATTCTCGGGCTAGGTCACCGTGCAGAGTGTGCACATTCTCCTCGTGTCTGTGTGGGTTTTCTCTGGGTGCTCCAGTTTCCTCCCACACTGCAAAGGTGTGTGGGTTAGGTGGATCAGTCATAGTAAATTGCCCCTTTGTGTTCAAGGGGCTAGCAGGGTAAATGTTTGGGGTTATGGGGATAGTGCCTGAGTGGGCTCGTGGCCAGTGCAAAGCCAATGGGCCAAATGGCCTCCTTTGGCACATTAGGATTCTATGATTCTATAACTGCAGCAACATACCAAGGCTCCTGAGACAGTACCTTCCAAACCGGTGACCACTACCACTTAAAAGGACAGGACAGCAGATGTTTGGGAAAACCAAAAGCTGAAAGAAATCAACATCCTTAGCTAGGAGCATCTTTAGGGTCTCTTCCCAAACTGGACTGGAGTTATACTGTGCCTATTATAAGGCCAAAATAGTGTGGGACTAGATTGTGGAGGGTCTTGTCTTTAAATGCACTGGAGAACCAAAGCTTTGGAACTGAAGAAGGATAATGGTTGTGTTAGTGGACCAGTCCAGAGGCTGGAAGTTGGAGCCAAGAGAATGGGTGTTCAAATCCCAGGAGGACAGAAGGTGAGTTAAAATTCAGGTTGGGAAAAAGTTGGTATCATTAATAGTGATAAAGTTATCAGATTGTAGTAAAAATCCAATTGGCTTGTTGACATCCGTGAGAGATGGAAATGCTCATATTCTTGTTTGACTCAGGCTAGATGTGACACTGGTACCACTGCACTCCACAACCTCTTCCACCTAGAGAGACAATGGCAGCAGATACATGGGAATGCCACCATTTGCAAGTTTTGCTTCAGTCAAATCACCATCTCAACTTAGAAATATATCACCATTCCTTCAATGTCTCTAGGTTCAAAACCTAGAATGCTGTGCCTTATAGCATCCTTGGGTGTACCTACACTATGTAGAATCATAGTCATAAAGATTTACAGCATGGAAACAGGTCCTTTGACCCAACTTGTCCATACTGCCCAGTTTTTACCATTAAGCCACTACATACGTTTGACCCATATGTATACCCATCTTACCTATGTAACTTTTTAAATGCTTTTTAACCTGCCTCTACTACTGTCTCAGGCAGATTGTTCCAGACACTCACCACCCTCTATGTAAAAAAATTGCCCCTCTGGACCCTTTCGCATCTCTCCCCTCTCACCTTAAACCTATGCCGTCTGGTTTTAGGCTCCCCTACCTTTGGAAAAAGATATTGGGGGCAAATTTACCATTGCGTTGCGCCTGTTTTCAGGCTCGCAAACGTGGTGAAGCTGGAGGTGAGGCGAATAGCATGATCTGCACTCGCGTCTGCGCAGATTCCCACTTTACGAGGGCCTGAAAATGGCTGCGATTGGCAATGCACCTGAAACAGGCTAGACGCCCAACTTTACCAGCATTCTCCTCTTTACCATCACCTTCACACATCCAGATTTGGTGCGAAACAGACATGCTCGGCAAAGTTCTGTTTCCGGCAATCCAGCTTCTGAAGAGTTAAATTCCGACTTCCAATGAGTCTTTGACTCAGATCAGTGATGGGCGTGGGTGGGTGCAGCTAGATCATTCTCTGTTGGAGAAGATAGGGAGGAGGGTGAGATGGCTCTCCATTGGTGGGGGTGGGGGGAGAACGAAGGAGGCCAGATCGTTCTCTGGTGGAGGAAGCAGAGGAGGGGGCAGGAGTAAGGAGGGGTCCACTGCCACTCTGCTGGCTATCGGTGGGGGAGGGGAAATGGGGCAGTGCATCGTGATCTATCTGGGTAGCAAGGTGGTGAGTGAAAAATGGGGACTGTTGGGGGGACTGGATCGATATCTGTGGGGGCCCAGGCTGCTTTATCCACTTTTTGCAGCCCGTGAGTGATGTGACACGGGAGCATTTTTCAGATTTTTTTTTCACTGTGCATGCACAGTTAAAAGCTCCGATCAGAGTTGTGGTGTTTCGGATGTGATAAGTCCCGTCCACAGCACGATTCAGATTCGCAAATTTGTTCAGGAAGCACCTGAGAGCAGATTTCCAAGTCAGACCTGAATTGCACCCAGATTCAGTACTTAGAATGAAAATGGTAAAATCAAGCTCATTGACCAAGTAGCTGATGTGTGCCCCTCATTATTTTATAGACATCTGTAAGATCACCTCTCAGCCTTCTACTCTCCAGGGAAAAAGTCCCAGTGTATCCAACCTCTCCTTGTAACACAAGCCATCAAGTCCCGGCAGCATCCTAGTAAATCTTTTCTGCGCTCTTTCTAGTTTAATGATATCTATGGACTGTAGTGGTTTAAGATAATAGCTCACCACCACTTTCTCAAGGACAGTTAGGGATGGGTGATAAATACTGGCCAAACCCACATCCCATAAAAGATTAAATGCTGGCCAATCAGCCGTTATCAGATGGAAGAAAATTCACTCACCACCTTCTTAGGAATAAGCAGTAAATGATGACCTTGCCAACAACTTCCACGATATTGAAAATTAATACTTCGTAAATGTCCGTGCCACCTGAGATGCAACTTGGCCTCACAAGCAGGGGCTCAACTCGATCTGTGACCTGTTGAGAAAAAGAGTTTGAAAAAGTTTCATATATCACAAATCAAATGGGTAATCAAGGGAAAAGATGATAATGGAGGAAAAATGTGTCAAAGAGAAATAGTCCAGCTCCAGGCTGCTGTTTAATCAGTCAGCAATATAAATTTTGCCTTGGGCCAATTCAACATCGCGTTCCAAAGTGCATAGAAGAGTCAGGGTCACCTAACGGATGATGAATTTGAATTGTGCATGTTTTTATTTTGTGGAATTGAACATCATTGGCTCGGCCAGTATTTGTTGCCACTCCCCAGTTTCCATTGGGAAGGTAGCGATGAGCTGCCTTTTTGTACCATTGCAGTGTCTATGCTATTGGGGAGTTAGGGAGGGAGTATCAGTGACAGCAAAGGTTGGACAACATGGTTCCAAGTCAGGATAATGTGTTGCTTGGAGGAGAGTTTACAGTTGATGGTATCACCATGTGTCTGCTGTCCTTGACCTTCTGAGGGGCAGAGTTTTCACATCTGGAAGGTGCAGTTTAGTCGTGCCGAGCAACCTGTACATAGTGCACTCAGATGGAGGTCGTTTGGTTCATTGTGCTAGCAACAACCCTTTGAAAATGTTTTCCAATTAATCCCGCTCCCCTTCTCTATATGCACCGACAACAACACTACCCAGTCCTTATCCCTGTAGCCCCACATTTTTACCCTGCTATTCTGCCCGACGCTAAGGGGCAATTTACCATTGCCAACCAACCTATCCCACGCAACTTTGGACTGTGTGAAGAAACGGGAGCACCCGGAGGAAACTCATGCAGACACAGAGAATGTGCAAACACCACACAGATAGTGCCATGACACAAGCCACGAATCGAACCCAGATACCTGGTGCTGTGAGGCAGTAATACTAACCACTGTGCCACCATGCTTCTCCAAACAACAGAAATCCCTCATGAATAAATAAGAGCATGAAATGCTGTATCACAGAGTCAATGGGCGGAATTTACAACCTCGCTCGCACTAATGCCATGAAGTCCCACTCCAGGTCAACAGACCTTTCCATAGTCCACCCCTTGCCTGCTCCAATTCCCATGGTGGACAGGATGGTAAAATTCCAGACAATGAGTCCAATATTTAGGTAGCGATGTGATCAGCACAACTTGTGGGCCAAAGGGCTTGTTTGTGCTGTAGTTTTTTTTTTGTGTTCTATGTTCTATTGCCTGAGGAAAGATTTTTTTAAAAGTTGAGGTGATTTGGAACCTGAATTCAGAGCTAAAAAAAGGAATCAGTTTCCTGAAGCAATGGTGATATATTTCTCACTGTTTCATCTCCCTCTATTTTTGTTTGAAAGGTTCCTCAAGTAGAAAAAGGCATCTTTTCATTTTGTCTGTGCGCCTCATACAATGTTGTTAATTGAAAATATTTTGCTCTCTGTTATAATCGTTCCTAATCTTGTTTTTTCTTTCTGCAAGATAGATAATGCACAGAACAAAATCAAAGCTCAGCACATTTATAGCCAAGTTCCGCACACATGAGGGTGACCTCAGCAGGGATCTTGGGTTCATGTCACACTATCTGTAACCCCCACTATTTGACCTGGTCTCGCAAAATCCTAACCGTCCGGGCTTGAGATAATTCACACCTCTTTAACTTGTGATTATCCCTTTTTACGCATTGTCTGTACCTGTAAAGTCTTGATTCCCTGAAAAAGCTTGCATTTCAACCATTTTATAATGGATCGTGTCTTTGCCTATACATGCTGTGTTTGTGAAACCTGCCTCCCTGATGAAGGAGAAGCACTCCGAAAGCTCATAAATCCAAATAAACCTAGAACATAGAGCATTACAGCGCAGTACAGGCCCTTCGGCCCTCGATGTTGCGCCAGCCAGTGGACCCTCTAACCTAAACTATTCCAATATCATCCATATGCCTATCCACCGAATATTTGAATGCCCCCAAAGTAGGCGAGTCCACAACTGCTGCAGGCAGGGCATTCCACGCCCTCACCACCCTCTGTGTCAAGAACCTGCCTCTGACATCCGTCCTATAACTACCACCTCTTAATTTAAAGTTATGTCCCCTTGTGTTGGTCATCATCATCCGAGGAAAAAGGCTCTCACTATCCACCCTATCCAGTCCTTTGATCATCTTATACGCCTCAATTAGGTCACCGCGTAACCTTCTTCTCTCTAATGAAAATACCTCAGGTCCCTCAGCCTTTCCTCATAAGGCCTTCCCACCATACCAGGCAACATCCTGGTAAACCTCCTCTGCACCCTTTCCAATGCTTCCACATCTTTCTTATAATGCGGCGACCAGAACTGTACGCAACACTCCAAATGCGGCCGCACCAGAGTTTTGTACAGTTGTAACATAACCTCACGGCTCCTAAGTTCAATCCCTCTACCAATAAAACCTAACACACCGTACGCCTTCTTAACAATTTTATCAACCTGGGTGCCAACTTTCAAAGAGCTATGTACTTGTACCCCAAGATCCCTCTGCTCGACAACACTATTAAGGGTCCTTCCATTAGCCCTATATTTCATATGCCTGTTATTCCTACCAAAGTGAATCACCTCACACTTATCCGTATTAAATTCCATTTGCCACCTCACGGCCCAGCTCTGCAACCTATCTATGTCCCTCTGCAAACTGTTACATCCTGGTGGACTTTAACCTGATATTGTGAGACTTCTTACTGTGCCCACTCCAATCCAACACCGGAATGTCCACATCATACATTTATCCTGTATATCTCTGTTAAAATAACGGATCAAGGAGTAGTGCACGAATGTGTTAAACATTCTATAGTGTAGTATTTAAGGCCCAGGTGATTTCAAACTCTTTTTATATTTCATCTTCATTAAATGATCAGGAATTCCCCTACCCCATTTCCTTTAATCTAACATACTAACAGTCATCCATCAATGTCCCCTGTTGTAATTTATTCAGATAACTAATGAATATCTGCTATTGTTCCTTGTATCACTAGAATAAATTCTTAATTCAGGGTGGATTTCAATCTGTTTTGAGATAAATTGCTCGGAAGAATAGGTTCATAAATATAATTTTGGGACTTCTCAATTGATTAGCTTCTCACAGTCTCCACAGATCAGGAAGACAATTTGTCCACCAGACCCATGCTAGTTCTTTGCTTGAACTCACCCAGCCCCTTTCCCACATCCTTCCTTCCTTTCTTGGGTGGGATTTTTTTATTTATAAATAAAAAAGTTTATTTATTAGTGACAAGTAAGGCTTACATTAACACTGCAATGAAGTTACTGTGAAAAATTCCCCAAGCTGCAACCGTTCACTGCCTGTTTAGGCCAATGCACCTAACTACCATGTTTTTCAGAATGTGGGAGGAAATCTGGCTTTCTCCTGGAGGAAACCCACACAAACATGGGGAGAAAGTGCAAACTCCACACAATCAATGAGCCAAACCAGGAATCGAATCCATTTCTCTGGCATTGTGAGGCAGCAGTGCTGACCACTGTGCCACCATGCTGCTTCAGCTCCCCCCGTATGTGTTATCCAGTGGGGGAACGAGGCTTGCCATTGGTCACTGACAGCATTTTCCAGCCTCGCTGATGTGTTTGGAATGTAATGGGCTTGCCTGCCTACGGAACGTTACAGGCTTTCCGTTGGGATTCGTCTTCGGCAGGACTGGAAAATCCCATCGGTCGAAAGGGCCAGAAAAATCCCGCCTTTGGTTTTCAAGTGTTTACCCAATTTTCCATTAAGTGATGGGTGTTACTGTACAAAGCAAATCCCTCCTTAAATAGCCCTTCAGCATGAAAACATTTCTTTTCACATTCCCCTTTGGCCTTTTGTTTCAATCCCAAGGCCGGAATTCTCCCAGTTGCCCTACAACTGTTGCCAGCAAGAACAGAGAATTTGGCCCTCCATCCACTGCAGTGGGACTGGATAATCCCACTCACAGGCAAGGTCAGAGAATTCCAGTCTGAGGGCACAATTTTACCAGAACTTTGCGCCAAACACTGAGTCCAGAAGATTAGACCTTTTACTTGAGATTGGTTCTGGGCTTATGGAGTCTTGCTATTCCCAAGACGGCTGCCATATTTGCCCACTTACCAGGAATCTTTAACCAATTCATTGCACTTTGAGGATTTTTTCTGATATCACTGTCCTGTAGACACAAATCTGTCTTTCTCACATCCTGTGCATTATCTGGAGTTCTGGCCCATTAAGTTGGACCTTTTATTGGGCTGGTGCTTGTTAATTCAAGCACATCTACCATCTTTACTGATTCAACCCAAAATTTGAATTGACTCTGTTTGTTCAGTAACCCCAACAAACAATTACTGAGCTAAATTATTCCACCTAATATTTCATGCAATGCATCAGCATCATTGTCCAACACACACACACACTTATAACTTTTAATTTAGCCACCTGGCACAGCTGAAAGATTCATGTGACCATAGCATTTTATAACTTTTGAGGCACAACTTAACTTGTGACTTCCCATTGCATAAGGATTAATTATCCTACATCACACACCGAGAGTGTTATTTACATTAACAAGTTTATTCATTCACCAGGTTGGCTCCATTTTGGAAGCTGTGGTTCCTCCTCACTTGGTTTTCCTCTGTGCCCTACCTGATCGAAGAATGAAGGCTCCCTCTTTTCAAGTTAACGAAATATCCAATATTGTGGCGAGTGAAGAAGGGCAAAGGAGGAATTCCTCTTTTTTTCCTTCGTTCAATGGATATGGGCATCGCTGGCTAGGCCAGAATCCCTAGTTGTCCATGAGAAGCTGCCTTCTTCAATCGCTGCAATCCATGTTTTGTGAGCTAACCCACCATGCCTTTAGGAAGGGAATTCCAGAATTTTGATCCAGCAACTGTGAAGGAACGGTGATGTATTTCCAAGTCAGGATGATGAATGGCTTGGAGGGGAACTTGCAGGTGGTGATGTTCCCATGTATCTGCTGCCCTTGTCCTTCTAGATAGAAGTGGTTGTAAGTTTGGAAGGTGCTGTCTAAGGATCTTTGATGAATTGCTGCAGTGCATCTTGTAGATAGTACACACTGCTGCTATTGAATATGGGTGGTGGAGAAGTTAATGTTTGTAGATGTGGTGCCAATCAAGCGGGCTGTTTTGTCCTGAGTGGTGTCAAGAATACTCCCTAGGCAAGTGAGGAGTATTCTATCACACTTGTGCCTTGTAAATGGTGTTTAGGCTTTGGGGAGTCAAGAGGAAACTGAAGCACCAGGAAGAAACCCATGCCGACACGAGGAGAATGTGCAAACTCCACACAGTCAGTGACCTGAGGCTGGAATCAAACCCAGGTCCCTGGCTCTGTGACACAGTCAGTTCTAACCACTGTGCTACTGTGCCACTCCTGGGTGCTCCAGTTTCCTCCCACAGCCTGAAAAATGTGCTGGTTAGGTGCCATGCTAAATTCTCCCTCAGTGTACCTGAGGCATCAGAGTGTGGCAACTCGGGGATTTTCACAGTAACTTCCTTGCAGTATTAATGTAAACCTACTGATCCTAATAAACAATTTAAAACTTTAACTTAACAGAATTCAGCTTCATGCCTCTCGGTTTCCGCCTCTCTCTGTCTGCTTCTCTTTCTCTCCCTCTGTCAGTCTTACTTCTTGTCTATCTCTCTCACCAGGATTTATCTCTCTGCCCAGCATTTTCTGGCCCCATAGTGATAGGACCATTGATGTTCCACAGAGCAGGATGATCCTGGGGTGGGCGGAACTGTTTCTTTCTGTTTCTCTTTCCCAATCCCACTCCTCTGATTCCTGTTTTCCGTTTCTCAGAGACTGTCCGATTGGCCTTACAATTTCTATTCTTAATTTACAGGTTAACCTGCTGGCATTCGGAGTTATTATTTACAAAGTATTCCGGCACACTTCCATGTTGAAACCAGAAGTGAGCTGCTATGAAAATATTCGGTACGTCTGAAACCAGTAATCATTCAATTTAAATTCTCAGTTTTATGATCAAATGTTGCTCACTAATTACACTTTAATGATTGTTTTATTCTTAACAAACTCCTGCTGTTCGACCACCATTTCTTCTTTTTGCATAATAAAAATTTACGTTATCCAACTTCCCATAATCTTCAATATGGCAGGTGTAATGTTCGAGCAGCCAACTAACACAGCAAATATTGTGTTTCCGTAGTGCCGTGGGCTTGGTTATGTGAAGGAACAATGGATAGGATCAGTTGATCGCGGCGCGGTGGCACAGTGGTTAACACCGCTGCCACACAGTGTCAGGGACCCGAGTTCGATTCCAGGCTTGGGTCGCTGTCTGTGAGAAGTCAGCACATTTGCCCCATGTCCAAGTGGGTTTCCTCCCACAGTCGGAAAGACGTGTTGGTTAGGCACATTGGCCATGCTAAATTCTCCCTCAATGTACCCGAACAGGTACCAGACTGTGGCGACTAGGGGGTTTTCACATTAACTTCATTGCAGTGTTAATGGAAGCCAACTTGTGACACTAATAAAAAACTTTTAAAAACTTGATAGACTAAGGATAGGAAGTCTTGTGATGCATTGGGCAATGTCCCCCATTCCTGGACGGGAAGCTCCAGGATTAACTGCTCCATTGGGACAAGATAACCATGGAATGTGCATTCATAACATGGCCAAATAATTTTTAACCTGCAATTCCTTCCAGTCAGCCTGATAGCAGGCAACGAACAGGGGGGAGTGCTGTCTGGTCAGCTGGTTCTGTTTAGTGCTGTCCTGGGCTGAGGGCAATGAAAAATATGGATCCAGAGATTCAAAATAATTTGCAAAAGAAGCAAACGCAATACAAGGAAAAAGTTTCTCACACAGCAATTGCTTGGGGTCTGGAACGCACTCCCTATTGGAGGCAGGTTCAATCAAGGCATTCAAGAGAGCATCAGATGATTACTTTGAAAGGAACAATGAGCAGGAATACTGGGAAAGGGGAGGTAGGGCACTTAGTCATAATGCTCATTTGGAGAGACTGTACAGACACAGTGGGCTGAATGGTGTCCTGTCATAACTCTGTGACTCAATGATCCTGTGGTGAAAAAACATGCGTGCAACACATATCCCCATTGTGGGACCCACAGAGTGCTGCATTCAGGAGCAGGATTTAATTTTCAGGCATGTACCTCCACAGCTATCACCATGACACCGCGTCCCTCTATTATGGTGAACACCTGTGTCAAATGAAGGACAGAGGACTTTCCCCAATGAGTCTTTACCTCAACTCAACGGCCACCATTGCTGACATTCATCCAAATGATGGCATCTCAAAAAGCTGCTCTAATTTAAATCTATACCTATGGATGATGAATCCAGTAAGATAATGAATTTGCTACTGCTCCCTATTAGAGAAAAGCTTTTAGTGTTTATATATTTGTGTCACAAGTAGGCTTGCAATAACACTGTAATAAGATTACTGTGAAAATTCCATAGTCGCCACATGGTTATCTGGACTCGAAATCCCAGCTCTTTTTTCTCCTTACAGATGCTGAGATTTTCCAGCATTTTCTCTTTTGGCCCCTAGTTGCCACACTCCAGTACCTGTCCCTGTGTACTGAGGGACAATTTTGCATGGCCAATGCATCTAATCACATCCAGTGCCTGTACATGTACACTGAGCAACAATTTAGCATGGCCAATGCATCTAACCAGCATGTCTTTTGGACATGCCCCTGCAGACACAGGGAGAACATGCAGACTCCACACAGACAGTGACCCGAGTCAGATTTGAACCCGGGTCCCTGGCACTGTGAGGCAGCAGTGCTAACCTCTGTGCTGAAAGGAATCCCATCCGTTCCAGATAGGAATATACTTGTCATTCCGATCCCAAAACTTTCTCATCCAAACTTAAGTTGTGATGAATCATACATTTCTACAGCGGAACTCATATTTTTTCTTAATTCTCGCTGCAATCATTATGACAATTCCTCAGATGTCCAAGAATAGAAAGAGGTTATGTCTGAAAATGCAACACCAGCAACAGCTGCAGGAGAGGCCACTGTTCCCAAATTACTCCTTGGTGCTAAATAAGATGCACCCAGCCATCAGCTGGCCACCAGAAGTAACAAGTGAGAACAAAGCTCCACAAACCCGTGAACATCTGAAAGCTTATTAATCCCCTGTGATGAATGGCCCCTGTTCAAAAAATGACAACAATATAATTCAGCTTAGCCCGTCTCTCGCAGGCTGCGAGAGAAGGAAATGAACTTGGGTCCAACTAGTTCGCCTGTTTGGAGGTTGTGCCGCACTTTTGCAGTGTCACAGTTATTTTCTTTCTTCCTTTGCTAAGATTCACTTTCACAAGCATTGTGGAGCTCTGTTCCTGTATACCATGATGTGGCGTTGCCAAAATTAGGCTAGGGATGGGCGCAGTAGGTAGCCTCACAACACCAGGTTAAAGTCCAACAGGTTTACTTGGTAGCACAAGCTTTCAGGGCGCTGCTCCTTCAAAGGTGGGTGTAAGACTTGTTTCACAAACTGGGTATATATAGTCACAAACTCGATTACAAGATAGTGATTGGAATGTGAGTCTTTACAGGTGTAGACAATGTGAGTGAAGAGAGAGTTAAGTGCAGTTTAAAGAGGTGTTCTGTCCGCATCCAATCTGCATATTGGAGGAATAAGTTCTCACAGAGGTCAGAATGGACAAGGGCGTCTCAGTAACACAGCAGATAGTGTGGTCCAAGTTATTGGTGTTTAGTTGGCAGAAGGATATTCTAGTAGCAAGCAATTAAAAAAAAACAACTTCGCAAAATAAATCCGAGTAAAAGTTGGTTAAAGAAACTTCATTACATCACCACTTGGGGCCTCACAGCACCAGGGACCCGGGTTCGATTCCCAGCTTAGGTCACTATCTGTTTGGAGTCTGCATGTTCTCCTCATGTCTTCTTGGGTTTCCTCCAGGTACCCTGGTTTCCCCCCACAGTCTGAAAGACGTGCTGGTTAGGGTGCATTGCCTGTGCTAACTTCTCCCTCAGTGTACCCAAACAGGTGCTGGAATGTGGTGACTGGGGGATTTTTCACAGTAACTTCATTGCAGTGTTAATGTAAACCCACTTGTGAGTAACAAATAAGTAGACTTTACCTGAGCCACACACTCTGCATCTATTTTCTATTGATACTGGGTCAACTGGTCAGCTGACAATCACAGCACATTGCTATGGCTACATTGTAATAGCAGGGGATAGGACGGGACAGATGAGGGTGGTAGACCAGAAATTATTTGGTACACTCACTGCTGACCCGCCATCTTAGATCAGCAAATCAACCGTCCAGTGACCAATTAGTGGCCATCTGGCAGGATAACGGCCAATGAGAGATGTAGAGTGTGGGGGAGGTAGATGAGGTTCCACACCCATTCAGGTCCAGGACATCAGGGCTCAGAGGGTTCATGCCACAGGAAGTCAGTTGCAGCTACAAATCTAAACTTTACTAATCTATACTTTAGTTGATAAGTATATGGAAGAGAAGGGAATGGTTTAGTTTGGAGGGGCATTGCTTTTTATTTTGGTCGGCACAACATCGAAGGCCGAAGGGCCTGTTCTGTGCTGTATTGTTCTATGTTCTATGTTCTATGTAAACAGCCTCTCCTCTCAGCAGCTGCCTTTATCTGTTATTGAAGGCTCCTAAAATAGTGACTGTAAAATCTGAGGCAATGTAAGAAGTCTCACAACACCAAGTTAAAGCCCAACAGGTTTATTTGGTGGAACAAGTCACTAGCTTTCGGAATGCTGCTCCTTTGTCTGGTGAGTGGGATTTCAGTAGTGATATATCACCTGTAATTTACCTGTAAAGACTCGCATTCCAACCATTAGTTTTTAAATTGAGTTTGTGCCTTTATATCCCTGTTTGTAAACTGAAATCCCATTCATCTGATGAAGAAGCAGCATTCCAAAAGCTAGTGGCTTGTGTTAGCAAATAAACCTTTGGACTTTAACCTGGTGTTGTGAACTTCTTATTATATTTACCCCAGTCCAATGCCGGTGTCTCTGCATCATGGCGGTCAGAGCGAGTCAGACTTTGGGAATTCCATAGAGAGGAACTCACTACCTGAGTTCCCAGCCTGCCTTATTATAGAATCGTAGAACCTTACAATGCAGAAAGAGGCCCTTTGGCCCATCAAGTCTGCACTGAACACAATCCCACCCAGGCCTTAGCCCCATATCCCTACATATTATACCCACTAATCCCTCTAACCAATGCATCCCTGGATACTAAGGGGCAATTTCTTAGCATAGCCAATCAACCTAACCCACACATCTTTGGACTGTGGGAGGAAACCGGAGCACCCAGAGGAAACCCACGCAGACACGTGGAGAATGTGCAAACTCCACACAGACAGTGACCCGAGCTGGGAATCAAACACAGGATCTTGGAGCTGTGAAGCAGCAGTGCTAACAACTGGGCTACCATGCCTTACTGGGCAAAAGTCAGAAGCGTGAAGGAATATTCTCTGATTTTGCTCCTGGTACCTGTTATGTATCTTAGGGCCAACCTCTTTAAGGGCATGGATAGGCTGATCTGGTGTGTGGAGTTGGGAACCACCCAGAGCAGTCAGTCAACTTTTGGAGTGTGGAATGAGTAGACTGAATAAAGAGCGGTGTTCCCTGACATCTGGCTGTGGGGTAGTTCTTGAGGATGCAATTCAGTGTGCAGAGAATTAACTTTCAAGATCAAGCAGCTTACAAGTAGTTTCAGGAGGTGAATAAGATCACAATTGTTTCTCATTGCTGTCTCAGTCAAACTGATGAGAAAACACAGATCCTGTGATCTCACAATATACTGCTTTGCAAAATACAGCAAACCAAACAAAACATATAACAAGTACTAGTTTTCATTTACCTGGATATCTGCACTTCCAACACTCAAGAAGCTTGAACCATCTGATGCAAATATCCGTCCACTGACATCCTTAGATCACTGGTTCAATTCCAAATTGAAGGAAGGTTAATATCCATTTGCGCGGCACAGTGGTGTAGTGGTTAGCACTGGTGTTTCACAGCGCCAGGCACCCTGGTTCGAATTCTGGCTCTGGTCACTGCCTGTGTGCAGCCTGCACATTTTTCCCATGTCTTTGTGGGTTTTCCTCCAGTTTCCTCCCACATAAAAAGTAGAATCATAGAATCCCTGCAGTGCAGAAGGAGGCCATTCAGCCCATCAAGTCTGCACCGATCACAATCCCATCATGCATTTACCCTGGCTCGTCCCCCTGACACAAAGGAGCAATTTGGCACGGCCAATGCTCTTAACTTGCATATCTTTGGAGGGAACCGGAGCAACCAGAGATTTATGGGTTGTGTTGATTGGCCATACTAAATTGCTCCTTAGTGTCAGGGGAAATAAGAAGGATTATGGCGATGAGGCCTGGGTAGGATTGTAGTTGGTGCAGACTTGATGGGCCAAATGGTCTCCTTCTGCACTGTAGGAATTCTATGAGTCATCCAAGAGAAAGTAACCCTCTTGATTGGTGCCTCATCCACCATGTTAACATTCAGTTCCCACCATTGACTAAGCTCTAGGTTTCATTCTTGACTGTGACTGAATCCTCAGCCTGATGCGAGCCTCCATTCTCCAGCTTTAATGCTGATGTCATTCACAAAGTTCCATTTTGTCTTCCAGGTCATGTGCTCGTGGTGCCTTGGCTTTACTGTTCCTCCTCGGAGCTACCTGGACCTTCGGTATTTTACACATTATCAAGGGCTCCATGGTGACGGCTTATCTGTTCACCATCTCGAACACATTCCAGGGAATGTTCATCTTTATATTCCTCTGCATCTTGTCAAAGAAAGTAAGTGCTACCTCTCAACAAGATGGTAAACATTTGAAATGTGAGGTGCTGAATCTTTTCCAGAGTATGGGGTTAGAGATATTTTGCAAATTAAGAGAATGTTGAAAGAAATACTGATGCCAAAAACCCTCCACTGCATCAGTAGCTGAGATTCTCCAGCGCCGCTGCAGTGAATGGATTCATAGAAATCCTGCAGTGCAGAAGAAGATCTCTCAGTCCATCAAGTCTGCACCAACTCCCTGACAGAGTGTCTTATCTCCCCCATCCTATTCCTGTAAAATCACGCATTTACCACACAAATCCTAGTCCAAATCTCAAATCTGAAACTCAAGATTCCAGTAGATTGAACCAGGGCAGGATTTACTCAGTTAATGGTAGGATATTGGGGAAAGCTACAGAACAAAGAGATCTAGGGGTACATGTTCATAGATCCTTGAAAGTGGAGTCACAGAGTGGTGAAGAAGGCATTCAGCATGCTTGGTTTCATTGGTCAGAACATTGAACACAAGAGTTGGGACGTCGTGTTGAAGTTGTACAAGACATTGGTAAGGCCATACTGAAAGTATTGTGCACAGTTCTGATCACTCTATTATAGAAAGGATATTATTAAACAAAAAAAAGTGCAGAAAAGATTTACTAGGATGTTACCAGGGCTTGATGGTTTGAGTTATAAGGAGAAGCTGGGTAGACTGGGACTTTTTTTCTCTGGAGCATAGAAGGATGAAGGGTGACCTTATAAAGGTCTATAAAATAATGAGAGCATAGATCAGCTAGTCAATTTCTTTTCCCAAAGATAGCAGGGGGAGTCTAAAACTAGAGGACAGAGGTTTAAGGTGAGAAGAGAGAGATATAAAACTGTCCAGAGGAGTAATGTTTTCACATAGAGAATGGTGAGTGTATGAAACGAGCTGCCAGAGGTAGTACAAGAGGTACAGGAGGTGGGTAAAATTTTGCCTTTAAAAAGCATTTACACAGTTACATGGGTACAATGGGTATAGAGGGATATGGGCCAAATGCGGGCAACTAGGATTAGCTTAGGAGTTTAAAAAAAAGGATAGCATGTAGAAGTTGAGCCAAAGGGCCTGCTTCCATGCTGTAAACCACTATGAATCTATGACTCTAATCCCTCTAAATTACACATCTTGGAACACAAAGGGACAATTTAGCCAATGGACCTAACATTCACATCATTAGACTGTGAGAGGAAACCGGAGCATCTGAAGGAAACCCATACAGACAGAGGGAGAATGAGCAGGCTCCACATAAACAGATTTTGATTTAATTGAATTTGATTTATTATTGTCACATGTATTAACATATAATGAAAAGTATTGTTTCTTGCGTGCTACAGAGGCAAAGCATACCATTCATAGAGAAGGAAATGAGCGAGTGCAAAATGTAGTGTTACAGTCAGAGCTAGAGTGCAGAAAAAGATCAATTTAATGTGAAATAGGTTCCATTTAAAAGTCTGACAGCAGCAGGGAACAAGATGTTCTTGAGTTAGTTGCTACGTTGGAATTGAACCCGGGTACCCGTAATAAGTCTTCGGAGGCAGAAGTCCCTTCACAAAATCCTTTTATTTACAAATTTAACAGCAGTACGTCGGATGCTGGTAGTCAGCAGTCTACCTCCAGGGGTGTCAGAGGAACTGACACTCCCAGTTAAGCAAAGACTCTCTGATTGGTCCATCAATTGGACTCAATCAGGCAGTTCATACTCCAATAAGCCAACCTTAATGGCCTGATTGAAATCATGCCTGGCACTGTGAGGCAACAGTGCGATAACTGCGCCACCGTGCCACCCTGAAGTAGGGAGAGGGGATGAAGATCAAAAGGAATGGTTTCGTATAGGATCGAAGGCAGGAGCTATTAAAGAACAATGATATAGTGGAAGAAAAGGCAAAGTGAATGACTAATCATTATAGTGAAACAACGATGTGGATTGGAAAGGTTTAGGGGGTATGGACCAAACACAGGCAAATGGGGTTAGCTGAGATGGACATTTTTGTTGAAATGGACCAGTTTGGGCCGAAGGGCCTGTCTCTTTGCTATAGATTTTATGATTCTATGACAGAGTGAGTGCAAGTGGCAGAAAAAAGCACAAACAGGAAAAACAGCATAGTGAATGACACATGACCAAAGACAGTGTCAACTTGGAGGACAGAGTTCAGGGAATTATTGAACTCAGTGTTAAATCTGGAAGTGCCTTTACAGGTGAATACATTGCAGTCATGTTAGCAATGCATACAGTCATTCTGAGTTGCTTCTGTCTGCTATATTCGCAAATTAAATTGTGTTCGCAAATTATATTCGCAAATTCCAATGCTGGCATCTCCACATCATGCTATATCGCAACAGTGATACTTCACTTCACACTTTTCCTGTTCAGTTACTTAAAGCCATTGAATTCTTTACACAAGGGCACTTAGGTGCTGGAAGCATGTATTACCATTACAAGGATGAAGGCTGATATGTAGCTTGCTCCTTGCTTAGTTTGGGAATGAAACTTCCCCACACGGAGAGGTAAGGTGCAGAACTTCACTTATTACGACTTCTGGGTATGCTAAGACTCACGTACAGCAATTCTAACGCATGCATAACTTGTGTGGAACTTCACTGAAGCACTACAGCAAGCCGAAGACAGACACACCAGCACCAGAGAAAGGTGTTGAATTTAAATAGCAAGCAATCAGAAGTTCGGGGTCAAGCTCACAGAATGAGTGGTGATGCCCCCCAATCTGGTTTGTTCTCCCCAGTGTAATTACATTCTTATTTGTGAAATAATTACTCAGAGGCAGGGATCCCTTCCACCAAATTCCCCTTATTTGCAAGCTCTATTCCAATCCAAGAGTGTTTCAGGTACACAGTCGGAATCAGGAATGCCAGTGGACCTGACACTTCCATATCTTTATACATAGATCAGGCTCCTTGATTGAGTAGGCAATTATGACCTCAATCAGGGAGCTTATATTCCAAGAGGCCAATCTCATGGGCCTCATTGAAATCATTATAATTTGCAGAATATGCATGCGTTTGAACTGCCGTACGTGTTCTGAGTCTAAGAACGAGCTTGGGCTTTGGCGTGCTCAGGTGTAGCAACAAGTGAAGTTCTTACCTCTCCGTGTGGGGACATTTCATTCCCAAATTAAGCAAGGAGCAAGCTACATAGCAGCCTTTGTCCTTGTAATGGTAATACATGCCTCCAGCACCTAAGTGCCCTTGTGCAAAGAATTTAATGGCTTTAAGTAACTGAACAAGAAAAGTGTGAAGTGAAGAAGCACCGCTGTGGATACAGCAGACAGAAGCGACTCAGAATTAATATCCACATTGCTAACAGGACTGTAATGCATTCGCCTTCAAATCCATCAGCTAGTTATCCCCTGCATCACCAATATTGACTTTCGGCTCTGGGATTTTTGACTCGGACTCCTTGTGCAAACTCTTCTCATGAAGCTTACTTTGGAATTTAGTCAGCTGATAGAATCATTAGCTTCCCCAGGCAGGCCTGGGTGCTGCTTGGGGGGGGGTGCTCAGTGTGAACGCTGATCCATTGCTCCATTGGGAATCACTGGACATGATAAACAAATACCTGATCTCAAATCCAACACAACAGCCACCTAGTTCCAACCTTCCAAAGGAGCGGTCCACCCTCAACAGTTTCAGGACTGGCCACAGCTTCTGCTTTGCCAGCCTCTATACATGGGGCATTAGTGGCAGTTCCCTATGTGTCTTTCGGAAGAAGCAAACTATGGACTACATCACAGAAGAGTGTCCACACCACAGAATCAGCAGAGGCCTTTCTGCACTCAGAGCTGGGGAGGTGATGACCTAGGGGCATCGCTAAGCTATGGCCGAGATTCTTCCAGACAAATTCTAAGTGGCAAATTCATATAAACACTGGAATAAGTACGTTGCTTTTTTTAGCGGGATTTTTGAAATGAATCTCCTGCACTATGCACTGCAGAGTGCCCTGGCATAAATTATGATAAAAATTAGTACCTATCACCACTGGAAAGGCTGGCAGCATAACACTGAGCAGGCCACTGCGCGTACACCGACCTGTCAGAGTGGAGATGGGCGCATGCAGAGTAGCCCCCCCCACTGCCAGCCTCCCAATCGTTGGCCACACTCGCAACCTTGCAAAACTGCCCCTCCGATCCCTTTCAGCCCCAAAAGCTAGCCTCCCGAACATCTCCCAATTCCCCATTACCACCCCTACCTCCCCCCCCACCAGCAGCTCTGAACATCAGTCCTCCACAGTCCTAACCCCTCTCTCTCGCGGCGCCAATCTGCTGATTCCATCCCCCCTACCGTCAGCCCTGAACTCCTCCCCCACCCACACCATTGTCCTGACCCCTCCGGCAGCCTGAGCCACCCCAACTCTGATGGCCAGCCCTGATCGCTGTCTGCCCTCCCTCTCACACCGCTCCCAGTGCAGAGCGGCAGCGGAATCCTCACTCCTACTGATCTCCCCCACAGCCTCAACTCCAATAGGCTCCTCCACCTCTGGTCCCACCTCTTGGCACTGCCCGATGCCCAGTGAGCATTGCCAGTTTTGCCCCTTAGGCGAGCTAGCAATTTCAGACAGTCAATGTAGGTTGATCCTCTGAAGTGGCTCAGCAAGCCATTCAGTTCAAGGCCAACTGTGTGGAGACTATTTGCTCAGGTGGATGTAGCTGTTATTAGGGGACATAACTATAAAGTTCATGGTGGGAGATATAGGAGGGATGTCCGAGGTTGGTTCTTCACTCAGAGAGCTGTTGGGGTGTGGAATGCACTGCCTGCTGTGATAGTGGAGTCGGACACTTTAGGAACTTTCAAGCGGTTATTGGATAGGCACGTGGAGCATACCAGAATGATAGGGAGTGGGATAGCTTGATCTTGGAGTTGGACACAGCTCAGCACAACATTGAGGGCCGAAGGGCCTGTACTGTGCTGTAATGTTCTATGATCTGTGTTCTAACTAGGGATGGACAATAAATGCTAGCCCAGCCAGCAATGCCCATGTCCCACAAATAACAAAGAATAAAGAAAATTATAGCACAGGAACAGGCTGTTTGGCCCTCCAAGCCTGCACTGACCACGCTCCCCCACTGAACTAAAACCCTCTACCCTTCCGGGGACCGTATCCCTCGAATCCCATCCTATTCATGTGTTTGTCAAGATGCCCCTTAAAAATTACTATCGAACCTGCTTCCATGGCCTCCCACGGCAGCGAGTTCCAGGCGCCCACCACCCACTGTGTAAAAGAACAAAGAAAAGAATGAAATTATCCTAGGAATTAGAGTTCAAATCCCGCACGGCAGATGGTAGAGTTTGAATTTAAAAAAATACATCTGGAATTAAGAATCTGCTGAAGACCAGGAAGCCATTGTCGATTGTTGGAAAAACTCGTCTAATTCACTGATGTTCTTTAAGGAAGAAAATCTTTCATCCTTACCTGGTCTGGCCTACATTTAACTTCAGGGTCAATGTGGTTGGCTCCCAACTGGCTTCTGAAATGGTCTCACAAGCCCCTCAGTTGAAGGGCAACTTGGGATGGGTAATAAATGCTGGCCCAGCTAATGTGCCACGAATGAATAAAAAAAACACATAGCAGGAACTGGGAAAACACTGCTTGGCTTAAGGAATTCACATTGACTAAATAAATAAATAAATCTTGACAGTGCAGTTTGCTCTATCTTAACTTTCTGTGTTCGAGCACAGCGCATTTTTACTTCATTGGCTTGTCTTAAACATCTGTTTATTTCTCCCCAGAGATTAATTGTTGAAGGTTAACCTTGTGGTAATAGTGTGTGGCAGGATCATTTAGGCAGAGAAGGTCGGCACCTAACTAAACAGTAAACAGATTTGTAATCGCTTTTCCAGTCATGTCTCAGTCCTCATTATTGTTTTTATTTAGCAAGAATTCCTTGATAGATCTGGGCACACGTTCATACCTCCTGCTGTTTAAAGTTTATTGATTTGGAGAGGTGTGTGTCAACATTAGCTGAGCTTGACAACACTTCTTTAAATACCGCAACAAGGGGATAGCCAATTAGGGTGGGCAAAAGGTTTAATCACCCACACTGGGACAAGGTCAAAGGGTATGAGCGCCTGACACGCTAACTCTCTAATCGATATTTTCAGATGTTTCCACGCTGATCGATATTATCAATTTTCTTCTCGGTTTTATGCACCATTTACCTCATGTCAACCGAGTCACTTCACACTCCACTTTGATGTGCAGTTCTGGCATTTTAAATATTGAAGACACTTCATTATGCCATCCGTAGGTGTCTATCAAAGGTGTCTGAGAAATTGGAACAGAGATAGAGCCCATTCTGGCTGCGTTATCCTTCCCTGCAGTACTTGAAAGGGGAGCTAATGGCCTAATGGTATTATCACTAAACTATTCATCCAGAAACTCAGCTAATGTTACGGGGACCCTGATTCGAATCCCGCCACAGCACAAAGAAAAATTACAGCACTGTAACAGGCCCTTCAGCCAGCCAAGCCTGCACTGAGTGAATCCTTACCCTCCTGGGGGCCATATCCCTCTTTTCTCAACCTAGTTGGTCCACCTTGTTGTCTAACGAGGGGCATACACACGATGGGTCGTGAGAGGGCTGCTCTTGGATTTTTTTCGAGAGTATCCTAGTGCTTCACGTCGTTAGTGTACGCTTGACCTGGACCATTTGATGGGCAACACGACAGCTCAGTGACTATCGCTGTGCTTGCGTGGGTTTTCTCCAGATGCTCCAGTTTCCTCCCACATCCCAAAGATGTGCTCTTAGGCTAATTGGCAAAACAAATTCTCCCTAAATTGTTTCAAATTTGGTTTTTAATCCATAATCTATGGACATGGACAGGGATCACTGGTAGTGGTGGGAACATCGGGGTGGCGGCGCGGGCTCGTTGGGCCGAAGGGCCTGTTTCCCGTGCTGTTTTGTTCTTTGTTCTTTGTTATTCTTGTATTTGTCCAGACACCCCTTAAAACTCACTACCATATCTGCTTCCACTACCTCCCCTAGCAATGAGTTCCAGGCATCCACCACCCTCCTTGTGAATAACATGCTTTGAAAATTTATGGTAGAATTTGAATCTGATACAAAAAAGTATCTGGAATTAAGAATCTCCTGATGACCGTGAAACATTGTTAATTGTTGGAAAATGCATCTGCTTTATGCTTTATAAGATGTTGAGAGGAATAGATAGAGTGGATTCTTGGAGGCCAGTTCCCAGGGCTGAAATGGTGGCTACAAGAGGACACAGGTTTAAGGTGCTGGGGGGCAAGTACAGAGGAGATGGTAGAGGTAAGTTTTTCACTCAGAGGGTGGTGAGTGAATGGAATCTGTTGCCATCAGTGGTGGTAGAGGTGAACTCACTGGGGTCTTTTAAGAGACTTCTGGATGAGTACATGGGATTTAATGAGATTGGGAGTTACAGATAGTTCTATGGCTTGGTAAGTATAGATATGATGGGCACAACTTGTGGGCTGAAGGGCCTGTTTGTGCTGTAGTGTTCTGTGTTCTATGTTCTATGAATTCCCTTTGGAGAAGGAAATCGGCCATCCTTACCCAGTCTGGCCTACATGTGACTCTAGAGCCACAGCAATGCAGTTGACTCTCAACTGCCCTCTGAAATGGTCTTGCAAGCCACTCAGTTCAAGGGCAATTAGGGATGAGTGATAAATGCTGGCCTTGCCAGTGATGCCTACATCCCATGAGAGAATAAAAAAATGAAAAGACCATTCAGCCCCACTGATCTGGGCCAGCATTTAAGAGCCAATGAGCCTCCACCTACCTTACCTTCATCTCACCCTATCACATGGTAAGTTCCCAGATATGCATGCTATTCCCTAATATATTCGCTATGTATCAAGTTCCACATTCTAATCTTTCTCTTGATCAGGACATTTCTCCTGAATTCCCCATTGGATCGGCTAGTGACGAACCTGTATTTATGGCCCCCAGATTTTCTCCCCTCACTAGTGGAAATACCTTTTTCCCTTCATTCCGCTGTCATGCTGTACCGCATAACAAGTCTTAACATTTTTAAAAAACATTGCTCCCTCAACCTTATATTTTCAAACAAAAGGAGACGTAGCTTGACCTTGCTAATAGCAATAATTTCTCAATCCTGAATATCATCGGTGTGAATCCTCTTCATTAGTGTCTCACCCTTTTTTTATAATATGGGAACTGTAAAACCATAAGACGATAAGGTATTAGAGCAGAATTAAGCCATTCACCCCATCAGATCTGTTCTGTCCTTCAATCATGGCTGATATGATTCTCATCCCCATTCTCTTGCTTTCTCCCCATAACTATTATTCCCCTATTAATCAAGAACCTATCATCTCTGTCTTAAAGACACTCACACTGGTAATGCACTCAGTATTCCAAGTGTGGTCTCACCTAGGCTCTAAACATGTTTAACATAGATTCCCTGCATTTCAGTTTTATGAATCTGGAAATCGACCCCCAGAGCTTGATCTGAATCATATGAGACCTTGTCAACTTAGTATTTTTAATGATTTCTGTGCCCTTAGATTTCTTTTTTTCCTCTATCTCATTTAGAATCTTATCCAGGGTTAAAATGATCAATCCGTGCCCTCAATAGAAGGGGTGGGTTGCGTCCAAAGCCTTTGCAGTCTCCAATCCACATAGAACCATACACTCATCTGGTTAATTAATGTTTTTAGGGAAGGAAATTTGCCATCCTTACCTGATCTGGCACATTAGTGATATTTAAGAAGCGTCTAGAGGTATATGAATAGAGAAGGAATAGAAAAATATGGACTATGTAAAGGAAGAAGTTTTTTTTTGATTTAGGACATCATGATTTGATTTGATTTACTATTGCCACATGTATTAGTATATAGAGAAAAGTATTTTTCCTTACACACCGAAAAAAGGTATACAAAAAAATACATACACTACATAGAGAAGAAAGGAGAGATACAAAATGTTACAGTCATAGCTAGGGTACAGAGAAAGATCAACTTAATACAAAGTACATCGATTCAAAAGTCTGATAGCAGCAAGGAAGAAGCTGTTCTTGGGTCGGTTGGCTCGTGATCTCAGAATTTTGTATCATTTTCCTGATGGAAGAACGTGGAAGAGAGAATATCCTGGATGTATGAGGTCTTTGATTATGCTAGCAGCTTCTTCAAGGCAGCGGGATGTTTAGACAGAGTCAATGGATGGGAGGCTGTTTTGCTCAGTGGATTGGGCTTCAATCACGCACAGGCTTGGAGGAACAAAGGGCCTTTGCTGTGCTATCCTTTTCTTCATTCTTCGTTTTTTTTGTATATATGACTCCAGACTCACAGCAGTGCTGTTGACTCTGAAATTCTCTCTAAAATGGTTTAGCAAGCCACTTACTCAGAGGCAATTAGGGATGGGCAATAAATGTTGGGCCAGCCAGTGACACCCACATCCCCTGAATGAATAATAAAAACCATAAAAATCCTTACAGTGCACAAAGAGGCCATCCGACCTATCCGGTCTGCACTGATTTGCCAAGGAGTATTCAACACAAGTCCTCCCTTCCACCTATCCCTATAATCCCCTGCATTCACTGGGCTAATTCCCCTAACCTACACATCTTTAGAAACCAAGGGCAATTTAGCATGGCCAATCTACCTAGCCTGCATACTTAACCTCCACATATTGACAATGAACTGGGGAGAAATTAAGAATCTTTTTTAAATATCATATATTGTTATGGTGTTCTGCCTGATAGGACACTGGAGACACACAAAAGGATGTAAGCTTGTAAGGGGAAACCTTATGTGCACGGTGGCATGGTGGTTAGCACTGCTGCCTCACAGCGCCAGGGACCCAGGTTCATTCCCGGTTTGGGTCACTGTCTGTATGGACTTTGCATGTTCTCCTCATGTCTCCGTGGGTTTCCTCTGGGTGCTCCAGTTTCCTTCCAAGTCTGAAAGAAGTGCTAATTAGGTACATTGACCATGCTAAATTCTCCCTCAATTGCCTGAACAGGTGCCAGAATATGGCAACTAGGGGAATTTCACAGTAACTTCATTGCAGTGTTAATGTAAGTCTTACTTGTGACTAATAAATTAACTTGACTTTAAAAGTGCAAGGAGCGAATTGGAATAGTCTTTCAATGGGCTGAATGGCCTTTTTTATTCATTCATGAAACATGGGCACTGCTAGCTGGTCAAGATTTATTGCCCATCCCTAGTTGCCCTTAGAAGGTAGTGATAAGCAGATTTCTCAAGGTCACAATGGCACAGTGGTTAGCACCACTGCCTCACAATGCCAGGGATCGGGTTCGATTCCAGGCTTGGGTCACAGTCTGTATGGAATCTGAATATTCTCCCTGTGTCTGTGTGGGTTTCTTCCGAGGGCTCTGATTTCCTTTCACAGTCCAAAAGATGTGCTGGTTAAGTGCATTGGCCATGCTAAAACCTCCCTCAGTGTACCTGAACAGGTGCCGAAGTGTGGCAACTAGGAGATTTTCACAGTAACTTCATTGCAGTGTTAATGGAAGCCTACATGTGACACTAACAAAGAAATTTATTGCACCGACAACAATCCCGCCCTGGTCCTTTCCCCATGGCTCCACATGTTTCCCCTACTAATCCCCCTTTCATTAAGGGGAAATTTAGCACGGTCAATCCATCTAGCCTGCGCATCTTTGAACAGTGAGAGGAAATCAATCACCCAGCGGAAACCCACGTAGACACCAGGACGATATACAAACTCCACATAGAGAGTGACCAGAGGCTGCAATTGAACCCGGCTCCCTGGCACTATGAGGCAGCGGTGCTAACCACTGTACCACAATTGGACGTGTCTTTCGGAAAGATGGCATAAATGCAATGGCTGGGATTTTCCAACCCCGTCAGAGCAGGTTTCCCCCACAGCTGGTACGGCGAGCCATACCGGATCACTGTCGGCGGGAATGAAAATCACACTCAGTGGGTCAACTCCATCAGACCCCATGATTCCGTTGATTTTGTGTTTTCTGCCTTTGAAAATGCACAACAAATGACTAAAGGAATGCATTTACCTTGTTGAATTTATTTAACAGATCCAGAAGGAGTACTACAGATTATTTAAGAATGTGCCCTGCTGCTTCGGGTGTCTGAGATGAGGTGGACAGAGGAAGGGAGACGGAATTGAAAATGGAAGAAGGCAAAGTGGAGAAAGGACGCATTTCAGAAGAGCCCCAAGCGATGTTGATTTGTTACGATTGTAATTTATTGAAAGTTTTAAATTGGGGTTGGACGGGATGGGAGGGGAGGGCGTGGGAGGGGAGAGGGGTTGGTGGTAGTGGGCCAGGGTTGAGGGTGGGGGTGGGGGGGTTGGGGGGGGGGGGTGGTTGAAGAACTGCTTACAGGAATTCTTCAGAATCCTTACAACAGGAACCGATTGTACCTGATCCTTCCCACATTTCTACACGTGGCTTAGATTGTTTCATAGCAGAGATGTTTAAACAATTTAGCCATCAAAACAACCATTCAGAAAGGCAGAACATTAGCTGAATACTGTGGAACAATTGTCTGTTAGGACAATCAGTCATAACCCTCCACCTTTGGGTCTTCATTTTCCCAGGAATGCAGTTTATGGAAATGGGGACAGGATCCTCTTCGCATGGAAATGTTAAGCTCTGAAAAGCACGGTTTTATGAGAATGCAACCTGGCAATTCAGGTTTAAAACCAGGTCTCCTGCCCACTTTTCATTAAGTAAAATACACCAGGAATTTCTCCCTGTCCCTTCCCACTACAGCAGTGTGCGTGTCTCAAGTAAGGAGAGGACATGAGCTGGTTATTGGTCAATAATCAGAACTGATGCAAAGATTGAATGAATGCAAAGAGGATTATGCAAGGAAAATTGTTTCATCATCAAGATAGCACAGGAGAAGACCTCTCAGCCCATCACAACCTATGCTATCACTTTTATGTAAGACTATAACACAGAAACATGGTAATTAGAAGCACACATAGGCAAATTCAGTCCTTCGAGCCTGCTCCGTCATTCAATCGAATCATGGCTGATCTCTCCCTGGTCTATAAGATGCAGGGTAGTAAGATCTTCATTCCTTCGAATTTAAGGTTTAAACAGCCTGTTAGTTGGCTCTTGTGGGATGGCACAGCGGCACAGTGGTTAACATTGCTGTCTCACAGCGCAAGGGTCTTGGGTTCAATTCCAGCCTTGGATCATTGTCTGCACATTCTCCCAGTGCCTGCATGGGTTTCCTCCAGGTGCTCTGGTTTCCTCCCACAGTCCAAAGATGTGCAGGTTAGGTTTCTTGGCCAGGCTAAATTGACCCTAATGTCAAGGGAATTAGCGGGGTAAATATGTTGGGTTATGGGAATAGAATCTGGATGAATTGTGGTCGGTTGCAGACTTGATAGGCCGAATGGCCTCCTTCTGTGCTGTAGGGATTTTCTGATTCTAGTCCAGTGTAATCCCCAGATTCCTAGATTCAGCTTGACCGGACTGCTCCCACCAGCCACCAGCACAGTAGGAACTCCTTCACCACATTGACTGCAGTGGTCCAGTAAGAAGACCCACCATCTTCTCGTGGTGAAACAGAGATAGACAGTAAATGGCGGTCTTGCTAATGATGCCCAATTCCAAGAACTAATACTTTAACAACCCATTGACCAGGACTGATAGTACCCTGCCAAATTATCCTGCTGAATTAATCCTGGATCACCACTGGCTGTGATGGAGCAGCCCCCCATTGGGCCTTTGCTATCTCTCCACATTAGTGATCTGTGTAAAGGGCTTGTAGAACAAGGCACAGCAGGTTATAACAAAAAGAATGGATTAGATTTTAGATTAGATTATGGGTTTAGGGTTTTCCAATGAACAACAAGGACAGAGAACATCATAGAGTCATAAAGATTTACAGCATGGAAACAGACCCTTCAGCCCAACTTGTCTGTATTGGCCTTTTTTTTTAATCACTGAGCTGGTCCCAGTTGCTCGCATTTAGTCCATAATCCCTCTATACCCAATTTACAATGGATTAGATAATAACATTGGTAACTGTGATGGCCATCTGCTTTAGAATCCTACCACCATTGACCATGCGATGGTGATCTGCCTTATTCTTTGCTCAATACTTTTTGAAGGATAAAGTTTGGTCGTATCTTGGACAGAACTCTTATCAGGTGCCATGAAGCCCTTAACTTTTGCAAATGAAACCTTCGCTTCCACCAAGAGATGGCAGCTCCAGCGTCGCTGCACGCAGATGTGGGATCTCAACTATGACTTGAATTTTGCACCTCAACCCATGGATTCAAATGCGTGACCCATTGAGACAAGTGAGTCAACATTGGTCCATTTCTATTGCCTGTCCCAAGGCAATTATCTCATACGTTGAGTGCCATTGCATTCCGTTGAGTGTGACAATCAGAATATATAGGCAGAATTTTCCTGTCCCACCTATCCAGGAAGTGGAGTGGGATGGGACGCAGACCTTGCAAAGGACCATTGACTTCGGGTGGGACTTTTTGGTTAAGGGGCGAGCATGGCTGAAAAATCCCGCCTTACAGTTTAATCTGATACTTTTGTGACTTCCCCCCTGAATTTCAATTGAAGATGTAACCCATTTCAAAGCACTTTTTCATAACCATATAAAAAAAATCTTAAGCGTGTGACGGAAGTGCATACTTTGGTGAATATAACACTGGCCTGCTGTTAAATGTCAAACCAATTTATTCCATGTACTTATAATTTAATAACATTGTAAAGGACACAATCCCAGCCTCATGCCAAGAGAGTTTCAAATAAGGTGAGAGATAAAGGTCATAACTTAATGACAGGTTTGGACGGCTAGATTTTGCTATGAAGAGGTTCAACTGAGTGGTATTTTGCTGAAGGGTTTTATATTGTAAATATATTTATCTGGAGACGGAGGAAACTATCTGCAAAAATATCAGGCTCGTTTTCATTTACGCTTCTTAATTAAAGATATTAAATTAGTTTCTTGGTGATCCATGTAAATATACAAAAAACAATAAAACTGTTTTGCATAAATTTATTCTTTTCAGTACTGTTGCTGAATTGCAGAGTCAAAAGACAAATTCAAATCACTGTTGGTTTGCTTTACAGAGTCAGTATTGTTTGACCAGCTCAGAGTATGGGAAACATTTGCTTTCAGACTCACCTAATGTTGTGGAGATGCAGTCGTTGGACTGGGTTGGGCACAGTAAGAAGTCTCGCAATGCCAGGGTAAGGTCCAACAGGTTTATTTTGAATCACAAGCTTTTGAAACACTGCTCCTTCACTCCATGCACCTGATGAAGGAGCAGCGCTCCGTAAGTTCATGATTCCAGATAAATCTGTTGGACTTTAACCTAGTGTTGTGAGATTTCAGACTGTTCTCAGGAATGCTTCACTGCCGTGGGATCAAAATCCTGGATCTCCTTCCAGGATTAAATTAATAATTTAATTAATAATTAATTAATTAAATTAATAATTTAATTAATAAATTAAATTTATTAATTCGTGGGATATGGGCGTCACTGGCTGGGCCAGCATTTATTACCCATCCCTAACTGCCCGAGGGCTGTTGAGTGTCAACCATATTGCTGTGGCTCTGGAGTCTCATGCAGGCCAGACCAGGTAAGGGCGGCAGATTTCCTTCCCTAAAGGACGCTACTGAACCAGATGAGTATTTTCGATAATTGACAATGGTTTCCTGGTTAACAGTAGATTCTTAATTCCAGATATTTTCTATTGAATTTAATTGTTGGCAGGTCTTCACAACTGTTCAAGATGGCAACTCATCACCAGCTTCTCAGAGCTACTGGGAAAAAACAATGAATGCTGGGAATAAATGCCCAGTGAAGGACCATTAAGATGAGGCATCCCAGTGCCGATTGGCTCAATTTTGCCAAGATCTTTATTGTGTGCAGTTCTGGTCACCTCATTATAAGAAGGATGTGGAAGCATTAGGGATATGCAGAGGAGATTTACTAGGATGCTGCCTGGTTTGGAGGGTAGGTCTTATGAGGAAAGGTTGAGGGAGCTGGGGCTTTTCTCTTCAGAGCAAAGGAGGATGAAAAGCAACTTAATAGAGGTTTATAAGATATCTTTGATATCTTTGATAATATGATGAGGGGGATAGATAGAGTGGACATTCAGAGACTATTTCCTCAGGTGGATGTAGCTGTTACCAGGGAGCATAACTTTAAGATTCACAGTGGGAGATATAGGAGGGATGCCGAAGTAGATTCTTCACTCAGAGAGTAGTTGGGGTGTGGAATGCACTGCCTGCTTGTGATAGGGGAGTTAGACACTTTAGGAACTTTCAAGCAGTTATTGGATAGGCGCATGGGGCGCACCAGAATGATGGGGAGTGGGATAGCTTAATCCTGGGTTCGAGTACAACATTGAGGGCCAAAGGGCCTGTACTGTGCTGTATTGTTCTATGTTCTATCTCCATGTCTTTCTGCCAACATGGAAGACTTGATAGTAATCCCACAAGCTTTCGAAAATGTGTCCCTTCGTCAAATGTGTGGAAGGTTCTGATCAGAATCTTCCACACACTTCACGAAGGTACATCGTTTCCAAAAGCTTGTGGTGTTTACTACCAAATAAACTGGTTGGACTCTAACCTGATGTTGTGAGGCTTCTTACTGTGTTTACATCAGTCCAACGCAGGCATCTCCACATCATGACATGGAGTACTGCTGGCTCATGAAATCCAGAGCATGACGTCTGAAGTTTCCAGCACAGATGAAGGCCATTTGGCCCATCTTGACTGCACCGGCCATCAAGGAAACATCCAAGATAAACATAAAATACTGCAGATGCTGAAATCTGAAAGAAAAATAGAAAAATGCTGGAAAAGTGCTGAGAGTGCAGAAGGTTTAAGGGGAAATATGAGGAAAAACATTTTTACTCAGAGGGTGGTGACAGTCTGGAAGGCAGTGCCTGGGGGGTGGGTGCGGTGTTGGTAGAGGCAAGTTGCCTTACATCCTTGAACAAATACCTGGATGAGCACTTGACACATCATAACATTCAGGGCTATGGGTCAAGTGCCCATTAGGTGTGAGTTCAGCTGTTTCTCGTGTGTCAGCAGAGACTTGATGGGCTGAAGAGCCCCATCTACCTTGATTCTATGATTCTATTTATGATTGAACAGGTGATCTATGCACCATCTCACTGCTATTGGTGGGAGCTTGCTGTGCACAAATTGGCTGCTGCATTTCCATCATGACAACAGTAACCACGCATCATAAATTGGCAGCAAAACACTTGGACCATCCTGAGCTCTATACAAACACCAGTTCTTTTCCTCAGCAGCTGGAAATAATCGAGTTTGCTGCTGCAGTGAGTGTTTAGAACACAAATATTATATTTTTTTCAGGACAATGGGTGTTATCTCGGGCTGTGTGAACTTACCTTTCAAAACTGAGCCTGTCAAATCAGGGACAGATTATTCTGAATTCTGAGCCAGTCTTGAATCAGAATAAGGCTGTAAAACTTTTATTCTCACTCTCAAGCCACCAGCCATGAGTGCTTCGGGACATTTCACATTATGCCTGCATATAAAATAGATGGAGACGTACTTCATAAGAAACTTTGCGAAGTAAAAACTAATGTTACGTTTAGGAGAACGTAAATAGTTCAGAAGAATAATGACTGCTGCCACGTTTGTTTATATGCATGCGTGCCAATTAATAATGAAAATGGCTGCAAAAGTAGACATGTTAGCATTCGGAAGACTCTCTATCTTACTATCAAAATGCCACCAAGTGTCTTCTGCAGAGGATTCTCTTTCTAAGCACCTGAAATGGCCAATGTGTGCATTGCAGGATCCCAGGAGAAGCAGGTGATCAGTTACATGCCTAGAAACATCACAAAAAAAAACCGAAGCAGAAGTAGGCCATTTGGCCCTTCGAGCATACACTATGATCATGGCTGATCATCAAATTCAATATTCTTCCACCATCCCCCTCCCTCAAAGAATCATAGAATCTACAGTGCAGAAGGAGGCCATTTGGCCCATCAAGTCTAAACCAACAACAATCTCACCTCATGCCAATCCCTGTCCCCCTACAGTCCTAATCCTTCTGACTCTAAGCTGCAATTTAGCATGACCCACCAATCTAACTTGCGCATTTTTGGACTGTGGGAGGAAACAGGAGCACCTGGAGAAAACCCACACAAACACGGGAAGATCATACAAACTTCACATTGTGACCCAAGGCTGGAATTGAACCCAGGTCCCTGGTGCTGTGAGGCAGCAGTGCTAATCATTGTGCTATTGTGCCATGCCTACTTTGATTCACTTTGGCCCCTAAAGCTATATCTAATCCCTTCTTGAAATCACATAATGTTTTGGTCTCAACTACTTGCTGTGGCAGTTCTTCAGTGTTGGACTGTTAACCTTAGAGATGTGCTCAGGTCTTGATACTGGGCAGAGAACCAAAATCCTCTGATGCAACAGCAATTTGGGTAGCATGATGGTATTGTGGTTAGCACTGCTGTCTCACACTGCCAGGGACCCGAGTTTGATTCCTAGCTTGGGTCACTGTCTATGTGGAATTTGCACATTCTCCCCGTGTCTGCATGGGTTCCGTCCGGGTGTTCCGGTTTCCTCCCACACTCCAAAGATGTGTGAATTAGATTGATTGGCCATGCTGAGATGCCCTTGCTATCAGGGGGACCGGCTATGGTAGGTGCATGGGGTTGTAGGAATAGGGTCTTTGTGGGATTGTGAACAGTACAGACTCGATGGGCCAAATGGTCTCCTTCTGCACCATCGGATTCAATGAATCTATGAATTCCCAACTGACCTGAGCTGACAGAAAATATGCAAAAACACAGACCAGAATTTTACCTGCCCACCTGCCACGGGAATCGGAATGAGGGGTGGAGTATGGAAAAGTCTTTGGGTGGGATTTTACAGTTTCAGGACAAGCAAGGCTGCCCACATCTTCTGATCCAACCAACAAGGTACCAAACGGGCATTCCTTTTCTTCCTTCGGGATGTTTTTGTCCTTAACATGTCGGTAAAATATCTTCAGATTTTCTTCAATTTCACCTGTTGTTGGAGGTAATGAATTGATCTTCAGAAACTATGCAGAATTTTAACACGTGACTGTAATTCTAGCTTATTTTCGGGCTATTCTGCTAATCACTGGTCCTTACACATTTTTATATCCTTTTTTACAAAGCATTATATTTACATTAGCTCATCATATTGTTACTTTGAATTGACTACAATTCTGTTTCTGATCATATTATGCAAATCCATTGTCGTGTGTGCTTTAGCTTTAATTGTTTTTTTGACATCTCCTGTCTACCTGTTTACAAAAGCAAAGCATTGTGTTTGTCAAACTGATTTTGATGGTGTGTTAATTGTCCTATCTCCATGATATTTGATTAGTTTTCTAGAGACACAATGCTTCTCTCGACATTGTGGTGCCTTGCTAAATGACATCAATTGTCTCATTATTGCTGTAACCTTGGAAGGATTTCACCTGGAGTGTGACTGTGCTGTCTGAGATCTTATTATTTGTCATTTGTCATGTGTCTGCCTGCAGTGAGTGTGGATACTGTAGACTGGCTGTTTAACCCTTTCCATTCATTCCTCTTCCTCTGCAGCCCACACTCTCCGGGTTTGACCTACTACACTACCAATATTTCTTCATATCCTCTTTTTGCTTTCCAAATTTCCATTTTTACCTCATCCATGTCCATTTTATACTCCTCAAGGCTTTCTATAGTATTGAGACTTTTGTGAATGTCATAAGCCCTGCTTCCCCCACGCTCTCGGCGAGTCCATTCCATGTTCTAACTGCTTACCGTATGAAACAACTTTTCCTCGGTCACTTTTGATTCTTTTGCCAATCACCTTAAACCTTTAAACTCCTTTGTCATCCATAAATCTCCTGCTGCAAATGCCCCATCAGTCTCCTTGATGGTTGATTTGGACCCAATTACTTGGCAGGGGTGAAAGCAAGATCAGGTTGGGGACAAGGCTAGTCCATTGAGGTATGTTGACACTGCGATGGTGGTTTGCCTAAGCTAGAGTAAAGGATCAAACAAGCCATGGAAGTAAAACCGAGGCTTTACTTGTGAAACTTTTTCAAAACTATCTCAGCCTTTGGGCTCAGCTGAAGGGTTAGATCAAGCCTGCGGAGTGCAACGCTTCATCCTGTTAGCTTGGATCTTGTTTGATGGAGCCCAAGATGGGATGCAAAGTCTTGTCTTGTTAGCTTGGATCTGGTCTGCCCTCACGTGGAAGTTCTTTTAGGTGGCCTGATTAATTTAAAGATTGAATCTTTTCACTAAACATTTCATTTTACAAAGGCAAAAAAGGTTTATTCAGTTGAATTAAATCCTTCAATTAAACTAGTTTTTATTAAAACATTGAAATGTTAGAATCAAAACCAATCCAAATTTTGATTTGATTTGATTTACTACTGTCACATATTAACATACAGTGAACAGTGCTGTTTCTTGCGGGGTATACAGACAAAACATACAGTTCACAGAGAAGGAAATGAGAGGGTGCATAATGTAGTGTTACTGTCATAGCTAGAGTGTAGAGAAAGATCAACTTATTGCAAGATAAGTACATTCAAAAGTCTGACAGCAGCAGGGAAGAAGCTGTTCTTGAGTCGATAGGAACATGACCTCAGACTTTTCTATCTTTTTCCAAACAGAAGAAGGTGGAAGAGAAAATGTCCGGGGTGCGTAGGGTCCTTAATTATGCTGGTTGCTTTGCCAAGGCAGCAGGAAGTGTAGACTGAGGCAATGATGAGAGGCTGGTTTATATGATGAATTGGGCTACGTTCGTGACCTTTTGTAGTTCCACGTGGTCTTGGGCAGAACAGGGGCCATACCAAGCTGTGATACAATCAGAAAGAAAGCTTTCTGTGGTGCATTTGTAAAAGTTGGTGAGAGTTGTAGCTGACATGCCAAATTTCCTTTGTCTTCTGAGAAAGTAGAGGCATTGATGGATTTTCTTAACTATAGTATCGGCATGGGGGAGACCAGGACAGGTTGTTGGTGAATTAACAATATTCAGATAAACATACAATTCAGACAAGACAAATCTCATTTTGGCCAATGAAATTAATGGTTCCATCTACACAGCTAATGCGCTAGCAGGTTTTTACAAAAGATCTCAGATTTCATGCCAAAAAATAGAATAGTTATACTTTTTTATCAGATTAATCTGCCCAGCACTTAATTAACAGCAATTTTATTCATTCACTGATCTGTCAATCTATTGATAACAAGTCTTCCAATCAATAATTCTCTGACACCTTCAGATATAACTCTGTTATTCGTCAGTCTGTTTTATGGAAGTTCTCTCCCAAAAAATGGTTTCTTATGATTTAACATTTCCTTTAACCAATTTATTCTATTGAAGGCACCTTTATCTATCGTACTTTTTTCCCTCAGCTTAGATACACATTGATAATTTACTTTGTTCTATTACTTGTGCCTGTCTTGTGCTGGTACCTTTCATGAACACATCTTTCATTTTAATGGCGTGTGAAAAACATTTCTTAGAGACATTGAGATGTTACTTACATAGTTTGTATTATTCTCAAACCACACATTAAAACATTAGCTGCTAATTATCCTCATGTTCGGTATTTAGAATTAATCAGAATTCTCAACTACATGTGGGGACCAGGATTGGACTTAATTTAAATTGGCTTTTTTGATTAGACATAAAGTACCGAAAGGTACCAAAGAAAAATCTTCCCATCTTGATGGTTTGACTTTGTTGATTTACATTTTATTTGGCAAGGATTGATTTCCAATCCACCTGTGTGAGGTCTTATCTCAAATTGACCCTTTTCACTTGTGACTTTTACTGGTTGCTTTATGTAAGTCCTTCAACCCTAACTACCCATCATTTATTAACCAGGCATTTTCCTCATTGCAATACACCCCTTTTGTCTCATTTCTTTCCAAATGAATTGAGTCAACAGTGCTTCTTTCCTCGTTGGGCTAGAAACACAGATACACATTTTTAGGAATTTTCATTCACCGCCCCAACCCCGACCCTTGTTCTTTTTTAATTAAAACAGCGATGCATAACAGCACGTATAAGCTGGAGGAGTATGATACCCATCATGCAAGTCTGTCATAACATCAATAATGAGTGAATTGGCCATCCAGTTCTGAGTGGGACTGTTTCCTGAATTCATTCATGGCATTTATTACCCAGGTGGCTTGCAATATCACCATTTATTTACCCTCTGACACTAAGGGGTAATTTAGCATGGCCAATCAACCTAACTTGTACATCTTTGGACTGTGGGAGAAAACTGGAGCACCTGGAGGAAACCCAGGTAAACATGGGGAGAGCATGCAGACAGTCACCTGAGGCTGGAATCGAATCTGGAACCCTGAGTTGTGAAACAGTAGTGTCTCTGTGCCACCCATTACATCTGATTTGATTTGATTTATTATTGTCACATTACCATACAGTGAAAAGTATCAATTCATGCACGCTGTACAAATGCCGTTCATAGAGAAAGCAATGACAGAGTGCAGAATGTAGTGTTACGGTCATAGCTAAGGTACAGAAAAAGATCAACTTAATGCAAGATAGGTCCATTCAAAAGACTGATGGCACCAGGGTAGAAGCTGTTCTTGAGTCGGCTGGCACATGACCTCAGACTTTTGAATTTTGTTCCCGATGGAAGAAGGTGGAAGAGAGAATGTCTGGGGTGCAGAGGGTCTTTGATTATGCTCCTTTTTGAAGGCAGCTGGAAGTGTAGACAGAGTTAATGGATGGGCTGGTTTGCGTGATGGATTGGGCTACATTCAAGACATTTTGTAGTTCCTTGTGGTCTCAGGCAGAGCAGGAGCCAGACCAAGCTGTAATAAAACCAGAAAGAATGTTTTTTTTTGGGGCATCTGTAAAAGTTGCTGAGAGTCGTAGCTGACATGCCAAATTTCCTTAGTCTTCTGAGGAAGTAGAGTCATTAGTGGGCTTCCATAACTATAGTATCATGTGTGTGTGTAAGAAAGCCCACCTATGCACACACACACACACACATACCCACACACAGACACACACACATGCATACAGACACACACACACACATACATGCACGCACACACACACACGCACACGCCCACACCTGCACACAGACACACACACACATACACGCACACACACATACCTACACACAGACACACACACACACACACACATACATTAGACTTTTTCAATTCTAGCTTTCTATGGAATTCAAGTTTCGCTATCAGTCATGGGTCTTCAAAACATTACCCTGGGTCAGTCCAGTGAAAACACCACTCCACCTTCTCCATAGGGCTTCTGGTTCAGAAACTATCCACTGCATCATAAGACTTTACCTCATTCCTTACTCTAATTGCTCTATTATTTTACCAACAGATTTGATGTTTCATCTCATTCTCTCTCCTGGATTTTAATTTTCTTCTTGCATTATTAAGAGAACATTGGACAGAGTCTTTAGTGCCCAGAGCTAAAATAGAACCTCATCTTAACACCTGAAAGGAAAAGCTCACTTTTGTCAGGCAGTTTTCATGATATTGTTTCCCAAGGAACTTTACAGCCTATGAAGTATTCCGATGTTGAAAGGTGTGAAATATGGAAAGCTTTTTGTGTACAATAAGGTGATACAAATACAAACAAAACAGCATGTTTCTATCTACACCAATGGAGATGAAGTGGAAATGGTTGAGAGCTTCAAACTTCTAGGTGCCTAGATCACCAACAATCTGCCCTGGTTCCTCCACACCAACACTATAGTTAAGAAAGCCCACCAATGACTACTTTCTCAGAAGGCTACAGGAATTTAGCATGTCAGATTTGATTCTCGTCAATTTATACAGATGCACAGTGAAAAACATTCCTTCTGGTTGTATCGCAGCTTGGTATGGCTCCTGCTCTGACCAAAACACTACACAGCAAGAGTTGTGAATGAATCCCAGTCCATCACACAAACCAGCCTTCCATCCATTGAATCTATCAACACTTCCCACTGCCTCGGAAAAACACTCAGCATAATCAAGGACCCCACACACCTCTTACACCTTCTTCCACCAGGAAAAAGACACAAAAGCCTGAGGTCATGTAGCAACCTGCTTAAGAACAGTTTCTTCCTTGCTGTCGTCAGACTATTGAATAGACCTATTTTATTTTAAGTTGACCTTTCTCGACACTGTGACTGTAACATTCTATTCTGCACTCATTCCTTTCCTTCTCAGTGAATGGTGTGTCTTGCCTGTGCAGTGTACAAGAAAAATACTTTCTACTGCATACCAATGTATGTGACATACAATAAATCAAATCAAATTAAAAGACAAGATTTTGAGTGTTGGTTGTTAGGTGACTATTGACCAGGGTTTATTCTCTTCCTTTTGTTGGCTATGATACCCGTGAGATTTTAACATCCATCTGTGAGGGTGGATGGAGCCTGAGTGCAAGGCTTCAACCCAAAAAATGGTACCTTCTGACAGTGCTCCCTGACAGCTGCACTGAAATACCAGCCTAGATTATGTACTCAAGCTTTTGGAGTTGGTTTGAAACCCACAATCTGCTAATTCAAAGACCGGTGGTGTTACCATTGAATAATGATAAACACCTTAAAGGATACGTCTGTACTTCCAACAGTGAAGCCTAGCTTAAACAGTGAAGGTCTGAAGTTAATGCACAATTCCCCAAAGGACTATCCTGGCTGCCCAGGGAAATATACTGACATTTACTTCTTGACTTGGTGCAGGCCAGTTGTTAATCGATTTATTTTAAATGATAAGTCCTGTGCTGTGGAAGGATAATAAGGATAAGTGTCTGTAAGAACAAAGTTATATCTACTTTTGTCGTGTAATACGTGTTGGATTTTTTTTGAGTAACTCCCTGATTTCATCACTTTGTGTATATTTCCCATGTCAGTGTGTGTCGCTGCCAAGAATAAAATCCCATTAGCAGAACGGAAGATGTCGACTATCTCGGGCTGAAACAGCCACTTAGTTACAGAGCTGTGACAAGAATTCAGCTCCAGAATGTCTTTTTTTAAAAAAATGACAAGGCTACAGACAGTGGGAGTATGCTGGTCCTACTCAATCCTGGGTAGCGTTGGTGTCTCGTAACCTTTTAAAACAGCAATGCTGAGCAGCCTTGTTTCATTTTCTGATTGATACAAGGAGTGAAAACCTCATCCAACCTCGGAGAATCTGGCTAACATTGGAAAAGGGCAGGGAACCACATCATGTCTTGTACTGCCTTGGAATCAAGATCATGGCTGATTTACACCTCAGTTCCATTTATCCAATATGGGAAGGCAAAGGTGTAATGGCATTGTCAATCACCTAGTAATCCAGAAATTCAATTAACGTTCTGGGGACCAAGGTTCGAATCCCGCCAAGGCAGATGGTAGAATTTGAATTCAATAAAAACAAATGTGAATTAAGATGACCATGAAACCAGTGTTGATTGTCACAAAAATCCATGTGGTTCACTAATATCCTTTAGGGAAGGAAATCTGCCACCCTTACCTGGTCTGGCCTACATGCCCTCGAGCAACTATGGACAGGTAATAAATGTTGGTCAGCCTGGAACACCAACATTCCACAAATGAATAAAAAAATAACGCCAGGGTTTGGCTGTAAAGGAACAATGTCTTATTGCACACAATAAAGTAAAGCAACATCACAAGCTTGTGGTGAATACAAACAGGTCCCAACCAGGACAACACATAAACAGAACCCATTCAGAGACCTCCTTTATCAGGGGCTTGGTAAGGTAATGAATAATGTTGCAAGTCTGAGTGAGCTAGCTCTAATAAAAGGTCATCCTGATTCGAAATGTTGGCTCTATTCTCTCTCCATGGACGCTGTCAGACCTGCTGAGATTTTCCAGCATCCCTGTTTTTGTTTAGCAATGCATTTTCTTCTTGATATATTGCTGAATGATTGGGTAGATTTTTTTTTTTGCAGCAACATGAATCAGATCAGGGAGGAGAACAGACAAAAACAGAAGAATCGGACAAAATGTTGTGACATCCTTCAAACCTACACCAAATATCTAACAACTTAAGAACAATCAAGGAAGAGAGAACACATCTCCGCACAAATTAAGTCTTTTGCTATCCTATTGTATTTTAAATCATGGAAAGATAGAATCCCAACAGTGCAGAAGGAGGCTATTTGGCCCTTCTGGTTTGCACAGACCACTACCCTAACCAGGCCCTATTCCACATATTTATCTGGCTAATCTCCATTTAGCATGGCCAATCCATCTGTCCTGCACAGCTTTGGACTATGGGAGGAAACCAGAGCACCCCCATGCAGACATGGGGAGAATGTGCAAACTCTACACAGACAGTCACCTGAGGCTGGAATTGAACTCTGGTCCCTGGCGCTGTGAGGCAGCAGTGCTAACCACTAAGCCACTGTGTCACTCAGGTCTTCCAGCCTCTACTATTGCACATCTTGGTATTTGAGTCAATTTTTTTTTTCCTGATCACCTACTTAAACCTATTAATTTCCTTTGCGTCTTTGTAAATTTGTTTTGGGATGTGGGTGTTATAGGTAAATGACATTAATTGGACATCACTATGTACCCTTGTAAGATAGTGAAGCATTTTTAAAATAACTATTTTTGAACTGAATGCTTCATTAGGCTATGCAGAGTTCACGAAGCACAAACTGTAAAGGGTACAGTAACCTGGTACTTTTGGCACTGGACTAGCGAGCCAAAGAATGATAATTCAACTTCAGCAAGTTTTTTTTTATTCATTCATGGGATGGGAAATTATTGGCTGGGCCAATATTCATTGCTCGTCCCTCAGGACATTAAAACTGTGTGGTGAATCTGGAGCCACATGTTGGCCAGACCAGGTACGGACAACGGATTTCCTTCCCTTTAACGTTCCCTAAAAAACATTAGTGAACTGGATGGGTTTTTATGGCAATCAGCATGGCGGCACAGTGATTTGCACTGCTGCCTCACTATGCCAGGGACCCAAGTTCGATTCCCAGGTTGGATCACTGACTGTGTAAGTTTGCACATTCTCCCCATGTCTGCATGAGTTTCCTTCAGGTCTCTGGTTTCCTCCCACAATCTAAAGATATACGGATTAGGTGGATTGCCCCTTAGTTTCAAGAGGCTTAGCTTGGGTAAATGTATGGAGTTATGAGGATAGGAGCTGAATAGGATTGTGGTATTTGGGGACTTAATGGGCTGAGTGGCCTCCTTCTGCACTGTAGGATTCTATGATCGACAATAATTTCATGGTCATCATTAGACTTTTAATTCCAGATTTTTATTGAATTCAAATGTTACCATCTGCCCATGGTGGGACTTGAACTTGGGTTTCTGGACCATTACCCTGGGTCTCTGGATTACTAGTCCACTGACAATACCATTATGCCACCACCTCCTCAATTCAATTCCAAAAACTTGACCTGGCATCAGAAAAATGACCAAGAAAGCAACGTAGCCAGGCCACTAATAACTTTTACGTGGCTGTTGATAACATTTGTCATCCGCACTACTATATGGATGGAAAATAGATGCTACTTTTTCAATATTGTCCACACCATAAATGTAAACTCAACAACCAAAATGGGGGTGGCATGGTAGCACAGTGGTTTGCACTGCTGTCTCACAGCACCAAGGACTTGGGTTCATTCCCGGCTTAGGTCATTGTCTGTGTGGAATCTGCATGATCTCCCTGTGTCAGACGTTTCGAGTCTGGATGACCTTTTGTCAAAGCTTTGACAAAGGATCATCCATACTTGAAACATCAACTCTTTTCTCTCCTTATGCTGCCAGATCTGCTGAAATTTTGCAATATTTTCTCTTCTGACTTCAGATTCAAGTCCACGCTAGGCATGTGGGACTCTTTCAAGGGAATACTGAAAATGTTGCAAGATAAGTATGTGCCGGCCAAGAGGAAAGATGGGAAAGGTAGGATTAGAGAGCCGTGGATTACTAGGGATATTGAGGACTTTGTTAGGAAGAAAAGAGAAGCGTATGATAGGTCAAAGCAGCTGGGAACCGAGACAGCATTGAAGGAATATAGAGAGAGTAGGAGGGAGCTCAAACGGGGAGTTAGAAGGGCAAAAAGGGGGCATGAAATGATTTTGGTGGATAGGATTAAGGAAAACCCAAAGGCTTTTTACTCCTATGTTAGGAATAAAAGGGTGGTTAGAGGCAAAATAGGACCTCTTAGGGACAGAGGAGGGGAACTGTGCTTAGAGCCCGAGGGAATGGGGGAGATCCTGAATGAATACTTTGCGTCGGTATTCACGAAGAAGAGGGGCTTGTTGACAGCTCCTGTTTCTGAGGGAGCTGTGGACCAGTTGAGGGAAATATCCATACTGAGGGAGGGAGTGTTAGAGCTTCTAGGTAGCATTAAAACTGATAAATCTCCAGGGCCTGATGGCATTTATCCCAGGCTGCTTAGGGAGGTGCGATATGAAATTGCTGGGCCTCTGACGCAAATCTTTGTCTCTTTTAATTAAGGGTTATAGGGAGAAAATGGGAAAGTGGAACTGATTTACTTCAGATTAGCCATGATCTTGTTGAATGACGGGCAGGATCGAAGGGCTAGATGGCCTACTCCTACTCCTATTTCTTATGTTCTTATGTACCTGAACAGGCGCCGGAGTGTGGTGATCAGGGGATTTTCACAGTAACTTTACTGCAATGCTAATGTAAGATTAGGTGTAACGCTAATAAATAAACTATAAACTTTTTAAAAAATGTTCCAGAGGATCAATTTCCTTGGGGTCTCTCTTCCTCTCACTTTGCCACCACATGCTATCTCACTCAGGTTTCTGCAAATCTCCTGGTAAAATGACAGTCAGAGAATTGCAGAAAAACTTCAGCAATTCCATCTTGATGGTGTGGGAGTGAAATCACATTCAGGACAGAGCAAGCCACCCCCTTACAGCTAACCAGCAATTTTCAGGGCAGCTATTGCTGTGGCTCAGTTAATGGCACTTTTACCTCTGAGTCAGAAAGTCAAAGATTCAAGCCCTACGCCGGGGACATGACTCCATTATCAAGGCTGACACCTCAAGGGAGTGTTATATTTTCAGTGCAAATCAAACACAGGGTTTAACTTCTAGAGGAAGGGAGATTATGTTAAATTTGTGTTGAAACATGGCTAGTTGACACATGGAGCAGTGTGCACAGTTTTCGTGGTCATGTTATTAATAAGAAGAGAGGGACACGGAAGACAGCGTTAAAAGGATTGACAGGGTAACTCCCAGAGAAGGACAAACAGGCTTTTTCACTTTTCTCTTGTAAAGGCCATATGAAGAGTTTCAAAATTATGAAAGTTGAGGTGGGACAGCGGTTAGCACTGTTGTTTCACAGCGCCAGGGCCTGGGTTCAATTCCCAGCTTGGGTCAGTCTGTGCGGAGTTTTCCTGTGTCAGCGTGGGTTTCCTCCGGGTACTCTGGTTTCTGACTAGTCTGAAGACAAGCGGGTTAGGTGCATTGTCTGTGCTAAATTCTCCCTCAGTGTACCTGAACAGGCGCCAGAGTGTGGCAACTGGGGGATTTTTGCAGTGACTTCATCACAGTGTTAAAGTAAACCTACTTGTGACCCTAATAAACACACTTAAACTTAGAGTAGGAAATAGGGCAGATGTTTCTTCTTGCAGAGAAGAGCATTATCAGGGACGGTCAATATAAGATAGTCTCCAAGAAATTCAATAGAGAATTCAGAAGAAATTTCTTTACCCAGAGAGTGGTGAGAATGTGGAACTCACAGGGAGTGGTTGAGACAGCTACAATAAATGCCTTGACTTGGAGGCTAGACCAATACATGAGGAAGAAGCAAAGCAGAGAGTTTGACTCATGTTAAACGAGGAAGCTGGGAGGAGGCTCAAGTGGCACATAAATATTACAAAGAACTGTTTGAGCTGAGTGTATATTCTGTGCAATACCACATGTCGCACCTTTACTTGGATGAAATCTCTATCTGACGGCTGAGGAAGAAATACCAGCCAGAAAACCAGAGAGGATGTCCATCCATCCTTGCCCCTTTGCAATGTTTCAGTGAAGCCCAATGCAAACTGCAGTTGCATCACCTCATCTTCCGACTGGGTATTTTACAGCCTTCCGGTCTCAATATTGAGTTCAACAACTTTAGAGCACAAACTCTCCCCTCCACCTTCACCCCATTTCCATTTATTTTATTTCATTTAATTTCTTTTTATCTGATTAATCCATTTTTGTTACCTTCCATTCTTATGACTTATATTCCATTTTAATTTCATTACTGCTAAATCTTGCTTTCCATCTTGTTCCCCCAATCCTCACCACTTCCCATTCCACTACAGCCAGCTGCGTATGTCTCAGGTTGTCCCTTGACAACTCTGCACCCTGACATTTGCACATTCAAATTTCTTAATGGGTGATGTTAGCACCATTCTCAGCCTTTATCTATGATACCTTGATCAATTACACAGCCCCATTCCCCGAACCCATCCACCACCCTTACAGGAAATACCTTGTCCTATTTCCTTTGCTTTCAACTCTAGTGAAAGATCATCCAGAACCACAAAGTTGGCTCTACTGTCTCTTCACTGATCCATTGAGATTTTCCAGCATTTTCTGTTTTTGCTTCAGATTTCCACCATCTGCTCTAATTTGCTTTTACCAGGGAGAATTGCCCTGCAGGCCAGATTCTCTGACCTGGCCGATAACGGGATTCTTCAGTCCTGCCACAGTGAATGAAGATTTGGCTGAGCACCAAATTCTCTGTCCTCGCTGGCAGTGGCAGCAGGGCATGAACAGCCAGAGAATTCCTACCATTCAGTTTAAAGTCAATGGAATTTAAGCACTGAGGAAATACATTGATATTGCAGACAGCAGAAAAGTGAAACTCATGCAGAAGATCTACCATCACCTTATTGAACAGTGGAGCAGGTTCAAGAGGCTACATATGTTAATCGTTGGTTGATTATGTTGTTCATGATACACACGTAACGGGCAATCTTTTTTGCCTCACAAAAGATTACTGCAGAAGGTTAAGGTGCAGGAAATTGGGGTAGGGTGTTAGACTGGATAGAGGATTGGTTGTCTAATAGGAAGCAGAGGATAGGTATTAATGGGTGCTATTCTGATTGGCAACTGGTGACTAGTGGAGTGCCCCAGGGATCAGTGCTGGGGCCTCAATTTTTAACAATTACGTAGACAATCTGGAGGAAGGGGCTAAGTGCAGGGTGACAAAATTTGCTGATGACACGAAGATGAGTGGAAAAGCAAACTGCGTGGAATGTGTGGAAAGCCTGCAAGAGGGATCTGGATAGGTTGAGTGAGTGGGCGAGGATCTGGCAGATGGAGTATAATGTTAGCAAGTGTGACGTTATCCACTTTGGTAAGAATAATGGTAGGAAGGATTACTATTTAAATGGAGAAAAGCTACAGCATAAGACGGTGCAGAGGGACCTGGGGGTCCTTGTGCACAAATCGCAAAAACACAGTATGCAGATGCAGCAGGTGATTAAGAAGGCGAATGCAATGTTGGCCTTTATAGCGAGGGGGATAGAATACAAAAGTAGGGAGGTTCTGTCGCAGCTGTATAGGGGCTGGTGAGGCCACAGCTGGAGTACAGTGTGCAGTTTTGGTCGCCGCATTCGAGGAAGGATATCTTGGCCTTGGAGGGGGTGCAGAGAAGGTTTACTAGGCTGATACCGGAGATGAGGGCATTGGATTATGAGAGACTGAATAGGCTAGGTTTGTACTCTTTGGAATTTAGAAGGCTGAGAGGGAATCTTATAGAGACGTATAAGATAATGAAGGGGATGGATAGGGTAGGGTTGAGAGACTCTTCCCGCTTAACAAAGATAGCAGGACTAGAGGGCACAGCCTCAAGTTTAGGGGAGCCGGTTCAGATCGGAGTTGCAGAGGGTTTCTTCACACAAAGGGTGGTGAATCTTTGGAATTCTCTGCCGGATGAGGTGGTGGAGGCTTCCTCACTGAACATGTTCAAGTCAAGAGTGGATAGGTTTTTAATTGACAAGGGAATTAAGGGTTATGGGGAGAAAGCGGGAAAGTGGTACTGAACCACTACAGATCAGCCATGATCTTATTGAATGGCGTGGCAGGCTCGAGGGGCTGGATGGCCTACTCCTGCTCCTATTTCTTATGTTCTTATGTTTGATTAAAGATTGAGAGCACATATAAACAGAGTGTGCTGGGACCTTGGGTTAGTAGTCAGAAGGCAGAGATCTGTAATTCTGTAAATAAATCTACCATCAAAGAAAAGATCTGTGTGTTGTTACATATTTTGCCATCTGGCTCAGATTCCATTTACAACATGTTCTGCTCCCACTCCTGCATCTATAATCATAAATTCTTAATATTCTGAGCTTGCCCTCTCAGTTAAAAGACCAGAAGGCACTATCTCAAAGAAGCGATGGAGAGGACTCTGTATCCTGGCCAACATTAACCTCAACCAATATCACTAAAGTGTAATAGAATATCATTATCACGTTCTTATTTGCGGGGTCTTTCTGTGCACAGATTGCCTGCTCTGTTCCTTCATTTTAAAAAAAATTGGCTTCATTACTGAAAGTATTCCCCACATTTTGTGCTCAAACCAGTCCCAGAGTGACAGGATAAACACTCTGCCTGCCTTATCCTCAGTTACACAGGTTTGAGTTGCCTCAACCGAGTTCTCAGCGGATACCCAGCTCAATGGCAGAAAGCGCCTCCGAATTTGACACTAATTGGACGCGTCTTGGTCCTGGAAGTCAATCATATGGAAAATGGATATGTCTGACTCTCCCCACCCACCCCCACCTCCCAACACAAGAGCGTGTTTTTGAGGTTACAGCTGAGGTAAACTGTTGACAGATCAGTAAGCAACGTGGGAGCGTTCAGCACTGTCATTAAGTGAAGGGAGCAGGGAACATTTCATTCTCTGGCACTGTCACCCCCACTGGGTTAGTTGATGTCAGTCGGGAGGCAATGAAGGATAGAAATTAAATCTTCACAAGACTCGAAACAAAGAAGGTGAACGGAGTGAAGAGTGGGGTTTGCCGACAAACGGAAGGTTTGTAAGGGCTGCTGAGTTTGTTTCTTGTTTGAAAAATTACCTGACCAATTTATGCAGTGATATCTTTTTTTGCACACAGCTGTCTTCAGTCATACTGCTGATAGCTAGAATTTGAATATGCGCTGAAATTGTTTGCGTATTGCCAGCAATAACCAAGCAATTATGTGCTTGTTTTTATAATGGTCTCACTCTAGCAATGAATTTGATTGTCTTTTCTGTCGATATGTTACTCTGAATGTCAGGAGACACATGGCAACTTAACCCAGTAATTCAGCTAATAAGTGCACTGAAGGATGGGTTTTACATGTCAGTGCTGTGCGCATGGAGCATCGTGATGGTACAAGTCAGAAGTGTGATGGTATGCATCCTCACTTGCTCCAACAACACTCAAGAAGCTTGACACCATCCAACACAAAGCAGTCCCCTTGATTGGCACCATATCCACAAACTTCCAGTCCCTCCACCACCGACGCAACAGTGTAAACTATCTACAAGATGCACTGCAGAAATTCACCAAAGGTCCTTAGACAGCACCTTCCAAAGCCACAACCACTTGCATCTAGAAGGATAAGGAGAGCAGGTCCATGGCTACATCACCACCTGCAAATTCCCCTGACTTGGAAATAGATTGGTGCTTCTCAGTCGCTGGGTCAAAATCCTGGAAGGTCTGGATTACAAGGAGAGGTTAGGCAAATTGGAGCTGTTTTCTTTAGAAAGGCATAGACTGGGAGGAGATCTAATAGAGTACAAAATTATGAAGGGTATAGATAGCGTAAACAGTGGTAAGCTTTTTCCTAGGTTGGAATCAAATATCACGAGGGGTCACAGACTTAGGTGAGGGGAGTAAAGTATAATTTAGATGCTAGAGGGTGTTTTTTTACACAGAGAGTTGTGGGGGTATGGAATGCACTGCCAAGTAAGGTGGTGGAGGCAGGCACGCTGGAGTTATTTAAGAAATACTTAGATGGGCACATGAACAGAATGGGAATGGAGGGGTATAGAAAACTGATTTAAAATAGGGATCATGAGCCTTGGGGCTTCCCTGGGAACTACGTAAGTTGCGCATGATATTGATGTATCGGACAGGTACTTCGGTCTGCCTTGTTGTCCAACAAGGGGCATACACACGATGGGTCATAAGAGGGCTGCTCTTGGATTTTTTGAGTGTAGCTTAGTGCTTCACGTCGTTAGTGTACGCTTAAACTGGACAAGTTGATGGGCAACACGACAGCTCAGTGACTATATTGTGCTGTGCAGATACATGGATTTGGGCCTGTGTCTGTGGGAGTTTGCGCATTCTCCCTATGCTTGCATGGGTTTTCTCCGGGTGCTCTGGTTTCCTCCCACATCCCAAAGATGTGTTGTTAGGTTGGTTGGCAAAACAAATTCTCCCTAACTTGTCTCGATAATTTGGTTCCAATGCAGATTTCTATAAACAGAGACAGGGATCATGGGTCGAAGTGGGAACATCGAGGAGGCGGCGCGGGCTCGTTGGGCCGAAGGGCCTGTTTCCCATACTGTTTTGTTCTTTGTTCTTTATTATTCCCTCTTCAACGCATCAACCCAGAGAACATGGACTGCAGTGATTCAAGAAAGCAGCTCACCACCACCTTCTCAAGGGCAACTAGGGATTATTATTATTTTTTTTTTATTTGCAATAAATGCTGGCCTAGCCAGCAATGGCCATAACCCATGAATGAATAAACAAATTGGGAATTAATTTTGTCACATCCCATCCACTGGCACTAGAATGAGCTCTCCCAATGGAGATGTTAAATTGAGCTCCTGTCTACCCACTCACAGCATCTTTGCCAATATCTACCCCTCAGCCAATATCACCAGAAATAGATCGCATGTTCATGATGGCATGCCATCTGAAAGACGTGTTGGTTAGGTGCATTGACCTTGCTAGTTTCTCCCCATATGTACCCAAACAGGAGCTGAAGTGTAGTGACTAAGGGATTTTCACAGTAACTTTATTGCAATGTTAATGTAAACCTGTGACATGAATAAATAACGTTATGAGACTTATTATATTGTTGTTTGACTAATTTGCAGTTTGTGGACATCACATTTTTGCACATTACAAGAGCCCAAAATATAAAAGCATAAGATTGGCCGCAAAGCACTGGTAGTCAGGAATTATTGGGGGTGTCGGCAGCGGAGAATGTGAAATTACTAACAGGAATTGTACATCTGTCAATACCCATTCTACGACTCTGCAGTTCTGTAGTCAACACTTTGCTACCAGTCATTTTTAGATTTGTAGAGCTCTGTCACACTCAGGGTTACGTTGGGTTAATTTTCAAGCAGTGACGGAGCTGTGATTCATGCCCTAACCTTTCCAGATTCAAAGCAGCACCATTCCGGAATATAAGAATGATTTCCATGATTCTCCATTCTGCTTCTCAATGCAGCACTGCCATGCTGAGAAGCAGCTCCATAGGAACTGAGCACTAGCCAGAATCTCTGACATATGGCCATCATCACCATCTCTGTGTTAATTCATTCTTGGGATATGGGCGTGACTCGCAAGCCGGTATATATTGCTTATTTTTTATTGCCCTTGAGAAGTTGGCAGTGGTTGCTGTAATACTCGTTCTTAAGAGTCCCAGTGAGGAGATCTTGAGATTTGTACTTTCAAATGTGAACCTTTTCGTGGTACACAGGGACATAGGAATTAGGACCAAAAGTAAGCTTTAATGTGCCTTTTTGGACACGTTACAGCCTTCCGGACTGAACATTGAGTTCAACAATCCAGAGCATGAACTCTCACTCCCACCTTCACCCTATTTCTATTTACTTTATTTCATTCTGTTTCTTTGTTTCATCTCATTCATTCATTTTTATCAAGCTTCTTCTCACTTCCACTTTTCATTCCCACTCTCATTCTTGCCTCCCCCCCCCCACTCCCCCTGAGAAGAAACTGTCTTAACCATCCGTACCTCTGTTCTGCCATTCATACATTCTGATCACTTAATAGACACTTTCAGCATCTCTCCCAGTCTTCTTCATCCTCATTTATCTTCACTTTGTCCCATTATAGCTCTCCCCTCACCCTCATAATATAAATCTTTTCTGATTTGCTCTTAGCTCTGACAAAGGGTTATCCAGACTCAAAACGTTGGCTCCATAAGAACATAAGAAATAGGAGCAGGAATAGGCCATCTAGCTCTTCGAGTCTGCCCTGCCACTCGATACGATCGTGGCTGATCTGAAGTGGATCAGTTCCACTTACCTGCTCCCCATAACCCTTAATTCCCTTATCAATCAGAAATCTATCTATCCATGACTTAAACATATTCAATGAGGTTGCCTCCACCACTTCAATGGGCAGAGAATTCCAGAGATTCACTACCCTCTAAGAGAAGAAGTTCCTCCTCAATTCTGTTCTAAACTGCCACCCCACTTTATTTTGAGGCGGTGCACTCTGGTTCTGGTTTCCTTTCTAAGTGGAAAGAATCTCTCGATCTCTACCCTATCCAGCCCCTTCATTATCTTGTAAATCTCTATAAGATCCCCCCTCAACCTTCTAAACTCCAGCGAATACAGGCCCAGTCTATTTAGTCTCTCCTCATAAGCTAACCCCATCATCTCTGGTATCAGCCTGGTGAACCTTCTCTGTACTCCCTCCAAGGCCAACATATTCTTTCCATCCTCTCCTCACAAGTGCTGTCAGACCTGTTGAGATTTTCCAGCATTTTCATCAGCCAAGCCCTGCCAAGTGGGGATTAGGTGGGCAGATCAGGGACCTTTCATGCATTGGTGCAGAATTGATGGGCCGAAGGGCCTCTTCTGCACTATAGTATTCTGTGATTGCATTTTTGTTTCAGATTCCAGCATCTGCAGTATTTTGTTTTTAACTTTTATTATAAGCTAGCTAAAAAAGAGTTCTCTTGAGTACAATTTAAGATTGCAATGCCCTGTATGCTCTTCACACTATTTGTGTCCCCGTTGGTATTTGGATAGTTGATGTCTCCAGTGATTAATACCCTAATGTTTTTGCACTCAGGAATCTGTCAATATATTTCCTCTCCTATCTCCCTCTCACTATTTGGGGGTCTATAGTACACTCCACTGTTCCTTTGGGAGGAAGTTTAGGAAAGTTGCTGCCTTGGAGAGTATACAGTGTAGCCACAGTACACGTGCTGGAGGGAAAGGATATTTCAAATGGTGGATGGATTGCCAATACAGTGAACTGTTTTACTCTGAATGCTGCCGAACATCTTGAGTGTGACAGCAGCTGCTTCCATCAAATCTGAAGGGACATATTACAGAATCATGCAACCTTATGGTGCAGAGAGAGAGCATTCAGCCCATTGAGTCTGTGCCAACCACAATCCCATCCAAGTATTATCCTCACAACCCCATGCACTTACCTGAGGTAATCTGCCTGACATTAAGGGGCAATGTAGCATGGCCAATCCACCTTACTCGCATATCCTGTAGGGGAATTTCATAGTAGCTTTATTGCAGTGTTAATTTAAGCCTACTTGTGACAAATAAATTCAACATTATATTTGGACTGTGGAAGCAAACAGCAACACACAAAGGAAACCCATGTAAACACAGAGAGAATGTGCAAACTTCACACAGACAGTGACCCCGAGGTCGGAACTGAACCCAGATCCCTGGCGCTGTGAGGCAGTTGTGTTAACCACCACGCCATCATGACTCACTCGACTTCATTGCGGAGCTAACTTTGGCAACTATTTGACTTTGGATATCATCATTGTCAGTGGCCCAGGCTGGAATTCCAGGCTGGAATGTTAGCAGGTGGATTGCAGAGAATATGAAAAATGCCATTGACGGTGGGACCGAGAATTTTTAGCTTTTAAACAAGCACGGCTGGGGAATTCCGCTCCCAGTCCTTCCCACACTCGAAACTGGCAACTCAGTATGAGCGGTCACCTCATCAGTTTTGCACTTCCAAGACTTGGGGGGTGCCTAGTACATGTCTCAATAAATCAAAGCATCAAACCATCTATAAAAAAATGTACTATCCATGAACAGCTAACTGGGAACTGACTAGATTAGTGGCTGAATGTGTAGAAAACTCTCAAAGTACAGAGGCAGCCTGACAATGCAGCATTTTATTATAACAATCTGTTAATGTGCCAAAATTATAAAGTCTTTAATAAAGCCTGAGATTATTAAAATGGGACACCTTTTACTGAACAAGACATGTTATTTTCTGTCTAAAAGTGTTTGAATAGGCAATTTTAACAGTCACTTGAGATTAGATGGTTATTAGTTCGAACAATAATGATTCATTTATTTGATCTCCTCTTGTAACAAATTCAGATAATTGTGCGTATAGTTCTCATCCATCATTACCACAGGAGAGAGTGCACGGAGCCTAATACTTTATATTGTAAATAGTTTTAAAAGCTTTTTAATGGATCACTTGGCAAGTTTATATTTTTTTCACAACTCATTTCTTTGCAGAAAAATTAATGTCAGTGCAATTATATAGAGACCAAAAAGATTGTAAAAGGAACAAGTGTATCCATGTATAAATGTTAAATGCGCACTGCAAACAATGCCTAAAATAGATGCTCTTGTGATAAATTGCATTGCCCTTTGTGGGACCTTGCTGTGCACAAATTGACCGTTATTTTTCCTCCATTACAGCGACTACACTTCACCAATTCTTAGATATTCTTGGAGGTCCTAGGGTCATAGAAAGAATTTCTAAAATGCAAGTTCTCCTTCATGTATTGGCACAGTGGCTCAGTGGTTAGCACTGCTGTCTCGCAGTGCCAGAGACCCGAATTCAAACTTGGGCTTGAGTCACTGTCTGTGTGGAGCTTGCACATTCTCCCTGTGTCTACATGGGTTTCATCTGGGTGCTCCGGTTTCCTCCCACAGTCTGAAAGACATGCTGGTTAGGTGCATTAATCCATGTTGGAGTGTGGCACCTAAGGGAATTTTGCAGTAACTTCATTGCAGTGTTAGTGCAAGCCTTATTTGTGACTAATAAATAATCTTTGAGACTTTACATGGCAGGAAGTCAATTAAAACAAACCTTCAATATTCTCTCCCTGTCAGCTTGGTGGTGTTGGTCATGTTATTAGAATAATGATTCAGGATTGATTTGGAGATGTGTTTGCAAATCCTACCATAACAGCTGCAGAATCCAAATTCAGCTCAGTTAACCCGGGAGTAAAAAGTTGGCATCTCTCAGAGTGAGCATGCAAAGTATGATGCCGGAGACTGATGATAACTTCACATATCTCGGCCTTACAATCACTTGCAACGTGTCACTTGATGCTGAATCAACACATGCCAACTTTTATGCCCAAGCTGAGTGAGAGCACGTGGAGCAACAGCAACCGGACTGAAAACAACAAACTGCGAGTCTATCAAACCTGCATCGTTAGTGCACTCCTCTACAATGGAGAAACCTGGACAACATAGGCATGAGAACGGTTAGACAGTTTCACTGTCTCAGATGCCAACCGCGACACCCAGGACCCGATTATCAACTCAGAGATTCTTAGCGTGCTAATATCATCAGCATGCACTCATTGTTAAGCCAATGGTGCCTGTGCTGGCTTGGCAAGGTTCAATGGATGGAGGGCAGCTATAAACACAAAGGCTTTCTTAATAGGCTACTGGATCACGACCTACTGGGCGTCCACACCTGTGTTACATGGACACCTAAAAGTGAGGTAGGAAGAGGGTAAGCATTGACACCTAGGATATAGTGGCAAACAGTGATGGCCTTGTGAAGCTGACTGTATAAAGCTTTGGGAGAGCAGGAAACAAAAAGCTTAGCCATTCAAAAGGATCCAGACAACAGAGGCCAAAGGTGTGGCATAGGATTAGTAAGTTTCAGAATTTAGCATGGCCGATCCTCCCTAAACCAGCGCATCTTTTGGACTGTGGGAGGAAACCGGAGTGCCTGGAGGAAACCTTCACAGACACGAGAAGAATGTGCAGACTCCAGGCAGACGGTGACCTGAGCCGAGATTTGTTCGAACCCACTCGCTGACCTACCCAGCGAAGCCCATATCCTGTAAAATGAATTGTAAAAACATGGTCACAGTGAACATGCTTCTATCTCCCACTTTCCATCAGAGCCACAGCCGCTACTCAAATTATTCCAAGGATTTATTTCCTCTTCCCCAAGACGCAAGATGATGAAGGTGTGTGTGAGGAACTGAACTCTGTCACCATTGGAACAATGTGATAACCATTAATCAACCCTGTTACTTAATTCCACAATCATAACTGGTGGATCACTTTGCATTTCTTTGAACAGAGACCTTCCCAAGACCCATTTTGAATTTACTTCTCATCATTTTAAATTTATTGCCTGAGGTATATATATTCTGGTCTCACTTTACCTCCGTCAGTTAATACTTTTTAATGCTTCCCTTAACTTTGCTTCATTCACCGTTAAAGATATTTTATTCATGATGAGTGAAGCAGTTGCCTCTTAAAGCTTATACGGATACTGGACACAATTTCAAGTTGTAGTATATACCGTGGCAGAGTCAAGACCTCAGTTAACACTCAGCATTAGACTATTCATCCAGAAACTCAGCTAATGTTCTGGGGGAACCAGAGATCGAATCCCACCATGGTAAATGGAGGGCAGATGATGGAATTTGAATTCAATTAAAAAAAAGGAATTAAGAATCTATTGATGACCATGAAACCATTGTGGATTGTCGGAAAGCCCATCTAGTTCACTAATGTCCTTTAGGGAAGGAAATCTGCTGTCCTTAACTGGTCTGGCCTACATGTGAATCTAGAGTCACAGTAATGATGTTGACTCTCAATTGCCCTCCAAGGGCAACTAGAGATGGGCAATAAATGCTGGCCAGCCAGTTACACCCATGAATGAATAAAAAAAATCTTTGACAATACATTCCTATTTAGGAATCTCAAAGATTTCCATATGCTGAGTAAAGGATGATTTATTTCTTAATGATTCATGGAATATGGGCTTCGCTGGCTGGGTCAGCATTTATTGCCCAGTTGTTCAAGGGTTGTTGGGAGTCAACCACATTGCTGTGGCTCTGGAGTCATGTGGAGGCCAGACTGGATAAGGACAGCAGATTCTCTTCCCTAATTCTCTATCTCAACTTCCTCTAAGGGCAATTAGTAATGGACAATAAGTGTTGCCCATCCAATAAAAGATCTCATAGCCAGCAATGTGACAATGAGCAGGTCACGCAAGCTACTGAGGTTGATGGAGAGGTCAGTTCAGGAATCTCCCTATTCCATGCAATCTTGTCTAAATATTTGTGAGGTCTTTGATTTGACACTTCTTCTATGAGATGATATCACGGCACTATTTACTGCAAATGAAAGTGGCAGCTAAGATTTTTGTGCCCAAAACCTGGAGTGGGATTTGAACTTCTATTGTGAAGTCCTTTGAGGTGAGAACTAACGCCAGCCAACAATGTACGGTTTAGATAGCAGCTTATCACCGCAAATGTCTTGCTGAATGACATATGAGCTCAGACTGTGCACAGCTCTAGGCTAATCTCTGAGGAACAAGGTACATGTACTCACAGTCACACAACAAAAGTTTTATTGTATATTACATCCAATTCATAACTCAGAAGAATTTTATGTCCCTTTTTATTCCAGTGATGGGTGATTGTAGATTTACTTAACTGTCACCGTGTTGATAATGTTACCATTTCATTTTCTTAATTGCTACAAAAAAACTGGATTCACACAGCAACAACAAGTTTTATTTACATACCACCTCTCACAATGTAAACTGTCACACAGAAAAGAGGAGAGAGAGGTGGATGGCATGGTGGCACAGTGATTTGCACAGCTACTTTACTGCCCAGGAACCTGGCTTTGAATCCAGCCTTGGGGGCTGTGTAGAGTTTGCATGTTCTTCACATGTCTGCATGGGTTTCCTCCAGTTGGTCTGGTTTCTTTCTACAGTCCAAAGATGTGCAGGTTAGGTCAATTGACCATGCTAAATTTCCCCAAAGATGTGGAGGTTAGGTGGATTGGCCATGTTAAATTGTCCCAAAGATGTGCAGGATTAACCATGGTAAATATATGGGATTAGAGTGGAGGGGAGGGCCTGGGTGTAGTGCTCCAACAGAGCATTACCAAGGCTCTATCTCCATAGCCCCATGTATTTATTCCACTAATCCCCCTAACCTACACAACTTTAGACAGTAAGGGGCAATTTAGCATGGCCAATCCACCTAACCTACACATCTTTGAGGCAATTTAATATAATCAATCCACTCAAACGGCACATCTTTATACTGTGGGAGGGAACCGGAGCACCTGAAGGAAACTCATGCAGACCCAAGGCCGGAACTGAACTCAGGTCCCTGGCATTGTGAAGCAGCAGCGCTAAGCACTTGTCACAGAGCCACCCATGCTCTTCCTACCAAACTGAATCCCTTCACATTTCTCCACATTGAATGGGTATAGAGGGATATAGGCCAAATGTGAATAATTGGGATTAGTTGTTGGATCAAAAGGCCTGTTTCCATGCTGTAAACCTCTATGACTCTATGACTCTATGACCTGTCAGCCTGTTCCATCAACATGTTTGTGTCCTTCAGAATTTCTACATTACCCTCCTTGCAATTCACAATACATCCAAGTTTTGTATCATCCAATAACTTTGATAGTCACTAATAAATCCAATAGGAGTTTTAGAAAAATCTTCTTCTAATTTACGATTGTTTAGAATGTTTAAGTCACTACTATAAGGATTAGTTGGGGCAATTATTGGGACAATTAGTTGGGACAATATGGGTGGCACAAGGCACAGTGGGTTAGCAGTGCTGCCACACAAAACCAGGAGCCCAGGTTTGGTTCCCTTCTTGGCCACTGTCTGTGCGGAGTCTGCACATTCTGTCCATGTCTGGGGGATTCCTCCAAGTGCTCCGGTTTTCTCCCGCATCCTGAAAGACGTGCTGGTTAGGTGCATTGACCTGAACAGGCTGCAAAATGCAGCAAATAGGGGAATTTCACAGTAACTTCTTTGTAGTGTTCATGTTGGCTTTACTTGTGATTCAGGAATAAACTTATTCAACTTATTAAGTAATACAGTTTGGCCCTTGGGAAAGTGAATAAATGCATTTAGGATAAAAGCAAAACACTGAGAATGCCAGAGATCTGAAACAAAAATGTGAAGTGCTGGAATTAGTTATCAGGCATGGAAGCATCTGGGGAGAGAGAAGCAGAACTGAGGAAAGAGGTAGTATCGAGCCCTTATTGGACTGAGGATCAAGAGATTCACAAAGCATTAAAAGTAACAAAGGTCAATAAGAATGCAAAGATAGGGGTTGATTTAGAGACAGAGGGATCTGGCATCTCTGAAGAAGCATCATATTCAACTCAAAACAATAGCTGATGCTCTCTGTGTAGATGCTGCCCGTCATGTTGTGAATTTTCTGTCATTTTTTTATGACACATGAGAGAGCAAGGAATGGAACAAGGATTAGATGAAAGCAGGTGGAAAAGGAATACAGGAAGCATAAGTAGTAGGAAGGACCTATCAGGCTGAAAGAGCTACTTCTGTGTTGTAAACATTAGCTCATGTTCCGAGGCAACCGTCATAGTGGGAGTATTCGTACAGGACTTCAAAAGATATAGCAATTTCTCTCAGGTGGATTTCAGCTTTCCTGGTGTTAGTTTGAATCAAGTAACAAATTCAGACAATATCCTGCAACAATGAATTTGGCAATGATGTTGCGCCAAACAATTTGGCGCAACATCGAAGGCCGAAGGGCCTGTTCTGTGCTGTAGTGTTCTATGTTCTATGACATCTTCCAGCAACGTAAGCAGCCAATCACATTATCATAGTCTCACAGACAGAAAACCTGGAAGCAAATTGCACTTTCACTTCAAACATTTTTTTTGCACAGAATTAACTAATTGCCTGGGACATGCACATTACAAACTGGGAGGTCACAAACAAATTTAACTTGGAATTCTTATCACTTTTAAAAAAGTTGACTTTACAGAAATATGAAACAAGTTTGACAGTTTAATTAGCATTGAATATGGCTTCATACATGGTTAAAAAGTTAGTCACATCTAATTAATAATGGGCAGAACTACAACCTTCCCACACCTGCACGTTCCTACCCCCCACCCTACCCCTGCCCCCCACAGAGTGTTTTGCTGCCGTCATGACAACCTGCCATTGGCTGTTGGTGGGATCTTCCAGTCCTACCGCTATCAACAGGTTTTCCTGTTCCTCTCACCCTTCACCACCAGGGAAGCTGTGGTGGGGTTTGTCATCGACAGGTCCAGAAAATCCCGCTGTCTGTGAGAATGTGTTAATGTGATTGGCTGCCTACATTGCTGGAAGATTTCATTGTTGCCAGACAGCTGGATATTGCCTGATTCAAACAAACACCAGTCAATGAACAGCTGAACAATTTTGGCCAAGGCTATACATTTTTGAGAAGTGCTATTAAAGCATAAAGTAAGAAGTCTTCATTAGCCCAGCACTTTTCACTTGTCTCTCAAATCGGCCTCCCAGGTGGAGGATGTGGTTAAGAAAGCTTATGGTGTACTGGCCTTCATTCATCGAGGGATTGAGTTCAGGAGTCAGGAGGTAATGCTGCAGCTTTATAGGACCCTTGTCAGACCACACTTGGAGTACTGTGCGCAGTTCTGGTCGCCTCACTATAGGAAGGACGTGGAAGCTATTGAAAGGGTGCAGAGGAGATTTACAAGGATGTTGCCTGGATTGGGAGGCATGCCTTATGAAGACAGGTTGAGGGAGCTGGGACTGTTCTCCCTGGAGAGACGAAGGTTGAGAGGCGACCTGATAGAGGTTTACAAGATGTTGAGAGGAATAGATAGGGTGGACTCTCAGAGACTATTTCCCAGGGCTGAAATGGTCGCGACGAGAGGGCACAGATTTAAGGTGCAGGGAAGCAAGTACAGAGGGGATGCTAGGGGAAAGTTTTTCACTCAGAGGGTGGTGAGTGAATGGAATCGGCTGCCATCGGTGGTGGTCGAGGCGAACTCGCTGGGGTCTTTTAAAAGACTTCTGGATGAGTATATGGGATCCAATGGGATTGGGGGTTATAGATAGGTCTATGGCTGGGTAGGTTTTGATGTGTTCAGCACAATTTGTGGGCCGAAGGGCCTGATTGTGCTGTAGTGTTCTATGTTCTATATTCTATGTTCTATGTCTGTGGGGATCTTAACTTCCCTTTGGGGAAGTATGGTATTGCTGGCAGAAACTTCTAGATCACTGCGTTCGATTGCAAGTTAAGAGCAGATTCCAGAAGTTGTTGACTGTTGCAGAGGAATGACCATGAACTTGGAAAATTCTGGGCCACGATATAACAATGTGATGACAGAAAGCATCTTGCCTTTGAACCAGACGACTGTTCAGGATTATAGGAGAGAAATAGAATGAATTGAGCCTTGAAGGCCATGTTGAACTTCAAGAAAAGTTTTATTTCACACACATGAGAAAGAGCTAGACTCCAGCCTGAAATCTCAGGTTGCCTGCCAGCCCTCGCTGCCTCTGTTAGATTGGGATAGGTTGTTATACTTTTTTGAGTCACAAAGGTTTACATTGGCATATTAATTCCTCAAGTTGGATACAAGATGGTTCTTTTAATCTCATTATGCAGACTGCATTGTTCAGTTCAACTTTGTTAATCATTCTTGGATAGTTCCGTTTACCCAGTTAAAATATCAAAGTGTTGTAAGTGCCTAACCGATTTACAATGATGTGTTAATCATCTGTCCTCTCTGTTAGATGATCATATTTTACGGAAGACTGTATTTTCCCAAGGCTATATGGAGACTGACTGTCTTAATGCCGATTCTCCCATTGTCATGATAATTTGGAATGTTCTTCTGTACATCAGAAGTTGACAGCATGCATTAATTGTCATCTGTTGACAAAACAGGCCTCTCGCTGTCTACATTAACTCTTTCCTCTCTGCTGGTGAGACCTGGCTCTCTGGGCTTGCTCAATGTATCCATGCACACATGAAATTAAATGAAATATGAATGGACATATAAAGTAAAATATAAAGGACATTGATATTGATATTGCCCTACAACAAGGATCCAGTCCAGAAACCTGACTTCAGTGACGTAGTGAGGGGCAGTTGTACTCTCAGAAGTGTTGTGTTTTGGATAATGTTAAACCAAGGCCCTGTCACCCATTGCAGATCATAGAATCCATAGAATTCCTATAGTGCAGAATGAGGCCATTCGGCCCATCTGGTCTGCACTGACAACAATCCATAATCTCCATAATACCTGATCCCCTTATTAATCAAGAATTTACCAGTCTCTGTCTTAAAGACACTCAGTGATCTGGCCTCCACAGCTTTCTGTAGCAAAGAGTTCCACAGATTCATCACTCTCTGGCTGAAGAAATTCCTCCTCATCTCTGTTTTAAAGGATCGTCCCTTTAGCCTGAGATTGTGCCCTTTGGTTTTAGTTTATCCTCCTAGTGGAAACATCTTCTCCACACCCACTCTATCCAGGCCTCGCAGTATCTTGTAAGTTTCAAGAACATTCCCCCCTCATCCTTCTAAACTCCAATGAGTACAGATCCAGAGTCTTCAACCTTTCCTCATACGACAAACTCTTCATTCCAGGAATCATTCTTGTGAAAGTCCTCTGGACCCTTTCCATGGTCAGCACATCCTTCCTTAGATACGGGGCCCAAAACTGCTCACAATACTTCAAACAGGGTCTGACCAGAGCTTTATGCAGTGCTAACTACTATTCCATCCCTGCTCTTGTATGCTAGCCCTTTCGACATGAATGCTGGCATTGCATTTGCCTTCCTAACTGCTGACTGAACCTGCGCACTAACCTTAAGAGAATCTTGAACAATGTTTCCAAAGTCCTTTTGTGTTTCTGATTTCCTAACCATTTTCCCATTTAGGAGTCCCTGGGAAGTGTGTAAATAGATGATATTAATGTACTTGTTTTTATCCTACAGGTGCTTTGGTTCACCTTGTTGTCTAACAAGGGGCATACACGCGATGGGTCGTGAGAGGGCTGCTCTTGGATCTTTTTCGAGAGTATCCTAGTGCTTCACGTCGTTAGTGTACGCTTGACCTGGACCATTTGATGGGCAACACGACAGCTCAGTGACTATCGCTGTGCTGTGCAGATACATGGATTTGGGCCTGTGTCTGTGGGAGTTTGCGCATTCTCCCCGTGCTTGCGTGGGTTTTCTCCGGGTGCTCCGGTTTCCTCCCACATCCCAAAGATGTGCTCTTAGGCTAATTGGCAAAACAAATTCTCCCTAAATTGTCTCAAATTTGGTTTTTAATCCATAGATCTATAAACATAGACAGGGATCACAGGTAGAGGTGGGAACATCGGGGTGGCGGCGCGGACTCGTTGGGCCAAAGGGCCAGTTTCCCATGCTGTTTTGTTCTTCGTTCATTGTTCTACACTGTCGGCATTCTAAGAGGTGCAAATGCAGAGGGTAAGATGGTGTGAGGGAGGGGTGGACATGGGGAATTTCGGCAGGGCAGGAAGGGTTGCTGCATCTTGGGAATGTGATAGACACAAGATCCTAGATAGGCAGACCAGCCCAATCCCCACCCCAAGCAACAACTGACACCTTCTCCACTCAGAGTAGTCTTATACAGCCACACAACCCCCTCTCCCTCATTGCCCCTCCACCCTCTCAACACCAGCCCCTGCTACCTGAGAGAACATTATGATTAAACTATTAAAAAGAACTCACGTGTTTTCCCTTTGGGTGCTTGCTTTTCGAACTTCTTGTCGCAATTTCTTTCGCCTCGCGTCGCTATCTGTCCTGCTGTGACAAAAAATTGCCTTTTAAGCCATACACATCTTCAAACATCATTGCTTTTATAAATTAACAGCAAGCACTGAAACTTTTACTGTACGTTGCTCAGCATGCCAGCTTCACCTGCAGGCGTGCTATTTCGAAAAAGCAACGTAGCGTTCTTTTGAAACCAAACTGGCAAATTCTAATCATTTTCTAACACAAGAGTAGCTTGCAAGTGGTTAATCAACATAAGGAAGTCAAAGGTCCGCTTAACATGTGCGATGAGTTCCCCGGCAGTGGTAACCTCTTACTACTGCTATTCACTTCTCGGGGCTACTGTGGTAAAGCAGTGGCTACTTTTGACCCTTTCCCTTGCAATTGCCCTCAAGGAAACAATACAACGGACAACAAAGAACAGGATCAGGCCCTTTGACACCACCCCCCCCCCATGCCCATGGATCATGATTCCTGCCTAAACCAAAAAAAAACCTTCCAGCTTTAGAACATAAGAAATAGAAGCAGGAGTCGGCCATCTAGCCCTTCAAGCCTGCCCCGCCATTCAATAAGATCATCGCTGATCTGAAGAGAATCAGTTCTACTTTCCCGCTTTCTCCCCATAACCCTTAATTCCCTTATCTATCAGAAATCTATCTACCCGTGACTTAAATATATTCAACGAGGTAGCCTCCACCACTTCAATGGGCAGAGAATTCCAGAGAATCACCATTCTCTGAGAGAAGAAGTTCCTCCTCAACACCGTTCTAAACTGCCCTCCCTTATTTTGAGGCTGTGCCCTCTAGTTCTGCTATTCATTCTAAGCGGGAAGAATCTCTCTACTTCTACTCTATCTAGCCCCTTCATTATCTTATACATCTCTATAAGATCCCCCCTCAGAGTTCTAAATGCCAATTAGTACAGACCCAGTCTATTCAATCTTTCCTCATAAGCTAACCCCCTCATCTCCGGTATCAGTCTGGTGAACCTTCTCTATACTCCCTCCCAGGCCAATATATCCTTTTGCAAACGCGGTGACTAGAACTGCACACAGTACTCCAGTTGTGGCCTCACCAGTGCCCTGTAGAGATGCAGCAAGACCTCCCTGCTTTTATATTCTATCTCCCTCGCTATAAAGGTCAACATTCCATTCGTCTTCTTGATTACCTGCTGGACCTGTGGACTGGTCCATACTTGGTTTATAATACTCTAGTCCCTTCCTATTCACGTACCCATCCAGATGCCTCTTAAATGTTGCTAATATTCTGCTTCCACCACCTCCATTGGCAATACATTCCAGGCACCCACCACTCTCGGCATGAAAAATCTTCCCCCCAGCTAAGGGGAAGACCTTCATCTTCAACCTATCAGTAAAGGTTTCCTTGGAGCGCAGTTGCATAACAAATTCCAGGATTTCAATTCCCAATGTTGAAGAAACTTGCTGTAGTTTACCTTGTAGGTGGTGGACAGGCTTTGGGGGAATCAGCCGGCCAGTTACTCACCGCAGCATTTTCTAGGTCTGGCCTGCTCATGTAGCTGCATTGTCTCCATGCGGCTGTTCTAATTCAGCTTCTGGTCAATAGTAACCCTCTGGATCTTGATATTGGGGGATTCAACAATGGTAATGCCGTGGAATGTCAAGGGGAGATAGTTGGTTTCTCTCTCTGGTTGGAGATGGTCATTGCCTGACCTTCTGTGATGCCAATGTCACTTGTCATTTATCCAAGCCATAATATTGTTCATCTCTTGCTGCATATAAAGATGAACTGCTTCAGTATCAGAAGAGTTGTGATTAGTAATGACCATTGTGCAATTGTGAGCAAACATACCCACCTTTCAACTTGTAATGGACAAAAGGTCATTGATGAAGCAGCTGAAGATGGTTGAGCCTTGGTAATTAACCCCGAGGAACTCCTGAGTGACATCCCTGATCTGGTTATGATCTTTTGATTTGATGTGATTTATTACTGTCACATGTCTTAGTATACAGTGAAAAGTATTGTTTCTTGTGTGTTGTACAAACAAAGCATACCATCCCAAGAGAAGGAGAGGAAAATGTGCAGAATGTAGTATTACAGTCATAGCTAGGCTGTAGAGAAAGATCAGCTTAATATGAGGTGTGCCCCATTCAAAAGTTTGATGGCAGCAGGGACGAAGCAGTTCTTGAGTTGTTTGGTATGCAAGCTCAGACTTTTGTATCTTTTTCTGAATGGAAAAAGATGGAAGAGAGAATGTCCAGAGCGTGTGAAGTCCTTGATTATGCTGGCTGCTTTTCTTGTGGAAAGGGAAGATGGTTTGTGTTGGTAGACTGAGCTATGTTCATAGCCCTTTGTAGCTTTTTGCAGTCTTGGACAGAACAGAAGCCATGCCAAACTGTGATACAAATGGAAAAGATGCTTTCTAAGATGCATCTGTAAAAGTTGGTGAGATTCATAATGGACATGGCAAACCTCCTTAGTCTTCTGAGACAGTAACAGTGATTTACCTTCAGCAACAGCAACCATCTTCTTTTGTGCTTTTGTGTGATTCCGAAAATCAGTTAGGAAATCTAACTGATTCCCACCAATTAGATAGACTTCCAGTCAATCTTCTTCCAGGTTAGCAATGGGAATAATAAGTTAGTTTGCATGAAAGAAATATTGATACATTATTTAACAGGACGAAAACCATTATCATACTCATTACTGACCAGAATAAGAGGTTTACTTGTGTAGGAGGGAATGCATGAATTGCGTCTTATTGTAGAACTTCAACAACAATGGCTTCATTCGAGGGAGAACAGAACTCACGGCAGTAACTCCAATTTACTTCTGAGATACTCATTGGTCCTTACATATTCTTATACTTTTTTGCATTTCAAAATGCTACATTTCAATTAGGTCATCAGAGTGTTACTTTGAATTGGTTACAGGTTTGCTTTTGATCACATTATACAGATCTATTGTCCTGTGTGCTTTAGCTGTAATCATTTTCTGCAATGTACTGTCTACCTGTTTACAATACCAGAGCGCTGTGTTTGTTGAACTGATTTTGATTGTTGTGTTAATTGTCACATCTCCCTGATTATTGATTAGTTTTCCAGAAACACAACGACTCATCTAGACATCCTGGAATCTTATCAAGCTGCATCACAGAGGTCATAGAGATCATAGAGGTCATAAAGGCTGCTGTGTAGAGACTGGGTATCTTTATGCACACAGTCATACAGATTTACAACATGGAAACAGATCATTTGGTCCAACTTGTCCATGCTGCCCTTTTTTTAACACCTAAGGTAGTCCCACATGTCCGTGTTTGGTCCATATCCCTCTATATCCATCTTATCCATGCAACTGTCTAAATGCTTCTTAAAAGACAAAATTGTACCCGCCTCTACCACTGCCTCTGGCAGCTTGTTCCTGACATTGTTTGAAAAAGTTCTTCCTCTGGACCCTTTTGTATCTCTCTCCTCTCACCTTAAACTATGCCCTCTAGTTTTAGACTCCCCTATCTTTGGGAAAAAATGTTGACTACCTAGCTGATCTATGCCACTCATGATTATATAGACTTCTATAAGATCAGCCTTCAGCCTTCTACACTACAGAGAAAAAAGTTTCAGTCTATCCAGTCTCTCCTTATAACTCAAACCATCAAGGCCTGGTAGCATCCTAGTAAATGTCTTCTGCACCTTTTCTAGTTTAATAATATCCTTTCTATAATACAGTAACCAGAATTGTACACAGTGTTCCAAGTGTGGCCTTACCAATGTCTTGTATAACTTCAACAAGACGTCCCAGCTGTCGTATCCGATATTCTGACCAATGAAACCAAGCATGCCATATGCTTTCTTCACTAGTCTGTACACTGGTGACTCCATTTACAAGGAGCAATGAACCTGTACCCTTAAATCTCTTTGTTCTATAACTCTCCCCAATGCCCTACCATTAACTCAGGAAGTCCTGCTCTGGTTTGATCGACCAAAATGCATCACCTCGCATTTTTCTAAATTAAACTCCATCTGCCATTCGTCAGTCCACTGGCCCAATTGACCAAGATCTTGTTGCAATCCTAGATTACCTTCTTCACTATCCAATCTTGATGTTATCTGTAAACTTACTAACCATTCCTACTAAATTCAAAATCATTAATATAAATAACAAATAACAGTGGACCTAGCACCGATCTATGAGGCACACCACTGGTCGCAAATCTCCAGTTTGAAAAACAACCCTCTACAATCACTCTGTCTTCTATCATCAAGCCAATTTTGCATCCATTTGGTTACCTCACTTTGAACCATGTGAGATTTAACCTTAAGCAACAATCTATCCTGTGGTACCTTATCGAAGGCCTTGCTAAAGTCCATGTAGACAACATCAACAGCACTTCCCTCGTCTACCTTCTTGGTAACCCCCTCAAAAAACTCTATTAAATTTGTGAGACTTGATATTCCATTCACAAAGCCATGCTGACTGTCCCTAATTAGTCCTTACATCTCTAAATGCCTGTAGACCACATTTCTCAAATACCTCCCATCAATTTACCCACCACAGATCTGAGGCTCACTGGCCTGTAATTCCCAGGCTTTTCCCTGCAGCCCTTCTTAAACAAAGGCAGAACATTTGCCACTTTCCAATTTTCTGGCACCTCACCTGTGACTATTGATGATTTAAATATCTCAGCTAGGAGACCTGCAATTTTTTTCCTAGCCTCCCACAATGTCCTGGGATATACTTCATCAGGTTCTGGAAATTTATCTACCTTGATGTGTTTTAAGATTTCCAGCATCTCCTTCTCTATAATAGGTACACTCCTCAAGACTTCGCTATTTATTTCGCCAAGTTCCCTAACATCCATATCTTTCTTATCAATCCTTTTATTGTTGCTGTAGCCTTGGAAAGATCTTACCAAGTGTTCCATTGTATTTGTGCTGTCTGAGACATGGCAATTTGTCATGTCTGATTTGATTTGATTTATCATTATCACATATATTAACATACAGTGAAAAGTATTGTTTCGTGGGCACTATACAGACAAAGCATACTGTTCATAGAGAAGGAAAGGAAAGAGTGCAGGATGTAGTGTTACAGTCATAGCTCGGTTTGGAGAAAGATCAATTTAATGCGAGGTAAGTCCATTCAAAATTCTGACAGCAGCAGGGAAGAAGCTGTTCTTGAGTTGGTTGGTACCTGACCTCAGACTTTTGTATCTTCTTCCCAAAGGAAGGAGGTGGAAGCTAGAATGCCCGGAGTGCGTGGAGTCCTTACTTATGCTGGCTGCTTTGCCGAGGCAGCGGGAAGTGTGGACAGATTCAACAGATGGGAGGCTGGTTTGCATGATGGATTGGACTACATTCATGATCTTTTATAGAACATTGTGGTCTTGGGCAGAACAGAAACCATACCAAGCTGTGATACATCTATAAAAGATGGTGAGAGTCATAGCTGAAGTGCCAAATTTCCTTAGTATTCTGAGAAAGTAGAGGCAGTGGTGGCACACAGTGAGAGTGGATATTATAGTCAGGCTGATAAGGGTTTACCCTTATCCATTCATTCCTTTCCTGCTGCAGCCCACACTCCCTGGGTTTACCCTACTACAGCTTAAGCCTCTATCAACCTGCTGGTTCAGATTATTAGTTGCTCTCTTCGTATCTCATGCATGGTGCTTTGTTCGACATGAATCAAAGGGGCTTTTTCTTTATCACTGCAGCTGTGCTGTGACCAAAGTCACCCCTAAGCTACCCTGACCTCCTCCAAAACTTTTACTTTCAGCCAATCAGCTGTGAAGCAATGGTCTTCACGGTGAGGAAGTACGAAAGCTTTCCCCACCACCTGGTCGAAGGATAGAATGGAGTCTGTTAGTTCTTTAATTACCGGGGTGGTAGCTTCAAAGAAGCCACATGAGAGGCAGATTGCAGGAACAATAGGTTTATTTGAAGTCTGTTCAACTCATGTTCCAAGCCTCGAGTGGTTGTAGGGGCGGTTTCTCAGCGCAAGACATTTCACCCCTCTGGGACATTTTTTTTTTATTAATCACAAGTATACATTAATTGCAGTGAAGTTACCGTGAAGTTCCCCTCATTGCCACACTCCAGCACCTGTTCAGTCAATGAACCTTACCAGAATATCTTCCAGACGGTGGGAGGAAACCAGAGTATCTGGAGGAAACCCACACAGACATGGGGAGAACGTGCAAACTGCACACAGAAAGTGACCCAAGCTGGGAATCGAGCCCGGCTCCCTGGTGCTGTGAAGCAGCAGTGCTAACCACTATGCTAGCGTGCTGCCCATGTGTCTCTTACTCAACACACATGCACAGTAGCGCAATGGTTAACATTGTTGCCTTGCAGTGACAGGGAACCGAGTTCAATTCCAGTCTGGAGTCACTGACTGTGTGGAGTCTGTAAGTTCTCCCCATGTCTGCAAGGGTTTCCTCCAGATGCTCTGGTTTCTTCCCACAGTCCAAAGATGTGTGGGTTACAAAGATTGGTCATGTTAAATTGACCCTGGCATCAGGGGGATTAAAAGGATAAATGAGGGTTACGGTAATAAGGCCTGGGTGGGATTGTGTTTGATACAGACTCAATAAGCCGAGCGGCCTCTTTCTGTGCTGAAGAGATTCTATGATTCTATAACAGAATCATGGATCAGAATTTTCCAGTCCTGACCACCACAGGACCAGAGTTTCCCACACAAAGTCAACAGACCATTTGCTGGCCTCCCACCCAGCAAGTCTGGAAAATCCTATACTGTGTCAGGCAGGATTGGAAAATCCCATCCAATAAGATTTCCATCACAGAAAGAGACCATTCAGCCTGTCCTACTTGTGCCAGCTCGCTAATAGTCCTATCCAGTTAGATCAACTCCCCTGCCGTTGCCCCAGAGCCCTGATTTTTTTTTCCATTTGCAAGTTCATATCCTGTTCCCTTCTAAGATTTACTGAAGTATTTTCTTCCGCCATCCTGCCAAGTCACTGCATAAAAAGTATTCTCATCATGTTACCCTGGTCTTTTTAGCCACTTCCCTAAGTCTGTGCTCTTAGATTATTGACTTTGTTTCTCGTGCGTGAGTGGACAAAGTTTTCCTTACTCACTCAAAACAAATTTCAGCACCTGCACTAAATCACTCCTTAACCTTCCCTGCAATAAGCAGAACAATGCCACAGAACTGGATGGCACAGTGGCAGCAGTTAGCACTGCTGCCTCATTGTGCTAGGAAGCCAGGTTCGATTCCCGGCTCCGGTCACTGTCTGTGCGGAGTTTGCATGTTCTCCCCATGTCTGTGTGGGTTTCCTCTGGGTGCTCCAGTTTCCTCCCGCTCTCCAAAGATGTGCAGGTTAGATGGATTGGCCATGCTAAATTAACTCTAGTGTCAGGGAGATTACCGGGGGATATATGAGGAGTTACAAAAATAGGACTCAGATGGGATTGTGGTCGGTGCAGACTCGATGGGCCAAATGGCCCCTCCTGCACAGTAGGGATTCTATGATTCTATGAATATTTGCAGGTTAGGTTGATTGAACGTGCTAAATTGCCCCTGAGTGTTAGGGAGTAAATATGTGGGTTAGGGTCTGGATGGGATTGTTATTGGTGCAGGTTAGATGGTCTGAAAGGCCTCCTTCTGCAGTCTGGGGATTCTGTGATGGAACCTTCTCACTCCTGAAGCCTGAACAAAGCAGATAATCAAGTTCAAGCTGCAGCCAGAGTTATATAAAAATCTCAAATCAGTTAATTGGACGTGCCTGCAGATCAGGGAGGGTGAGAGGGTGAATTATCATGCAGGCACCCGCAGGTTCTCAGTGAGTTTTACTCACCAGTGGGGGCTACCTCTTTCTGAATCAGCAATATTGGGGATCCAACACTCTCGGATGCTGAAACCGCACAGAGTGTGAAGGAGTATAGATGGCAAGTAAACACAGAGGCTACACTGCAACCCAGAGCACTGGTGAGCCAATAATTGTGGCAATTAAATAAACTAAATCAAATAAACTGAAGGACAAAGTGAAAGGGACTGCCTCTTAAAGAGACGGAACAAAAAAAAGGCAAAGCCTAAAGAAAACTTAGAACATAAAATAGAATCCTACAGTGCAGAAGGAGGCCATTCGGCCTACTGAGTCTGCACTGACCACAATTCCATCCTATCCCCGTAACCCCATACATTTACCCTAGTTAGTCACAACCAAAATGTGACTAAAGGGGGTCAATAACACACTCCAGCGAGGGCTGGCGAGCCAGAGGTGGACAGTTTAGTAACCCCTCGATCAATGGGGTGATCCAATTGAGTGACTAAAGTGGTTCTGATAGCGGAGCTGCTGGCGGGGTGGGAGGTCGCACGACACTGGGTTATAGACTAACAGGTTTATTAGAAATCACAAGCTTTCGGAGCACCGCTGTTTCACCTTCACTTGATGAAGGAGCAGTGCTCCAAAAGCTCATGATGTCAAATAAACCTGGACATGATACCTTGACACGATAACCTGGGTCATGTGATCTCTCATCTGGTCCTGATAGGACAGAGAAATGATTCCCTCTGGTGGAGAGATCCCAGAGTGGCAACACAGAACCTGGAAGACCTCGAAACTAAGGTAATGTGAGGAATCACTTCTTCACACAGGGGGAGTGAAAATCGACTCACAATAAACCAATAAGTCTTGGGAGCAATTGAGAATTTGGAAACTAAGCTTGATGGGTTTCTGTTGAACATGGGGAGTAAGCCAAGGCGAATCGATGGATTACATTCTCCCCGTGTCTGTGTGGGTTTCCCCCGAGTGCTCTGTTTGCACACATAGTCCAAAGGTGTGGTGGTTAGGTGGATTGGCCATGCTAAATCAGTGTCAAGGGGACTAGAGTAAACGCATGAGGTTTTGGGGATGGGGCCTGGGTAGAATTATGGCTGGTGTAGGCAAGATGGGCCAAATGGCTTCCTTCTGCACTATAGGGATTTTATGATTTACGTCCCCTCATCAAACTGAACAAAGAACAGGCTTGTGCAGCTGAATGACTTGCATCTGCTTCATATCCATCACTTATTCCACTTCTGAAACCTCTTGCGTGTGTCTATGAAATAAATTACCCTAAAAAAAAAATCTCCTGCAGTTGCCACGCAGCTCACTGGCTTTCTGAGTTATTTGAAACAATTATTGTGCAGTGCTCAAATCAACTGCAATATTTCAACCCACAGAGTGGTGTACAAATGTTGCTGGTTGCCTCACTGCTTCTCCCTCTGTTTTCCTGGTTTGAATCTGCCGCACAGACCCTCACTCCTCATTTGACCAAACAAACCCTCGCATGGAAGGAGGCAACTTAGGGCGGCCTGGTGGCTTAGTGGTTAGCACTGCTGCCTCACAATGCCAGGGACCTGGGTTCAATTCCCAGCTTGGGTCACTATCTGTTAGGAGCTTGTACATTCTCCCCATGTCTGTGTGGGTTTCCTCCAGGTGCCCCAATTTTCTCCCACAGTCCAAAGGTATGCGGGTTAGGTTGATTGGCCATGCTAAATTGCTCCTTAGTATTCCACGGTTAGCAGGGTAAATATGTGGGGTTACGGTGATAGGCTTTGCTGTTGGTGCAGACTCAATGGGCCGAATGGCCTTCTTATGCACTGTAAAGATTCTATGAACACGATAGCTGATTGGTTGGCTGTCAGGCTGTTTGGTGATTTTTGCGATTTATGTTTTTACAGTCCTGTCATATTTGGTCACATCTGTGTTGACATGATTGTGCAGAAGAGGAGTAGGGGTTCAACCATCCAATCCCCAAATCACATCTGCTCTGCCATTCAATAAGATCATGGCTGATCTGAAGTGGATCAGTTCCACTCACCCGCCTGCTCCCCATCACCCTTAATTCCCTTATCGATCAGAAATCTGTCTACCCTGTGACTTAAACATATTCAACAATGTAGCCTCTACCACTTCAATGGGCAGAGAATCCCAGAGATTCACCACCCTTTGAGAGAAGAAGTTCCTCCTCAACTCAGTCCCTAATCTGCTTCCCCTTATTTTGAAGCCATGCCCCCTCGTTCTAATTTCATCTGCCAGCAGAAACAACCTCCCTGCTTCTATCTTATCTATTTCCTTCATAGTTTTATATGTTTTGTTGAGATAGAACTATAGAATCCCTACAGTGTAGAAAGCAGCCATTTGGGTCATCAAGCCTGCACCAACAACAATCCCACCCAGGCCCATACAGGAATACAGAGTACTGGGCTAATGGTAAATTATTTGGTAGTGAGGATGAGCAGAGAGATCTCGGTGTCCATCGGCATAGACCTCTGAAAGTTGGCAGCCAGGTTGATAGGGTTGTTAAGAAGGTATACGGAGTGTTAGCTTTTATTGGTAGAGGGATTGAGTTTCAGAGCCATGAGGTCATGTTGCAACTGAACAAATCTCCGGTGCTGCCACACTTGGAGTATTGCATACAGTTTTGGTCGCCACATTGTAGGAAAGATGCGGAAGCACTGGAAAAGGTGCAGAGAAGGCTTATAGGATGTTGCCTGGTATGGTGGGAAGGTCCTATGAGAAAAGGCTGAGGGACTCGAGGCTGTTTTCGTTAGAGAGAAGAAGGTTAAGAGGTGACTTAATAGAAGCATATAAGAGATCAGAGGATTAGATAGGGTGGACAACGAGAGCCTTTTTCCTCGGATGGAGATGGCTAGCATGAGGGGACATAGCGTTAAATTGAGAGGTGATAGATATAGGACAGATGTCAGAGGTAGGTTCTTTGCTCAGAGAGTAGTAAGGGCACGGAATGCCCTGCCTGCAACAGTAATGGACTCACCAACATTAAGGGCATTTAAATAGTCATTGGATAAACATATGGATGATATTGGAATAGTGTAGGTTAGATGGCTTTAGATTGGTTTCACAGGTTGACACAACATCGAGAGCCGAAGGGCCTGTACTGTGCTGTAATGTTCTATGTTCTATATTTACCCTGTGATCTCTATGACACTAAGGGACAAGAGGGGCAATTGACTATGGCCAATCCACTTAGTCCACACATCTTTGGACTGATCATGCTGACTTTCTTTAATTTCATTTTGCCCGTCCCTCTTCCCCTCATCCCCATACTCTGTAATTCTTTCAGGATCTGAAAATCTATGGATCTCTGTCCTCAACTGGATATTTGCAACAACCTGCAGTTGCAAATTCCAAAGATTCACAGGTTTCTGAGCCAGGAAAGTTTTCAGCAGTTATCTTACCCGCCGTTAAGGTGAAAATTTTCCTCTTCTCATTTTTAAATGAATGTCCCCTAATCCTGAGGCCTAATCCTGAATGTTTCTTCATTCAGAAGAAACAGCCTCTCAGCATTTCTCCTGTCAAGTGCTTTCAGAGTTACATCAGTTTCAATAAGATTGCAACTTATTCTCTCAGAGAATACTGGTGTACGTTGAGGGTTTGAGTGTCACTTTTCCAACAGAAAATGACTGCCGTTCACTACAATGAATCATAGAATCCCTACAGAGCAGACGAAGGCCATTTGGCCCATTGAGGCTGCACTGGCCACAATTCCCCCAGCCCTGTAACCCTACATATTTATCCTGCTCATCTCCCTGATATTAAGGAGCAATTTAGCATTGCCAATCAATGGTTTTCGTGGTTTGTGTTCTTACAGTCCTGTCATACTTGGAGTGCGGGAGGAAACCAGAGCACCTGGAGGAAACCCACGCAGACATGGAGAGAACGTACAAACTCCACGCAGATAGTCAGCCAAGGACGGAATCAAACCTGGGTCTCCAGCACTGTGAGGCTGCAGTGCTAACCACTGCGCCACCCACACTGTGCCACCATGCTGCCCTGATTAGTTCCCCCAATCCCATTTACCCGCCTTCATCAGCACAAAACCCACTTACCCGCCCCCCTGACTCACTGAGCAAACGAGCATTGAACAACCTGAGTATTTAAGCTCCAACTGACCCCAGGCAGTCACTGTCTTCACCAGGGGAGAATTGGAGTCTTCTGCGACCTTTTAGAATAAAGACGTACTTCCTAATTCGACCCCTGAACAACCAAGTATTAATGACGTACATGAGGAACAAAAACTGGCTATTTCTCAGTGCACTTCAGTCCGTGTTACAAATGCTCCCAACCTGCCAATGTCTAAGCAGGGAAATTTGATATTTCTCCTATTTGTGAAACATTTCAAATTGTTGCTTTCATTGTTAACGTTCTATTAGCCAGTTCTCAAACAGCGTTAGGATTACGAAACGTGTTCATTACCGTTCTCAGTTTTATTTATAGAAGAGACTCACTCTGCCCCCATTACCAATTGCATTGCCGCCATCTAGTGGGTGAAGAGATGTGGAACAGCGACAGATCCACAGGATCCAAACGGGGACAAGAATTCTGTGATTCAGGCCAAGATTTCTGTGACTCGGTTCTGAAATGCATTCTGGCAAAGATATCCAACCGTGAAGAGTCAGAACACACAGGCTGTTAGCGAGGGGAATTGTGAGACATCAATGTCTGATTGTGATGTTTGCTTTGGTTAATTTTATTTATTTGTGTCTCAAGAAGGCTTACATTAACACTGCAATGAAACTACTGTGAAAATCCCGTACTCGCCACGCTCCAGCACCTGTTCGGGTACACTGAGGGAGAATTTAGCATGGACCATGCACCTGAACAGCACGTCTTTCGGACTGTGGGGGGGGGGAAGCAGAGCACCCACAGGAAACGCACACAGACACAGGGAGAATGTGCAAACTCTGCACAGACAGTGACCCCAAGCTGGGAACCGAACCTGTGTTCCTGGCACTGTGACAGAGTAGTGCTAACCACTGTGCCACGTGCTGCCCTCAGAGACACTCTAAGAACAAATTCTATTGATTGCTGAGGACCCGAGCTTAGGAAACTCATGTTTGCTCTAAATTTAAATTGCAGTGTCTCGTTGAAAGATATCGATTGAGGAAAAGAGAAGATTCAAAGATCTGTCCAGTGAAAATTACTTGAAATTGACAGACGTCTTTTGGAGTGTGGGGGAAAACTGGAGCACCTGGAGGAAACCCTCGCAGACACGGGGAGAAAATGCAGACTCCACACAGGCAGTGATCCAAGCCGAGTATTGAACTCAGTCACTGGGACTGTGAGGCAGCAGTGCTAACCATTGTGCCACCGTCCTATGGGTGGGCTGATTGCCGGCACTTGGCAGCTGTAACTTTCCTACTTGCGTTTGTAATTAGACTTTTCCCAATCTGGGGAATGTTGAGCTATTCCCTATCCCTTCCCCCTCCACTCCCCCCCCAGCATGCCTCCCATACCCCACCTCTCCCCGCACCTTTACCATTGAGTGAGACGTTAAGCTGAGGCACTCGCTGCCCTCTCAGGTGGTGGCATCATTCTGAAGAAGAGCGGGGGGAGTTCTTCAGTATTCCTCAACCAATAGCAACTCTCACCCAAAGGGCGTTGGGCACCTGGAACACCTTGGGCGGAAAATCTCACCCGAGGTCAACAGACCTTTGTATGCTCCATGTCCGCCCACTACAGTTCCTGTGGCGGGCAGGATGAGAAAATTCCACCCTCTGTCTCAAATGGTTGGAAAGGCCAGTGGATTCTCCTTTCATTTGGATTACTAAATTTGCTGACGACACCAAAGTTGGAGGAGTTGTAGATAGTGAAGACGGGTGTTATAGTTTGCAGAGAGACTTAGACAAGTTGCAGAGCTGGGCCGAGAGGTGGCAAATGGAGTTTAATGCGGAAAAGTGCGAGGTAATTCACTTTGGCAGAAATTACAAATGTATAGAGTATAGGGCTAATGATAGAACTCTTAATAGTGTTCATGAACAGAGGGATCTTGGTGTATATGTGCATAGATCCCTGAAAGTTGGCAATCAAGTCGATAAGGTTGTTAAGAAGGCATACGGAGTCTTGGCTTTTATTGGTAGGGGGATTGAATTTTGGAGCCGCAACATCATGTTGCAACTGCACAAAACTCTGGTGCGGCCGCACTGGGAGTATTGCGTACAGTTCTAGTCGCCACATTATAAGAAAGATGTGGAGGTATTGAAGAGGGTGCAGAGGAGGTTTACCAGGATATTGCCTGGTATAGAGGGAAGATCTTATGAGGAGAGGCTGAGGGATTTGAAGTTATTTTCATTAGAGAGAAGGCAGCTAAGAGGTGACCTTACTGAGGCATATAAGATGATCAGAGGATTAGACAGGGTGGACAGTGATAGCCTTTTTCCTTGGATGGAGAAGGCTAGCACGAGGGGACATAGCTTTAAATTAAGGGGTGGTAGTTATAGGATGGATGTCAGAGGTAGGTTCTTTACCCAGAGGGTGGTAAGGGTGTGGAATGCCCTGCCTGCGGCAGTTGTAGATGCGCCAAGTTTGGGGGCATTTAAGTGGTCAGTGGATAGGTTTATGGATGAAAAGGGAATGGTTTAGGTTAGAGGGTCATTGCTTTTTGTCAGTTGGTTGGCGCAACATTGAGGGCCGAAGGGCCTGTTCTGCGCTGTAATGTTCTATGTTCTATGTTCTATTATATGTATGCAGTTTCAATGCAGCGTAACCCAGATAATGGTCCTCTCTATTTGTCAGCTGTAGCTTCCCACGTGAAATAAATGCGTGTAACTACAACCCAATTCTCATCCATTAAATAGTATCTGGATGTTCGAAGGATTGTAACCAAAAACTCTGTGGGGGAGAGCTGAGATTAGGTTGGATGGCTCTTTGCCAATGGACGTGGATACAATGGGTCAATTGGTCTGCTCGCACGCTGTAAATTTCTGTGATTCTTTTACCTAAAGAGACCATCTAGTCATTTGTCCCATTCTGTTTGTGGGAGCTTGCTGTGTACAAATTAGCCGCCATGCTTCCTATATTACAACAGGGCCTACGCTTCAATTATTTGAATGTCTTGAGGTCCCTTTCATTGGGAGAGCCATGAGCTTGTGCAAAGCTCTGTATAAAAGCACATAAACCTTCACTTTCTTATTTCAACCTGGGATCGTTACTTAAATGCTGACCTTGCCTATCGCCCGAAGATGAATTTTTTAAAATACCCAAGTTATGGTCATTTATTTATACAGAGCAAATACAGGCTCCTGGGCTCACTAATACTTACACCTTTGAATACTGAGTTTTCAGAGAACGCGATACCTGGCAACAGTGCCCAAACTTGGAAAAAATAGCATATTATTTTGGTACCTAAGGAGATGATATATGAACTTGTGTTGTACTTCACTTACTCAACTTGAAGTTGGAAAGCTCAGTGGGTTGTCCTTTCATTATATGTGTCCAGTTTCAATGCAGCCTCACTCAGATAATTGTCCCTTCTATTTGCCAGCTATAGGGCGGCATGGTAGCACGGTGGTTAACACTGCTGCTTCACTGCTCCAGGAACGTGGGTTCAATTCCCGGCTTGCGTCACTGTCTGTGTGGAGTTTGCACATTCTCCTCGGGTCTGCATGGGTTTCTTGTGGGTGCTCCAGTTCCCTCCTGTTGATTCACCATGCTAAATAAGCCCTTAGTGTCCTGAGATGGTTGTGTTAGAGGGTAAATATGAAACAATATGGGGGTAGGGCGTGGGTGGGATGGTTGCCAGTGCAGACTCGATGGGCTGAATGGCCTCTTTCTGTACTGTAGGATTTCGATGAGGTCACCCTCCTTCTATGAGGTTCCTACATGAAATAAATGCACGTAACTTCAACACAATTCTCATCAAGCACAATACCAGCCTTGTATTGATATTAAATTAAGGGCTGTTCGGATAAGTTGCAAAGTGGGCGAATTTTAAAAGGGTATCAGAGCTGTCTGCTGTTTTCCAATCTTACAAACTTTCTCGATGGCTGTTGAGGAAGTTTCCTTTCTGTCTTGGTCAAAAAGTCAGAAGGACATCAATTCAACTCTGAGATGGCATTGGGCAGCATTCTCCTCGCTCACTGGAAAATCCCCACCCAAGGTCAGCAGATGTTTCCATGCTCCGTCCCTCATCCCACTCCTATTCCTGTGGTGGGCAGGATGATTAAATTTGCCCTCCTCTGTCTTTTCAGGTGGATGTAGCCAACCCTTGATCCCTCTTCTCGCACTCTCTGTCTATAGCTGATGGTATCTTGTTCTTGAGCCAGGAGGTAAATAAACTGAGTGTATAATCCAGGCTGACGCTCCAGTGTGTGGGATTGAGGGAGTGCTGATATGCTGGCGGTGCTGTGTTTCACATGAGATGGTAAACCCATGTTACAATCCCAGTTGATTTATAAGTGGAAGGGAAGACCACAGAATGGAACCTGGAGTATTGTGCACCAGTTTGGTCCCATTATTTGAAGAAATATGTATTGACACTGGAGGCATTTCAGAGGAGGTTCACGAGATTGATTGGAGAGATGAGGAGGTTGCTGTATGAAGAGAAGTTTAGGCCTATGTTGTCTGGAATTTAAAAGCATGAGGAGAGATCAAGTTGAGGTATACACTTGATAAAAGTCATGGATAAAGTAGAGGTGGAATGGATGCTTCCTCTTAGGGGGCATTCTAGGATGAGAGGTCATTGCCTTTGGATAAGGAGTTGTAAATTTAAAACAGAGTTGAGGAGAAACTACTTCTCCCAAAGGATTATGCCTCTGTGGAATTTGCTATCCCAAAGTGCAGTGATTGTTGGGACAGTGAGTAATTTAAAGAGGAGTTAGACAGATTTTTAATTGGTAACGGGTTGAAAGGTAATGGGGAGAAGGCAGAAAAATGGGGATGAGGAGCATCAGCATGATTGAATGACAGAGTAGACTTGATAGGCCGAATGGCCTAATTATGCTCCTGTACCTTCTGAAATTATGAACCCTGACTCAAAATACTGTAACTTTTCCTTTATTTTAACAGACGTAGCGGAACAGAGTCACAGGTCAGTTAATTAATTTTAACAACAAGGAAAATCATTTATTAAACCTGAAAACAAAGATTATAATACAGTACCACTTTACTTCCTCTTTAGCTTAACAATTTATCACTGGACTGGGGTAAATACAGTAAGAAATCTCACAACACCAGGTTAAAATCCAACAGGTTTATTTGATAGCAAATGCCACTAGCTTTTGAAGCTTTTCCCCTTCAGGACCCCTCACTTGACGAAAGGGAAAAGCCAAGAAAGTTAGTGGCATTTGCTACCAAATAAACCTGACAGACTTTAACCTGGTGTTGTGAGACTTCTTACTGTGTTTGGTCATAAAAGACAGAGGGTAACATTAGAGAGGTGCTTTCGTGAATGGAAGGCTGTGACTAGCAGCGTTCATGATGCGGAGATGCCAGCGTTGGACTGGGCACTCATGGGCATTCGGCCTCTGATCTTCGGGTAAGCATTCTCCAAGGCAGCCTTCACGACATCTACAGCACAGAGTCGCTGAGCAGAGACGCTGAGCAGAGACTGATAGCCAAGTTCCGCACACATGAGGATGGCCTCAACCAGGATCTTGGGTTCATATCACACTATCTGTAACCCCCATGACTTGCCTGAACTTATAACATCTCACTTACTGCCCTGTCTGGAGACAATACACATCTCTTTAACCTGTGCTTAATGCTATCTCCACTCACATTGTCTACACCTTTAAGACTTGAATAGCGGATTAGCTGTAAAGACTCACATTCTAATCCGTATTCTGTAAACTGTGTGTGCCTTTATATGCCCTGATCGGAACTTTCCACTCATCTGACGAAGAAACAACATTCCGAAAGCTTGTGAGTTTACTATGAGTTTAGCAGTGTTCCACAGGGATCAGTTCTGGGATCTCTGTTGTTCAGAGTATATATAAATGATTTGGAGGAAAATGTAGCTGGTCTGATTAACAAGCTTGCAGACAACACAAAATTTGGTGGAGTTGCGGATAGTGAAGAGGATTGCCGGAGGATACACCAAGGTAGAGACCGGTTGGAGACTTAGACAGAGAAATGGCAGATGGAATTTAATCTGAATAAATGTGGGGGAATGGATTTTGGAAGGTCCAACGCATGTTGGAATTATACAGTAAATGGTAGAATCTTTAGGAGTATTGACAGGCAGAGAGACAGAGAGTGTCCACCGATCACTGAAATTGGCAACACAAGTAGATAAGGTAGTCAAGAAAGCACACGGCATACTTGCCTTCATTGGTCGGGGTATTGAGCATAAAAATGAGCAGGTCCTGCTGCAGCTGCACAGAACCTTAGTTAGGCCTCATTTATAATATTGTGTACAATTCTGGTCGCCACACTATCAGAAGAAGGTGGATGCTTTGGTGAGGGTACAGAAGAGGATGTTGTCTGGTCGGGAGGTTATTCACTTTGAGGAGAGATTGGATAAACTTGGCTTGTTCTCACTGGAATGATGGAGGTTGAGGGGCAGCCCGATAGAAGTTTACAAGATTATGAGTGACATGGACAGAGTGGATAGTTATATGCTCTTTCCTAGGGTAAAAAAATGTCAAGTACTAGGGAACATAAGTTTAAGGTGTGCTTAGAGGAGACGTGCAAAGAAAGTGTGTGGAAAAGCTTAGAGGAGATGTGCACAGAAAATGGTGAACGTCTGGAATGCGCTGCCCAGGAAGGTAGTGGGAGCAGATACAATAGTAACCTTTAACGGGCATCTAGACAAATACCTGAATAGGATGGGTTCGGAAGGGTACGGATTCCCTAAATGCAGATGGTTTTAGTTTAGGCAGGCATCATGATCAGCGGAGGCTTGGAGGGCTGAACAGCCTGTTCCTGTGCTGTCCTGTTCTTTGATCTTTGTTTGCTCTTTGTAAGTCGGTACAGTCACCTCGACTGAGCAGCAGTTTCTGGAGGAATTCCCATCCTCTGATAAATAGGAGGATGAGCATCAACGGAGGGCGGCAGAGAGACTTCACTGAAGAGCATTCTGGGAGAAGTTGGCACAGTCGACTTGACTGAACTGCAGATTGTGGAAGAACTGAGGTCAAGGATTGACACCTTCCCGGGCGTGAGGCTGGAAATTCAGGTCCACTAAGATCACAAGAGATGAGAAATCAATGCGGACCCGATTTTCCACCTCTCTTGCGAGTTTACCGGCTCATCCTGCCATCATTGTGCAGGACGAGAAGATAAGATTGCCCCTTAATGTTTTGAGTCAAATATGTGCTCTTCAGTGAAGACTTTCTCTCTCCACAGACGTTGTCAGACCTGCTGAGTAATTCCAGCTCTTTCTATTTCGATTTCAGATTCCCTGCTTGTTTCCTTTGACAGTGATTTCATTTTCACCTCCAAAAGATCATTTTCATACTCTATTTATAATACATCCTGATATTTAATACATTATTCATTGCCATTCTCATTGAAGCTATCACAATGGTATCGCACTTTCATAGAACCACAATAATCTTGGTGAAAGAAGATGTTTTGCCCATTTGATTTTTGACTACACGGCACAAAACTTTCCAGCTATTTGTGCCAAATTTTATTGCCAATAATAAATCAAATCAAATCAAAATATTTGTGAAGATGCTCCTTAAAAATCATTATTGTTTCTGCTTCCGCTACCTCCCTTGGCAGTGAGTTCCAGGCACCCAGTACCCTCTTTATAAAAAACTTTTCTCATACATTTCCTTTAGACATTGTCGCTCACACCTTAAACTTTGCCATCTAGTAATTGACTTTGCCACACTGGGGAAAAAGCTTCTGACTATTCACTCTGTCTACGACTCTCATAATCTTGCCGATTCTCACTGGTTGCTCCTCAACCTGCTCATTCTAGTGAGAACAAGTTTGCTCATAGGTGAATACAATTACAGTATTAAAAACAAATTAATATGATTTTAAAGTATGTATATATCAAAGTATTGAATGTATTTTCATATATGAAAATGTATTGTTTATCTCAGTCAAAGGAACAGATACTTCAAAGTATAATGGTAAGGTCAAAAATTTAGAGCATTAAAAGCTGGGAATCCATCAATCAGCAAAAGTAAGCATTAGAAGTTTCACGTTTTTGAGATAAATGTTGTAACATTATAATGGTATACATTGTCCAGACATGAGATAATGCATTTTTAGGACCCAGAAATCACATATCTTTCTGTCTTAGCAATGTGCCTGTGGGAAAAGTTCGTAATGGAAGGGTTTATTATTTATTTATTAGTGTCACAAATAGGCTTACCTTAACACTGCAATGAAGTTACTGCGAAAATCCCCTAGTCGCCACACTCCAGCACCTGGCTGGAGAATTTAGCATGGCCAATGCACCTAACCAGCACATCTTTCAGTCTGTGAGAAGAAACCAGAGCACCCGCAGGAAACCCACGCAGACACGGGGAGAACATGCAGACTCTGCCCAGACTCTCAAGCCAGGAATCCAACACAGTTCCTTGCTGCTGTGAGGCAGCAGAGTGAATCACTGTGCCACTATGCCACCCTTGTGGCTTTCTTAGTTACAGAGGAACTCGGAAGTAGGTTTAGCCAAAATGGAAAGATGTGCGGATTGAATGGATTAATGAAATACCATTGCACTGAGTGACAGATTACAATTGACTGAGATAATTGTCAAAAAACTGGCCAAACACATGAACACTAAATGAAATTGATGAAAGTTATAATTGTTTTGTATTTTGATTGAGTGCCTCAGACCTCTGGAGAGGTTTCACAAACCTGAACTTGAGCTGTCTAACTCTCTGGGGGCCTCTGTTAGGCCACAGGTCAATGTGTTGTTCGTCTTATTTGATTTTTGTGTTTTAAATAAATTTTGGTTATGCCTTTTAAACTGAGGCTTTGCATTTTGTGAACTTTTGAATAGACATTTTTAAAAGAAATTCCCCACAACAGGTGCCACTTGGAGTATGTCAATATTTGTAAGGTGTCACCAATTTTTTTTTATAAATTCATGGGACACAAGCACTGTTGGTTGGTCAGAAATTATTGCCCATCCCGAGTTGTCCTTGGAGAACAGTTGAGAGTCAATCACTTTGCCATGGCTCTGGAGTCACATATAGATCAGATTAGGTAAGGACAGCAGATTTCCTTCCCTCAATGATATTAATGAACCAGATTTCATGGTCACGAGTGGACTCTTAATTCCAGATTTCTTTTATTGAATTCAAATTCAATAAATTTCAATAAAATCGGCCTGCCAGAGTGGGATTTGAACCCAAGTCACCAAAACATTAACAGAATTTCTGGATTAATAGTCTAGCAATAATACTACCAGCCATTGCCTCCCCAGTGAGGTATTGGTCTCTTCAGGCCAATGGTATAGTTAAGAAAACCACTAACGCCTCTACTTTCTCAGGATGTTAAGGAAGTTCAGCATGTCTGCTACGACTGTCACCAACTTTTACCGATGCCCCATAGAAAGCATCACTTCTGGTTGTATCGCAGCTTGGTATGGCTCCTGCTGTGCCCAAGATCACAAGGAAATATGAATGGTCATGGACAAACCCCAGTCCATTACGAGAACCAGTCTTCCATCCATTGACTCTGTCTACACTTCACGCTGCTTCAGAAAAGCAGCCAGCATAATCAAGGGCCACAGGCTCGCTGAACATATTATTTTCTGCCTTATTCCATCAGGAAAAAGATACAAATGTCTGAGATCACGCACCATCGTAATCAACAGCAGCTTCTTCCCTACTGTTGTCAGACTTTTGAACGGACCTACCTGATGTTAAGTTGATTTTTCTTTACACCTTAGCTATGATTGTAACATTATATTCTGCACCCTATCCTTTCCTTCTCCCCTATGTATTCTATGAACATGTGCTTTGTCTGTGTAGCAAGCAAGAAACAATACTTCTCACTGTATGCTGATGCATATGACAATAATAACTCAAATTAAATCAAAAACTTGAAGCTGATAAATCCTGGAATTGAAATGTAGACTAAAGGTTTGTGGTGTTACTCTTCAACCACACTACTTTCTACTTTCTGGTTCACATTTTTGAAGATCAGTTTATTTTTGTCATTCCAATTCTCATTATTTTGATCTCCCTCAGGGCATATGCATCAGAAAATAGACATTCGTATATAAAAAAAGTCATGAGATATGCAACTTCTTGTAACATTTCAAAAATTCTATCATGGAGCTAAGATTTTTCAAATAATATTCTAATATTCTATGAGAAGACTACTTCTGATCATTTCCCCTGAGATAATAAGTGATGCGTTGCTTCCTGTCTTAATTTGAATTTCAATAGCTTTGTGTAAAATTGTATTTCCTTGCTTGCAATATACTGGGAAGACAGGTCGTAGGTTTGACTTTATCTCTGCTATGGAAAATACAACGTCAGCAAGGGCACTCATGGAATCAAAGAGGTCCACAGAACAAGGCCCTTCAGCCCATCACATCTTTACAGATCAAATACAATGACCTATCCATTCTAATCTCATTTTCCAACACTTGGTCTATAACCTTGTTTGCCTCCTCTGAAGATGGTAGAAATGTCTGCATTATTGCTGAGCTTAATACATTAACACACGGACATCAAGAGGTGATTCTGGGGACCCAGTGGTAGTGTCACTGGATTCATAATCCAATGGTCTGGGATAATTCCACTTGTCAGTACTTGGCCCATAGCCCTGAATGTTGTGATGTGCCAAGTACTCATCCAGGTACTTTTTAAAGGATGTGAAGGCATCCCGCTTCCACCACCCTCCTGGCACAATGGTCAGCACTGCTGCCTCACAGCGCCAGGAACCCAGGGTTCAATTCCAGCCTTGGGTCACTGTCTGCCTGGAGTTTGCACTTTCTCCCTGTGTCTGCGTGCACTTCACTTTGAATTGTCCAGTTTCTTCCTACTGTCCAAGGATGTGCGGGAGAGGTTGATTGGCCATGCTAAGTTGACCCTAGTGTCAGGAGGATTAGCAGGGCAATTGTGTGAGGTTATAGGAATAGGGCCTGGGTGAGATTGTAGGTGGTGCAGAATTGATGGGCCGAATGGGCTCCTTCTGTACTGTAAGGATTCTATGATTCTTCTATGATTAGGAAAAAGCCAATATGGATTTCTAAAGGGTAAATTGTGTCTAATTAACTTGCTGGAGTTTTTGAGATGGTAATTGATAGGGTCGATGAGGGTAATACTGTTGATGTGGTGTACGTGGACTTTCAGAAGGCATTAAATACAGTACCACACAACTGACTTGTGAGAAAAAATATAGCTTATGGAATTAAAGGGACAGCAGCAATGTAGATATAAAACTGGCTGAATAATAAGAAGCAAAGAGTAATGGTTAATGGATATGGAGAGAATCTGCAGTGGTGTTTCCCAGGGATCTGTATTGGGATCTTTGCTTTACCTGATATATATTATTTTGATTTGATTTGATTTATTATTGTCACATATATTAACATACACTGAAAAGTATTGTTTCTGGAGCACTATACAGACAAAGCATACCATTCATAGAGATGAAACAAGAGAATGCAGAGTGTCGTGTTATAGTCATAGCTAGGGTGTATGGAAAGATCAACTTAATGCAAGGTAGATCTGCTCAAAAGTCTGATAGCAGCAGGAAAGAAGCTGTTCTTGAGTTGGTTGGTACATGACCTCAGACTTTTGTATCTTTTCCCCAACGGAAGAAGATGGAAGAGAGAATTCCGGAATGCAAGGGTCCTTAATTATGTTGCTGCTTTACCGAGGCAGCAGGAAATGTAGACAGAGTCAATGGATGGGAGTCTGGTTTGCATGATGATTGGGCTACATTCACAACACTTTTGTAGTTCCTTGTGATCTTGGGCAGGGCAGGAGCCATACCAAGTTGTGTTACAACTAAAAAGAATGTATTTTTATGATGCATCTCTAAAAGCTGATGAGAGTTGAAGCTGACAAGCGAAATTTCCTCAGTATTCTGAGAAAGTAGAGACATTGGTGGGCTTTTTGAACTGTAGCATCAGCATGGGGGGAACGGTTTAGGTTGTTGGTGATCTGAACACCTAAAAACATGAAGCTCTTGACCCTTTCTATTTCAGCCCTTTTGATATAGACAAGGGCATGTTCTCCCTTATGCTTCCTAAAGTCGATTATAATCTCCTTCATTTTGTAGGTGCTGAGGGAGAGATTATTGTTCTTGCATCAGTTCCCCAGATTTTCTATCTCATTCCTGTACTCTGTCTCATCATTGTTTGAGATCTGACCCATGATGTTGTCAGAAATCTTGAGAATCAAGTTGGAGGGGAATTTGGCCATACAGTCATAGATATATAAGGAATATAGTAGGGCGCTAAGAACACAGGTGTTGACGATGATTGTGGAAGATGTGTTGTTGCCTATCCTTACTGATTGTGGTCTGTGGGTTAGGAAGTTCAGGATCTAGTCACAGAAAGAAGAGCCAAAGCCCAGGCCACGGAGTTTAGAGATGAGTTTCACAGAAAATATAATGTTGAAGGCTGAGCTATAGTCAATAATAGAGTCTGACATAAATATCTTTGTTATCGAAGCGTTCCAGGGTTGAGTGCAGGGCCAGACAGATGGTGTCTGCTGTGGACCTGTTGCAGCAGTAGGCAAATTATAGTGGATCCAGGTAATCCAGGAGACTGGAATTCATTCAGGCCATGACTAGCCTTTCAAAACACTTCGTAATGATGGCTGTCAGGACCACCAGCCGGTGATCATTAAGGCGTGCTGCTATTAATGATTGAGATATTGAGTTTCAAAGTTTGCAAATGATGTAGAACTTGAAAGATTGCAAGTTGTGAAGAGGGCAATGTAGAACTTCAAAACAGCACAGACACGTTGGTGGAGTGGGCAGATCAGTGGTAGATGAAGTTCAATGTGCAGAAGTGTGAGGTGATGTATTTTGGTCAGAGGAACACGGAGAGACAATTGAAAAAGTTTACAAGAATGCTTCCAAAGATGAGAAACTTCAGCAATAAGGATGGATTGCAGAGGTTGGGACAATTCCTCTTGGAGAGAAGAAGGTTAAGAGATGATTTAATAACTTAATGAAGGGGCCAGACAGAGCAGATAGGGAGAAACTGTTCCCTCTCAAAAGAGGTTCAAGAACGAGATTTGAAGTGATTTGCAAAAGAAGCAAATGTAGTGTGACAAAAATCTTCTTCACAGAGCGAGTTGTTGGGGCCTGGAATGCACTGTCTGGAAGTGGGTGAAAGCAGGTTCAATTGAGGCAATCAAGAGGGATTAGATTCTTATTTGGGTAGAAACAACGTGCAGGGATACAGTGCTAATGGTACTAAGTCATGATGCTCATTTGGAGAGCTGTTGCAGGCATGATGGGCCAAATGGCCTCCTTCTGCATTGTAACAATGCTGTGATGCTTTGAATGGGTGCTAATGTAGGTTAGTAAGTAAAGGATTAATGGGTGAATGGTACAAGTCCAATGCAATAGAAATTTGAATGAATTGAGAGTAAAAGATGGGGAGTCAACCAGGCAGGATTTGGAATAGTCCAGTTTGGAGGTAATAAGTTTTAAATTTGTGGGCGGCCTGCTGGTGTAGGGGTTAGCCTCACAGCGCCAAGAATCCGGGTTCAATTCCGGCCTCGGGTCACTGTCTGTGTGGAGTTTGCATGTTCTTCCCATGTATTTCCTCCGGGTGTTCCAGTTTCCACCCACACATAAAAGACAGGTTGATTGGTCATGCTACCTTGACCCTTCGTGTTAAGGGGATTAGCAGGGTAAATGCATGGGTTTATGGGGTTACGGCCTGGATGGGGATTGTTGTTGATGAGGGCTCAATAGGCCGAACGGCTCCTTCTGCACAGCAAGGATCCTATGATTCTAAATTCAAGTTTATTAGTGTCACAGGTAGGCTTACATTCACACTGCAGTGAAGTTACTGTGAAAATCCCCTAGTCACCACATTTCAGCACCTGTTCAGGTACACTGAGGGAGAATTTAGCATGGCCTATGCATCTGGACATTCCTCCACCTTCATCCATCAGGAAGGAGATACAAAAGTCTGAAGTCACGTACCAACCAATTCAAGAACAGCTTCTTCCCTGCTGCCATCAGATCTTTGAATGGACCTATCTCACACTAAGTTGATCTATCTCTGCACCCTAGCTATGATTGTAACACTATGTTCTGCACTCATTTCCTTCTCGATGAATGGTATGTTTTGTCTGTATAACATGCAAGAAATAATACTACTCACTGTACATTAATACATGTGACAATAATAAATCAAATCAATGCAAGGTCATGGAGGAAAGTTCCTGCAGATCAGCTAAATCTTTCTCTCTGCTCCTTAAAACCTAGCTAAGATTTATATCACACATTCCAATGTAGCTTGGTATTAAATTTTGTCTGGTTATATCCCCATAAAGAGCCTTTGAACAATTTACAACATAAATGGTGATATATAATTGCAAGTTGTTGTAGTGGAATTTCCAATATGTACATGTTTCAATACTAAACCTTTCGAAAAGAAGGGGAAAATCTTTTCACTGTGCTATCTTTAAGGTACTAAATTCTTGAGCTGGTGGAGATATTCCAGCAATTCCTCCTTTCCCCAGTGGATGACAGTGCAAGCTCAGCAAAACCACATTGAAAGACAGTGGATCATCCAGAGAGATTCCTCCCATTCCCTTCCACTCCCTAATGCTTTAGCAAGTTAACAAGGGCATCTCTCTTTCTTCTGCAAGTGCTGCATCAGTAGTCAGCCCTCTAGCACCTTTCCAGAACATCTTCAGCTGGTTATGTGGAAATATTCCAAACAGGGGTTCCAATCTTTGAAAAGACCTAAAAAAAACACTTATTACCATTGGTTAAAGATGGTGCATTTAATTTCTTCTGAATGCAAGCTGCTTCCATTTTCGGCAATTAAATTCATGAGCATTAAAGAGAGTTTGTATTGGATCTGTAAATGTAATTGTCTGAAGCCAAGTTTCATAGATTCATAGAACCCCTACAGTGCAGAAGGAAGCCATTTGGCCCATCAAGTCTGCACCGACCACAATCCCATCAAGGTTGTAGCCCCATAATCCCACCTATTTATCCTGCCAATCTTCATAACACTAGGGGAATTTATCATAGCCAATCGACCTAACCTGTGCATCTTTGAATTATGCCTGGTATGGAAGGTCTGAGTTACAAGGAGAGGTTAGGCAAATTGGGACTGTTTTCCTTAGAAGGACGTAGACTTAGAGGAGATCTAATAGAGGTGTACAAGATTATGAGGGGTATAGATAGAGTAAACAGGGTTAAGCTTTTTCCTAGGATGGACTCGAATAGCACAAGGGGTCACGGGCTTAGGGTGAGGGGAGTAAGGTATAATTTGGATGCTAGAGGGAGTTTTTTCACACAGAGGGTGGTGGGGGTATGGAATGCGCTGCCAAGTAAAGTGGTGGAGGCAGGTACTCTGGAGTTATTTAAGAAATACTTAGATGGGCACATGAACAGAATGGGAATGGAGGGATATAGAAAACTGATTTAAAATAGGGATCATGAGCCTTGGGAGTCCCTGGGAAGAGTGTAAATAGATGATGATATTGATGTACTTGTTTTTATCCTACAGGTGCTTTGGTCCACCTTGTTGTCTAACAAGGGGCATACACGCGATGGGTCGTGAGAGGGCTGCTCTTGGATTTTTTTCGAGAGTATCCTAGTGCTTCACGTCGTTAGTGTACGCTTGACCTGGACCATTTGATGGGCAACACGACAGCTCAGTGACTATCGCTGTGCTGTGCAGATACATGGATTTGGGCCTGTGTCTGTGGGAGTTTGCGCATTCTCCCCGTGCTTGCGTGGGTTTTCTCCGGGTGCTCCGGTTTGCTCCCACATCCCAAAGATGTGCTCTTAGGCTAATTGGCAAAACAAATTCTCCCTAAATTGTCTCAAATTTGGTTTTTAATCCATAGATCTATAAACTTAGACAGGGATCACAGGTAGAGATGGGAACATCGGGGCAGCGGCGCAGGCTCGTTGGGGCGAAGGGCCTGTTTCCTGTGCTGTTTTGTTCTTTGTTCTATGAGAGGAAACTGGAACACAGAGGAAACCCAAACAGACAGGAGGAGAACATACATATTTCACACAGACGGTGACACAAGAGCGGAATTGAACCTGGGTCTCTGGAGCTGTGAGGCAGCAGTGCTAAATCACTGTGCCACCCCTTTATAGATCTTTGGGCAGGGGCCAGTAAGACTAAATTACACAACATTACTGTACAGGTGACAACATGTGGTTTAATACACCTCCCTAACCACATGAAGGAAACAAAAACATCATGGCTGCCCAACACAGTGGGATTTTCCCATCCCGCTGCAGTGAACGGAAATTTGACTGGATGCCAAATTTTTCAACTTCGATGCAGGCGGAGTGTGGCACCAACGACCGGGAAGATCGTGCCCATGGTCATCATTTACTGCTAAAAACAGAAAATGCTGGAAAATCTCTGTAGGTATGACAGCGCATGTAGAGAGAGAATAGAGCCAACGTTTCGAGTCTGTTTGGCCCTTCATCAGAGCTAAAGGGGACGTGAGAGAATGGGGTTTGTGTAATAGACTAAGATGTCAAAGACAAAGTGGATGTAAATGGTGCTGATAAAGGCTAGGAATGGTGCTAATAGCAGCTGCAATTTTCCAGCGTTTTCTGTTTTTGTTTCAGATTGTAGTATCTGCAATATTTTGTTTTTATAATTTTTGGACAACTAACTGAGATTGGAAGCAGTCCCCTAATCTTAATTCATTGCACTCAGCCAACTCCACTGACCACTTACTGACTTTGACCATCAACTCCTGTTTCTAGAAGAAAATAAGGCTGACAAAGCATTCCATTCTCCATGGCCAATGTTCTCATGTTTGAGCAAATTCCTATCTCGAAATTGTGAATAAAATCCTAGAATTGTTCAAAGACAAGAAAAGCACCCAGGTTGGCATGATAGCACAGTGGTTAGCACTGCTACTTCACAGCACCAAGAACCTGGGTTTGATTCCTGGCTTGGGTCACTGTGTGTGGGGTGGGCATATTTTCTCCGTGTCTGCACAGGATTTGTTCTGGGTGGTCTGGGTCTCCTCCCACTATCTGAAAGACATGTTGGTTAGGTGCATTGACCCAAGCAGGTGCTGGACTGTGGTGAGTAGGGGAATTTCACATTCACTTCATTGCAGTGTTAATACAAGCCTTATTGTGACTAATAAATTAACTTTAACTTTGAAGCACTCAGTTTCCTTGTTTGGCAGGTCTTCAGATTCCTAATCTCACAACCAGATAATCTGAAGAGCACATTTGCACCTTTATTTTCATGAAAGGAAGTTTTACTGTTCCAAATCTTCTGCAGTTGGTTGAAGGCTGATAATACTGGAGGAACTAATTGACAACCAAAGCCAAGCTCAGCTGGATAAGATTTTTTTAATATTCATTCATGGGATGTGGATGTCACTGTCTAGGTCAGCATTTATTGCCCGTCTCTAATTTTCTTTGAGAAGGCGGAGGTGAGCAGCCTTCATGGATCACTGCAGTCCTTGTGGTGTAGGTATACCCACTGTGCTGTTAGGCAGCTCCAGCATTTTGATCCAGCGACAGTGAAGGGATGGCGATGCAAGTCCAAGTCAGGATGTTGAGTAACTTGGGCAGCAACTGCAAGTGGTTCATTCCTATTATTCTTGTCCCCTGTTGGCACTGTTCGTTCGTTTGGAAGGTGCTGCCAAAGACATCTTGTGGATGGTTCACACAGCTTCCACGGTTCGCTGGTGGTGGAGGGATTGAATGCTTATGGGAGGGGTAGCAATCAAGTGGGCTGCTTTGTCCTGGATGGTGTCGAGCTTCTCAAGTTGGAGCTGCACCCAACCCCAGGCATGTGGAGAGTATTCCATCACACAACTTGTACCTTCTAGATGGTGGACGGTCTTTGGGGAGTCAGGAGTTGAGTTACTCACCAAGGGTTCCTGGCCTTGGATCTAGAGACGTTTGAGTGCATCTATGAGAGTACTCAGAATCCACCTGACTCAGCAACTTAGGAAGTTAAAACTTTCTAGGCAGGTTGGAGCTTGCTGTATTCCAATCTGCATCCCTGTGGAATGAGCAGACTAAAATGATCTTTGATACTGACGCCAATAGCAACCACAGCCTCTCCTCCTCCTTAGGCAGGATGAGAATTAGTGGCAGAAAGCAATTAACTCGGCCTTCAGGGAACAAAGAAATAAAAGGTAAAAGGAACAAGCAAAAATTTCCAACACCATTGAAGAATTCTGGAGCCTCTTAGCTTGGAGCTAAGAAAGTGGTGGTGAAGAGAGGGAGGCATGGTGGCGCAGTGGTTAGTACTTCTGTTTCACAGCACCAGTGACCTGGGTTCAATTCCCAGCTCAGGTCAGTCTGTGTGGCATTTCTCTCAATGTTTGTGTGTGTTTCCTCTGAGTCCAAAGATGTGGGAGTTAGATTGATTGGCCATGTCAAATTGACCCTAGTGTCAATGGGATTAACAGGGTGAAAATGTGAGTTATGAGAATAGGGCTTGAACGGGATTGTGGTCAGCGCAGACTCAATGGGCCGAATGGCCTCCTTCTGCACTGTGGGGATTCTATGAGAACAGAGAACTTTGCAGTATGTCTAAAATAATATATGGGGAAAGGCAAAGTCAGAGTAGGATTCAGCTACACCAGTGTCTTGAACAAAATTGTGTGATACTGACAACATTAACAACTGTGACAACTCATTAAGGTCCCTGTAACAATACCTTCCAAACCTGTGATCTCTGGAAGGACAAGGCAACAGATACATAGGAACATCCTGAATAATCCAGGATTGGCAACAAATGCTGTAATGGCCATATCCCATGGCAGAACAAAGATGGCAAAGAGAGCAAATTGGATCCTCCCCCAGGAAAGATGGATATTTTTGCTGAGTTTTACCTGATGCAAGAGGGAAAGTATCTGGGGGGTGGGATTGGGGGGCAGGGAGGAGTGGGATGTGGGGCCAGTGGCATTATTTTCAATAGCAGCAGAGTTTAGTTTACTTTATTTATTAGTATCACAAATAAGCTTACTGTGTAAATCCCCAAGTTGCCACACTCCGACACCAGTTTGGGTACACTAGGAAGAATTTAACATGCCTAATACAACTAACCATCATATTTTCCAGACTGTGGGAGGAAACCAGTGCACCCAGAGGAAACCCACGCAGGCACAGGGAGAACTGCAGACTCCTCACAGGCAGTGACCCAAGCTAGGAATCAAACTGGGGTCCCTGGCACCATGCAGTGCTAACCACTCTGTCACTGTGCCACGATGTGGAGATGCTGGCGTTGGACTGGGGTAAACACAGCATGAGGTCTGACAACATCAGGTTTAAGTCCAACTGATTTATTTAATAGTAAACTCACAAGCTTTCGAGGTTTACTATTGAATACACCACTTGGACTTAAACCTGGTGTTGTTAGACTTCTTACTGTGTTCACTGTGCCACCCCGGGTGCTAGCAGCACTGTTCTGGAGTGAGGTCAGGGCTGCAAGTCACCTTGGGTGTGATCTACCGCCAAAATGATGCCCCAGAGATTTCCTCCCCCTTCAATACCAGGCCCTTTAAATTGATTCGATTCTGGCTCCCACATTCTAAACGCCAACCTTTAAACTGTTTGCAGTTACGCAACACATTTAATAAATAGCAGCCGAAGCATTTCAACAAACTGTGGTCTCTTAATCTCCCCGCCCATAATCCACCAAAGTACAAACTACAAAGGTCTTAGTGACCTGAATCTTTTAAAAAAGGATGATATGGCAAAAAAGAATGATGCTGGAGAGCAGAAGCTATTGAGGTTAATTTGGAAATGGTGATTTAGAAGCTTCTAAATGATCTAATTGTGGTGCAGTAATTGGTATCTCTAAGTCAACCAGTGAGGGCTGGCACCACAGAATGGGAGGCTCTTAAAGCAGCTCTGAATTTCTATGCGTGCGGTTCATTCCAGGCAGCACAGGTGATGTCACGCAATGACCTGTGTAACATTTCGCAGTCAGACACACACAAATACACCCAGGAATTACAGATGCCCTTATGCAAGGGCTCACGTATATATTAATTTGGGCTGGGACTAGGTGAACCAAAGTGCAATGGCTAGGAGCTTTGCGTGCTTAGCAAGCGTGCCCCAGCTATAGGGTTGCATCCCAGAACTTGAAGACAGAGGAAGATGTAGTGGTAATGTGCCCAATTCATGTCAAATCTCAGCTTGCAAATCCTTTCAACACACACCAGAAGAGGAGGCCTCGCAGATTCACTCGCCGTGAGCTCAGTTTGCAGCACATGATGATGTGACAGATATCACTATCTTAAATCGACTCCTTCAATTCCCTTTGAAGCTTTTAAGCTATCAAATTGCCACTCAATATATATTATATTAAGCTGACCTCTCTCTACATCTCAGCCCTGAGTGTAACACTATACTCTATTCTTTGCTTTCCTTCTTCCTTATGTATTCTATGAATGGTATGCTTTGTCTGTATAATGCACAATACTTTTCCCTGTATCTCAAGACATGTAACAATAATTAAATTGCCACCCATCCTACTCTCAGCCCTCGCCCACTCATTGTATGTACCATGACCAACCCTATCTAGCCTTCTTTAACCCTTCCCCAACAATCCCAGCTATCCAACCTTTCCTCTCCTGCTGGCTGTGCAGCTCCCCTCCCCACCCAAATTGTAACTGCTTACCTGACAAATCTGTCATAGAACATAGAACATAGAACATAGAACAATACAGCACAGAACAGGCCCTTCGGCCTTCGGTGTTGTGCCGACCAAAATAAAAAGCAATGCCCCTCCAACTAAACCATTCCCTTCTCTTCCATATACTTATCAACTAACCTCTTAAACGCCACCAAACTTGGCGCATCTACAACAGCTGCAGGCAGGGCATTCCAATCCCTAATCACTCTTTGAGTAAAGAACCTACCTCTGATATCCGTCCTATAACTCATACCCCTTATTTAAAGCTGTGTCCCCTCGTGCTAGCTTTCTCCATCCTAGGAAAAAGGCTATCACTGTCCACCCTATCTAAACCTCTAATCATCTTATATGCTTCAATAAGATCCCCTCTTAGCCGCCTCCTTTCTAACGAAAACAACCTCAAATCCTTCACCCTCTCTTCATAGGACCTGCCCTCCATACCAGGCAACATCCTGGTAAACCTCCTCTGTACCTCTCCAAAGCCTCCACATCTTTCTTATAATGCGGGGACCAGAACTGCACACAATACTCCAAGTGCGGCCGCACTAGAGTTTTGTACAGTTGCAACATGACGTTGCGGCTCCGAAATTCAATCCCCCTACCAATAAAGCTAAGACTCCGTATGCCTTCTTAACAACCTTATCGACTTGACTGCCTACTTTCAGGGATCTATGCACAAATACACCAAGATCCCTCTGTTCATCAACACTATTAAGAATCCTACCATTAGCCCTATACTCTACACATTTATTATTCCTGCCAAAGTGCATTCCCTCACACTTTTCCACATTAAACTCCATTTGCCACCTCTCGGCCCAGCTCTGCAACTTGTCCAAGTCACTCTGTAAACTAAAACACCCCTCTTCACTATCTACCACTCCACCAACTTTAGTGTCATCTGCAATTTTACTGATCCATCCCTCAATACCCTCATCCAGATCATTTATAAAAATTACAAACAGCAGGGCCCCCAAAACAGACCCCTGAGGCACACCACTCGTCACCGAACTCCACGATGAATATCTCCCATCAACCACCACCCTCTGTCTTCTATCTGCCAGCCATTTCTAATCCAATTAGCTAAATCACCCTCTATTCCACACATCTGCATTTTCTGTAGAAGTCTTCCATGGGCCACCTTATCAAAAGCCTTACTAAAGTCCATATATACTACATCAACCGCCTTACCCCCATCCACCTCTCTGGTCACTTTCTCAAAAAAACTCAATGAGGTTAGTAAGGCATGACCTACCCTTCACGAAACCATGCTGACTATCCCCAATCAATTCCTTTCTCTCTAAATAACTATAAATCCTATCCCTAATAATTCTCTCCAATACCTTGCCCACCACAGAAGTAAGACTCACTGGCCTATAATTCCCAGGAAGGTCTCTCTTCCCCTTCTTAAACAAGGGGAATCTCCAAAGCTATGGCAGCTGGTGGTGTAAAATGGGGGATGGGGGTGAGGGGTGGGTGATGTTGGTGTGACCTCCTTGCCTCTAACTCAACAACACCCGATCGTAAGCCTCAGGGACGCACTACCCCCGCACAATTCCCACCCACCCTGGCTGGGTTAGCCAGGATTGAAGAAGATACAAGGTAAAGATGTCAGAGTGGAGCAGCAATCTGACTCCAATTGCCATTCTGCAGAAGTTGTTTCCCCTTCTGGGAGAGTCTAGGAACAGAGGGTACAATCTTGGAGTCCATTTAAAATAGAGATGAGGAGAAATTTTTTCTCTCAGAGGGTAGTGAATCTCTGTGGAATTCTTTACCATAGCCGGCTGTAGAGACTGGGTCATTAAGTACATTCAAAGCTGAGTGTTATATAAATTTAATTTAAACCCCATCCAAGCATTCCTATTTAATGAAACAAACAAGGACAGTAATTCAATTATTTCTTTATCAAACACTTCTCATACTAATTCAAACATAAATAGCTGTAGTTCATTAATTCTTGACTGAACTTTAACTCTTAAACTATACTTTATCTGAACATCAACTTTAACCATTTAACTGAAAATAGATACCACCGAGTTGAGGAAAACCTTGACCAAAAAAAATATCCTCAATGTAGAATCTATCCTCCTGTTCTGTCTGAAAGCTCCTTCAGGGTACAAGATCTTATCACAATGGTTATTCTCTTGGAGTTATCACTGCCAAACAAAAAAACAGGTCTTTTAGCCACAATTCTCCACTTGTTTCCAGAAGATTCTCTATCATCCGGCCAATAATGTCACCAGAAACCGGTCACATGTCTTGAACATCCAATGAAATTACTTTTGAATGACACTATGATCTTAGTTCATTTTACATATCCTACACATAACAGCCATACATTGGAGCCATGCTGCCTCAGTTAATGTTAACAACTTCCCTGAGCTGACCAATATAGAGACCTCCAGATCACAGCCCCACATAAAGACACAGAGTGTCTTTATGACCTGCATCTGATTTTAATCTATAAATTGACCAAAAATCCCAGCATGCTTCACACTCAGTCAGAACAACCATTTTAAAGCCACTATTGCCGTTAAATCATTGCTGTGGCCGTTCTTTCTCCATCCATACTGAGATAGATAGATTTTTAATCAGTAAGGGGATCAAGGATATGGGGATAAGGTGGAAAGTTAATGATAGTTATTTAAGAAATACTTAGATGGGCACATGAACAGAATTGGAATGGAGGGGTATAGAAAACTGATTTAAAATAGGGATCATGAGCCTTGGGAGTTCCCTGGGAAGTGTGTAAATAGATGATAATATTGATGTACTTGTTTTTATCCTACAGGTGCTTTGGTCCACCTTGTTGTCTAATGAGGGGCACACACGCGATGGGTCGTGAGAGGGCTGCTCTTGGATTTTTTTCGAGAGTATCCTACTGCTTCACGTCATTAGTATACGCTTGACCTGGACCATTTGATGGGCAACACGTCAGCTCAGTGACTATCTCTGTGCTTTGCAGATACATGGATTCGGGCCTGTGTCTGTGGGAGTTTGCGCATTCTCCCTGTGCTTGCATGGGTTTTCTCCAGGCGCTCCGGTTCCTCCCACATCCCAAAGATGGCTAATTGGCAAAACAAATTCTCTCTAAATTGTCTCAAATTTGGTTTTTAATCCATAGATCTATAAACATGGACAGGGATCGCGGGTAGAGGTGGGAACATTGGGATGGCGGCATGGGCTCGTTGGGCCGAAGGGCCTGTTTCCCGTGCTGTTTTGTTCTTTGTTCTCTTTGTTCTTTATTATCACTTCAGATCAGTATGAATCGGGTTGTCACCTCCAAAGTAGGTGGTTACATACAACCAGGAGCTTGAGAGAACATTGAATATCTCACCCACGCAGAGCACCAGAGGGACTTACAGTACGAGGCAATGCAGGAGTGCCGCGAGGTTGAAAACCTGGCACACCGTGACATTGGTGTTAGCTCAGCCTCCATTCCAATGAATTTCCAATGATCCATGCAAAGGCCGAAGAGCACAATATTGTCTTCATGCCTTTGATGGGCAAACGCCACGAAGGGAAACAGCTCTATATCTTTGGGTGGATAGTAACTCACATTGACAGAGGGGTTGTGTTTGTACAGGGAAAGAAAACGTGGGTGCCAACATCACTTCAGAGCCTCATTGACATGGCTAAGTAACATGCAAACAGAAGATGCAGCAAGGTGCTTCTTTCTGCTTTCTGTCCTATTGTTTCATTCCAGTGACTGCACAAGAAAGCTTCACCTGTTTATTCAGAGTTGGGGTGACTGAGGAAGAACTTTAACAGTGAGGAGATCTTCACAGCTCTGTTTGACTCTTATTCTCTCACCGAAATCCTTATTCAATAACTGATTCCAATATTAGTTCATAGGGAGTCCCACTTTGTTACCTGCTGTATATTTTAAAACCCGTAGCATTTTCTGTTTCTTTTAAGATCTTTTATTTATGAACAATAAACCCAGGATTTTCATGTCATAACATAATGTTTTAGTCTCAATAAAATTATCAGATGTTAAACAGATAAGGATCGTTAAGTCAGAGTTGGTTATTACTGGAAGCAATAGAGTTAAGGATACTAATGACATGTAAAACACTGTCTCCTCATGTCAGGAATCATGCTCCCTATAACTATGCTGCTGTCTTTATTGTTATTTGAGGAGTTTGCACATTCTCTCCGTGTCTGTGTGGGTTTCCTCCGGGTGCACTGTTTTCCTCGCACCGTCCAATAATGTGAGAGTTTGGCCATGCTAAATTGCTCTTTAGTGTCCTGAAGATGATCTAGGGTAATTGTAGATGACAGAGCTTATTCTTTCAATCTAATCTACCTAAACTTTTCATAATTCAGGCACTTCTGTTCTGACAATTCTTTTTAGTCACTCATGGGTCATGGGTGTTGATGGCTGGGCCAGCATTTATTATAAATCCCTAGTTGTCCTCGGAGAGCAGTTGAGAGTCAACCATATTGTTGTGGCTCTGGAGTCATATGTAGACCAGACAGAAGTAAGGACGGCAGATTTCCTTCCCTAAAGGAGACATTAGTGAACCAGATGGGTTTTCCCCAACAATCCACAAGGGTTCCTTGGAATCTTGATAGATTCTTAACTCCAGATTTTTTTTTTAATGGATTTAAATTCCACCAACTGTGGTGGCAGGATTCGAACCCAAGTCCCTAAAACATTAGCTGAGTTTCTGGATTAATAGTCTAGTGATAAAACCACAAGGCCATCGCCTTTCCTATTGGCCTAGTCTTTCTGAGTTGAACATTCAGGTTATCCCTTCACTGCAATCACTTATAAACAACTGAGACAAAAGTGAGCGGTGCTACAACTTTCCAGACTAAGCGAGCTCAAACTCGGCTAAATTAGTAAAGCTTCCAGGATCACCCTTCAGTCTGAAGTCCGTGGTGTTTGTTTGTTTATTGAGTAACCCTCTCCGTGATTTGTAATCTGAATAAACCATGACGTTAAGTCACCATGACCTGCGGCGGGAGTTTTGTAACATCAAGCCTGAGGTACTCCAATGCTCCTGTTAGTTTAGGCCCTTTGGTCAAAGGTCATGGATTCAAGCACCACACAGAAGCAAATATAAACTTGAGTGACATTTCATTCCAAGGTATTTTATTCAAGAAATTTGTTTGCAACCCAAAGGCTGAATTCCATTGTAATTTACACTGATAAATTCATATATAGACGAAGTGGCCCAGTCCACACCCAACAAAGCGACCTAGTGAAGGCGGAGGCTGCCCATATGTGTAGCTGTCCACCTATCCGTAAAACTAAACCCTCTCCCTTCCTCCTCCCTCATACTGAGGCCTCCCTGACTGACTTTGGTGAGGTCACCTTGCATCTAGGCTCCATCAACAACATTCAGCCTGGGCCTGCTGCAGTACCGGCAGCAGCCACCATTCCCAGTGGCAGTGTTAATACTGGGGAGCTGCCGAACTCTGATTAGCCAGTGGCACCAGAAGGAGGGAAATTCTTCTTGACCGCGATTCGGAGCTCAGCGGCAACTAGATAATTAAAGATAAATCGAGCGGGGGAGGTGCAGGCTCTCGATGGCTGAGGTGGGTTGCTTTTATTCATTTCTGGGATGTGGGCTTCGTTGGTTGGGCCAGTATTTATTGCCCACCTCTAACTGCCCTCCATTTCAGAGAGCATTTGAGAATCAGCTACATTGTTGTGGATCTGGAGTCACGTGTAGGCCAGACAGGGTAAGGATGGCAGATTTCCTTCCCTAAAATATATTAGTGAACCAGATGGGTTTACAATTTCATGGTCATCATTAGATTTTCTAATTCCAGATTTTTATTGTACTCAAATTACACCATTTCCCATGGTAGGATTCGAACTCAGATTCCCCAGAGTGTTGCCCTGGTTCTCTAGGTTACTAGACCAGTAACAATACCACTATGCAACAACAACCCCCACTGGTGTTCCAACTAGCGGATGGGCCCATAACCACAGCCATCAAATTCTGCCTGTTAACTCTGCATTCTTTTCCACGGATTTTGCTGATCTGACCTGCTCTGTGTTCCCTGCTATTTCTGTTTGGATGATCATACAAGCAGCATGAAAGCACAGTAATTAGCAATGTTGCCTCACTGTTCAAGGGAACCAGGTTCGATTCCCAGCTTGGGTCATTGTCTGTGTGGAGTTTGTATGTTCTCCGTGTCTGCGTGGGTTTCCTCTAGGTGCTCCAGTTTCCTCCCACTCCAAAAATGTAAGAGTTAAGTTGATTGATCAATTGCCCCTTAATGTCCCAGGATGTTTATGTTAGAGGGATTAGCAGGGTAAATATGTGGGATTTCGAGCATAGGGCCTGGGTGGGATTATTGTCAGTACAAACTCAATGGGTTGAATGACCTTCTTCTGCACTGTAGGCTTTCTATGGCTACATGGCTGTTTGTGGGAGTTTGCTGTGAGCAAATTGACTGCCATGTTTCCTACATTATAGCAGTGACTAAGTAACACCTGGTCTTTGAGTTGTCTTGAGATTGTGAAGGATGCTATTGAATTGCAAGTTCCTTCCAGTTAACAGCAGCGACTGCACATTGAAAGTAATTTATTCTGGAAAGTACTTTGAGACATTTCCGTGTGATAATAATGTGCTAAATAAATATTGAGCAAAGTGAGAATTCATTGCATGCTGTGCAAGAATGGTAAAAAGTTCTACTTAGCAGATTAAAATAAACAAACCCATATTTACAAAGCCGGCTGGCTTTTCCCTGCCCATCAGTTCCTGGAGAGCTGTGGAGCAGAAAATGTTTCTTTTCATTCATTTTCAGGATGTCTGTGTCACTAATGTTTATTGCCCATCCCTGAGACTCACAGAGTCCTTAAGGTTTACAGGATGGAAACAGGTCCTCCAGCCCAACTTTTCCATGCCACCCAGTTTTTACCATCAAGCTAGTCCCAATTGCCTACACTTGGCTCATATTCCTCTATCATACCCCTGTAACTGTCTAAATGCTTTTTAAAAGACAAAATTGTACCTGCCTTTATTACTGCCTCTGGTAGATCATTCCAGATGCTCACCACCTTCTGAGTGAAGAAACTTTCCCTCTGGGGTCTTTTGCATCTCTTCCCTGTCACCTTAAACGTATGCCCTCTAGTTTTAGACTCCCCTATCGGTAGGAAAAGATGTCGACTGACTAGTTGATCTGTGCCCCTCATTATTTCATATGACCTCTATAAGATCACTCCTCAGCCTTCAAAGCTCCAGAGAAAAAAGTCCCAGTCTATCCAGCCTGTCCTTATAAATCAAGTCCCAGTAGCATCCTAGTAAATCTTTTCTGCAATCTTGTGTTCCTTGAAAAATGATGGGGATGGATCATCCTCTTGACTCATTGCAGTCCAAGTGGAGTCCCAGGACATTGAGTCCAATGATATGCTTAAATCATTACTACAATAAAGTAGCAATGATGTATGCCCAAATCTGTTTGGTGCCTGCGATATGGAAGGGGATCTGGAAGTGCTGGAGTTTGCATGCGCTTGCATCCAATGTAAGAAGAATATCCTTTGGGGGTGATCTTACCAAAAAGATTCTAAGTAACAAAAGAGTGTTGAATTACACTCATCTTTTTGGTGAGAGAAAAGTTCAAATCTTGCACCACTTGGAGAAAAAAATGAAGCAAAGTGTGATTTGCTCCAGGAGGGAGAATGAATGGAGTCTATTCATGCCAGGAAACCGGCTGATGACTGCTAATGTGCGCCATTGTGCATGTGCATGATTATCCAGTGCACTGTGTTAAAGCCTCTAATGGGTCCTACTCTTTCCCTGGTTATCCATTCCCCATTGATACAGGATACTAGGGATTTTCCCTGTTTTTACCTGCTAGAGCTTCTTCATATCCACTCTTTGCTTTCCTAATTTCTTTCCTAAGCTCCACTCTATTTTTTATATTTCATTAATGCCTCTGCTGATTTGCTCCCCTTGTACTCGTCAAAAGCCGTTCTTTTTTTTCTCATCATATCCATCTCTCTGAATTTACATAAATTCAAGTAACAATCTGCCTTTCTATTTTTGCTACTGAAATGGATAACCTCAGATTTATCCACATTGTACTGTATCTGCCATCCTGATGCCCACACACGCAGCCTGTTTGAATCATACTGAAACACCTTTTCATCCTCTTCACAACTCACTCTCTCACCCAACTTTGTATCATCTGCAAATTTGGAGATAATACATTCAGTTCCTTCTTCCGAATCATTAATATATAATGTGAACAATTGGGATCATAGCACAGATCCCTGCTGGACCCCACTAGTTACTGACTGTCAATCAGAAAAAGACCCATTTATGCTGACTCTTTGCTTGCTGTCTGCTAACCAGTTTTCTATCCATCACAAGATCATTCTTGATCATTATCATTCCTATTAACCTTCTTTGCACCTTTACCAATCTCTCTACATTCTTTTTATAATATGGAGCCAGAATTACTCACTGTACTCCAAGGTGGTATTGTCTCTGGACTAGTAAGCCACAACATAGAGGGCCCAGGTTCAAATCCAACACGGCAGAAAATGAACTTTGAACATAAATCTGGAATTAAAAGTCTGAAAAAACCCATCTGGTTCACTAATGTCTCTTAGGGAAGGAAATCTGTTGTCTATAACTGGTTTGGCCTACATGTGACTCTAGATCCACAGCAATGTGCTAACTCTTAAATGCTCACATCTCATTAAAGAATAAAAACAAATGACTTATTGGCTACATCCCTTTTGATTTTATCCAGTGGCTATGGGCAGAGACTTGCACTGGTGATAAGATTTAGTTGTGTTGTGTTATATTTCCATCGTATTCAATCTTTGATGGTCCCTTCTGACTCACAGTGGGGGCAGCGGAGGGTGGGGGTGGGATGTTTGGAATTGAATTAGCAATTCTAATTCCAACTTGCCTCCTGACATCTACTGCCCTCATCGGGGTTCATGAGCCCCAATCTATCTGTGAAGAAAAGGTCTTCTCTCTGAGTACATTATGGATTCCATCATTAGCTTAAAAATTGGTTTTCCGAAAGTGAGAGGGGATTTCACTTTTACAAAATTCTAACAAGGTTAGACAGGGTAGATTCAGAAAGAATGTTCCCGATGGTAGGAATGACATCCAGAATTAAGGGTCATAGTTTGAGGATTAGGACTGAAATGAGGAGAAATTTCTTCACCCTGATAGTGATGAATGTGTGGAATTCACTGCCACAGAATATAGTTGAGGTCAAAACATTGTGGGATTTTAAGAAGAAATTAGGTATAGCTCTTGGGGCTAAAGGAATCAAGGGATTTGGAAGGAAGGATGAATCAAAATATTGAATTTGATAATCGCCCACAATCAAAATGAATGATAGACCAGGGTCGAAGAGTTGAATGGCCTACTCCTGCTTCTATTTTCTATGTTTCTATGGCTGGAATTTTACAGCCCCAATGCCAAGAATGAGCAAAGCTTAGAGAATGATGTTCTCTATTGGCCTTGGACGGGATCATATGAACCTGGGGCAGGCATGCTGGTAAAATTCCACCTTATTTCCGAAACCCTGCAGAATGCAGCATGGGAGTGACACGTATCATGGATTTATTCTAAAAAGTGAGAATTTTCTGTCGATGGGACACTAAAGTATTCTTAAAATACACAATTATGTGTTCTCAATGGGACATTCTTGAATGAAATAAATAGGCAATTAGTCTTATGTTTTGAATGCTAAAGCAGGCAGATAACAACAATCCTTTGGGGGCACATGTACAAAATCTAGGTCACCATAACCCATACACTGCGACAGTGCCAAATTCAAATGCCAACTGTGGCACTGACAGATAGCAACTAATCTTTTAAAACAGAAAAAAACCTATCAGACTTCAAAATCTCCCTGCAGTGTCACTCATCGAAGATCTTGTTTACTGACTGGGTTTTGATGCTTCCAAAAAAGTTTAAAAACGTTTCTTCTTCAACAACTTGAGTCAAACTAATCTGATAGGAAAGTGATTGGTCACGGGGTAGGGCACATGTGATCTCATGCATTGAGTAGTTGATATAAAGGACACAGAGAGAGAGAGAGAGAGAGAAAACTGCTGTATTTGGCATTTATTATGGTGAGGGGGATCATTTTTGCACTGGCCTTCGCTCTTGTGGGTAAGTTTATAATTCTTCATGTGTCAGGCCTTGCAGAAAATCTTCATTTGAATGATACCAGGAACTAGAGTTACAAGGACAGAATAGCGGAGCTGAGGTTGTTCTCCTTAGATTCAAGGGAAGGTTTAACAGAGGTGTCCAAAATTATGAAGGGCTCCTGGCCAAGTAATTATAGAGAAACCGTTTCCTCCGAGGATGTGGATTCAGGTCACTTTCTGTGTAGAGTTTGCACAATCTCCTTGTGTCTTTGTGGGTTTTCTCCAGGTGCTCTGGTTTCCTTCCACATCCAAAGATATGTAGATTGGGTGGATTAGCCATGCTAAGTTGCCCCTCAGAGTCAGGGGAATTAGAAAGATAAATACATGGAGTTATGGGGATAGGAACTGGATAGGATTGTTCTCAGTGCAGGCTCGATGGACTGAATGGCCTCTTTTTGTCTTGTAGGGATTCTATGACCCTATGTTTCGAAGTTTCAAAGTTTATTTGTTAGTGTCTCAGGTAGGCTGACATTAACATTGCAAAAAATTTGCTGTGAAAATTCCCTAGTCACTACATTCTGAACCTTGTTTGGACACATTGAGGGAGAATTTAGCATGGCCAGTACGCCTAACCAGCACAACTTTTGACTATGGGAGGAAACCGGAGTACCTGAAGGAAACTCATGCAGACACGGGAGAACATGCAAATTCCACACAGGCAATGATCCAAGCCAGGAATTGAACCTGGGTCCCTGGCACTGTGAGGCAGCAATGGTAACCATTGTGCCACCATGGCACCCTGTGGTTTTAAATCTCAATCTCAACTTGAGATTTATCTCAAATTGGTTTTAAATCTCAATCTCAACTTGAGATTTGGCAAGTTGAGGACACAGATTTAATGTAATTTGCAAAAGAATCAGATTGCAGATGAGGAGGATTTTTTTTTAACACAATGTGTTGTAGGGATCTGGAAAACACTTTTGGACTGAAGGTGGAAGTTCTTCAACAGTAACTTTCAAAAAGAAATCAAATAAAAATTTGAAAAGGAATGAAAGTTGCGGAGCTTTGGAGAAATTGTAGGGTTGTAAAACAAATTGGTTAGCTCTTTCAAAAAGTTAGTATAGGTGTGATGGGCTGAATGTCCTCATGCTGTGTTGTAGGCTTCTAATTTCTATGATCATTTTCAATGCAATTACTGATTCATGCAAGCAAACAAAAAGCAAAATTTTAAAATGACTTTATGAATGATGTACTCTTTTTGATTTTGTGTTCTTTATTTTCCCACAGGGAGCCAGCAATATGGTAAGGATATTTCTCTTCTGGATTTTAAGCAGCTGACAAATGTCATTTTTGGGGTTACTACTGACCATATCCATTCTTAATCTATTACTAACTACCTTTCCTCACAGAGCCTTCTTTCAGTCACAGCAAGACCTACATCTACCAGTATGAAGGAATCGTTCTGTCCGGCCTACATGAAAATGGCTTGGCCAAGGGAGGTCTCAAAATAACCAGCAAAGTTCAGATTAGTTTAATCGATCAGAGGAAACACCTCCTGAAGGTAAGGGATATTTGAACAATGGAAGAATAGTCGGCTGGAATGATTTACATTGTACCAACATTTGTACTAAAAGAGTAAATTCAGAAAGAATGTTCCCAGCGGTGGGGGAATCCAGAACTAGAGGTCATAGTTTGAGGATAAGGGGTAAATCTTTTAGGGCTGAGGTTAGCAAAATGTTCTTCACCCAGAGGGTGGTGAATGTATGGAATTCACTACTGGTGAATGGCACACTGGCACAATGGTCAGCACTACTGCATAGTGACTAGTGTTGGTGAATAAATATCTATAGCACCCACCTCCCAAAAACAAATTTGCAAAGATTCAGGAGAAACAAATCAGTTTAGTCGGAGATCAAGAAAAAAATTAATTGACTCAAATACTGAGAACTGCAATATTAGAGATCAGAATACCTGAGGTAGCAAATTGGCACAGTGGTTTGCACTGCTGCCTCACAGCACCAAGGACCCAGGTTCAATTCTGTCCTCTGGTCACTGTCTGTGTGGCGTTTGCACATTCTCCCCCTGTCTGCGTGGGTTTCCTCCAGGTGTTCTGGTTTCCTCCACAGTTCAAAGATGTGCAAGTTAGGTAGATTGGCCATGCTAAATTGCCCATTACTGTCAGGGGGCTAGGAAGGTAAATAAGTGGGGTTATGTGCATAGAACGTGGGTGAATTGTGCTCGGTGCAAATTTGATGGGCCACATGGTCTCCTTTTGCACTGTAGGATTCGATGATTCTATGAAGCCAGTGCTGATCACGATGCCCTAACTAAACTAAAGAGAAAAACCTTTTGCCCTTCCATGGTCCACATCCCTCTATTCCCTCCCTATTCATGTACCCATCCAGATGCCTCTTAAATGTTGCTAATGTGCCTGCTTCCACCAACCTCAGGCAGTGTGTTCCAGGCATCCACACTCTCTGCTAAAACACTTCCTCTGCACATCTCCCTTAAACTTTCACCCTCTCACCTTGAAACTGTACCCCCTTATAATTGATATTTACAATGGAAAAAAGCCTCTGATTATCCACACTGTCTGTGCCTCTCATAGTTGGTAGATCTCTATCAGATCTCCCCTCAGCCTGTTGAATGTTTTACTCGAAATTCTTTTCTGCCAGCACTTTCGTGCCCAAGTGCGATAACTGAGGTCTCGATGACTACAAATCGTACGATACAATTCTTCTTTAAAACTGTGACTAAAACACTATTGTTAAGAAAGCCCACCAACGCCTCTACTTTCTGAGAAGACTAAGAAAATTTGGCATGTCAGCTGCAGCTTTCACCAACTTTTACAGATGTACCACAGAAGGCATTTTTTTTGGTTGTATCACAGCTTGGTATGGCTCTTATACTGCCCAAGACCACAGGGAACTACAGAATGTAACCCAATCCATCACGCAAAACAGCCTCCCATTTATTGGCGCTATCTACATTTCCCACTGCCTCAGCAAAGCAGCCAGCAAAATTAAGGACCCCACGCATCTCAGGCATTCTCTCTTCTACCTTCTCCCATTGGGAAAATGATACAAAAGCCTGAGGTCACATACCAACCGACTCAAGAACAGCTTCTTCCCTGCTGCTGTCAGACTTTTGAATGGACCTACCTCACACTTAATTGATCTTTCTCTACACCCTAGCCACAACTCTACATTCTGCACTATCTCCTCACCTTCTCTATTAATGGTAATCTTTGCCTGTACAGCATGCAAGAAACAATACTTCTCAATGTATCCCAATAGTAATTAATAATAATAAATCAAATCAAATTAAATCAAAAACTCAGAATTTCATAGATTCTTCCCATACCCAATGACATCTAATTTATAAGCACCCAAAATAATTCCTCCTGAAAATATAGATTGGTTTCTAAAAATTATGAATACTTCTTTTAAAGAGTAATTGTGTTCCCTTCCATCTCCAAGATTATCTCACCTCAAATTCAAGAATACAGCGGGATATGGCCAAATGCTCAATATTTCCCATCTCGGAAGCTGACTCGGAAGCTGAGTGCACAGCTGAGCAAGCCTGTTGAGTTCGAATACAGCCGTGGCCGAGTGGGCAATCTGTACACCAATCCAGACCTGTCTGAAAACATCCTCAACATCCACCGAGGCATCCTGAATATGCTGCAGATCAGTATCAAAAAGTCGCAGAATATTTATGAGTTGCAAGAGGTGCGTCAATTATTTTTTTAAATGGCATCTGCGCTTGAGATGTGGATATCCTTTTCTGGGCCTGTATTTACTCCCCTTCCCTTGTCACCCTTAGCTTGGGTGCCACAATGGTTAACATTGCTGCCTCACAGCACCAGAGATGTGGGTTCAATTCCCAGCTTGGGTCACTGTCTGTGTGGAGTTTGCATTTCTCCCTGTGTTGGTGTGTGTTTCCTCTGAGTGGTCCAGTTTCTTCCCATAGTCTGTAAAACGTACTGGTTAGGTGGATTGACCATGCTAAATTCTCCCTCAGTGCCAATAAGCATATGCAAGAGTGTGGCAATTTGGAGATTCCACAGTAACTTCATTGCAGTACTAATCTAAGCCTGCTTGTAACTAATAAATAAAAAAAACTAAGCTTCTTGAACCAATACCGTGTGTGTGGCCAATCTGCTTTCGCAAAGGTACTTGGTGATGGGTTCCAGGATATTGATCCTGAAGCAATGAAGAAATGTCCCAAGTTGGGATCAGTGTGGGATTTGTAAGGTAGGATTTTACGATCTTGCTTGGGCGACACCAGAAATTCCCGCCCAAGTTCAATGGAGATTTCCGCTGTTAGACTCTCACCCGCGCCGAATCCATGGCGGGCGAGCTGGTAGATTTCCAGCCAGAGAGTTAGCTGGAGGTGACAGTGCTCCCAGTTATCATCCTTCTGGATCCTGGAGTTTACAGGATTAGAAGATGTTGCTGATGAAGCCTTGGCAAGTTGCTGTGGTTTATCCAGTAATTAATATGCGATTTAGCCATAGTGTGCCAGTGGTGGAGGGAGTGGATGTATAATGTATTGTTTGGCTGACAAATAGGCAGCGTGCTCTATCCCAGATGGTAGCAAGTTGCATGGGTGTTTCTGGAGCTGCCTTCATCCAGGCAAGAAGAAAGAATTGCATCATATTTTTGATTTGCACTTTGTACATAAGTATAAAGGCTTGGGGAGTCAAGAGCTGAGTTGGCCATTGTGGAATACCTAGCCTTAGCATTTCTCTAGTCACCACTGAGAAGATAGCAGTAGTGCCTTCTTGCCCTCTGATAGTCTGTGTGCTGTTGGTACTCCCATACTGTTACTAGAAAGGAAATCTCAGGATTTGGACCCTGCGACAATGCAGGAGTGGTGATGTGATTCCAAGTTCTGCAGAATTCCCTGCCCAGTGAAGCAGTTGAGGCTACCTCATTGAATACTTTTAAGGCAAGGCCTGATAAATTTTTGAACAGTAAAGGAATTAAGGGTTATGGTGAGCAGGGGAGTAAGTGGAGTTGAGCCCATGAAACGGTCAGCCATGACCTTATTGATTGGTAGAGGGGCCAAATGTCCTACTCCTGCTCTTAATTCTTATGTTCTTATGAGTTAGGATTGATGTCGCTTTTGAAGACAAACTGAGAGGTGATGGTGTTAACCTTCTCCTTCCAGGGAATGTTTGCTGATTATGTAATGTGACAGAATGTTTGTGATATTTTTTTCCATCTTGGACTGTACATGCACTGATCAAGTTTGCACTTATGCCTAGAATGGAGTAGAAGGAATCTGCCACACGAGCTATGTAATTCAGGAAAATAAGAAGAGTGGAATTGTTACTGTCACAAAATCCAAGGATCTGAACAAGTGCCAGGAGAAAATCTCAGAGAACCAGGGTTCTGCTTATACTCAGCTATGTGAAACCTGCCAGATGGTAAATACACAGATTATGTTTCTAGTTGCAAAATATCCGATAAGCCGAGAAATTGGATAAATATTTACAACATTTAAATGATCATTGGTAATAGCTCGATGGGAAACCCTTCTTGCCTCCTGACTCAGGTGGTTGTATATTCAAGTCCTGTTCCAAAGACTTTTTGTCAATTTATTCAAGGACCATAGTCTTCATTGGCGAGACCAGCATTCAATGTCCATCCCGCTGACACAGTGGTCAGCACTGCTACTTCACAGTGCCAGGAATCCAGATTGAATTCCCGACTTAGGTGGCTGTGTGGAGTTTGCACATTCTCCCCGTGTCTGCATGGGTTTCCTCCAGGTGCTCCGATTTCCTCCCACAATCCAAAGATGTGGAGTTTAAGTTGATTGGCCATGCTAAATTGCCCCTCAGTGTCCGAAGGTGTGTAAATTAAGGGGTTAATTGGGTAAATACGTAAAGTTATAGGGATAAGACCTGGGTGAGATGTTTATGGAAACAGGCCCTTCAGCCCAACTTGTATATGCCGACCTTTTTTTTAACCACTAAGCTAATCCTAATTGCCTATGTTTGGCCCACATCCCTCTATACCCATCTTACCCATATAAATGTATAAATGCTTTTTAAAATATAAAATTGTACCCACCTCTACTACTATCTCTGGTGACTTGTTCCAGATGCTCACCACTCTCCAGACCTTTTTGTATCTCTTCTCCTCACCTTAAACTTATGCTCTCTATCTTTTAGGAAAAGATATTGACTATCTAGCTGATCTATGCCACTCATTATTTTATAGATCCCTACAAGATCACCCCTGAGCCTCATATATTCCAGAGAAAAAAGTCTCAGTCTATCCAGCCTCTCCTTATAAGTCAAATCATCAAGTCTCAGTAGCATCCCAGTAAATCTTTTCTACTCTCTTTCTAGTTTAATAGTGGTGCAATGAAATGAAATAGTGGGTATAGAAAGATGAAATATTGTGTACCAATTTACATTTGTACATTAAAATGTTATCTCTGTACTGCAGTGAATATGAAAGGATTGAACAGGGTTTTCAGTTGTGGAAATGCTTTCTTAACATCTTTTTCAAGTTCTTGGATATATTCCAGGAAGCTTTGTCAGCTCCAGCCGCTCCCGCTTGTTCTAACCGGCCCTCTCTCCCTCTCTCTCGTTTTGCAAATTATCCATCCTTTTCAATTTACTGGTACCGTTACAATCCACTCTCCCGTTTTTCTTCTCTATTCTCCTAAGCGACATGGAAGCACAGTGGGTGGCACAGTGGTTAGCATTGCTGCTTCACAGATCCAGGCACCTGGGTTGAATGCCCACTTGGGTTACTGTCTGTGTGGAGTTTGCACATTCTCCTCGTGTCTGCATGGGTTTCCTCCAGATGCTCCGATTTCCTCCCACAATCCAAAGATGAGCAGGTTAGGTTGATTGGCCATGCTAAAATTGCCCTTAGTGTCCTTAGACTTGAGTTAGAGAGATTAGTAGGTAAATATGTAGGTATATGGGGACAAGGCCTGGATAGGATTGTGGTAGGTGCAAATTCAATGGGCTGAATGGTCTTTTTCTGCACTGTAGGATTTCTATGATTTCCTTCTTCATCCTCACTCCATCAGCATTAAAATTAGATGGATGATTCCACAATGCGATGCATGTAAATGCTCGTAAGGCGCAATTCCCAGAACAAAGAGTTCTCTTGATGCCTGGAAATAATTATTCATAGAACATAGAACACTGCAGCACAAAGAGGCCCTTTGGCTCACAAGTTGCGCCGATCATACCTACTAGGTCATAGAACTATCTGTAACTCCCAATCCCATTTCATCCCATGTACTCATCCAAAAGTTTCTTAAAAGACCCCAGCGAGTTCGCCTCCACCACCACTGACGGCAGCCAATTCCACTCACTCACCACCATCTGAGTGAAAAACTTACTCCTGACATCTCCTCTGTCCTTGCTGCCCAGCACCTTAAACCTGTGTCCTCTCGTAGCAACCATTTCAGCTTTGGGAAATAGCCTCCGAGAATCCACCCTATCTATTCCTCTCAACATTTTATAAACCTCTATCAGGTCGCCTCTCAACCTTTGTCTCTCCAGGGAGAAGAGACCAAGCTTCCTCAACCTATTTTCATAAGGCATGCCCCCCAATCCAGGCAACATCCTTGTAAATCTCCTCTGCACCCTCTCAACAGCTCCCTTCTCAAATCACCAAAAAAAATTGATTAGGTTATTTTGTGAACAATTGCTGTGCATTCCTGCCTCCCAACATTATACCTTTGTCTACATGTCAAAAATAATTCATCGATATTAGGTCTCAATGGGAGGGAGGAGAGGCAACGGCATAGTGGTGCTATCGCTAAACTGTTAATCTGAAACTCAGCTAATGTTCTGGGGATCTGGGTTTGAATCTCTGACAGAGCAGGTGGTGGAATTTGAATTCAATTTTTAAAAAAATCTGGGATTAAGAATCAACTGATGACCATGAAACCATTGTCAATTGTTGGAAAAATCCATCTAGTTCACTAATGTCTTCTGAGGAAGGAAATCTGCTGTCCAGAATGGTACACAGTATTCCAAGTGTGGCCATACCGATGTCTTGTACAACTTCAACAAGATGTCCCAACTCCAGTATTCAATGTTCTGATCAATTAAATCAAGCATGCTGAATGCCTTCTTCACCATTCTGTCCACTTATGACTCCACTTTCAAGGAACTATCAAAGCATACCCCTAGATCTCTGTTCTGTAACTCTCTCCAAATGCCACATCATTAACTGAGTAAGTTGTGCCCTATTTCAATCCACCAAAATGCATCACCTCACATTTATCTAAATTAATCTCTATCTGCCATTCATCAGCCCACTGGCCCCAATTGATCAAGATCCTGTTGCAATGCAAGATAACCTTCTTCACTGTCCTCTATGCCACCAATCTTGGTGTCATCTGCAAACTTACTAACTATGCCTCTTATATTCTCATCAAAATCATTAATATAAATGACAAATAACAGTGGACCCAGCATCAATTCTTGGGGCAGACTGCTGGTCACAGGTCTCCAGTTTGGAAAAACAAATCTCTACAACCATCCTCTGTCTTTTGTCAGCAAGCTCATTTTGTATCCATTTAGTTACCTCACCCTGGATCCTGGGAGTTTTTATCTTATGCAACAACTTACCATGTGGTACCTTGCCAAAGGCTTTGCTAAAGTCCATGTAGACAACATCAACTACACTGCCCTCATCTACCTTCTTGGGTTCCCCTTCAAAAAACTCAATCAAATTTGTGAGACATGATTTTCCACTCACAAAGCCATGCTGACTTTCCTAAATCAGCCCTCGATATGGGAAGTGGATGTCAGTAACTCCCGTATCCCGCTAATGAAAAATAGTGGAGGATGCAATAAAAATGCAGATTTCCTTGAAGCAGAATCTGAAATTCTTCATGTCCCTCAGTCTCCCTTTTCTTCAAAAATCTGCAGTCTTTAAACCTATGTTTAGCATCATCTAAACACGTACTCTGTTTGATGTACCTCTCCTCTTAAACAATGTAGCCTCCTGCACTATGAGTACTGATCCATTTCCCCTTGGTTTATCCATAGGGAAATAATTAAGCATTTCACACCTCTTAGCAAGGCTGCCTCACAGTGCCAGGTACCCAGGTTGAACTCTGGCCTCGGGTTTAGTGTGGAGTTTGCACATTCTTCCATGTCTGCGTGCGTTTCCTCCCAAACTCCAAAGATAATTTAGGTACAGCATCACTGAATCATAGAATCCCTACAGTGTAGCAGGAGAGCATTCAGCCCATAGAGCCTACACTGACAACAATGCCACCCAGGAACTATCCCCACAACCCAATGTATTTACCCTAATCCCCCTGACACTAAGGGGCAATTTAACATGTTCTATCAACCTAACCTGCACATCTTAGGAGGATTGACTACATTGCCCCTTAGTGTCAGGAGAATTAGCGGGATAAATACATGGGGTTACGGGGAAAGGACCTGTTGGTGCAGACTCAATGGACTGAATGGCCTCCTTCTATAATTCTATGCCTAAACACTTTCAATGAGCTAGACTTTTCCTCCTGCATTCTCATCACCCTCTAGCATAACAATGAAAGTGATCCTTTCTTATATATTTCTGCATGAAATTCATTGATTGGGTTTAATGGTTTAAAACAGGTGATAAGGAATAGGCAGTCCATGTTACTGTCCTGATTTTTTAAAATCACATTGAAGTCAATGTACGTAAACTTTATGGAGTCGCATCAAGTCTAAATTTAGTCACAGCCATGGTTTACTTTTTCAAAAGTTTTTCTGTAGTCTTCAGATTAACCTCAAGTTGCTGAGGCAATGGACAATGGAGGCAATTAATTGCTACATGTAAAGGTTCCCAATGTGATTTCTACTTTCCAGTTAGACTTGTGTCGATGGAAAGAGATTTAAGAAAAGGCAACAATATTCAGACAGCTTCTGTTTTCTTCTGATGCAGAAAGGTAAGAATCTGCGCAGTTTCTCCACCTACTCGTACGCCATCAAACTTATAGAAAGTGAGCCGATAATTATCGAAGTGGTCAGTAAAGAGACACATCAGTTCACACCGTTCAATGAACTTGATGGTGCGGCAAGCACAGAATCCAGGTAAGTGCTCTTTTTGAGTTTACATAGAGTTCCAAACCTTGCCTGAGTATAATCAATTCTTTCCCTGCAGGTTATTTATCTGCTGGTTACCTGGGATGCAGTATTTAAGCTATAAGGAGAGACTGGATAGGTTTGGATTGTTTTCTGTGGCGCAGAGTAGACTGGGGTGGGGGGGACATGATTGAGGTGTACAAGATTATGAGGGGTATAGACATTGGGAATAGGAAGCAGCTGTTCCCCTTAGTCAAGGAGGTCAATCACGAGGGGGCACAGTTTTAGGGTGAGAAGATCCAGCACGGAATTGATGAAGAAATTCACTCAAAGGGTCTTGGGAATCTGCCCAGGAAGGCTGGAAACCTTAAAATCTTTAAAGAGTATTTGGATGAGCAGTTGAAATATAACATTCAAGGATATGAGACAAGTGCTGGATTAAGAGATTAGAATATAGCAAAACTACAGCAAAAACAGGCCCTTCGGCCCACAAGTTGCACCGATCATATCTCTACCTACTAGGCTTACCTATAACCGTCAATCTTACTAAGTTTCATGCACTCATCCAGAAGTCTCTTAAAACATCTCAATGAATTTGCCCCCACCACCACCGATGGCAGCCGATTCCACTCACCCACCACTCTCTGATTGAAAAACTTACCCCTGACATCTCCTCTGTACCTACTTCCCAGCACCCTAAACCAGATTCCACATTAACATGACTTTAATGTGAGTTATACTCAGTGCAGGCTTGATGGGCTGAAGGGCCTTTTGTGCGACTCAATGACAATAGAGGAATTTTCCCATCCCACTGCCACAGAAGGTGTAGTGGGTGGGGAGTGTGCAGACTATGGAATAGTCTGTTGAACTCAGGCAGGATTTTCTAGTTTTGGGGCAAGTGTGGTCAAAAAAATCCCACCTTATGGCTCTATGGTTGAGTTTTTGCTCCACCACTTTCTTTCCTGAAGACATCACTTCCATGCTGTGTTACATCAGGTAGCCTCTGGAACTTAACAAAATAGCTATTTTTTAGGATGGCACAGTGGTTAACACTGCTGCTTCACAGCACCAGGGACCTGGATTCGATTTCCCAACTTGAGTCACTGTCTGTGTGGAATCTGCATGTTCTTCCCATGTCAGCGTGGGTTTCCTCTGCATACTCCGATTTCCTCCCACAGTCTGAAAGATGTGCTGGTTCGGTGCATTGACTGAATAGGCACTGGTGTGTGGTGACTAGGGGAATTTCACTGTAACTTCATTGCAGTGTTAATGTAAGCCTTACTTGTGACAATAATAAATAAACTTTTTCTTCCTCCTTGGATCTCGAGAATGAGTTCAGGAAGCTTTTTCATGCTCACACCTGGAGCTGTCCTTACCTCCACCCACCCTGAGCAGTAATCTTGCTTGCTATTGTGTTGTGCGTTATTCTGTGGAAGATTATTATAAAAAAAGCCCAGAAGCAAAAATCTCACTCCGACCCATTCGCCAACTCTCCTTAACTTTCATGTGGGTGGCATGATAGCACCGTGGTTTGCATTGTTGCCTCACAGTGCCAGGTACCCGGGTTCAATTCCTGGTTTGGGTCACTGTCTGTGCGAATCTACATGTTCCGTCAGTGTCTGCAAGTTTTTTCTCCGGGTGCTGCTTCAGTTCCCTCTCATAGTCTGAAGGGCATGGTGATTAGGTACATTAGCCATACTAAATTTTCCCTCAGTGTACCCAAAAAGATGCCAGAGTGTGGCAACTGGGTACTTTCACAGTAGCTTCAGTGCAGTAAGCCTGCATGTGACAATAATAAATAAATAAAACGTGCCAAGATCAGTTTTAGCACCTTGTGCAATCAGCCTGGATGTTATGCTGAATCTTTATAAATCACTGGTTTGCTGTGTTGTGCCTAGTTGCAGGCAGCATGCTTTGGGAAGAATGGCACAGTTATGTAAAGAGTGCAGAGGAGGTTTACGAGCACACTGTGTGTTTTAGAACGCTTTTTTCCTGCTGTGAATACCGGGTTGCATTGTGAACTACACTTTCTCAGACGGGGTTATGTGGATAATCCTGGAAATTTGCCTTGTTTAGCAATGAGGTTCTATTCAATGTGCTGGATGTAAATGATTGTAAGGTGCAATTCTCAGAACAGAGCGTTCTCACAATACCCTCATCAAAATCACCAAAAATAAATAATGATCAGGTCATTGTCTTTTGTGAGCATTTGCTATGCACAAACTGGCATTTCTGTTTCCCTACATTATACTTCATCAATACAACAAAAGGAGTTCATTGATGTTAAGACCCAGGTTCGATTCTAGCCTCGGGTCACTATTTTGAGGGCTAAAAATCTTGTACATTATCTCCTCCAAAAATTATTAATGAATATCCTGAAGTGATCTTTCAAATGATGGGTGAGTGCTAATGTTTTAGACACTCCTCTCTCTCTGTGCCTGTGTGGGTTCCCTCTGGGGGCTCTGGTTTTGTGCAGATTAGATTGATTGGACATGCTGTATTGCCCCTTGGTGTCAGGGGATTGAGCAGGGTAAATTCATGGGCTTACAAGGGTAGGGCCTAGATGGGATCATTGTCAGTGCAGACTCGATGGGGCAAATGGCCTTTTTTTGCATTGTAAGGATTCTATGATCCATGATGAAGATGCAATAGGGGAAAAGTCCTGATGAAAAGTGCAATAGAAATGCAGATTTCTGCGAAACAGAATCTGAAATTCTTCACGTCCCTCGATCTCTCAGTCATAACATCAACTCAATGCTTCCTATCCGTTGGTGCACATCTCGGACTGTTGAGTTGGCTGATCAGCCATGGTAGTGAATGATGTGGAGTTGCCGCCATTGGACTGGGGTAGGCACAGTAAGATGTCTCACAACATCAGGTTAAAGACCAACAGGTTTATTTGGTGTTGTGAGACTACTTAATATGATAGTGAATGGTGTTCAAGCTCAAAGGGCCGAATAGCCTGCTCCTGCTCCTATTATCTATGTTTCTAGGTTTGATGTTCTGTACCTTTTGTTTTGGAAATTAGGCAGCACCTTGTCTTCTTGGAGAGCAAAAGTCAGTCGACACCGAGTCCAATCGAGCATCTGGATAGGCGGGGAACCCTGAAATACCAGTTTTCCAATGAACTGCTGCAGTTCCCAATGCAACTGGTCAAACCTTCAAGTAATGACACTAATAAGGTACATCCGACTCTCAATCCTGTGTCAATGTAGGATATTTGTACTTTTATCATAGGTGAGATGGAATCCCTCGTGCAATGTCAGAATCCAGGCACGTTTTCACTCCATACGTGTTTGCTGCAGGTTTAGCTGAGTTTGTTTCACAAAAACTCTTTTTCATTTGTAAGTCTGCGATCCACATCCTAACAATCTCCAAGACCCATTCCCTGCTTCACTCTTTTCCAGTCCCACAACAGCAACTAAGGATGGGCAATAAATGCTGGCCAGCCAGTGACGCTTTTGTCCCACAAATTAATAAAAAGAATGCAGCACATGTCTCCCTCCTCAGCAATTTTCAAGTTTTATATTACTAAGCCATGCCAAAATGAATGAGCAGAAAAAAATTCAAAGAATAATTTCAATGCAGAGGGAGACCATTCGGCCCTTTATGTCTACACTGGCTCTCCAAATGAGCATCATGACTTAGTGCCATTTCCCTACTCCTTCCCTGTACCCGTACACGTTGTTTCTATTCAAATAATCATCTAATGCCCTCTTGAATGCCTTGATTGAACCTGCCTCCACCATACTTCCAAACACCAACCTCTCACTGTATGAAAAAGGTACTATCTCACATCATATTTGTTTCTTTTCAAATCACTTTAAATCTGTCCTCTCTTGTTTTTGATTCTTTTACAAGTGGGGTAAATTTCTTTCTGTCTTCCCTGTCAGGTCCTGTCATGATTTTGAATATCTGTGTCGAATCTTCTCTTAGTTTTTTTTTGCCCCAAATGCAACTATCCTCTCCATAGCTGAACTTTCTCATCCCTGGAACCAATCTTCTGCACTCTCCCCAGTGTGTTCACATCCATCCTACAGTATGGTGCCCATGTACACCTGTTAATGAAGCTCAGACTGCTTTATGCTTGATGAAATGCTCTTTTCAACTGTCCTGCCACCTTCAATGATCTCTGCACATGTACACCCAGATCCCTCTGCTCCTATACCCACTTCAGAATTTTAACCTTTCTTTCCTATTGTCCCTCTATGTTCATCTCACCAAAATGCATCATCTGACACTTCTCTACATTGAACTTCACATCATGCATATATGTGCCCACTCTTCCAACTTTTCTTAGTCCTTTTGAAATTTTACACTGTCCTCTTCACAGGTGACAATGCAGTAGATTGGGTTGTGTACAGGGAGAATGTGCAAACTCCTCATAGACAGTGACCCAAGGCCAGAATCAAACCGAGTCTCTGGTGCTGTGAGGCATCAGTGCAACCACTGTGCCACCGAAGTTCTTCTAGTTTTAAATCTATTAGCTTACAATCTATACCTGTGACTTCTTGTTCCAGAGTGCCCCATAAGGGGAAATGTTTGGTCTACATTTACTTTATCAATATCTATTAAAGTTTTATATATCTCAATCAAATCCTCTCTCATCCTCTAAACTCCAGCAGGTATAAACCACTAGAGAGGGAGGCAGGAGAGGGAATTCCCTTCCGACAACTTGTGCCTGTAATGGTTTATTTGTTACTAAGGTTCTTTTAACTTCAGAAAATAGTTTCCAAACTCGATTTGATTTGGTTTGATTTATTATTATTGTCACATTTATTAACATACCGTGAGAAGTATTGTTTCTTGTGCTAAACAGACAAAACATAGTGTTCATAGCGAAGGAAAGGAGAGAGTGCAGAATGTATTGTTACAGTCACTGCCAGGGTGTAGAAAGAGATCAACTTAGTGTGAGGTAGATCCATTCAAAAATCTGACAGCAGCAGTGAAGAAGCTGTTCTTGTGTCGGTTGGTACGTGACCTTAGACTTTTGTATCTTTTTCCTGATGGAAGAAGGTAGAAGAGAGAATGTCCGGGGTGCGTGAGGTCTTTAATTACACTGGCTGCTTTGCCGAGGCAGTGGAAAGTGGATAGAGTCAATGGATGGGAAGTTTGGGGAACTCAGCAACTGTGTAAAGGAGGTTTCTGTTCCAAAGCCTTCTGGCAAAGTGCAGTCCAGTTCATCTTACCGTGCAAGAGGGCAGCTGGGAACTTTGGCAACAGTGAAGCTTCAGGGATTCCTGCCTTGCAGTCTGCCTGAAGCTATGAACAGAAAAGTACAATAACCTCCAAATCCCAAAGGTTTAACATGAATTTGACATGTAATAGTAATGGCCAGAATAAAGGGTTGACCACTGAGAAACAAACAACAGGATGATCAATGAGTTTCTGTTCAAAATGTAATTTCTGTATATTACTTTACTTGCAGATGGATCAATACTTAAAATGAAAGAAATGATAAATATTGTACCTAAAATTAGTTTTCTAAAGATTGTTGACATGGGGAAATGATTTGTTTGGCAATTTCCAACACATGGCAAATGACACTTCTCCGATCCCAGAATCTTAGTTCTTCAGCCACATGCAAGAACCTTTACTGCGGGATACTACCAGAATAGGCACAGAGGGTCAAATTTTCCTACCTTGCTCACAGCTGAGATTCTCCAGTCCCGCTGCAGTGAACGGAGATTTGGCTGAGCGCTGAATTCTCCTGTTCTCGCTGGCAGCTGCAGTGAGACACAAATGGCCGGAGAAATGTCAACATTTCTGTCATCACAGGTCTTGTGACTTGTACCTGCGCCCAGAGTCTTCTTCATTCTAGAACAAAGGGTCCAACCTGTTCAGTTAGTGTCTGCTGCTGTACCAGTCAAGGGGTCAAGAGCAACTCTCGGTCATCCACCAGTTTCAACTCTTCCAAAAGTAGATCATTGAGATTCAATTGTAATGCCCGAGAGATTGAGAATCGCGATGTGGCTGCAAATCCAACCATTTCCACGAACAAGAAAATTCCGACCTAAGTGAATACACCTCGGAACATAGGATCATGGGAATTATGAGAGGAAGTAGTCCAGTTCGATTCAGAAATCCTACAGTACAGAATGTGGTTATTTGGCTCATCGAATCTGCACCAACCACAATTCCAACTGGGCCCTATCTCCATAACCCCATGCATTTACCTAAGCCAGTCCTCCTGAATCGAATTTAGCTTGGCCAATCAACCGAACCCCCACATCCTTGGAGTGTGGGAGGAAACTGGAGGAAACTGACTCAAACAAAGGGTAAACTTCACACTGATAGCCACCCAAGCCGGGATTGGAATGCAGGTCTCTGACATTGTGAGGCAGTAGTGCTAACCACTGTGCCACTGTGGTCCTTGATTAGTTTATGAAGTGTGTGATCATAAAGTCATACAGAGTCATAGGGTGAAATTTTCCCGTCCTGTCCACCGCGGGAATCATAGAGGACGGAGGGGTAGATCCTGCAAAAGTCCATTGACCTCCGGTGGGTTTTCCCAGCCTTGGGGCGAGCACAATCAGAAAATCCCACCTGTAGAGCCAAACATCACGGAATTCTCCCTCCGCATACCCCGAACTGTAGTTCAGCGTCTGGGGGACCTCCCCACAAAAATTCCATTGCAGTGTTAATGCAAGCATCCTTGTGAGGAATAAATTAATTTTAATAACTTGGTTGCCCTGCAGCTCCCAGTTCTGGACTACAGAATGCCATGCGGGGCCAGGGCAGTTATGGCCTTTCAGCCCATTCAGTCTGCACCATCAGTAACTCCCATGAAAGATCCACTAATCCCATTTTCCTGCACTTGTCCCATATCCTTGAATGGTAAGATATTTCAAGTGCTCATCGAAATATCTCTGATCAGTCTCCATAGAGTTGAGCTTTGTGTGAAGTATCATACATAGTCCGTTTCTCCCTGCACGCATTTGTTACACCACCAAATATCTGGTGCACCTGCATTTTGCTTCTTCCAGTCTCACAGATGGTTGTGCAGTTACCTCCAAGACCCAACTTCCTGCCTGCATCAAAGGACAGTCTAGCAGGTCACAGCGAGAAAGTTTTCAGCTTAATTCTAAGGCACCCCAGCAGCAAATTCCACCGAACCTCTCAGATAATTCTCACACCACCTGCATGCCAACAGCGTGCAAACTCATATGTCCTTGATTTGTCTCCATAGATTGCCACAACATTGGAAAATCTGGTTCAGATGAACCAAGAGAGGGCTCATCCTGACGCTCCGCAGAATTTCCTGCAGCTCATTCAGCTCCTACGCTCAGCAACTTTGGAAAACCTTCAAAGCATTTGGAAAACCAGTGCAACCACATTAGATCACAGGTAATTACGAAGGGTGGGGGCTGGTGGGGTGGTTTGGGGCAATGGGAGCACTGGAGATTAATTAACCATCTTAATGCATCTTGGTTATTATTCAATACACTTGCAGAAGCTTTCTCATGATTGTTTTCTTTCTTATTCTTTCTTGGAATGTGAGCATTGCTGACTGGGCCAGCATTTGTTGCCCATCCTTAATTGCCCTTGAACTGGGCCATTTCAAAAGGGTATATTTAATTACCAAGCCTCCACTGCTCTCTGGGGAAGTGAATTGCACAGACCAACAATCATAAGACCATAAGAAATAGAAGCAGAATTAGGCCACTCAGCCCATCGAGTCTGCTCCTCCATTCAATGATGGCTGATATTTTTCTCATCCCCATTTTCTTGCTTATTACCCATAACCCCTGATCCCTTTATTAATCAAGAACCTATCTATCTTTGTCTTAAAGACACTCAATGACCTGGCCTCCACAGCCTTCTGCGGCAAAGAGTTGCACAGATTCACCATCCCCTGGCTGAAGAAATTCTTCTCAATTCTGTTTTAAAGGATTGTCCATTCAGCCTGAAGTTGTGCCCTCTGGTTCTAGTTTTTTCCCACTAGCAGAAACATCCTCTCCACATCCATTTTATCCAAGCCCTTGCATATTCTGTAAGTTTCAATAAGATTCCCCCCTCATCCTTGTAAAATCCAACAAGTAGAGACCCAGAGTCCTCAACCATTCCTCATAAGTCAATCTCTCCATTCTAGGGATCATTCTTGTGAACCTCAGGAAGAAAATGGATATGTACTCATCTGAGGGAGGATGCAACACAGATTTACTGGAACTTTAATAGATGGTTAAATTATGAGGATATAAGAACATGGGATTTAGGAGTGGGAGTTGGTCATTCAACCCTCTGAGCCCATTCCACCATTTAACATGATCATGGCTGACCTTATCATGATCTCAATTTTACTTCCCTGCCTGCTCTTCACAGTCCTTTACCCCACTTTTCATCAGAAACATATCTATCTCTGTCGTGAATCTGCTGATTGAATCTGCCTCCACTGCACTCTGGGGCAGTGAGTCCCACAGATTCACAACTCTCTGAGGGAAGTAGTTTCTCCTCAACTAGTTTTGAACCTACTTCCTCTTTATCAATGATCTCCTGCTCCAGACTATCCCATAAGGTGGAATATTTGATCAACATCCATCTTATCAATCCCCTTTAGAATTTTATATACTTCAATCAGATTGTCACTTATTTTTCTGGACTCCAGCGAATACAAGCCCAAGCTATTCAACCTCTCCTCCTACAGCAGCCTTTAAATCCCTGGAATCAATCTGGTAAACCTTCAGTGAACTGTCTCCAATGCCACCACATCTTTTCTCAAATAAGGAGACCAAAACTGGACCCAGTACTCCAGGTGTGGTCTCACCAATGCATTATACAATTGTAACGGGTTGAAAGGATTGCATAGGCTCGGCATATATGGAAATATAGAAGATTAAGTGATCTGATTGAGATATTGGGCGTGGAGAGGATGTTCCCATGAGTAGGAAAAACTAGGACCAGAGGGTGCAACCTCAGGCTAAAGGGACCATCCTTTAAAACAGAGATGGGGAGGAATTTCTTTCGCCAGAGAGTGATGAATCTGTGGAACTCTTTGCCATAGAAGGAGGCCAGGTTATTGAGTGTCTTCAAGACAGAGATAGATAGGTTCTTGATTAATAAGGAGATCAGGCAGGAGAATGGGGGTGAGAAAAATATTGGCCACAGTTGAATAGCAGGGCAGACTCGATGAGCCAAGTGGCTCAATTCTGCTCCTGTGTCTTACAATCTTATGTTTAAGATAACTTCACAGTTGATAGGATATGCACTATTTGATGGGGAATGACTGTACAATGTTATCAATTCAGTCAATGGAGCAAGCTACAACTACATAGAACATTACAGCGCAGTACAGGCCCTTTGGCCCTCGATGTTGCACCGACCAGTGGAACCAATCTAATGACCTTCTAATCTAAACTATTCCAATGTTATCCATATGCCTATCCACTGACCATTTGAATGTCCTTAAAGTTGGCAAGTCCACAACTGCTGCAGGTAGGGCATTCTATGTCCTCACTACCCTCTGAGTGAAGAACCTACCTCTGACATCCATCCTGTAATTATCACCCCTCAATTTAAAGTTATGTTCCCTTGTGTTAGCCATCACCATCCAAGGGAAAAGGCTTTCACCGTCCATCCTATCTAATCCTCTAATCATCTTGTATGCCTCTATTAAGTCACCTCTTAACCTTCTTCTCTCTAACGAAAACAACTTCAAGTCCCTCATTCTTTTCTCATAAGACCTTCCCACCATAGCAGGCAACATCCTGGTAAACCTCCTCTACACCCCTTCCAATGCTTCCACATCCTTTAGTGAGTGGAATCGGCTACCATCGGTGGTGGGAGAGGCAAACTCGCTAGGGTCTTTTAAAAGACTTCTGGATGAGTACATGTGATTTAATGGGATTGAGAATTATAGATAGTTCTATGGCCTGGTAGGTATGGATATGATTGGTGCAACTTGTCAGCCGAAGGGCCTGTTTGTGCTGTAATGTTCTATGTTCTTTGATCTATGTTCTATCCTTCTTATAATGCGGCGACTAGAACTATATGCAATATTCCAAGTGTGGCCGCACCAGAGTTTTGTACAGCTGCAACATGATCTCACAGCTTCGAAATTCAATCCTTCTACCAATAAAAGCTAATTTCAATTGGCCATGCCTATGAACTCATTGACCCAATTGGTGTATTGCACCCGTTACCTCTGTGAAGACTTTCCCCAAACTTCATTGGCAGAATTATTGATCTTTTCTAACAATTTTCACAGCAGAGAAAAGAAGTGTAGAAAATGTTAGAAAGCAAATTCAAATGAAATCAAGGAGAGTAAATGACGGCACAGTGGTGAGAACCTCTGCTTCGCAGCGCCAGGGACCCGGGTTCAATTCTGGCCTTGGGTCACTCCCTGTGCGGAATCTGCACGTTCTCCCCGTGTCTGCGTAGGTTTCTTCCAGATGCTCCTGTTTCTTCCCATAGTCTGACAGATGTGAAGGTTCGGTGGATTGGGCATGTTAAAGTGCTCCTTACTGTCCCAGGATGTGTAAGTGCAACGTAGGGTAGCGCGGAAGGGAGGGCCTGGGTAGGATGCTCTTTCGGAGAGTTGATGCAGACTCGATGGGTTAAATGGCCTCCTTCTGCACCGTAGAGGTTCATTTGTTCAATAATACATAAAGAGAAACTATTTCCTCTGGTGGGGAGAATTTAGAAAGAGTGCACATAACCTTAAAATGTGGAATAGAAAAATTACAGTAGAAAAGGAGCTAATTTTGGGGTCATCTCTGACACTAAGAATAACGACAATCTGAAATTTTTTATCTTAAAAAAAAAGCTGGTGAGGCTGGTGGCAAATTGGAAAATCCAATTTGATTGACCGATTTTGTTCGGCAGGGATTTTAGGGAATATGGAGACAATGTAGGTAAATGGACTTACAGCATAGTCTAGTCTAAGCGATGGCCTCATGGTAATATCATTAGACTTTTAATTCAGAAGCTCAGCAAATGTTCTGGAGATCTGAGTTTGAATCCCACCATGGCAAATGGTGGAATTTGGGTTCAATAAAACTCTGGGATTAAGAATTTACTGATGACTATGAAGTCATTGCCAATTGTCAGAAAAACACATCTGGTTCACTAATGTCCATTTGGAAAGGAAATCTGGATCCTTATCTACACGTGACTCCAGCCTCACAGCAATATAGTTGACTCTCAACTGCCCTCTGAAATAGAACATAGAGCATTACAGCACAGAACAGGCCCTTCGGCCTTCAATGTTGCGCCGACCAATATAAAAAGCAATGCCCCTCCAAACTAAACCATTCCCTTCTCTTCCATATACTTATCAACTAACCTCTTAAACGCCACCAAACTTGGCGCATCTACAACCGCTGCAGGCAGGGCATTCCACTCCCGAACCACCCTTTGGGTAAAGAACCTACCTCTGATATCCGTCCTATAACTATCACCCCTTAATTTAAGCTGTGTCCCCTCGTGCTAGCTTTCTCCATCCTAGGAAAAAGGCTATCACTGTCCACCCTATCTAAACCTCTAATCATCTTATATGCTTCAATAAGATCCCCTCTTAGCCGCCTCCTTTCTAACGAAAACAACCTCAAATCCTTCAACCTCTCTTCATAGGACCTGCCCTCCATACCAGGCAACATCCTGGTAAACCTCCTCTGTACCCTCTCCAATGCCTCCACATCTTTCTTATAATGTGGGGACCAGAACTGCACACAATACTCCAAGTGCGGCCGCACTAGAGTTTTGTACAGTTGCAACATGACGTTGCGGCTCCGAAATTCAATCCCTCTACCAATAAAAGCCAAGACTCCATATGCCTTCCTAACAACCTTCTCGACCTGACTGCCTACTTTCAGGGATCTATGCACATACACACCAAGATCCCTCTGTTCATCTAGACTACTAAGAATCCTACCATTTGCCCTATACTCTACACATTTATTATTTCTGCCATAGTGCATTACCTCACACTTTTCCACATTAAACTCCATTTGCCACCCCTCGGCCCAGCTCTGCAACTTGTCCAAGTCCCTCTGCAAACTATAACACCCCTCTTCACTATCTACCACTCCACCGACTTTAGTGTCATCTGCAAATTTACTAATCCAAAATGGCATAGCAAACCGCTCAGTTCAAGGGTGATGAGGGATGGGCAATAAGTGATGGTCAGCCAGTGACACCCATGTCCTGTGAATGAATGAAAAAGAAGTCATAAGGTGGGATTTTGTGGCTATGTTCGTCCCAGAAACCATAAAATCCCACTTGGAGTCAACGGACCTTTCCATTGTCCATCCCTCACCCGATTCGTGTTGTGGGTGGGGCAGTAAAATTCCAACCGTAAACTCTGGGAATGGTGGAATGGGCTCAAGGGGCTGAATGGCCTTTTCCTATTCTTACGTTCTCAATGTTTATTTTTTGCTGTGTAACTAGGCGTTGGATATGGGATACCTTACCGACTGCAGCAACCACAGAAGCAATTCAATTCATCCAAACTAAAGTTGAGCAGAGGGCCCTTACACAGCCAGAAGCGGCCAAGGCTCTGATTTTTGTGCTACATTCCATCAAAGCCGATTGCCACGGTGTGGATAATGCAACGGTATGTCCTCACACCTCCTGGCATATCGTGATGTGCTTAGTAGAATAAGGTGCCAAAGAGGTATGTGTGCAGTTTATCTTGTTCATGTAAAATTCTCTAGCTGCTCTTTGCACAGCCTCTCTTCGTGTCCTGGTCTGCTTCTCAACCACCTGTCATGACGTAGAGATGCTGGCGTTGGACTAGGGTAAACACAGTAAGAGGTCTGACCACATCAGTTTTAAGTCTAACCGATTTATTTGATAGTAAACTCGCAAGCCTATAATAGCCGAAAGCTTGCGAGTTTACTATCAAATAAATCGATTGGATTTAACACTGGTGTCCTCAGACCTCTTACTGTGCTCAACCACCTGACCAGGCATTCACTCCTGTTTATATAGCGAAATGCACCAGCCAATTCATGCACAGCAAGATCCCAGGAGAAACCATGTCTTCAGGCTTCTAGGCTGTAAGCTTTGAAAATTACTCTCCAGCTTGTGATCCCCTTTACGACATATGGAGCATAGAACATAGAACATTACAGCACAGCACAGACCCTTCAGCCCTCGATGTTGTGCCAAGCTTTGTCTGAACCCAAGATCACGTTATCCCCTCCCTATCATTCTGGTGTGCCCCATGTGCCTATCCAATAGCCGCTTGAAAGTTCCTAAAAGTCTGACTCCACTATCACAGCAGGCAGTCCATTTCACACCCCAACCACTCTCTGAGTGAAGAACCTACCTCAGATGTTCCTCCTATCTCTCAATATGAACCTTATAGTTATGCCCCCTATTAACAGCTACATCCATCAGGAAATAGCCTCTGAATATCCACTCTATCTATCCACCTCATCATTTTATAAACTGCTATTAAGCTCCCTCAACCTTTCCTTATAAGACCAAACCAGTCAATACCCTAGTAAATCTCCTCTGCATTGTCTCCAATGCTTCCAATCCTTCTCATAGTGAGATGACCAGAACAGAACACGATATTCCAAATGTGATCTCACCAAGGTCCTATATAGTTGCAGTATAACCCTATGACTCTTAAACTCAAACCCCTTGTTAAGAAATGCTAACACACTATAAGCCTTCTTCACAGCTCTATCCACTTGAGTTGTAACTTTCGGAGATCTGTGGATATGAACCCCAAGGTCTCTCTGTTCCTCCACATTTCTCAGAATCCTGCAGTTGACCCTGTAATCGCATTCAAGTTTATCCTAAGAAAATGAATCGCACTTATAAAATGACAGGCCATAAAATGTATCACGTGACGCTGTCTCACAGAGCCAGGGACCTGACTTTGATTCCTGGTTGGGTCACTATCAATGTGGAGTTTGTATATTTTCTTCATTTCTGAGTGGTTTCCTCCAGACGCTCCAATTTCCTCCCACAATCTGAAAGATGTGCTGGTTAGGTGTATTTGGGCCATGCTAAATTCTTCCTCAGTGTACTCAAACAGGCACCAAAGTATGGTGACTAGGTAATTTTCACAGTAACTTCCTTGGTGGCACAGTGGTTAGTATTGCTGCCTCACAGCACCGGAGACCAGGGTTCAATTCCCGGCTTGGGTCACTGACTGCGTGGAGTCCGCACATTCTCCCTGTGTCTGTGTGTGTTTCCTCCGAGTGCTCTGGTTTCCTCCCACAGTCTGAAAGATGTGAAGATTAGGTGGAATGGCCGTGCTGAATTGCCCTTTAGTGTCAGGGAGACGTGCAGGGTGAATATTGACTTGAACAGATGCCGGAATATGGCGACTAGGAGAATTTCTGAATAACTTCATCGTAATATTAATGTAAACCATACTTGCGACTAGTAAATAAATTTTACTTTACTTTGCAGCGTTAATGTAAGCCTACACGTGACTAATAAATAAATAAACAGGCCTGCATTCACTACGGTACCCATGGGCTGGAATTTTCCGGATCTTGTGCACCTCGTCGCCAATGCCAACAATAAGAATTTGACGCTCAGCCAGTGGGACCGGATAATCCCAGCTGCGGGCGAGGTCGAAGATTTCCAGCCATTGCGATTTTTAGTTTCTTGTAAAGTGACAGCAAAATATTTGTGCTTTTTCCAAGGTCCTTCTGTCCAGCCCTTACATGCAGAGAGACCCCTTCCTTCGCAGAGTCACTTTGCTTGCCTATGGAACGTTGGTCAACAAATATTGCGCGACGCTCCGTGTTTGCCCTGACGAAGCTCTTCGGGTATGTGAGTATCAGAAGCATGGTCTGCCAGCGTCTGTGGAGAGAAAGTGGAGACAATGTTTCAAGTCTGGATGGCCCTTTGTCGGACAGCTGACCCTTGGTCACCTAGACTCAAAATGTTGGCTCTATGCTCCACACAAATGCTATCAGACCTGCTGAGATTTTCCAGCATTTTTGTGTTTTTGTTTCAGATTTCAGCATTCCAAGTATCATTTTATCAGGAGCACGGTGGTGGATTTTCACCTGGATGATGACTGAAGGGAGCAGATCGATGGAAGAGACGTGTGCCGAAATTTTTCTGGAATCGGGGCGGGCGAGGCTCACAGAACGGCATTCTCCGTTAGCCTCGGATAGGATCTTACAAGCCTCAGGCAGGCGAGGCAGTAAAATTCCAGCAATGGGGCGTGTTCCAATAATCCATCACTCCAACTATCTTCACACATGCACACAGATTCATGAAGATAACACAAGTTACAAAAAGTACAAAATGTTCCCAATAAGTGCATGAGTGGCACACTTAGCACTGCTGGCTCACAGCGCCAGAGACCCGGGTTCAATTCCAGCCTTGGGTCACTCTCTGTATGGAGTTTCCCCTTCTCTCTGTCTGTATGTGTTTCCTCCGGGTGCTCCGATTTCCTCCCAGTCCAAAGATGTGCAGGTTAGGTAGATTGGCCATGCTAAATTTACCCCTTAGTGTCCCATGATTTACAGGTTAGGGGGATTAGTGGTGTAAATGCGTGGGGTTACAAGATAAGCCGAGGTAAGAGTTGGTGCAGACTCGATTGACTGAATTGCCCCTTTCTGCACTGTAGGGATTCCATGAGTCCATGTAAACTAAGAGGCAGAATGTGGTCAGACACACCACAGTCTGAAACCAAGTGACAAATGCCACCCAATTCAACTTCGATGATGTTCTCATCAAATTCCTGCCCCAGATGTTTGTCATACTATAAGCCAATTGGTCTGACTGGATCTCTAGATTTCCACACAATTATTTTCAAGCACCACTCCTGAAAAAGACACCTCCCAAATAAAGTTTTCTCTTTGATGCTTTCACAGGAATCCAGCTCCAGGATTTCAGTCTCTCCTTTCAGAATTCCTCTGCCTTGGGTTGCCATGTGCATTCAAGCTTTCACTCAATCTTTCTTAGGTACACTGCCACACCCTCTGCTCCTTCTAAATGATGTGGGATAATGTTGTGTATTGAAAACTGACTGTTAATAGAACATAGAACATAGAACATTACAGCACAGAACAGGCCCTTCGGCCTTCGATGTTGCGCCGACCAACATAAAAAGCAATGCCCCTCCAAACTAAACCATTCCCTTCTCTTCCATATACTTATCAACTAACCTCTTAAACGCCACCAAACTTGGCGCATCTAAAACTGCTGCAGGCAGGGCATTCCATTCCTGAACCACCCTTTGGGTAAAGAACCTGCCTCTGATATCCGTCCTATAACTATCACCCCTTAATTTAAAGCTGTGTCCCCTCGTGCTAGCTTTTTCCATTCTAGGAAAAAGGCTATCACTGTCCACCCTATCTAAACCTCTAATCATCTTATATGTTTCAATAAGGTCTCATCTTAGCCGCCTCCTTTCTAACGAAAACAACCTCAAATCCCTCAGCCTCTCTTCATAAGACCTGCCCTCCATACCAGGCAACATCCTGGTAAACCTACTCTGTACCCTTTCCAACGCCTCCACATCTTTCTTATAATGTGGGACCAGAACTGCACACAATACTCCAAGTGCGGCCGCACTAGAGTTTTGTACAGTTGCAACATGATGCTGCGGCTCCTAAATTCAATCCCCCTACCAATAAAAGCTAAGACTCCATAAGCCTTCTTAACAACTTTATCCACTTGACTGCCTACTTCAGGGATCTATTGACACATACACCAAGATCCTTCTGTTCCTCAACACTATTAAGAGCCCTACCATTAGCCCTATACTCTACACATTTATTGTTCCTGCCAAAGTGTATTACCTCACACTTTTCCACATTAAACTCCATTTGCCACCTCTCGGCCCAGCTCTGCAACTTGTCCAAGTCTCTCTGCAAACTATAACACCCCTCTTCACTATCTACCCCTCCACCGACTTTAGTGTCATCTGCAAATTTACTAATCCATCCCTCAATACCCTCATCCAGATCATTTATAAAAATTACAAACAGCAGGGGCCCGAAAACAGACCCCTGTTGTTTAGTGAAGCTGGGTACATTGCAACGCAGCAGTGCTCTTTCATTCATTCAATGGTATCAGTAACATACTTGTTCCAACAGTAAAATACAGTAATCGTGTTTTCTATTATAAATGGCCATCACATAAAATGCTCAAATAACATTCATATGAACATGTGCATCGTATGACTAATTGTGCAGCACAGTGGCACAGTGGTTAGCACTGCTGCCTCGCAGTGCCAAAGACACAGGTTCAATTCTGGCCTCGGTTGACTGTCCGAGTGGAATTTGCATATTCTCTCTATGTGTATAAGTTTCCTCTGGGTGTTCCGGTTTCCTCCCACACTCCAAAGACGTGTGGGTTAGGTGGATTGGCCATACTAAATTGACCCTAGTGTCAGAGAAATTAGTAGGATAAATTCATGGGGTTATGAGAATAGGACCTGGGTGGATTGTGATTGGTACAGACTCAATGGGTCAAATGGCCTCCTTCTGCACTGCAGGGATTTTATGGTTCTATGAAATATTGTGAGTCCTAAAAATAGAACATAGAACACTACAGCACAAACAGGCCTTTCGGCCCACAAGTTGCGCCGATCACAACTTGATCTACCAACCAAGCCATAGACCTATCTATAACCCCCAATCCCATTGGATCCCATATACTCATCCAGAAGTCTTTTAAAAGACCCCAGCGAGTTCACCTCGACCACCACCGACGGCAGCCGATTCCATTCACTCACCACCCTCTTAGTGAAAAACTTACCCCTAACCTCTAAATAGAACTTAAGAATGTTGGAATATAAAGAGGCATTGCATCCCCTTGAACCTCTTCCATCATTCAGTTGCTCCTGATCTGTTTATGAATGCCACCATTTTTAAACTGATCCAAAGAATCTGTTTTTACATTTTCCATCCCTCACTTCCATATCCTGAACAGTTTTTTGGGAGATTGGGTTCCTGCTTTCCCGAGTTGCGTGATGAAGTCTTCCTGACATTATCCCAGATCATCCTGGCTCTAATTTTAGACTTATCTCCCCTTGGGACTCTTCCCCACCAGAGGCAGAAGTTTCTGTCTGCTCTCCCAATGTCCTTAACTCCTGAATTTGATCATTCCTTAATTGTCTTCGGAGGAGGGGAACACAAGCTTGGCTTGTGCAGCCTGCTCTAAGCAGCCTCGGTGCCATTCTCCATTCTCCGTGCTTACTTTCCGTACTTTGCAGCCGCTCCACGAACTCGTCACTGAGGCTGGGAGCCAGGGCCACGAAGACGAAATCATCCTGGGGCTCAAAGCCATCGGCAACGCAGGACAGCCAGCCAGCCTGAAGCGCATCCAGAAACTGCTGCCGGGATTTGGCACCGTGGCCAGCAGCGTTTCCAGCCGAGTCCACGGGGAGGCCGTGATGGCCTTGCGTAACATCGCCAAGAAGGAGCCGCGCAAGGTGAGCTGGAATGGCCAACTCGCTCCTGGGGCGTGTTTGGAATAGAACATAGAACATAGAACATTACAGCGTGGAACAGGCCCTTCGGCCTTCGATGTTGCGCCGACCAATTAAGAAAAAGCAATGACCCTCTAACCTAAACCATTCCCTTTTCATCCATAAACTTATCTACTAACCTCTTAAACACCACCAAACTTGGCGCATCTACAACTGCAGCAGGCAGGGCATTCCATACCCTTACCACCATCTGGGTAAAGAACCTACCTCTGACATCCATCCTATAACTACCACCCCTTAATTTAAAGCTATGTCCCCTCGTGCTAGCTTTCTCCATCCTAGGAAAAGGGCTATCACTGTCCACCCTATCTAAACCTCTAATCATCTTATATGTTTCAATAAGGTCTCCTCTTAGCCGCCTCCTTTCTAACGAAAACAACCTCAAATCCCTCAGCCTCTCCTCATAAGACCTGCCCTCATACCAGGCAACATCCTGGTAAACCTCCTCTGTACCCTCTCCAATGCCTCAACATCTTTCTTATAATGCGGGGACCAGAACTGTACACAATACTCCAAGTGCGGCCGCACTAGAGTTTTGTACAGTTGCAACATGACGTTGCGGCTCCGAAATTCAATCCCCCTACCAATGAAAGCTAAGACTCCATATGCCTTCTTAACAACCTTATCGACTTGATTGCCAACTTTCAGGGATATATGCACATATACACCAAGATCCCTCTGTTCATCAACACTATTAGAGTCCTACCATTAGCCCTATACTCTACACATTTGTTATTCCTGCCAAAGTGAATTACCTCACACTTTTCCACATTAAACTCCATTTGCCACCTCTCGGCCAGCTCTGCAACTTGTCCAAGTCTCTCTGCAAACTATAACACCCCTCTTCACTATCTACCACTCCACCGACTTTAGTGTCATCTGCAAATTTACTAATCCATCCTTCCATACCCTCATCCAGATCATTTATAAAAATTACAAACAGCAGGGCCCCAAAACAGATCCCTGAGGTACACCACTTGTAACCGAACTCCACGATGAATAACTTCCATCAACCACCACCCTCTGTCTTCTATCTGCTAGCCAATTCCTAATCCAATTAGCTAAATCACCCTCTATCCCATACATCTGAATTTTCTGCAGAAGTCTTCCATGGGCCACCTTATCAAACGCCTTACTAAAGTCCTTATATACCACATCAACCGCCTTACCCCCATCCACCTCTTTGGTCACTTTTTCAAAAAACTCAATGAGGTTAGTAAGGCACGACCTACCCTTCACAAAACCATGCTGACTATCCCCAATCAATTCATTTCTCTCTAAATAACTACAAATCCTATCCCTAATAATTCTTTCCAATACTTTGCCCACAACAGAAGTAAGATTCACCAGTCTATAATTCCCAGGAAAGTCTCTATTCCCCTTCTTGAACAATGGGACCACATTCGCTATCCTCCAGTCTTCCGGCACTATACCCGTAACCAACGACAACCTGAAGATCAGAGCCAGAGGCTCTGCAATCGCCTCTCTCACCTCCCAGAGAATCCTAGGGTAAATCCTGTCTGGCCCAGGGGACTTATCTAACTTCAAACCCTCAAGAATATCTAGCACATCCTTCTCATCTACTTCAATACTTTCCAGTTTGCAATCCTGTATCCCAGTGTTCTCCACAACTGCATTTACATTTCCCTGCGTGAATACCGAAGAGAAATATTTGTTCAGTGCCTCTCCAATCTCTTCAGGCTCTACACACAACTTCCCACTGCTGTCTCTGATTGGCCCTAATCTTGCCCTAACCAATTTTCTATTCTTAACATATCTAAAGAAAGCTTTAGGATAGGAATAGGAATAGGAATAAGAAAGAATAAGACCGGAGAGGTGGAATATGGTAATTGGTAATGCAAGGCAGATCAGAAAGCGATCATCAGATCAATAGAGAGAGAAAACTGAAAATAGTCAATAGCTATGGGCAGAGAAAAACAGAGTTAACAGGCGGAATTCTCCCAAACAAATTCTAAGTGTTGAATTCTCATGAAAACTGGAATAATCACACTTTTATTTAATGGGAGTTCAGATTCCAAAAGAAATCTGGGAAATTATAGGCCAGCAAGTTTGACGTTGGTGGTGAGCAAGTTATTGGAAGGTGTGATAAGGGCTAGGATCTACAAATATTTGGATAGACAGGGACTTATTAGGAAGAGTCAACATGGCTTTGTGCGTGGTAGGTCATGTTTAACCAATCTATTAGAGTTTTTCGAGGAGGTTACCAGGAAAGTGGATGAAGGGAAGGCGGTGGATGTTGTCTACCTGGATTTTAGCAAAGCCTTTGACAAGGTCCCTCATGGGAGATTGGTTAGGAGGGCTCAGTCACTAGGTATACATGGGGAGGTAGTTAATTGGATTAGGGACTGGCTCAATGGAAGAAGCCCAAGGAGGATTGTTTCTCTGAGCGGAGGTCTATGACTTGGGGTGTGCCGCAAGGATTGGTGTTGGGTCCATTGTTGTTTGTCATCTACATCAATGATCAAGATGATAATGTGGTAAATTGGATCAGCAAATGATGATACAAATATTGGAGGCGTAGTGGACAGTGAGGAATGTTTTCAAAGTTTGCAGACAGATTTGCACCAACTAGAAAAATGGGCTGAAAAATGGCAAATGGAATTTAAAGCAGACAAATGTGAGGCATTGCACTTTGGAAGGACAAACCAATGCAGAAAATACAGGGAAATGGTAGAACTCTGAAGAGTGCAGTTGAACAAAAGGATCTAGGAATACACGTGTAGAATTCCCTAAACGTGACGTCACAGATGGATAGGGTCGTAAAGAGTGCTTTTTGCACATTGGCCTTTATAAATCGGAGTATTTAGTATAAAAGTTGGAGTATTATGGTAAGATTATATAAGGCATTGGTGAGGCTGAATTTATAGTATTGTGTGCAGTCTTAGTTACCTAGTTACAGGAAAGATGTACATAAGGTTGAAAGAGTGCAGAGAATGTTCACAAGAATATTGCTGGGACTTGAGAAGCTAAGTTACGGAGAGAGATTGAATAGATTAGGAACTTTATTCTCTGGTGCATAGAAATGAGGGAGATTTGAATGAGGTGTATAAGATTTTGATGGGTATAGATAGAATGAATGCAAGCAGGCTTTTTCCACTGAGGCTAGGGGAGAAAAAGAAAAGCAGAGGGCATGGGTTAAGGGTGAAAGGAGAAAAGTTTAAAGGGAATATTGGATGGGAGGCTTCTTCATGCAGCAAGTGTTGGGAGTGTTGAATGAGCTGCCGAATAAAGTGGTAAATACGGGGTCACTTTTAACAATTAAGAAAAACTTGGACAGGTTCATGGATGAGAGGAGTGTGGTCCAAGTGCAGATCAGTGGGACTAGGCAAAAAATAGTTCAGCACAGACAAGAAGGGCCAAAAGGCCTGTTTCTGAGCTGTAATTTTCTATGATTCTCCCTTTGTTTCCATTGGTTTCCTCCGGGTGTTCCGGTTTCCTCTCACAATGAACGATGTGCTGGCTAGTGCATTGGCCATATTAAATTCTCCCTCTGTGTACCGGAACGGGCGACAGAGTGTGGCAACTAGGGGATTTTCACAGTAACTTCACTGCTGTGTTAATGTAAACCTTACTTGTGACTAATAAACTTTACAAAAAAATGTTCCAACTTCTAAGAGTCCTTGAGCCTCCTGCTTCAGGACCATGCTGCCTCTGGGGAAATGGAGTCTCAGTCTAAAAACAGGTCCAGAATATAATCCCACTGCTTTAAACAGTGTAAGCCAATATTTTGGGAATCTTCCTTCAATAAATACGTCTGCTGTTACCAGGGTTCATGCTTGTGGTCTTTCTCTACTGAGAGTGTGCACACTGTCGGATGAGACACTTATGTCCTCTAACGTGGGCGTGGAAGGCACCAATAAATTACTAAAGAAGGGGAGTTTTACCCTGTTTCCTGGGCAATATTTGTCCCTCAACCCAGTAAAAAAAATCTGGTCACTTCATTGCTATTTGTGGGATCTTGCTGTGTGTAAACCTGGTCCCACATTTACTGCAATAAATATACTTCTACAAAGTACTAAATTGATGGTGGAGGGTTTTGGTATTGCTGCCAATAGGAAGATTTTCTTTCCATCCCAAAGTCTGAGATTAGCAGGAAGGGGCCACGATGCACGTGCCAATCTCGGCACTGAATGATCAGCGCAATCAAGGTTTCATATCTGTACATTAGAGCTGACTTAGTTGTGATCTCTCGGACAGGTGCAAGCCATCACCGTTCAGTTATTCATGAACAAAAGGCTTCCCGCCGAATTACGCATGAAAGTTTTCATCGTCCTCCTGGAAAGCAGGCCGTCCTTAGCTCAGATCACAACAGTTGCCAACTCGCTGGTCAGAGAGACCAACTTACAAGTGACCAGTTTTGCGTATTCCTACATGAAGTCTCTGGCAGCATCTTCAATACTAGAACTCCAGCCGCTGTGAGTACAAAGAAACTACGGACTATCACGCTGTAACTTGATCTGTTGAACCGAGTGCTTCCTTGTTAACACGGCAACTTTTTCACAGGGCTGCCAGTTGCAACATTGCCGTCAAACTTTTGGACCAAATGTGCGACACGCTCGGTTATCGGTACAGCAAAGGCTTGCATTTCGGAGCATTTAAAGGTAAGAGGCTAAGATCTGTTTTGTTCTATATCTTTTTCTTATTTTGTGAATTGACACTGTCTGCAATTCCCACTGCCTCAGCAAAGCAGCCAGTATAGTCAAGGACCCCACACACTCTTCTACCTTTTTCCGTTGGGAAAAAAGATACAAAAACCTGAGGTTATGTATCAACAAACTCCAGAACAGCTTCTTTCCTGTTGCCATCAGACTTTTACCTCACACCCAACCCTACAAGGGGCAACCACAGATGAGAAGTAATAACTGTCTGAATCTTAAAGTGCATTATATGCACAGCAGGAATTGAAATGTTTTTATTATGAAATATGGGATTAGTCTTAATGAGGTGTCTGATAATTGTTTATTGAGCTGATAACAGAATAATGAGGGTTGGAACTGTTCCTGCAGATAAGTTTCTGGCTGGAATCAGTGCAAATGTTTACCTCATGAAGAAGTCAGAGAGTATTCTACCAACCACAGCCATAGCCAACCTCCATCTTTATGGCCTTGGAGTCTCTTCAGATTTCCTGGAGGTAAATTGACCTTCTGATGCTTATGAAAGAGAGTGGCAACTGCTTCTATCTCATTGAATGTTACAGTTCCTAAACAGAATAATTCTCTGCTTGTTTTTTGAAGATCGGCATCCAAGCTGACGGACAGTGGAGCAAAGGTCAGTCCTACCTGAGGGCACCGAGGAGTGAACGTCTAATAAGGAAGGTTTGGACAATTCCTTTTATCTTCTTAGACTGTTGCTAAAGTCTCTTCCTCTGGTGTCAGTCACCATGTGGTAGCTCAGCCCATTGCGCAGATGTGGCCTCTATGTTACTGAGTTCTGAAGCTTTTCCTCTCCAAGGGCCTCTGCAGTCACACACAATCCTGCCACAATGCAGTTTCCTCACTCAGACACTTTCTATGAAAAGAGATTATCTGATGAACAATGGCAGGGATCCTCATTTGTGTTGCTTAAGCTGGACTCACACATCAAGGGACGTGTGCTGGTTACTCGACAACAATTCAATTTACTTGTTTTTAATCATGCGTGCGACATGGATATCGCTGGCTGACCAGTGGTTATTGCCCATCCCTAGTTGTCCAAGCACAGTAGAGAGTCGACCACATTGCTATGGCTCTGGAGTCACGTGTAGGCCAGACTGGGTAAGATTTCCTTTCCCAAAGGATATTAGTGAACTAGATGGGTTTTTCTGACAATCGACAATGAATTGAAGGTCATCAGTAGATCCTTAATTCAAGGTATTTTTTATTGAATTCAAATTCATGCCGTGGCGGAATTCAAATCCAGGTTCCCAGAAAATTAGCTGAGATTCTGGTTTAATAGTCTAAATTCTGCACTGCCATCTTCATAGTTTACAATACTTCCAAGTTTTGTGCCATCCACAAACTTTGGAAGTGGCCCCTGCACATTTCGATCTGGTGGCATGCTAAACCGAGGCCCTACCTACCCTTATAGGTCTGCGTAAAAGATCCCATTGTCCAGACCAATATCTATCCTTCAACAATATCCCAAAAAACAGATTAATTGCTCATAGAAACATACACAATATTCCATCTGAGGTCTAACTAGTATCTTGTATAAGGTCAGCATACATTCCTTGCTCTTGTACTTGATGCTCCTCTTAATAAAGCACAGAACATCCTATGCTTTATTAACCACCTGTCCTGCCACTTCAATAATTTATACACCCAGTTCCCTCTGTTCCTGCCTCCCAGTAAGCATTTTACCCTCTTTTTCACATTGTCTCTCCATGTTCTTCTTATCTCACACTTCTCCGCGTTGAACTTCACCTACCACCTACCTGCCCATTCCACCAACTTGTCCATATGCTTTTGAAATTCTGCACGAAGTCCTCTTCATAGTTTACAATATTTCCAAGTTTTGTACCATCCACAAATTTTGAAAGCGTCCCCTGCAAACCTCGACCTGGATCATTTGATAAGCAGCAGTTAGCTTTACAATGCTGCCATAAGGTGATTCTCAAACCCATGTCTTTTTGAAATTACATCAGATGGTGACTTCTCCACCATCATCATTGTTCATTGATTCTCAGCTATCCAAAATAAAACCCTTCCCTAGTTGCCCTGAGAGGATAATCACTCTTCGACCACTGCCATCCGTGTAGCATTTCCACAGTGTTGGAAGGTATTCAATTCTCGGAATCTCAGACCCAGTGACACTTTCCATCACGCAAACCAGCCTCCCATCCATTGACTTTGTCCGCACTCCCTGCTGCCTCGGAAAAGCAGCAGCATAATTAAGGACCCCAGACATACTCTTTTCCACCTTCTTCTGTTGGGAAAGAGATACAAAAGTCACGTACCAACCAACTGGAGAACAGCTTCTTCCCGGATGCTGTCAGACTTTTGAATGGACTTACCTTGCATTAAGTTGAACTTTATCTACACCCTAGCTGTGACTGTAAACACTACATTCTGCACGGTCTCCTTTTCTTCTCTATGCTTTGTCCGTATAGCACAAGAAACAATAATTTTCACTGTTTGCTAATACATGTGACAATAATAAATCAAGTCAAAAATCAGATCAAATTAGAGTGATGAATAACTTAGAAGGGATCTTAGTGGTCGTGTTTCCATGCATTTGTTGCCATTGTCCAGATTAAAGAAGCGCTGTCTAAGACACCATTGGCACATTGTCCATTGTGCATGCTCACACAGTACACAGTACAGGGAATGGACCAGTCAATGGGTCAGATGTAAACTCTTCCTCAAAGTCCCACCTGAAATATTACTCTTTAATTCTCTATGCTGGTTGTGAATCTCTGCCAATCTCCAATTTTGTTTCGGATCTACAGCCTTCATTCATTGTTTTCTCTCTTCTCTATTTTATTGCTCTCCAGGTGCCTGGGTGGAAATCAATACCAACTATTAAGCCCTTCGCAGTCATTTACATCAAGTTATTTGGCCAGGAATTAACTTTCGTTGAATTTCACCAGAGCGATTTACAAGAGGTTGGTCATTTTATTGGCAATTTTTTAAAAAAAGAAATGAACGTTGGTTCACATGAGTTCCAGAGTCCAAAGACCACTTGGGTCACCGTCTGTATGGAGTCTGCACATTCTCCCCGTGTTTGCATGGGTTTCCTCCAGGTGCTCCGGTTTCCTCCCACTATCCAAAGATGCGCGATTTAGGGCGATTGGCCATGCTAAATTGACCCTTAGTGTCCTGAAATGCATAGGTTAGAAGGAATAGCAGGGTAGAAATGTGGAGTTATGGGGATAGGGTCTGGGGAGGATTGCTGTACGTGCAGACTCAATGGGCTTTTTTCTGCACTGTAGGGTTTCTTGGATAATGTCAGCTGTGTTGGTGATGATACAAAGCCTTCCAGCAGAGTCAGATTAAATGGACCAATTGTCCTGCCTGGTAAAGCCAGTTGCTTTTGTGGTTTTCCAATTGGATGTTAGATTAGCAAGCTATTTGCGAAGCCCCAAGTTGTAATATTAAATTGTCCATAAAGCACAGAGTCTTGGGTCATGCGATCTTCCTCCTTACCAATGATTTAAATCAGGATATGCTTTTCCAGCTTCTGGACTTGGCTTTGTTTTCAGGCCTGATAATGTCTCAACCATTAGTCATTGAAAGAGATGCCATCTATATTGAAGGCCTGATGTTTGGGAAGCCATTATCATGGCAGATCCATTAGCCGGAGCGCTACTACTTTGCCCACCCAGAGCAAGCAAGGGTTTAACAATGGAAATCTCCACTGATCGTGGGTGGGAATTTCCAGTCTCGCTAAAGCAAGGCCACAAAATCCCACCCATTGACTCCACTAGTAGTGTTGGCTTATCTTCTGTAGACCGTTTGAAATTGGTCTGAGCAGTCCGAGATTGTCTGTTAGTCACTCCCTAGGCATAACAAAGAACAAGAACAAAGAACAAAACAGCATGGGAAACAGGCCCTTCGGCCCAACGAGCCCGCGTCGCCACCTCGATGTTCCCACTTCTACACGCGATCCCTGTCCATGTTTACAGATCTACGGATTAAAAACCAAATTTGAGACAATTTAGGGAGAATTTGTTTTGCCAATTAACCTAAGAGCACATCTTTGGGATGTGGGAGGAAACCGGAGCTCCCGGAGAAAACCTACGCAAGCACGGGGAGAATGCACAAACTCCCACAGACACAGGCCCAAATCCATGTATCTGCACAGCACAGCTATAGTCACTGAGCTGTCGTGTTGTCCATCAGATGGTCCAGGTAAAGCATACATTAACGATGTGAAGCAGTAGGATACTCTCGAAAAAAGTCCAAGAGTAGTCCTCTCACGAACCATCGCGTGTATGCCCCTCGTTAGACAACAAGGTGGACCAAAGCACCTGTAGGATAAAAATAAGTACATCAATATCATCATCTATTTGCACACTTCCTAGGGACTCCCAAGGCTCACGATCCCTATTTTAAATCAGTTTTCTATACCCCTCCATTCCCATTCTGTTCAAGTGCCCATCTAAGTATTTCTTAAATATCTCCAGAGTACCTGCCTCCACCACTTTACTTGGTAGCACATTCCATACCCCCACCACTCTCTGTGTGAAAAAACTCCCTCTCGCATCCAATAACAAGGTAAGACATTCCAAAATGGAAAAGAGAATTCTTTTGTCCTGGAAACTGCAGGGGATAACTCCCAGCCAGAGAGTCAATATTTAAAATTGTCTTTGCTCACCAGCAAAATCCAGATTTAAAATTCAAAACAAAAACAATAAGGATAAAGTTTTTAAAATATTTACTGTGGTAGATTTCTTTTCTGTGTTGTCATAAACCAATAATTTGTTCAAGGTTGTTTTTAAAATATTGAGAATAGAGGTAAGCGATTTCCATTGGATTGGGAATCAATGCTGAGTGAAGCCCCAGTTTAAAATTATTGCTAAGAGTGAGGACAGAGATTTTGTGAAATGGATTTCAAATGCATTTGAATCAGAGCGCATTGAATCTTTTAAGGAAAATGTAAATATTTTAAGCAGGATAACTTATGAAGCAAGGAGCCGAAATCAAATTAGTTCTCCAAGTCTGGTGGGCCAGATAGTCTTTTTTTCATCCATTTGTGGAATGGTGGCATTCATAGAGCTAATAGAAAAGTTACAGCAAAGAAGGAAGCTATTAAGCCCATCTTGCCCATGCTAGCTTGTGTAGCCTTGCTGATTCTCTGGGCCAGTGCGCTGACAGATGGTAGATGGAGTTTAATTTAGAGAAATGCAAGGTGATGCATTTTGTTTGAGTGAACCAGGACTTACTCAGTTAATGGGAGGGCACTGAGGAGAGTTACAGAACAAAGAGATTTAGGGATACATGTTCATAGCTCCTTGAAAGTGGAGCCACAGATAGACAGAGTGGTGAAGAAGGCATTCGACATGCTTGGTTTCATTGGTCAGAACATTGAATACAGGGGTTGGAACATCTTGTTGAAGTTCTACAAGACATTGGTAAGGTCACACTTGGAATACGGTGTACAATCTCTCTATTATAGAAAGGATATTATCAAACTAGAAAGAGTGCAGGAAAGATTTACTAGGAGCTACCAGAACTTGATGGTTTGAGATACAAGGAGAGGTTGGATAGACTGGGATTTTTTTCTCTGGAGCAAGGAGGCTGAAGGGTGATCTTATAAAGGTTTATGAAATAATCAAGGACATAGATCAGCTAGATAGTCAACATCTTTTCCCAAAAACAGGAGAGTCTAAATCTAGAGAGCATAGGTTTAAGGTGAGAGGGGAGAGATACAAAAAAGTCCAGAGGGGCAGTATTTTCACACAGAGGGTAAGTGTCTGGAACAAGCTGCCAGAGACAGTAGTAGAAGCGGATACAACTTTGTCTTTTAAAAAGTTTTTAGACAGTTATATGGGTAAGATTGTTATCAAAGAATAGGGGCCAAATGCAGGCAATTGGGATTAGCTTAGTGTTAAAAAAAAGGAGGCGGCATAGACAAGTTGGGCCGAAGGGCCTGTTTCCATGTTGTAAACCTCTATGATTCTATAACTCTAACCCGACCTTCATGCACCTGGCCCATAGCTCTGTAAGGTGCAGATCCAGGTATTTTTTAAAAGAGTTTAGAGTCTCTGCCTCCACCACTAACTTAGGCAGTGAATTCCAGGCACCCTCCACCCTCTGCATTAAAAAGTTCTTCCTCACGTTCCCTCTTCACTGACTCTCACTGATCTTGAATCAATGTCCCCCGATTCTAGAATTTTTTTGTTGCCCATCCCTAATTGCTCTTCATAAAGTGGTGGTGAGCTGACTTCTGGAACTGTTGCATGTCCACCCACAGTGCTGTTTACTGAGGGGATTCCAGGATTTTTGGCCCGGTGACAATGAAGGATTAATGATATATTTTCAAGTCAGGATGGTAAATGGTGGCACGGGTGTTAGCACAGTTGCTTCACAGCACCAGAGACCCGAGGTTCAATTCCCAGTTTGGGTTTCTGTCTGTGTGGAGTTTGCACATTCCCCTGTGTCTGCGTAGGTTTCCTTCGATTGCTCCAGTTTCCCCACATGTTCTGAAAAATGTGCTGGTTAGGTGCCTTGACCTAAACAGGTACCGTAGTGTGACAACTAGGGGAATTTCACAGTAACTTCATTGCAGTGTTAATATAAGCCCTACTTGAGACTAATAAATAAAATTGACTTTAACTTTGGCTTGGAGAAGAGCCTACAAGTTGTGGTGTATCTGCTGTCCTTGAGTTTCTAGGCAGTAGATGTTGAGTGCTTTGGAAAGGACAGTTGAAGACTTAGAATCATAGAAGCCTACTGTGCAAAGGAGGTCCTTCAGCCCATCAAGTCTACACCAAACACAATTCCACCAGGCCCTACCACCATATCCCTACATATTATACCTGCTAATCCTTCTAATGTACGCATCCCTGGACACTAAGGGCAATTACTTAGCATGGCCAATCAACCTAACCCGCACATCTTTGGACTGTGGGAGGAAACCAGAGTACCCGGAGGGAACCCACACAGACATGAGGAGAATGTGCAAACTCCACACAGACAGTGACCCGAGCCTGGAATCAAACCCAGGACCCTGGAGCTGTGAAGCAACAGTGCTAACCACTGTGCTACTATGCCGTTTTGGTGAATTGTTGCAGTGTTTATAGTTCATATACACTGCTGCCACAGTCCATCACTCGTGGATGGAGTGTTCTAAACCTCCAAGCTGGCTTTAGAATCATACAGCGCAGAAGGAGGCCATTTGGCCCATCGAGTTTGCACCTACCATAATCCCACCCTATTCATGTAATCCCACACAAGGAGAATGTGCAGATTCCGCACAGACAGTGACTCGGGGCTGGAATTGAACCTAGGTCCCTCGTGTTGTGAGGCAACAGTGCTAACCACTGTTCCGCTGTGCCACCCCATGGTTTTGGATAGTTATAAACCCAAGAATGAACTTGGCATTGTCAATAAGCGGGCACCATAAATACATAAGGTCACTAGACATCCATATCATTAAGGGTTCCTCTCTACAGCCATCTTATCCCAGTTGTCCAAAAAAATCTACCGAATTCTTATCAAGCTGTAACCCATCCCCAAAACAACACAATGACCAATCAAAAACTGTACGAACAAATAGAAAACTCATTTTACTTCATGGTGCTTGTCCAAAGTAAAACATCTTCCTTCCTTCACCCACAACAAATCACTCCCACCCTCTCCCACCGTTACACCCAAGGTCAAACTCGGAGCTATCAGGAGGTGAACCCACGTTACCTCACCCAATCAACTGATTTCCTGGAGCTGGAATTTATAGGATTGGGAATCCCACTCGCTGACACTGGAGGAGTGACTTGCAGGATCCCTTCTGTCCAAGAACAAGTGGGAATTCCCAGAGTTGGAAAGAGATTAATGCCGCTGGATCTCAAAGGTAGGTAAGTGGAATTGCTGGAGAAGATTAACCATTTTCATGCTGAGTGAAAGAACAGGCTTGAGGGACCGAACGGTCTATCCCTGTCCCATGTTCTTGTTGGCACCTGGGATTTGCCGGGTTACCAATATTAAATCGGGAGATTGATGCAATTTCCAGATGGTGTTCAGGCCTTGAATTGTTTTGCGTATTTTAATATTTTTTTCTTGCATAGCTAAAGAAACAGAAGGTGGAGAAATTCCTGAAGGAATTCACAGACATGCTTCAGACTGGAATGCCAATACACTGGACCAAACCCTGGCTGGTATCCGAGATTCGGCACATTGTGCCAACGTCACTTGGCCTGCCATTGGAGATGGCGTTTTATTATACCGTCGTTTCAGCAGTACAGGGTAATAATTTCGTGGATAGCTGTGACAGGGAGCTGAGGGAATTTTCCCGCTGGCTTCAGGACTCTGACATTAAGATGAAGAGTGACTCCCCAAGCCTGCCCGTGCAATTTTACTGCAGGCCTCCAAACTGGTCGCCTCTGGCTCCTGCGGGTCGAAATGAGGATGGTGGGTGGGCCAACTCCTACTGCCGCTGGCCCAGTCAGAGAGTCACCGCTCTGAAGCCTGAGGCAGCCCCACGTGGAGGCTGCTGGAAGAGGCCAGAAATCTCAAAATGGACAGGAATGCCAAACAGCACAGAGAGACCTCCTCCACTCCCATCTCTGTTCTGCACTACCACCTCCCACACCAGCCACCCCCCCCCCACCCCCCAAAAAGGGGGCTGCAAAATTCACTTTAACATGTCTGAAATGAACGCCTCAAATGCACAAAGGAGAAAGAAATTTGAGAAGAGGCGGGCTCGCATTCATAAAGAATCATCGAATCCCCAGAGTGCAGAAGGAGGCAGTTCGGCCTATTGAGGCTACACCGGCAGCAATCTCACCCAGGCTCTATCCCCGTAACACTACGTATTTACCTTGCTAATACCCCTGATGCTAAGGGTCGGATTTTACCATTAATGGGCATGAAAATGTGGTAAAGCCGGGTGTGAGGCCATTAGTGTGATCCGCGCCCATATCTGCACAGATTGCCACTTTACTGAAACCCGGGAATGGCCATGATCCAATTTGCACCCAAAACAGGCACAATGGCGATTTAAATGCATTTAAACTGAATTAATGAACTGCCTGTCCAGCTTTATCAGCATTTCCCTTTTACCACTGCGTTTGCCAATCCGGAACTGCGCCGTAATGGACCTGCTAAATAAAAGCCTGAACCAGGTGCTCCAGCTGCTGAAGAGTGAGTTCAGAGCTTCCAACAGCTCCCTGACTCAGATCAGTGATGGGGAGGAGGAGTGAGGTGGATCAGATCATTCTCTGATGGGGAAAGGGAGGAGGAGGAAGCGGGTCAGATGTATCTCTGGTGGGGAAGAGGGGCATGCAGAGGGAAGGCCGATTGCTTTCTGGTTTTTTGGGGGGAGGACCGATTGTTGTCCGTTTGGAGGGGGTGGATACATGTCAGATGTACCTCTGTGAGAGAGGGGGAATAAGGCCGGATCAGATTCTGGGAGTTGGGGAGGGTTGCAGGGGGCGAGGTAAGATGTATCTCTGATGGTGGGGGGGGAAAACCAGATGGATCTCTAGTGAGGGTGTCCACTGCCACACTGCAGGCGATCAGTGAGGGGGAAGAGGGCAGGGGCAGGGGGTTGCGATTGGCCTGTGTAGCGAGCAGGGTGGATAAGGGGGGCAGTGATTTCTATGAGGACCATCACTTCTTATGAGGGCTTTTTGCCCCTGGCCCGCTTTCTCCACTTCCTGCGGCCTGGGGGTGATCTATCGTGCTTTCTCAAATTCTCCCTAACTGCACAGTTCAGAAGTCCCATTGTTTCATCCACGCAAAGCCCTGCCCACAGCGTGATTTAGACCTGTGATTTCTTTTTCAGGCTAAGTACGGATGGGGGCGCCTACAAGCAGATTTCCAAGTCGGATCTGAATTACACCCAAATTCAGCACTTAGAATGAAAATGGTAAAATCAGGTCCTAAGTGTCAGTTTAGCATGGCCATTCAACCTAACCTGCACAGTGTTGGAGTGTGGGGGGAAACCGGAGCACCCGGGGGGAACCCACGCAGACATGGGGAGAATGTGCAAACTTCACACAAACAGTGACCTGAGACCGGAATTGAATCCCCGGTGCTGTGAGGTGGCAGTGTCAAAGGCACTTCATCTAAAGTATTAGCAAACCTTTTCCCAGTTTTGATATTGACTGGTATGCTGTGCATTATCCATGTTTAGTGCATAAGAAACAATATTTTTCACTGTATGTTAATGGCAATAATAACTCAAATCAAATTTATTTCAGAATTTCAACATTTTCAATATTATTTTATCCTCGATCAGAACAAAGCCAGTTCACTTAAATTATTATTTTCTTTCCTCAATGAATTGTTCCAACAGGCAAAGTGAAGCTTACTCTCGGCACATCCAACTTGACAGTGGATCAGCTCCTGAACACTAGCGTTCAGAGTGAAGTTCAGTTCACCTCAAGGTATATATTTCACACAAATATAATGAAGCTGCCTGAACGAAGTGGATAAACGTTTCTTAATCAATCGATATCAGTTGAACAAACCTCTTTTCAACTCTTGAACTCTCAATGTATGGTTTTTTTTATTTTACTCCAGTTCGGTCAAAGATGTCATTGCCATTATGGGGATAAACAGCCCTCTAATTCAGACAGGAGTTGAAGTGCAGCTGAAGACAAGTACCGTGCTCCCTTTGAACTTCACGGCAAGAGCAAACTTGAAGAAGGGAAACGTCAAAATTGAAACACCCCCTTGGCAACAGGAAGATCAGCTGTTCTCTGCTCGGTAACTGAAACTCTATCCAATTATCCGAAAGCTCATTTTTCTTTGACTGCTTCTCCAACCTATGACGTCAATGGCAAATTGCATTTTATATATGTCATTAACACTCCAAAAAGTTACTCTTTTTTTAAATTTATTCATTCATGGGATGTGGGCATCACTGCTGGGCCAACATTTATTGCCCATCCCTGGGAGCAGTTTAAGAGCAACCACATCACTGTGAATCTGGGGACCATGGACACATAGACTAGATCAGGTAACCATGGACATGTAGATCAGACCAGGTAAAGACAGCAGATTTTCTTCCTAAAGAGCATTAGTGAACCAGATGGGCTTTTTCAACAATTGACAATGGTTTTATGGATGCTGTTACACTTTTAATTCCATATTTTTATTAAGTTCAAATTTTATCATGTGCCATGGCAAGATTCGAATCCGGGTCCCCAGAGCATTACCCTGAGTATCTGGATCACTAGTCCAGTGACAATACCACTACACCACTGCTTCCCTATACTTTACAGAGGCAACATTAGACGGAGCTTGGCAATGCGTTAAACAGTACGTCAGAAAAATGTTTGATCACAGAGCAATAGCCAAATGCTGCAGATGCTGGAAAACTGAAACAAAAATAGAAAGGTCAGCAGATCCAGGAGCATCTGTGGAGAGAGAAACAGAGTTAATGATCAGAATTCACATTCCACAGTCGCTGCAAGCCAGGACAGAGAAGTTGGCATTCAGCCAAATTTCCATTCACTGCAGTGAGACCAGAGAATCTCACCATCTTGAACTACTAAATTTTCCACTCAATGTTTCGAGTCCTGATGATTCGAGAGTAGCACGGTGACACAGTGGTTAGCACAACTGGCTCACAGCTTTGAAGTTCGAGTCCTGGCTTGAGTGACTGTCAGTTTGGAGTTTGCACATTCTCCCCATGTCTGCGTGGGTTTCGTCTGGGTGCTCCAGTTTCTTCCCGCACTTCAAAGATGTGCAGGTTGGATGGATTGGCTATGTTAAATTGCTCCTTAGTCTCAGGGGGACTAGTAGGGTAAATGCGTGAGGTTATAGGGATAGGGCTTGGGTGGGATTGTGGTCAGTGCAGACTCAATGGGCCAAATGGCCTCTTTCTGCACTGTAGAGATTCTATGCCTCAAAGATCAGGAGATAGAAAGATGACACCACTGACCTTTACTTCTGTTTTTATTCGCTGTAGGTCACGAGCTTTTGCATTCGTAAGAAATATTGAAGGCTTGCCTGCGGAGAAAGTCACTCCACTGTTTTCGAGAGATGAGTTTCGATTAAAGAACAGAGAATTGAGTTTAGCAAAGAATTCAACAATGGATCAAAAGGGAGTGCTGGTAATAAAAAAAAAACCCTAAGTAGTTTTCTCCTTGGTTTGACTGTGATCTGTTACTATTTTAAATGATGGTTGTATTACAGGAGAAAGTGTTACCTCTTGCTATACCGCGGGGATCTGTGTGTTCTGCTGAAGAGGCACCAGATATACCAAGCCCAAAAATCCAGCAGGCTTGTGCAAGCTCCAACACATTCGGAGTTGAAATTTGTTACATGACCAGTGTGGAAAGCGTCATCTTCAGCACTGACGCCCCGCTGTACAAAATGGTTGGAGATAAATCAATTGAAGTCACAATCAAACCAGGTAAAGGCAATGACAAAAGAAAATAACTCACATTTAAAAGGCTCTTTCACCTTTTCAGGTCATCCCAGAACCTTTGAGGCAAATAAATCAAGGCAAGTTTTAGCAGTGAATCTCCTCCCTCTTATGGTTCTTAACAAGATACCTTGGAGTGATTTTATCAAAAAAAACTTCATGAACGGACAGAAAATTAGAGAGTTTCTGATCCATTTTTTCAGTAACACCAGTAGCCAAATCTTATGCATGCTATTCAAAAAATAGCTCTCAATCTGAGTGAATGGGACTCACTCAAAAGCCGGCTGATAGAAGAAGAGGGCGCAATTGTGCATGCGCAGGTCTCTGCTCTGACAGCAGCAGAGACCTGTCATTGCCTCTCCTGCTTTGGCAAGTCCACTTCCATGGCCTAAACCCATCACCACACCCCTGCTACTTTGGCCTTAGCGACCCCTCCTTTCCAGAACATTCCACCCTCCCCCCACCACTCCCCAAATCCGGTCCGGAAATATACTGTAATGGGCTTGCTAATTCCATTTAAATGATGTTTCAATTCAATTTAATTAATTTATTCAGCCTCACGTCAGAAATGGGTGCAAGGCTGATCAGGCCTTGATCAGGCCGGATACGTGATGCTGGTATCTTCACAAGAGGTGAGAAGTCGGGCGCAAACCTGATTCCCCAGCTCTCTCTCAATTTTACCAGTGCAACAGTAATATCGCTTCCGCTGAGTGAGCATGGACATCTGAGAGCAGATTTTTGTGCGCAAAATCAGAGTTGCATGAATTAAGGTGACCACATTTTTTTTTATTTATCCATTTTTATGAGACATGGGCATCACTGGCTGACTCAGCATTTATCGCCTATCCTTGATTGCCCTCTATTTCAGCGGGCATTTGAGAGTCAACCACATTGCTGTGGCTCTGGAGTCACATGTAGGCCAGACCAGTTAAGGTAGGCAGATTTCCTTCCCTAAAGGCCATTAGATGGGTTTTTCCGACAATGAACAATGGTTTCATGGTCAACAGTAGATTCTTAATCCCAATATATTTGTAGAATGCACATTTCACCATCTGCTGTAGTGGGAATCGAACCCAGCTCCCCAGTCTGCCAACTCCTTCCCCAACCTGCCAGCTAGGGAATAGAGCTGGCATTCAGATCATTGGGATGGTGGGAAAGTGATGTTGCCCGCAGTGTTGAGTGGTTAATTAATGAGGGTCTTGCCTTCTAACGTCCTGAGATTTTCACAGGGAACTGTGTATGTTTGAACTCTTCCATCTATCAGAAACGGGGTCAGCAGTGTTGAGAATGTTTGACGTGATACCTTTATAAACTGGCAGCTCTGATACAGATCTATCTCTTAGCAAAGACGTTTCAAGATCAAAAACATTTCCCAACCTATCTTGGGTTCAAGTTTTCTGTCTACCCTGGCCAATTTGTACATCACATTACAGCCTTTTTCTAAATCATTCTTATATTAATTAAAATGGGCGCTTTCAAGCACAAGTGACATTAAGCTGAGGAGGCAATGGCCTAATGCTGTTATCACTGGATATTAATCCAGAAACTCAACTGATGTTCTGGGGCCTGGTTCAAATCCCGCCATGGCAGGTAGTGGAATTTGAATTCAATAAAAAATATCTGAAATGAAGAATCTACTGATGACCATGAAACCTCCATCGTCAGAAAAACCCATCGAGGTCACTCATGTCCTTTAAGGAAGGAAATTTGCCCTCCTTACCAAATCTGGCCTACACATGACTCCAGATCCACAGCAGCCTGGTTGACTCTTAACTGCCCTTGGGCAACTAGGGATGGGCAATAAATGCTGGCCTAGCCAGTGGCACCCATCTCCTACAAATCGATTTAAAAAATTAGAATCAAGGGGCTGGGCCTATAATTAATTCCCACCCCATTATCCTATGGTTATCTCTATCCCAATAGCAACTGAAAATAATTCCTGGGATTTTCCAGTCGAGGGACCTTATCTTCTCACTGGACACACACACACTGGTGCATCAGGGAAAGCCCAGTAAGCATTCCACAATGGAGAACAAGCTTAATGTTCACACACTGGAAATAAAAATTCTGAATTTAACATTTTGTCCATCCAGGAAACTTCCAATCTTACTGGGTTAGAACATAGAACATAGAACAATACAGCACAAACAGGTCCTTCGGCCCACGAGTTGCGCCGATCACATCTACCAATTCACAGACCTATCTATAACCCCCCTACCCTATTCTTTTCCATATACTCATCCAGAAGTCTCTTAAAAGACCCCAGTGAGTTTGCCTCAACAACCTCCGACGACAGTCGGTTCCATTCACCCACCACCCTCTGAGTGAAAAACCTACCCCTGACATCTCCTTTGTATTTGCTTCCCTGCACCTTAAATCTGTGTCGTCTCGTAGTGACCATTTCAGCTCGGAGAAATAGTCTCTGAGAGTCCACCCTATCTATTCCTCTCAACATTTTATAAACCTCTATCAGGTCGCCTCTCAACCTACGTCTCTCCAGTGAGAAGAGTCCCAGCTCCCTCAACCTATCTTCATAAGGCCTGCCTCCCAATCCAGGCAGCATCCTTGTAAATCTCCTCTGAACCCTCTCAATAGCCTCTACATCCTTCCTATAATGAGGCGACCAGAACTGCGCACAATACTCCAACTGGGGTCTGACAAGGGTCTTATAGAGCTGCATCATTACCTCCTGACTCCTAAACTCTATTCCTCGATTAATGAAGGCCAGTACACCGTACGCCTTCTTGACCACTTCCTCCACCTGCGAGGCTGATTTAAGAGTCCTATGGACCTGGATCCCGAGATCATTCTGCTCTACAACACAACTAAGACTCCTACCCCTTATATTGTACTTTAAAGAGTTGACCATTTTTTTTTAATGGGGTGAATTTTAACCTCAGCTACCATCACCTTCCCCCCACCCCAAACACCACCAGAGCGCTCCCCCACCCCCTCACTCCTCTCTACCCCACTCTCACAACGGAGTCAGAAAAAATAAAGTGGGTTGAGCCTGCCACCTTTCCGCTTACCCCTGAGATGTCCACCCTCTCTCTCCCTATTACAGGGGCAAGTAAGACATTAGGCACCCTGAGGCCTATTGAGGCCCTTAGGTGGGTAATTAACTGTCACTTTGAGCCTCGTTCTGTCTCTGCTGCAATTAATCAGTCAGCGAGGGAAAGCAGAAGAAAAGTTTTCACTGCTTCTAGCAGGCAACAAGCAAGAAGGGCACACTCTTTCTGGAGGCCACCTTCCCCAACATAATACTTCCCTTTGCAGAAATGCTGGGCACGTAAAAAGTTCAGTTCTCTTCACAATCAGAAAAGGGTGTCCATATTTAACACAATAACCGAGATGCTTTTAATATATTTGCAGTTCCCACACCAGTTGCAATCAAGAAGATACAAATCGAATTGCAGTGGCTTGGAGGGGAGCAAGTCAGTGCAAGAGTTCATCACTTGGTGAGGAAGAGTAATGTGACAGACTCAGATTTCTCAGACACACCTCCCGAAGGCAAATTAGCCCTTCTGAGAATGAAGAAAACCTTTATCAGTCATGGTCAGCATCAGGTAAATATTCTTTGGTACTGGGGGTGAAGCCTCCTTCTCTCTCCTGCTGCAATTGAAAACTATTGCCCTATTGTTGCACTCTTGCCTATGAAGGTGATTGATTAATTCTCACTTCAAAGGTGTAATCTTCACTTCATTGGAATTGAAATTAGGAGAAGGGACAGTGAGCCAATATGACTCATTTGGAACTCTTGCCGAGAATCAAAAGTAATACCCAAGATTTGAATCCATATTTAAACAAGATGTGGTGCAGTACTAAGGCAGTGCTGCTTTGTAAGAGTTACTGTCTTTCATAGAATCCTTATAGTGCAGAAGGAAGCCATTCAGCCCATCAAGCCTGAGCCTACAGCAATTCCACCCAAGCTCTATCCTTGTAACTCCATATATTTATCCTGTTAATCCCCCTGACACTAACCACTCTACCTAACCCTTACATTGTTGACCAACAAGGGGATGTATGCGGCATGTCGTGCGAGAGCTGCTCTTGGAGGTTGCTTCAGGAGTTGCCTAGTGCTTCACGTCGTCAGTGTATGCTTAAACTGGACCATTTGATGGGCAACATGACAGCTCAGAGACTATCGCTTTTGCTGTGCTGACACATGGATTTGGGCCTGTGTCTGCGGGAGTTTGCGCGTTCTCCCCGTGGTTGCGTGGGTTTCCTCCGGGTGCTCCGGTTTCCTCCCACATCCCAAAAATGTGCTCTTAGGCTGATTGGGTAACAAATTGTCCCTATATTGGTCCCTATATGGGAATCTTCACAATAGGCATAGCCTAAAGTCAAGGATATGTCATTAAGACGTTAGGACGGCGGCGTGGGCTCGTTGGGCCGAAGGGCCTGTTTCCTGTGCTGTGTTGCTCTTTGTTCTTTGTTCTTTGTATCTTTGGAGTGTGGAAGGAAGCTGGAGCACCTGGATCTGTCTACCAGTAAGTGTCAGCACCTAAGACCAGAAGTACTTGATCCTCTGGAGTTTTGATAGAGAATTAGTTAGTAAAGCAGAAATACAAACAGGAACACTAGAAGTGCCGAACAGGTTATTGAGCATCTGTGGAGAGAGAAATACAAACATAATAGTAGGCCATTTCGTCTTTTGGGTCTGCTCTTCCATTTAATAAGATCATGGCTGATCTGATAGTGACTTCAAATCTGGGTCCCACCCACCCTCAATAACCTATCACCACCACCCCACCCACTTACTTACCGAAAATCTATCCACCTCTGCCTTAAATATATCCAAACGCTCTGCTTCCCCCACCTTTTTAGGAACTGAATTCCAAAGATTCATGACCTTCTGACAGAAAAGGTTTTGCCTCGCCTCTAGTTTAACTGGGCAGTCCCACATTTTTAAACAATGACCCGTGGTTTTAGATTCTCCAACAAGAGGAAACATCCTCTCCAACCAATAAATACATTTAGGATCTTTTTAGTTTCAAATGGTAGTTGAACAGAACATTTTTCTTATTCATTTGTGGGGCATGGGTGTCATTGGTTAGGCCAGTATTTATTGCTCACCCCAAATTGCTCTTGGAAGGCAGTTGAGAGTCAACCCCATTACTGTGGCTCCGCATCACATGTAGGCCAGACCAAGTAAGGACGGCAGATTTCCTTCCCCAAAGAACATTAGTGAACCAGATGGGTTTTTACAACAATCGACAATGGTTTCATGATCATCAGAAGACTCTTAATTCCAAATATTTTTTATTGACTTCAAATTCCATGATCTGCCGCGGCGGGATTTGAACCTGGGTCTCCAAAACATTTACTGAATTTCTGGATTAATAGTCTAGTGATAATACCACTAGACCACCGCCTTCCCATTCTTGGTGTGATAAAGGCAAAATACTGCGGATGCTGGAATCTGAAACAGGAAGAGAAAATGCTGGAAAATCTCAGGAAGTCCAACAACATCAGTGGAGAGAGAATAGAGCCAACATTTCAAGTTTGGATAATCCTTCATCGGAACTTGGTGTGAGTTAGAATATGCTCAGCAGAGTCCTGAATAAGCTCATGTCTATGAAGTCACAAAGAGATTTTTTGTTTTTGTCACTGGGGATTTTTTGTTAATTTTTCTACTAGAAATACTTTTGACAAATGAGGTACTTTGTCAACAGGGAAGGCCAGAACACAGATATACCACGAGCAGCACAGCATCAAGTTCCGAGGCATGGGATAGGAGGTCAACAAGTGTCATCAGACAGTCAAACGGAAATAAGAGAGAACATGTGAAGAACAAACACAGAGATTCACCCATACCAGAGACCAGAGACGCTGGGCACAGGACTCAACACAAGTCTGGTAAACGCAATAGACAGAATGAACGCAACAAGCACGAGCGACCTATGTCCTCAAGATTATTATCTTCAACTCAGTCAAAGGACGAACATTATAGGCATCCTCAGCGTGGATCTTCAAAGCTAATGACTCATCGCTCGATGTCCTCTAGTTCATCATCATCTCAGTCAATGGAGGAATATGGTTCATATCCTCAGAACAGAAGATTAAGACCAAAGGTTCATCAGTCATCATCACAGTCAAGCAAAGACATCAGTGCAAGTTTTCATGAGGGATCATTAAGGAAATCGAGTAGCAGTCAGTTCTCCAGCAGTTCATCTTCAGCCCAGTCGGAGCGCAGGAAAGGAATCACTCAGTCTTCACATCACTCCAGCAGCACCGAAAATTGTGAGGGTGGCAACTGTAGGCACAGACAGATCAGCAAACCTGCTGCCAGGCACTCGATCAGAAATGCCTCCTTGTCTTCAACTGCCTCCATTAGCCAATCCAGTTCCAATTCATCTTCAGCCCAGTTGCGTGACAAGTACGGTGAAAGAGCGGAGCATGCGTCATCAAGCTCATCAACCTCGAGTGAGTCAAGCTCTGGCCGCTCATCATTGAAGCAGTCCAAACGTCGACTCAGCAAACACTCTCGACAGTGGCAGGCTAGCTCTTCATCAATGGTTGACACCTCCAGTAGTTCCACGTTTTGGAACTACAGGACCGTAAACATAGGGCCATCCACAAGGCATCGCGCCAGCACCAGAAAATGTAAAAATGGCAAATGTATCTACGAGCATACCAAATCACACTCAACCACCATACAGAGCTATGAGAGTGACCGCAGCACCTGGATCTTCAACTCAGCAGAACAGGTAGAATCTCCTAGTGCTATTTCAACCACACCTTCCTTCAACCACAATACATTGATTGGAACAAAGTATTTTAAACAATACTATTTTTTTGTGTGTTATTATAGGAAGGAGTCAATGCAAACATCTTCCAACTTCGCTTCAAGCCAACTGACATTAACCTGGTATGGAAGATTTGAGGACCATATTGGCTCAACAATTACAAGTGTATCATAGATGGTTTTGAACATGGGGCAGCATTTAATGACTTGCACTGTTTGAAGATAATAATTCAGGCACTTGCCAACATTTTTTTATTCTTGTCTCTCTGTTAGCTTCCCTCTGAATCAATCTTCCATTGGGAAAAAGACACAAAAGCCAAGGGTTGAGTTTTTCAATTTGATTTATTATTGTCACAACTATTTGTACACAGTGAAATGTACTGTTTCTTACAGACAAAAGCATACCGTTCCTATGGAAGGAAATGCGAGAGTGCAGAATGTAGTGTTACAGTAATAGCTAGTGTGCAGAGAAAAATCAATTTAATGCAAGATAAAATTCTGATAGCAGCAGGAAATAAGCTGTTTTTGAATCAGTTGCTACGTGTCCTCGGATTTTTGTCTCTTTTTCCCAATGGAAGAAAGTAGAAGAGAGAATGTCCGGGGTGTATGGAGGGGGGTCCTTGATTATGCTAGCTGCTTTTCTGAGGCAAAGTCAATGGATGGGAGGCTGGTTTGAGTGATGGACAGGGCTTCAGTCATGACCTTTTGTAGTTTCTCGCAGTCTTGAGCAGAGCAGGAGCCATTCCAAGCTGTGATACAACCAGAAAGAATGCTTTCTATGATGCCTCTGTAAAGGTTGCTGAGAGTTGTAGTGGACATGCCAAATTTCCTTAGTCTGTTGAGAAAGCAGGGACATTGGTGGGCTTTCTTAACTATAGTATCTGCATGGAGAAACCAGCACAGGCTGTTGGTGATCTGGACACCTAAAAACTTGAGTACCAACTGAGTCAAGAACAGCAACTTCCTACTGCCATCCTTTGAATGAACCTACCCCATATTAAGTTGATCTTTTCCTATACCCTAGCTATGACAGTAAACGCTACATTCTGCACTTTCTTTCTCTATGTACGGTATGCTTTGTACAGAAGCAATATTTTTCACTGTATATTAATACATGTGGCAATAATCAAATCAAATCAGTGAGTTAAACATTGAGAAATGCTTGGTGAAGTGAATGTAAAGATCCCAAGACCATTTGAAGCAAAATGTTCTACCAACGCATCTTCATCCTACAACAGAACCATCCTAATAGTTCGGCTTATCATTCATTGCTTTTCCTATTTGTGGGTCTTTCCTGTGTGTAGATAGGTTGTTGTATTTGCCCACGTGACAAAAATTTCTTAAGTTGTACTTCTCAAACAGCGAAATGAAAATGTATGTCTTGGGAAATTTCTAGATTTTGTTAATACAAGCTTATCTTCAATTTCAGTCACAACACAGAGGTCGATTCAGCTTTGAGTCATCGTCTGAATCCAATTCGGAATCCAGTATAAGTTTCTCTAGCTCATCTTTATCTTCATCCTCATCTTTGTCACAGCAGGTACATCACAGATAAAGGATTTTAAAAAAAGGTTGCGGTTGATTGTTGTGGAGAGCTGGCCAATGACCGATGGGGAATTTAATCAGTCAATGCAGTACTGACAGAGAAGCACAGACGGGAATCTTCCCATCCCGGATTTTCCCACCCTGCCACCAGTGAATGGAGACTTGGCTGGCAGCCAAATTGTCCAACTTCGCTCCAATGGCATGAACAGCCTGTAAGATAGTGTCCATGGAGTTTTACAGCACGAAAAGAGGCCCTTCAGCCCATTTGTGTCTGTGCCGACCCATAAACAACTCTGGGCTCTGCTCAAATAATGTGGAGATGCTGGATTTGGATTAAGGTAAGCACAGTAAGAAGTCTCACAACAGCAGGTTGAAGTCCAACAGGTTTATTTGGCAGCAAATGCCCCTTCATTAGGTGAGTGGGAAATCCGTACACATGATGTGGGGATGCCGGCGTTGGACTAGGGTAAACACAGTAAGAAGTCTGACAACACCAGGTTTAAGTCCAGTCGGTTGGACTTAAACCCCGTGTTGTCAGACTTCTTAATCTGTATACAAACAGGGCATGTCCAGGCACAAACTCAATTTGCAAGATAAGGGTTGGAATGCAAGTCTTTACAAGTAATCAAGTCTTAAAAATACAGACAATGTGAGTAGAGAGAGGGTTAAGCGCAGGTTAAAGAGATGTGTATTGTCGCCAGCCAGGACTTAGTGAGATTCTGCAAGCCCAGGAAAGTCAAGGGATTTGTAGATAGTGTGACATGAGCCCAAGATCCCTATTGAGACCATTCAGGAGAATAGTGACCATAACACCACACAACCTTGCTACAGTAACCTCTGCAAGACCTGCTGAATCATCAACATGGGTGCCATCATCGCACATGAGAACACCATCCACAGGTACACAGTACGTAATCTTGCAACTCGGCCAATGTTGTTTACCTGACACCTTGCAGGATAGGATGTCCCGAGGCACAGTACATTAGGGAGACTATGCAGACACTACGACAAGAGATGAACGAACATCGCCCAACAATCAACAGGCAGTGATGTTCTCTTTCTGTTGAGGAACACTTCAGCAGTCACAGGTATTCAGCTTCTGATCTTCGGGCAAGCGTTCTCCAAGGCATCCTTCACAACACACAATAGCGCTGAATCGCTGAGCACAGATTGATAGGCAAGTTCCGCACACATGAGGGCAGCCTCAAATGGGATCTTGGGTTCATGTCACACTACCTGTAACCCCCACAATTTGCCTGAGCTTGCAAAATCTCACAAACTATCTTGGCTGGAGACAATTCACATCTCTTTAAGCTGTGCTTAACCCTCTCACATTGTCTGTGCCTTTAAGACTTGATTATTCGTAAAGACTTGCATTCCAACCATTATCTTGTAAATTGAGTTTGTGTCTGTATATGCCCAGTTTGTGAACCAAGTCCTCATTCATCTGATGATGGGGCAGTGCTCCAAAAGCTCGTGGCTTGTGCTACCAAATAAACCTGTTGGACTTTAACCTGATGTTGTGAGACTTCTTACTGTAAATAATCCCTGGCAGGTAGCAGTTAACCTCAATGGCACAGTGCTGAAGAGGAGGGAAAGAAACAGAGATTAAATTCTTCCTCCTGCCCATGTAGTTACCCCAGCAGCTTGTACCTGGTGTGTTATTTGAGGGCAGGATTGAGTCCACTTATGTTGCCCTTCTAGGTGCAGAGGGTGAAACCGTATGGGCAAGTTTCGGGTAGTTGACAATTTCTACAATACTGGGTCTCAACAAATGTAGGCATCCTCCACAAACATTTGCAAACAAGATAAGATTTATCCTGAAACATTGAAGGAGATTTTTTTTTTGCTGAACCTCCATTACCAATGCAGAACCCTGTTGCAAGTATGAGTGAGTCACAGTCTGATAGTTCAGATGTGTGCCTCATCTCTGCTGAGACTCCATGCCAGCCAGAGAGCAGCTTCACTCATGATGGGCACCAAATGAGCCCATCCTTGATATGGTTGATGAGGTTATCACTGGACATTTAACTATAACAAAAAGGCATATATACAGTTCAAAAAACAACATTATCCATTTGCATCAGAAAGACTATGGCCAGGAGGTATTATTGCTGGACTATTAATCCAGAAACTCAGCTAATGTTCTGGGGACTCAGATTGGAATCCCACTATGGCAACTGTGGAATTTGAATGCAATAAATAACATCTGGAATAAAATATCCAATGATGGCCATGAAACCATTGTCGATTGTTGGAAAAATCCATCTGATTCATTAATGTCCTTTAGGGAAGGAAATCTTCTATCTTTACTCTACACGTCTGGCCTACATGTGACCCCAGAGCCACAGCAGTGTGGCTGACTCTTCATCACCTTCTGTAGTGGCCCAGCAAGCCACTCAGTTCAAGGGCAACTGGGATGGGAAATAAATGCTGGCAATGCCTATGTGCCATGAATGAAGAAAAATCCACATCAGTTTCAAAGTTAAGAGTCTTCATAACACCATTTTCTAGGGGAGAAACAGCCAATTTGCAAATCATTAAGCTCCACAAAGTACAAGAACAAATACATTTGGCCCCACAGAATGATTATCATAGAATCATAGAAGCCTACAGTGCAGAAAGAGGCCCTTCAGCCCATCAAGTCTGCACCGAACACAATCCCACCCAGGCCCTACCCCCATATCCCTACATATTATACCCACTAATCCCTTTAACCTATGCATCCCTGGATACTAAGGAGCAATATCTTTGCATGGCCAATCAACCTAACCCGCACATCTTTGGACTCTGGGAGGAAACCGGAGTACCCGGAGGAAACCCACGCAGACTTGAGGAACATGGGTGTCGCTGGCTGGCCAGCACTGATTGCCCATCCCTGGTTGCCGAGGGCAGTTAAGAGTCAACCTCATTGCTGTGGCTCTGGAATCACACACAGGCCAGACCAGGTAATGATGGCACATTTCCTTCCCGAAAGGACATTAATGAACTAGATGGGTTTTTAATGACAACCGACAACGGTCTTGTGGTCACGTTTAGGCTTTTAATTCCAGATTTTTATTAAATTCAAATTTCATCATCTGCCATGGCGGGATTCGATCCTCGATCCCCAGAGCATTTCCCTGAGTTTGTGAATACAAATCCAATGACAATACCATTGCCTCCCCATTGACAAGTATTGGCAACACAATGTGAAAAGGAGTTTGGGTTCTGGTGTTACTCCAGAACTTGGTGCCTAGGCTGAAACATCAGTACTTTACAAAGGGAGTGCTGTAGGACATAGGTAAAGCTGGCTGGCATTTATTGTAAAAAATCTCACAACTCCAAGTTAAAGTCCAACCAGTTTATTTGATAGTAAACCCACAAGCTTTTGGGGTTTGCCCATTCATCAGGTGAATGGAGCGTGAATTCTCCACTTACCTGACGAAGGGGCAAACCCGAAAGTCTAACCCTAGTCCAACGCAGGCAACCCCACATCATAGCATTTACTACCCATCCCTAATTGCCTGAGGAGAGATGAGAGGCAACTACATTACTGTCTATGTAAAGTCACATGTGGGCCAAACCAAGTAAGAATTTCCTTACCTAAAGGACAACAGTGAACCAGATGGATTTTTCCAACAATGGTTTCTGGCTGTGGGAGTGGATTCAGTGGAAAATCCCACTGATACTGGCGGGGCCAAAAGATCCAACAACATGCCACCTCCAGCCACCAATAAACATTCCAGAAATTCTTAGAATACTTGGAAGGTGCTACAACATCTGTGGGGAGAGAAACAGAATGTACCAATGGGATTTTCTGACCCTGCCCATTGCAGGAGACATTGCGGGCTGGGTGGGAAATCTGACAGAGCAGCGAAAGCCCTGTTGACTGTGGGTGGAATTCTGTGGTGGACAGGACAGAGATGCTCCAGCCAAGGTTTTAGTTCATGACCTTTCATCAGAACTCTTCATGTGATTCAGGGCAGAGTTTTCCCATCCTACCCGCCACGGGAATCGTATTGGGCAGGACATGGACTATGCAAAGGTCTGTTGACCTTTATTATTCTAAGAATTTCTGGAATGTTTATTGGTGGCTGGAGGTGGCATGTTGTTGGATCTTTTGGCCCCGCCAGTATCAGTGGGATTTTCCACTGAATCCACTCCCACAGCCAGAAACCATTGTTGGAAAAATCCATCTGGTTCACTGTTGTCCTTTAGGTAAGGAAATTCTTACTTGGTTTGGCCCACATGTGACTTTACATAGACAGTAATGTAGTTGCCTCTGGTGGGATTTTCCAGCCTTGGGACGAACATGGCTGGAAAATCTTGCACCCAATGTTTACATTTTGTCTACGGAATACCTTGGGGTGCTTTAACTATGTTAAAAGTGCAATCTAAATTGTTGCTACAATTACAGTAAAATAACATTGCATTGACATGAAGAATTCTGCATTGACATTGCTCAATAATGACCCGTTTTCCTGCTTTATATTTCTACCTCCAGTCCTTGTCCCTTGAAGACTATGTGCCACCAAAATTCTCGATGCTAGCTCGAGCCATCACAATTGATAGCAAAGACAAAGGGTACCAGGCAAAGCTCTACGTGGATAATTCCATGGAGCAGCGAGCAATACAAATGTTTGTGGATGAGCTTCACAAAGGAGACAGCTGGAGGGCTTGCATTGGTGCTGAGATGCCCAATGTGCACAGAGCAATGGTAATGTATAGCAGCAAATAACACACCAGTGTTGGAAAAGTCTATTACATGTTTTAGTAAAGCACCCAATGACTGCCGACTAAGTCACAATCCATTTTTATTCTTAATGACTCCAGGGTGTTCAGTAGTTAAAACTATTAACACAGAAACATCAAAGACAGAAGCAGGTGGAGGCCATTCAGCCCTTTGAGCCTGCTACACCATTCATCCCAATCATAACTAATCATCCAACTCAATAGCCTAATTCTGCTTTCTCCTCATAATCTTTGATCTCATTCAGCCCAAGTGCTATATCCAGCCATCTCTTGGATGCAGAGGGATTAAAGAGGTTTAACATGTTAAAAGGATTTGTTGGGCTAAATAAGGGAAAATTATTTCCTCAAATGGGAGTATGAAGAATAAGAATAATAATAACACTATATTCTGCACTCTCTCATTTCCTTTTCTATGAGTAGTATGATTTGTCTGTATAGCATGAAGAAACAATACTTTTCATTGTGTGTTAATACATGTGACAATAATAGATGAAATGAAATCAAAATTAATATCAGAGCCAGCTCATTTAGAATAGGAATCATTTTCCACACAAAGTGGTGTGTGAACATATGAGCTAGGAGCAGGAGTTAGGCCATTTGGCCCCTCAAGCCTGCTCTGCCATTCATGGCTGATTTGATTGTAACCTCAACCCCACATTCTTGCCTAATGATAACATTTGACCCATCTTGTTAATCAAGAGTCTATCTTAAAAACCAAGATGGCATTGGATAAGGTGACTTCTTGCAAGCTATGCTCAGCATATACTCTAACTCTATCTATAGATAGGGAGATATGGGCCAAATGTGGGCAATTGAGGTGAGCTTAATGGTTAAAAAAGGGCAGCATGGGCAACTTGGGCCAAATGACCCCTTTCCATGCTGTAAAACTTTATGACTCTATCTCTTATTCTCATTTTGTGTTTCCAAAACTCTATTCTAACTCTTTTAAACTCTTTAACAATGCTTTAGTTGAGCTTTCTTAACACCCTAGCTTTGACTGTAACACTACATTCTGTACCCCATCCTTTCCTTCTGTGTGATGCGGAGATGCACAATAAGAAGTCTCACAGCACCAGGTTAAAATCCAACAGGTTTACCTGGTATCACGAGCTTTTGGAGTGCTGCCCCTTCATCAAGTAAGTCTCGTCCACTCACCTGGTGAAGGAGCAATGGTCCGAAAGCTCGTAATATCAGATAAATCTGTTGGATTTTAACCTGGTGTTATGAGACTTCTTACTGTTTCCTTCTCTATGAATGATATGATTTGTCTGTATAGTGTGCAAAAAACAATACTTTTCACTGTACACTAATACATGTGACAATAATAAATCAAATCAAATCACATACAAATATCTTGAAAATATTCAATGATTCTGCTTCCATATGTTCTATGTTCTATGTTCTATAGTTCAGAGGCTTACAACGGCCTGAGAGAAAATAATTCTCTTCATGCCTGTCTTAAATGAGTGACTCCTTATTTTTAAACAGTGACCTCTAATTCTAGATTCTCCGTCTAGAGGAAGTATCCTTTGATTTGATTTGATTTGTTGTTGTCACATGTATTATTATACAGTGAAAAGTATTGCTTCTTGTGCGCTATACAGACAAAGTATACCGTTCATAGAGAAGGAAAAGAGAGGGTACAGAATATAGTGTTAGAGTCATAGCTATCGTGTGGAAAAAGATAAACTTAATGCAAGATAGGCCCATTCGAAAGTCTGACAGTAGCAAGAAAGAAACTGTTCTTGGTACGTGACCTTAGAGTTTTGTATCTTTGTTCTGACAGGAGAGGATGGAGGAGAGTATATCCAGAATGCATGGGGTCCTTAGTTATGCTGGCTGCTTTGCCGAGGCAGTGGGAAGAGTAGACAGAGTCAATGGATGGGAGGCTGGTTTGAGTGATAGACTGGTCTACATTAGGTGTCCCTCTATCTGGTTATAATTCTCTAAATTTGCACACCTTTATTATGGAGTCCAATAGGCGTAGACAAAGGTTCTAGGTGGAAGAGGCCACTCACAATGTTAAAATGGTGGCACAGGCTTGTTGGACCAAAGAGCCTGTTTCCTATCCTGTGTTGTTCTTTGTTCTTGTTCTTTATTCATGACCTTTTATAGTTTCTTGCAGTCTTGGGCAGAGCAGGAGCCTTACCAAGCTGCGACACAACCAAAAAGAATGCTTTCTCCAGTGCATCTGTAAAAGTTGTTGAGAGTCGTCGCTGACACGCCAAATTTTCTTATGAATTTCTTTGAAAGATATTTCTTTGAATAGTTCTGCTTTTTTGGAGGAATGGAAATAACATTTATTAATATTTAAAATTTCAGGCCTTGTTGAAATGGGGCAAAAATTGCCAAGACTACAAGATCGTGGCAAAGGCAACGACTGGTCACTTTCAGCATCATCCTGCAGTACTGGTCAAAGCACAATGGGACAGGATACCTCAAGCCCTAAAAGAAGCTGCAGGAATGTAGGGACTTCTCTCATTTACAGACATCTTTCACTGTATTACTGTGCTTTCAGAGTGACGTGCTGAAAACTAACTCCCTTCACTTCTACTGCAGCCTGGCTGACCAGCTGGCAGAGATTGCCTTCATGTTGGGATTCTTGGAGCGACATCAGAAGAATCGAGCCCATCAGATTTCTCTGATTGCTGCTGCAACATCTCAACAAACACTTGATATTGTCGTGAAAACTCCAAAGGTATTTCTCATTTTGCTTCCGTGACGGGCAGTGACTAAGAGCAAAGAAAGAAGAAAGAACAGCGCAGCACAAGAACAGACCCTTCAGCCCATCAAACCTGTGCATTGACCTATTTAAACCAATCTCTCTATTCCCCGTTTGTTCCTGTTTCTATCCAGATAAGTGTTAAATGTCTGCCTCAACCACTTCACTTGACAGTGTATTCCAGACCACCCTCCGTAAATAACTTTCCCTGAGCATCTCTACTGAACCTCTCTTCCCACCTCTTACCTTGAACTTGTGCCCCTCATAATTGTCATTTCTGTCCTGGGATAAAGCTTCCAGCTGTTCACCCTATCTATACCCCTCATAATCTTGTAGACTTCTATCAGGTCGCCCCTCAACCTTCATTTTTCCAATGAGAATAAACCAAGTTTCTCCTCATAGCTAATGCCCTCCACACTAGGCACCATCCTGGTAAATCTTTTCTGTACCCTAATTCTAGTTACCACATTAGCAGAAGGAGGCTTTGGAGAGAGTACAGAAAAGATTTACCAAGGTGTTGTCTGGTATGGAGGGTATCACTTATTGGAGAGATTAAATAAACTGGGATTATTCTTCCTGGAAAGCGAGGGACTGAGAGGTGACCTGATAGAAGTCTACCAGGTTATGAGAGGCATGTACAGAGAGGATAGTCAGAAGCTTTTTCCCAGGGTGGAAGAGTCAATTATAGGGGACATAAGTTTAAGTTGCAAGGGACAAGGTTTAAACAAGATATACAAGGCAGATTTTTTACAGAGAGAGTAGTGGGTGCCTGGAACTCATTGCCGGGGGAGATAACGTAAAAGGATATGGTAGTGACTTTTAAGGGGCATCTTGACAAATACATGAATAGGATGGGAATAGAGGGATATGGTTCCCGGAAGGGTAAGGGGTCTCAGTTAAATTGGGCAGCATGGTTAGTGCAGGCTTGGAGGGCCGAAGGGCCTGTTCCTGAGCTGTAATTTTCTTTGTTCTTTGTTCTAATTGGACACAGTATGCCAAATGCGGCTTAACCAACATTTTATGTAACTGTAACATAATTTGTCAACTTTTATACGCAGTTCCCCATCTGATGAAGGCCAGCATGCCATATGCTTCCCCTCCCTGCCTAGGCTGAATACTCACATCAACCCACCCACCCAAACCGATTGCTAATCCACACGGACTGATTGCCAACATCCTTTGATTGCTGTGCAGAGTGACAGCAGTCCCCACTTTTCCCCACCAATAACTGCTATGGATTGTGCTGCAGTTTCCTGCCTCCTCCCCCACCAGTTGCTGCTTAGAGTGGGTTTCAATGTATCATTGCATAAAAGAGCTGAATGCTTTAGATTAAACCTCTTATGATCCTGTATCTTTTCCATTCAGCACATATTTAGTCACCAGACTCTTCGCATCCCAGTACCATTACCTTTTAATGTGAACTCTCCCTCGGTGCAGCAGAGAGGTTTGCTGGTCTTTGGGGATTTACCTGCGATTATTTCTGCAAAACTTACCGGTACGACATTTCGTTTTCTCTACTTCTTACAGCAAATATTATTAAATCCCTGAATGTGCAAAATTAACGGAGCTCTCTGCTGTGTCCAACTCTGAACACCACTTTAGAAAGGACATCAAGACCTTGGAGAGTATGCTTTGGGATGGCACGGTAGCACGGTGGTTAGCACTGCTATCTCACAGCGCTAGGGACCCGGGTTCAATTCCCAGATTGGGTCATGTTCTGTGCGGAGTCTGTGCGCTCTCCCCGAGTCTGCGTGTGTTTCCCCCAGGTGCTCCAGTTTCCTCCCATGGTCCAAAGATTTGTGGATTAGATGGATCGGCCATGCTAAATTGACCCTAGTGTCAGGGGATTAGCAGGGTAAATACGTGGTGTTGCAGGAATAGGACCTTGATGGAATTGTGGTCAGTGCAGACTTGATGGGCTGAATGGTCTCCTTCTGCACTGTAGAGATTCTACGAAATCAAAGAATTTACTGGAATTACTTTTTTCATTTACGGGCATCGTTGGCTTGGCCAGCATTTATTGCCCATCCTAATTGCAGACCTGAAGTGTAAGCACATCCATACAGAGGGAGTTCCAGGAATTTGATCCAGTGACAGTAAAGGTACAGCAATATATTTCCAGATTGGGATGCTGAGTAACTTGGAGGGGAACCTCCAGATGGTGGCGTTCCCAAGTATCTGCTATCTTTGTCCTTCTAGGTTCTAGAGACATTGGGTTTGGGAGGTGCTGCCTAAGGAACCTTGATGAGTTGCTGCAGTGTATCTTGTAAATGGTACTCACTGCTCCCACAGTGTGTAGGTGGTGGAGGGAGTGAATGTTTGTGGATGGGGTGCCAATCAAATGGGCTGCCTTATCCTGGACGGTGTTAAGCTTCTTGAGTATTGTTGGAGTTGCAGCAAAGGGAACAAAAAGGGGTGAAGAAAGAATTTTTTAATGCAGTGTGTTACTGTGAACTGTATAAAATGGAAACAAATTCAGTGATAAATGTTGAACAGAAAATGCTTTGAAAGCTAATAATCCCAGGGGATATCCACCAGGATGGCGCCTGGGATGGAACATTTAAGTTGTGAAAAGAGGTTGGATAGGCTTGGGTTGTTGTCATTGAAGCAGAAAAGACTGAGAGGGCGATCTGATCAAGGTGTACAAGGTTATGAGAGATAAGCACAGAGTGGATGGGGAGCAGGCCTTCCTCTTTGTTGAAGAGTCAATAATGAGGGGGCATAGGTTCAAAGTGAGGGGCAGGAGGTTTAAGTGGAATGTGAGGAAAAACTTTTTTACCCAGAGGGTGGTGATGGTCTGGAATGCACTACGTGGGAGGGTGGGGAGGGTGGGTTGACTCGTATTCTTTAAAAAGTCTCTGGATGAGACTTGGTACATCATAACATTCAGGGCTACAGACCACGTGCTGATAAGTGGGAATAGATGGGAGTTCAGGTGTTTCTAGTGTGTCAGTGCAGATCCGATGGGACAAAGAGCCTTTTCTGCACTGTATGAGCCTATGATTGGGATTAATTGGATAATTCTCTCAAAGAGCCAACACGGGAATGACAGACACAATGACCTCCATCAGTGCTGTAAGGTTCCATTATTCTCTATTTTCCAAAATGTTAATTGTTCAGGTCTCACTACTTTATTATTTGGTCAATAACTTATTCAGGAGATTTGCCAAGTGCTGATTATCATGATTTTGTTTTACAGTTGAATGCACAGTTATACAAAACCAGTTCACCCCATTTACCAAGGACAGTTTTGAGTACCAGATGCCTGAAGGCTGTGCTCATGTATTGGTCCAAGACTGTACACCTGAACTGAAGTTCATCGTACTAACAAGACGCAGCGCAGATTCACTGTTTGTACAGCTGAATTTGCCTTCGAGGTAAGGATTGCTAACATCGTCAGCGCAGAAGAAACATTCAACAGGGTCAGGCTTTTGATAACACGCTGTCTTTCTCTTTTGTAAAAGTGAAATAGAAATGCAATCGACCACAACAGGAATAATCCAACTGTTTATCAATGGGACCAAGACATCAATCACAAGCCTTCCATTTACAGGCCCAAGTACGTAACTTTGCTTCTTTAAGATAAACATTGAAAGTCTTGGTCTCACACAAATCTCATTGAGTCCCTGTTGAAGTGTAAGATTGTGATTCCCACAGACAATTATAATGATTACTGTTAGTTTTTTTAGTGGAATTCAGGTTAAATATAAGAACATAAGAACAAAGCACAGGAGTAGGCCATCTCGCCCCTCAAGCCTGCTCCACCACTCAATAAGATCATGACCGATCTTTTTGTGGACTCAGCTCCACTTACCCGTCCACTCACCATAACGCTTAATTCCTTCACTGTTCAAAAATTTATCTGCCTTTGCCTTAAAAACATTCAGTGAGGTAGCCTTAACTAGGCAGGGAATTCCACAGATTCACAACCCTTTGTGTGAAGAAGCTCCTCCTCAACTCAGTCCTAAATCTGCTTCTCCTTATTTTGAGGCTGTGCCCCCTAGTTCTAGTTTCAGCTGCCAGTGAAAACAATAAAGAACATCGGGTTCTATAATGGCTCTGTTGGTTTAGGTAATGACACCGCATGCAGAGAGGGATGGGGAAGGTGGCGAACCCCTTCATGAACCTACCCTTAGACTAGCCAAACTTGCCATCAACCGATCCAGGCGGTGGGTGAACAAGTGGGGGGGTGGTGGGGGACACCTGACCTAACTGTTTGCCCCTTCACTGCAGCCATTCTTGCAGCTGAGTGACCCTGGAGAAGGAACAGTGTCCAAGGATATTATCAAGGTCTTCCACGCTCATTGAGCACCGAGGGACTATAGTGTATATTGACCCCTTTAATCACACTTTGGTTTGACGTTTTAGATTTTGTTTATGCTTTGATTTTATTCCAGGCAGTCCCCACTTCAACGGCTTCCCTTCTTTTTTTGTCCCTCAGTTTATTTTAGTTTAGTTTGTTTAGCCAAATAGAAAGGTTTAGGCAATGACTCTCTCATCCCTGCTGATAAGGAAGTTTCCTTATCTATATTCCTTTGTGAAGATTTGCCAAGACACTTCAGAGCACTTGCATTCCAAGGATTCTTTTTTTTCAGTTTTAAAGTTAAGCTAAAGTTTATTTATTAATGTCACACTAAGGCTTACATTAGCATTGCAATGAAGTTATTGATCGCTGAATTGATACACTCCGATAAGTGTTCGGGTGCATTGAGAGAGAATTTAGCATGGTCAATGCATCCAACCAGCACATCTTTTGCACAGTGGGAGGAAATCAGAGCACCTGGAGGAAACCCACACAGACATGGGGAGAATGTGCAGACTCCACACAGACAGTAACCTAAGCTGGGAATCGAACCCGGATTCCTGGTGCTGTGAGGTAGCAGTGCTGGCTATTGTGCCATCGTATTGCCCTTAAGAAGAATGGAGGCAAAATCAAACCAGCCTTTGATGCCCCAGGCAAGAATCATCCCTACAAGATCAGTTTCTTGAATTTGCCAACAACTGTCCCATTTTTTAAAGTTTTTCATTGATGATGCTCAATGGTAGAATATACCTATAGCTGATGTCACATTAAGCCACAAAGATGTGACCTAATGTTTGAATAATTGAATGTGTTCTTTTGAACAACTTCTCAATTGGCTTTCAGTTTTGCAATGAAGTTTATTTATTAATCACAAGTAGGTTTACATTACCACTGCAATGAAGTTACTGCGAAAATCCCCTTGTCACCACAGTCCGGTGCCTGTTTGGGTACATTAAGAAAGAATATAGTATGGCCAACGAACATAATCAGTATGTCTTTCAGATTGTGGGAGAAAACCGGAGTGCCCGAACCCACACAGATACAGGGAGAACACATAGATTCCACACAGTCACTGACCCAAGCCAAGAACCGAACCCAGATTCCTGGCACTATAGGCAATAGTGCTAAGCACTGTGCCACTGAGCTACGCATAAAAGCAAAGAAACTTCCATCCTTACAAGGACCTCAGTTTCTTGATTTTATCAATCAGTGTCCTATTTTTTAAGATTCTGTATGAGTGATGCTCAGTGGTAGAGTATACTCAAGCTAATGTTACATTAAACCACAAAGATTTGACCCAAAGTTTGAATAATTATATGTACAATTTGAACAACTTCACAATTGGCGTTCAGTTTTGCAATGTGCTTGTTGTGAATTCCAGTAACTGGGGGGGGATATTGAGCAGATTAGTTATGATCTAATTGAACGACGGAGTGGGTTAGAAGGGCTGAGTAGCCTCCTCCTAATTCGTATATTCATATTCAGTGCCCGTGGCAAAGTATCAAACTTAATTTCTATGAAATTCTCTTTCATAAATTCAATGCTCCGACTCTATGTAGAAGCAGCTTCTCAAAATCTCATATCTTCTTCCAGCTCCGACCGGTTTGTGACTGATCCTGTCTAATAGTGATTTTTCACTGTTCCAGGATCCTTGACCATCGAGAGAGATGACAATGGGCTGAAGATAAAAGCACCAGAACTTGGTCTCGAAAAGCTCTCCTTCGATGGCAAAGAGGTCAAGGTGCTGATCATTTCATGCTGCTTTCTTCCTTTCAGATGAAGAAAACTATTAGCTTTTCAAAATTTACATTTGAGGTCCATAGGAATCCTACTTTTTTTAATTCAATCATGGGACCTGGGTGTCGCTGGCTGGCCAGCATTTATTGCCCATCACTAGTTAACCCACAACGCCGTTAGGGGGGGAATCTCAGAATTTTGACCCAGTCACTGTGAAGGAATAGCAAAGGAATGAGGTATTGCTATATACCAGACAGTGAATCATTTATACAAACACATCAGTGCAGTACTGAGGGAGTGCTGCATTGTCAGAGATGCAGCCTTTTGGATAAGGCAATAAACTGCCCTTTCAGATATAAGATTTTGAAGAAGAGTGAGGACATTCTCTCCTGACCAATGCTAATCCCTCAATCAGCATTACTATCTATACCCCTTCGCACCAGGTCTGGATTTTCCAATTCCACCAAAATCAATGGGTTTTTGGCTGGCTAGCAACATCTACTGTGAAAGGGCCAGAAAATCCTAGCCATTGGTTTTTTTTTGTGGGATCTTGCTGTGCACAAATTATTATAGAAATTATTGAATCCCTACAGTGAAGAAGGAGGACACTCGGCTCATTGAAACTGTACCAACAACAATCCTACCCAAGCCTTATCCCCGTAACCTCACATATTTACCCCGCTAATCTGTCCATCTACCCATCCTGGGACAACTTAGCATGCCAGTGCACCTAATTCATATGTCTTTAGGTTTATGGAAGGAAACCAGAGCATCCAGAGGAAACCCACGCAGAGTTGGGGAGAATGCACAGATGGTGACCCAAGCCCGGAATCGAACCCGAGTCTCTGGAATTGTAAGGCAGCAGTGCTAACCACTGTGCCACCTGCATTACTGCATATCCTCTGGTACGACAGCACTACACTTTAGGAGTATTTCATTGGCTGCAAAGTGACCTGGGTTGTCCTGAAGTGGTGTCAGGTGCTTTATAAATTAAAGCCTTTCTTTTTGTCTATTCTATCCCCCTTAAATTCCAGCAGAAACTCCCTCCTGAGTCAGTCAGGCACATCAGCTGCTACGGAACAGAAACGGGGAAGTAAATGTGACAGAGGGACCCAAAGTCCAACTGGACGGAGTGACTTAAAATCACTCCTTTCATAACAGCCACACAGGTCTTGAATTATATTGGAGTTTTGTCATCATTCCATTGAACTCTTCTTCCCTCTTCATCCCTAACCCAGGTTGCCGTGGTCCCGTGGATGGCTGAGAGCACATGCGGATTGTGTGGGCGAAGCGATTCCCAGAGGAGGAATGAGTATCAGCAACCGAATAAACGCAGCACCACTGACATCCTCAAATTTGCTCACTCGTGGTTACTGCCAGGGGAAAATTGCAAAGATGGTAAAATAATCTATTCCTGTCTCTTTGAGTGAGAATCTCAGCAGTCTGGCTTCCTGGAATGAAGGGGTTTGTTTCATGAGAAAAGCTTGAGCAGGTTGGGATGATACTCACTGGCGTTTAGAAGAATGGAATGGCACTTTGGCACAGTGGTTAGCACTGCTGCCTCACAATGCCCGGGACCTGGGTTTGATTCTGGGCATGGATGACCATCTGTGCGGAGCCTGCACATTCTCCCTGTGTCTACATGGGTTTCCTCTAGGTGGTCTGGTTTCCTCTCACACCCCAAAAGTGTGTGGGGTAGGTGGATTGGCCACGTTAAACTGCCCTGTAGTATCAGGGGGACTAGATAAATTAAATGCACAAGGGTTATGAGGATAGGAACCCAGGGCGGGAATCAAACCCGGCTCCTCGGCATTGTGAGGTAGTACTGTTAACCACTGTGCCACACACCGTACCATCCAGCCTATAGAGATGCATGATCCCTGGTGGTCAAAGCTGGAAGTGATGGTGGAACCAAAGGGACAAAAGACCGGGGCTCAGCTCAGATCTTGAGCAATCTTTACTCAATTGCTGCAGGAAATATTGGATTACAGTCAGGGATTAGGAAGAGTGGTCATTGCTATCCCTTTGACTGCATGGGAAAATGAGAGTGAGTTTAGTGACAGTACCCACCTGGTTACTAATTCAGCACAAATCGAAATTTGGCACAGGATCCCTCTCAGTCTGCTGGGCATACTGACTCACTGGCTGAATCACTTCAGGCACACAGATTGATGTTCAGCCACACAAGCACTGTGATGATACTGTGCCTTTAAGAAATGTATTTAGATTATGGTTCTTCTGAGACGGTATGTTTAAAATTCAGCTTTGTTTACATGGTGTCGATTTGTCTGCACTAGGTAGCTCCATGCTGAGAACTAAATAATGAATTGGTGCATTTTTGTTTATTTTTGTTTTTTTTCTTCTGGGATTTCAGAGTGGGGCTTTGATTAGATTAATTGAAAGAGACAGAATCATATGAAGGGGAGGAGCTAAGATTATAGGTAAAGTAGGCAGTTTCTGCTGAAAGAAGCAAGACGTGTCTCCCACTTTCTCTCTCTGTCTCTGGAGGCTGCTGTTTTAGAAGACAGGGGTCTTTCTGACTCTATCTCCCCTGGAGGTGTTGAGATATCTCTAGGACTGTTAACCATCATGTAAGAGTTAGGCTTTACTAACTGATTCTGAACAAAAGTTTAAGACTGTGAGGCATATTGCTCGAATTGGAACTATTAGAGATACGTTAAGAATTGTATCTTGTCCTGTTTGAATATTTAAATTGTTAAAAGTTTAGCTAATTCACTTGTTATAGTTAGACTGTATTGTTAAATGAAATTTGTTTTAATAAAAGCTTCCTAGTGTGTCAATAGAATCACACCTGGAGTGAAGCATCAGATAATCCTACAATGCAGAAGGAGACCATTTGGACAATTGAGCCTGCACCGACCACAATCCCACCAGACCCTATCCCCATAATCCCATGCATTTACCCTAATTAGTCCCTCTGACACTAAGGGGCAATTTAGCATCTTGCTAGCCAAGATCAGCAAGGTGGAAAATCTAGGACTCACAGAAACAACTTGTTGTCAACCATAATAATCATGTATCGCTGAGGTTAATTATCCAACTCTTGTTTTTATCATTTTTTCAGCTTGTAAACTAATGAAAACAACTGTGAAACTGGAGAAGTCCGTTCAGATACACGGCCAGGAATCTAAATGCTACACGATTGACCCAGTTTTACACTGCCAGACTGAATGTTCACCAATGAAAACAGCTCTGGTTGTTTATGGCTTCCACTGCCTTCCAGCTGGTATGACTGCTAGTTTGTCTACATTATTCTGTCGTGATGAATGAGTTTGAAATCATAGTCATTGCAGATTAGAAACAGGTGGCACAGAAAGAAGCCATTTGGGCCATTGTAGCTGTACTATCACTTTAAAAGAACCATCCAATTAGACCACAATTCACGTTTCTCCTTCACAGCCCTACAAATTATGTCTCTTCAAGCACACTTCCTATTCCTTTTCGCAAGTTGCTATTAATACATTTTGTTAACGTACCCTCACTTTGTAGCACAAGAAAGAGTTTTTGTTTATATAGCCCAGATGGGATCTTATTGCCTCGCTCAAGCGAGACCGGAAGTTCCAGCCCAAGATCAATGGACATTTCTGTTGTCCAATTCTCATCCGCTCCGATTCCCTGGAGGTCAAGGTGGTAAATTCCAGTGCACTTCTAAAATTGTTCAACAATGCTCCAAGCCAGTTTCCAACTTCAAAGGTGAGATTCTCTGGCCTCCCCACAATGAGTCTCTCACCTCAGGAGATGGTGTGCCATTGGCCTGTGGGGTTTCCCATCAACTTCACTCCCATGCTGCTGGGGTGGGGGACGGGAGGCATGACTGGCAGGAACAGAATATCCCACCGGCATGAGCACTCGGGAATTTCCAGCCCAACACTATTTGAAATGACAGTGTGATAACCAGGATTGAATACAACACTCTGTCTGAGAGTTAGCAATGACTAACACGTGCTCAATGTAATTTCCTTCCTTTTGTAGCAAAGGATTCCAAATGCTTTAATTACTGACTACTTTCTCAACAAAAACTGATCTTTATAACTTGATGCACAATCGAAAAGTGAATTGTTAAAACCAGTAGGAGTTAGGTCAGGTAAGTAAAGGATTAACACGGAACTGAGTATAGAGCTATAGTCAGTCTAGAGATGATCATTGATGTCCAACGGTCAAGTAATTGGGTCTTTTCCATACCAATAGCTTTTACTGGAAGTATGTATATAGTTATATCCTGTTACTTAAAAAATGCCCTTCACTGAAACTTGACTATGGAGGATACTTCACGGTGTCTGGAGCACGATCCTTCAAGAGAGTTCTTTTCATTCATTCGTGGAGCATGGGCATGGCTGACAGGCCAGCATTTATTGCCCAAGGGCAGTTGAGAGTCAACCACATTGCTATGGCTTTGGAGTCACATGTAGGCCAGATCGGGTAAACACAGCAGATTTCCTTCCCTCAAGGATGTGAGTGAACCAGATGCGTTTTAACCGACAATCGACTATCATCAGGAGATTCGTAATTCCAGATTTTTGGGGTTGAATTCAAATTCCACCATTCACTATGATGGGATTCGGAGATGGGCCCCCAAACGTTGATAGCAGGGATTGGATTCTTCAGTTCTGAGACATTTGACATCTATATAACATTCTGTTCCTCAACATCCTTCACCGCATTGAGTGATCCTACCTATCATTAACTTCCACTGAGTGTCTATCAACAAGTTTTGATTTTCAAAATCTTCCTCCTTACTTAAAATCCCTCCTGCCTTGCCATTGGCAACATCCTACAGTTTTGCATTCTGCTTTTCCAGTCTACACTCCACCATCCTGTACTCAATGGGCAAGAGTTTACAGCCTCGCTCGTCCTGAAACCATGAAATCCTGTCCAAGGTCAACGCACCTCCCCATTGTCCACCCCTCGCCTGCTCAGATTCCCGTGGCAGACAGGCCAGTAAAATTCCAGACAATGGGCAGAATTTTACCACAGATCTACCTGAGATTTGTACAGTTCCGTCTGAGGCCAATGGAGAATGCTGGTTTCTGAGTCTCGCCTGCCCTCAGAGCAGGCATGCCAACAAAATTCCAGACAATAACTCTCTCCCTAAGTCCCATTACCTTGGGACATATTTCCTACTTTTAAAAAACTCATGAAAATCCTTTAGCTCATTCCTTTGATCACCTACCCTACACTTCTTGTAGGTTCTTTCTCACGCAATTGGGACATCGTACAACATTGAACACGCTGGATTCGAAATGCTATAGAGATTTTATTGATCTTTAACAATTGACAGGACACCTGGATGTACATTGTGAACAGTCCACACTGAATTTCAGTGCTACTGCACCAGTTCAAACATATTTAGCGTAGTGATTTCATTGAATAGAATCCCTACAGTGCAGAAGAAGGCCATTCAGCCCATCAAATCTGCACTGATCACAACCCCAACCAGGCTCTATTCCCGTAACCCTACATTTTTACTCTGCTAATACATGGCCAATCAACCTAATCTGCAATTCTTTGGACAGGGGAAGGAAACCAGGGCACCCAGAGGAAACCCACACAGACACAAGGAGAGCATGCAAACTCCACATAGGCAGTGGGCTCGATTTTACCATTTCCATTCTAAGTGCTGAATCTGGGCGTAATTCAGATCTGACTTGGAAATCCGTTCCCCATACACACACAGCCTGAAAAAAAATTGCAAGTTTGTGGGCAGGGCTTATTCTGTCTGAAACACTGCAGCTCCAATTGGAGCCTTCGATTGCACGTGCGCAGTGAGAGAAAAGAAATTGAAAAATGTACCCCTGTCACATTGCTCCCGAGTCTCAGAAAAGCAGATAAAGCAGTTCCAAAGTGTAAAGTGAGAGCGATGGCCCCCGCAGACATCACTCCACCTCCACAACGTAACTATCCCCATTATCCACCCACCAAATCTCCACCATGCCCCCCCCCAGCCATACCAATTGCAACCCGCTGCCCTACTGTTTGCCAGCAGAGTGGCAGTGGTTCCTCCCCATGCTCCTTCCCCACCCTGTCAACCCTGGCACCAGACAATGATCTAGCCTCACTCCCCCTCCCCCATCACCCACCAGACACTAATCTGGCCTCTCTCTACCTCCCTCCCAACAAGACAACAATTGGGCTCCCTCCCTCCCCCCATCTACCAGACAATGATCAAGCCTCTCTCCCTCCATCCACCAGAGAACAATCTGTCCTCCTTCCCACTCTCCACCAGATACATCTGACCTGCCCCCGCCCATGGGAAAATGATCGCACTCCCTTCTCCCTTCCCCTCTTTACCAGACAATGACCTGGCCCGCCTCCCTCCATCTCCCCCATCATCAATTTGAGTCAGAGAGTCGTGGGGAGCTCTGAACTTACCCCTTCAGAAGTTGGCGTGCCCGAAACAGACCTTTGTTGAGCATGTCTGTTTTGCCCCAAATCTGGATGTGCGAAGGCGATGGTAAAGGGGGAAATGCTGGTGAAGTTGGGCAGGCAGTTCATTAATTCAATTTAAATGCACACAAATTGATTTTCGGGCCTTGGTAAAACGGGCATCTCTGTGGGCATGGGCACAGATCGTGTTAATGGCCTCACGCCCGACTTTACAGCATTTTCGTGCCTGAAAGCAGGCACAACGCAATGGCAAAATTGGGCCCAGTGACTCATGATGGGAATCGAACCCAGGTCTGTGAGACGGCCCACTGTGGCTGTGCCAGTCTTTACAAGAGCAATGGCTGAGCAAAATCAGCAAAGTTCTCCACGTGCCTTTGTCCGGTTCCTCATTAATCCATTGATTGTACAAAATGTGTACCTGAGATGCTTCTGGAGAACTGACAACAAGCTATAGAAGCATAGAAAATAGAAGCGGGAAAAGGCCACTCAGCCCTTCGAGCCTAGCTCCACCATTCATTTTGATCACGGCTGATCATCAAATTCAATATCCTGATCCCCTTACCCCCCTCCAAATCCTTTGATCCCTTTAGCCCCAAGAGCTATATCTAATTCCTTCTTGAAATGTTTTGCCCTCAGCTACATTCTGTGTTAATGAGTTCCACACATTCATCATCCTTTGGGTGAAGAAATTTCTCATCACCTCAGTTCTAAAAGGGTAACCCCTTATCCTTGAACTATGACCTCTGGTTCTGGACCCCCCCGCCACCATCAGGAACATTCTTTCTTAATCTACCCTGTCTCACCCTGTTAGAATTTCATAAGTTTCGGCGGGACATCCTTCTGCAGTTACTTGTGCACTATCGCCGATATCTTAGTAGCAGCACTGTAATGTTTTAATGGGGTCATTGTGACACACTGGGATCTTCCCTGGGGCAAACTAAACACAGTTTAAATCTTGCAGATTCTCAAGCGAATCCAAGCGACGAGCAGCTGGCATCTGCCAATTTTGGTCAGAAGAGTGAAGACTTGACGGGCACTGTTGAAGCCCACACCACCTGTTCGTGCCCTTCCCAATGCCACTAGGTATTTCTGTCTCTCTGATGCAGAGTCCCCAGGATAAATACCTGCCTTATTGTTGCAATCAAAGAAATGAAGGCACGATAGTAACACACTGAATTATTTTTAAAATAAATTTGTTTTAGATGCGCTAAACTGTAATTTGTTCTACTCAATAAATCAGCAAGCAAAATAATTTATTATCTATCATATAGTCTACATGTTGCCTTAAAGTAAATCTGCGTCTTGTAGCTTTGATTGCCCCTGGCCTGTGGTGTGGTGACCCTCAGGTTGTATCACCACCAGCTCTCTCCCTCAAAGTGGATAAAAGTCTTCTGGGACTGTTACTGAGGTACATGAACACTGAGGTATGCTTGCTCCTCCTAGCTTGCTTGATAGCTCAATTGGAAATGACCAGACACGGGACATTAGTTATCTGAGAGACCTGGCAAGCCATTCTCATGCAAGATCTTCCAAAAAGGATCTGGTCAGTTCTGTTGTCTGGAGAAAGCAATGATGGATGTTACAACTGATCTTCTTGTTCCTCAGCCAGTGAGGGAAGAATCTGAGAGTCCCATAATAGTCTGGCTCCTGACAGCAACTCTGCGTATGTGGAATGAGTTGCTGGAGAAAGTGGTCGAGGCAGGTATAATAGCAACATTTAAAAAGCATTTGAACAAGCACCTAGATGAGAAAGGCTTACAGGGAAATGGACCCTTTGCGGGCAATTGGGACAGGCTAAGAGGGCACCATGGTTGGTATGGATTGGTTGGCTGAGGGGTCTGTTTCCGTGCTGTATTGCTCTATGACTCAAGGAGCGGAATTTTCTGATAGCGAGAACTGAAAATCCCACTGAGGTCAATAGACCTTTGTACGGTCTGTGCCCCTGTCTGCTCCAATTCCCATGGCAGGCAGGATAGGAAAATTCAACTGTATGACTCTTTTATTCTTGCTGTGTGTGCACATATGTGTGTGTGTGTGTGTGTGTGTGTGTGTGTGTGTGTGTGTGAGTGTGTGTGTATATATGTCTGTGCATGTGCCTGTGTGGCGTGTGTGTGTGTGTGTATATGCGTCTGTGGGTGTATGTGTGTGCATGTGTGTGTGTATATGCATGTGTGTGTGTGTGTGTGTGCATGGGCTTGTGTGTATGCATTTGCATATCTGTGTGTGTGTGCGCGCGTGCGTGTGTTTGTGTCTGTGTGTGTGTGTGTGTGTGCATATGTGTGTGTGTATGTGTGTATATGTGTGTGTGTGCGTGTACATATGTGTATGCATGTGTGTGTCTGTCTGTCTGCCTTTTGTCTGCGTGTGTGTGCATGTACATGTGTGTTGTGTCTGTGTAAAGGGAGAAAACTGGCAGAGAAGCAGCATCATCGCGGTAATTTTTACCACCACACAATTTACAACAAAATCGCCTTGTGACTGAGCTTCCTTTTACAGGGTGGGATTATTTGCATTCTAAATTAATCTGCTTTCTATTACAATTCCCATTGAAGGCAACAAATCAAAGGAACCATATTTATCAAACAACTCAAAAAAAAGACAATATTTCACTTCCTGAACTTTTACTCTAAGAATCAAAATCAGCATAAATTATTCATAAATTAATAACCAAATTGCAGTCAGTATAAGTTACACATTACATAGCAGGTATGACAATAATAATCTCACAGATTCACTGGTCAGTCCTCTGGGAATATATGGCACTAATCTCAACCTCAAAGCCTTCCAAAGCACTGAATTTTCTTAGAGAGTATTCCAGCTCCTTTTCTTTGAGGATATAGGCTCTGATTCTTAACCAATCTAATTTCCACTGGTTTAGTTTGAACTAAAAATGACTCATGTCTGCAAAAACTCCTCAGCTAAGCTCACATTGGATGTATTAGTGAGAAGCAACATGGTTTTGGGAAGGGGGGGGGTCATGTCTCACTAACTTGATTGAGTTTTTTGAGGTAATGACGAAGATGATTGATGAAGGTAGCGCAGTGGATGTTGTCTGCAGGGACTTCAGTAAGACCTTTGACAAGGTCCCTCATGGCAGACTGGTACAGAAGGTGAAGTTGCATGGGATTAGAGATGAGTTGGCAAAGTTGATATAGAACTGGTTCAGTTATAGAGGACAGAGGATAGGAGTAGAAGGATGCATTTCTGAGTGGAGGGCTGTGAAAAATGGTGTTAAAGTCCAATAGATTTAAACCTGTTGGACTTTAACCTGGTGTTGTGAGACTTCTTACTGTGTTTACCCCAGTCCAATACCGGCATCTATACATCCTCAGGGTTCAATGCTGGGACCTTTGCTGTTTGTAATATATATAAATGATTTGAAGAAAAATGTAACTGGTTTGTTTAGTAAGTTTGCAGACTACACATAGGTTGATGGATTTGCAGGACTGAAGAGAACCATCAGAGGATATAGCAGGATATAAGTCGGTTGGAGACTTGGGTGCAGAGATGGCAGATGGAGTTTAATCCAGACATATGTGAGCATTTTAGGAGGTCTAATACAAATAGGAAATGTATAGTAAATGGCAGAACCCTCAAGAATACGGAGAGGGATTTGGATGTAGAGGTACTCAGATCACTGAAAGTGGCAAAGCAGGTGGAAAAGATGGTCAAGAAGACACATATCATGCTTGCCTTCATTAGCTAGGGCACTGAGCTTAAGAATTGGCAAGGTATGTTGCAGTTTAGTTAGACTGCACTTGGAGTACAGTGTTCAATTGGCTGGAAAGCGCTTCTGCAAGTCCACTGTTCCTATATCCCAGCCACCAAGCTTCAAGCACTAGAGAGAATTAACTCAACAGTTCATCCAAAAGAATTTTGAAGAGGAAAATACTGCATACGTTGGAAATCTGAAATAAAATCAGAAATTGCTGGAAAAGTTCAGCAGGTCCGGCAGCATTTGTGGAGAGAGAAACAGAGATAACATTTTGAGTCCATTATGACTCTTCTTCAGAATTGAGGAGAAGGAGAACTGCAGTGGATTTTATGTTGAAGAGAGGTCGCAGGAGGGAGCAAAAAAAGAACAGGGATAGTTTGGAGGTGAAAAGAGATTAACTCATTCCCCTTTGTCTTGTACCTGTGACATCTCTGGCATTTAATTCCTCCTGACCTCCAACCCATTCCCGATCTTCCAAAGAAGAGTCAGGTTAAACTCAAACTGTGAATCCTGTTTCTAAAGTTTATTTATTAGTGTCACAAGTTGGCTTACATTAACACTGCAATGGAAATCCGCTAGTTTGACATCAGTTTGGGTACACAGAGGGAGAATTTGGCATGGCCAATGCATCTAACCCACACATCTTTGGGATTTTGGGAGGAAACCGGAGCATCCAGAAGAAACCTAAATAGAAACGTGCAGATTCCGCACAGACAGTGACCCAAGCTGGGAAGCGAGCCCTGGTACCTGGCACCGTGAGACAGAAGTACTAACCACTTGTCATCCACATTCTGTCCAAACAAGTACTGCCAGACTTGCTGAGATCTTCCAGCATTTTTTGATTTTGCTCAAAAGAATTTATATCCAATTTAGGTTTCTAATTTTTTACACTCGAGTGATAGGAGGGGCTTTCACCAATTGTTCAGAATGGTGTCCATCAAGCTGCATCATGCTTTAATTCCCAATGTCTTAATGAGAATGGTGGCAGAGAGGGAAAGCTGAGGAAGAAAATCCTAGTCTCTGGATCCCAATACTTTGAGGGATGTTCTTTCCAATATGTCCAAGGATTCACAGGTTAAGAATCATCCTGTTCAATCACATGAAGACCCACAGTGCTGAATTTTACTGGCACATCTGCCCGGGGTTCATCATGCATTTTGGAAGATCAAATAAAGATAGGAAATATACAGTAAATGGCACAACTCTTCAGACTATTGATAGGCAAAGGGATCTGGATGTACAGGTATGCAGGTAAATGGCAAAGCAGGTGGAGAAGGTAGTCAAGAAGGTATATGGCATGCTTGCCTTCACTGGCCAGGGCACTGAGTTTAATAATTGGCAAGTTATCTTGCAGTTAGATCATACTAGGAATATAGTGTTCAATTCTGGTCACCACACTATCAGAAAGATGTGGAGGATTTGGAGAGGGTATAAAAAAGAATTAACAGAATGTTGCCTGGTATGGGGGCAATTAGCTATGAGGAGAGGTTGGAGAAACTTGACTTGTTCTCGCTGGAACAATAAAGGTTAAGAGGCGACTTGATAGAAGTCCACAAGATTATGAGGGACATGGACAGAATGGATAATCAGAAGCTTTCTCCCAGAGTCAATTACTAGGAGGCACAGATTTAAGATGGGAGAAAAAGGTGTAAAATAGATGTTCAAGGCAAATTTTTTACATATAGGATGGTGGATGCCTGGAACTCATTGTAGGGAGGTAGTGGAAGCAGATACAATAATGACTTTTAAGGGGCGTCTTGACAAATACATGAATAGGATGGGAATAGAGGGATACGGTCCCGAAAGGGTAGGGGGGATTTAATTAAGTTGGGCAGCATAATTGGTGCAGGCTTGGAGGGCCAAAGGGCCTGTTCCTGTGCTGTAATTTTCTTTGTTCTTTGATCCTGCCCGAGGCCAACGGAAAGTGCCTTCTTCGAGCCTCGCCTGCCCCTGGGTGTTGGGCATGCCAGTAAAACAGCCTTAGTGGCCATCACCTTTGAGTCAAGGACACCCAATAATGACTTAAATAATAATGGAGCCACCTCTCCTTATTGAACCTAGCCCAGATTTTACTGTTAGAGGATCTTAAAGTCTTATTTGTTTCCGCAGGCAATTCGATCCACCTTGTTGACCAACAAGGGGCATGCATGCGGCATGTCGTGCGAGAGCTGCTCTTGGAGGTTGCTTCAGGAGTTGCCTAGTGCTTCACGTCGTCAGTGTATGCTTAAACTGGACCATCTGATGGGCAACATGGCAGCTCAGAGACTATCGCTGTTGCTGTGCTGACACATGGATTTGGGCCTGTGTCTGCGGGAGTTTGCGCGTTCTCCCCGTGGTTGCGGGGGTTTCCTCCGGGTGCTCCGGTTTCCTCCCACATCCCAAAAATGTGCTCTTAGGCTGATTGGTTAACAAATTGTCCCTATATTGGTCCCTATATGGGAATCTTCAACAATAGGCATAGCCTAAAGACAAGGATATGTCATTAGGACGTTAGGGCGGCGGCGTGGGCTCATTGGGCCGAAGGGCCTGTTTCCCATGCTGATTTGCTCTTTGTTCTTTGTTAAATCTAAGGCTCTGACCAATTTTTCCAGATTCTTCTGCAAAGAGAATGTTTTGCCTCCTATTGGTTGGGAGGACTGGTGTGTTCTTTTTTTTATTCATTCCTGGGACACAGGCATCGCTGGCTGGCCAGCATTTATCACCCATTCCTAGTTGCCTGAGGGAAGTTGAGGGAAGTTTGCAGGAGAACCTCTGAAGCGGCTTCAGAGCCTGCAACAGCTCTCTGATCCAGATCATCCTCTGGGGAGGGACGGAAAGGTATGTGGAATTGGGGGGAGGGGGGTTCAGAGCATCTTTTGGGGGATGGAGGAGGAGGTTGGTGAGATGTATCTCTGGGGTTTGGGGGGGGGGGGGGGGGGGGGCGAGACAGCTGATCGTTGTCTGGTGATGGGAAGGTGGATGGATCTCTGGGGGGGGAAGACGTTGGGCAAGCAGGTCTGCTGCCACTCTGCAGGTGACCTCTCCTCCCCACCGGAGGAACGAATCCATCCTCCTGGTTTCCTATTGCTTTATACATGAGAAATATACACTAGATGTCATTTGAAAATCTAATTGCTGAATCTACCCTTAAGTGCCTGAGCTTAGGCTCATTGAAGCACGTGTTCATTTGGTTGCTGAGTATTGGCACATTGCCTCACAACAGGGAGGAGGGATTTGTTTCTTTGATGGAGAGGAGGGGTCACCCAGGGACACCCCTGCACCCGCCCCTCCCCCCTCCCCCGACCAGGGATCCATCTGCCCCCACCCCACCCCATCACTGAGCGATCAGGCCTTCCCCCGACCACCAGACAACGATCAGCCCTCTCGCACCCTCCCACCTCCCTCTGAGATACATCTCACCCACCTCCTTCCAACCAGAGGATGATGTGTGTCGGAGAGATGCTGTCTCCGCTTTCTGCTTCTTTTTCTCTTTCTCAGCCGAGACGCGCCTTTTCAGACATTTTTTTCGAACTGCGCATGCGCAGTTGAGAGCTCCGATCTTTCCGGCAGCGCTAAGCCCCGCCCACAGCACGGATCAGACCGGAGCCAACCAAAAGCGTATGGGCACGCTGCAAAGAAGATTCCGGGTTCGGATCTGTATCACGCTCGGATCCAGCCCTTAGGCTCCAAATGGTAAAATCAGGCTTTGAATGTCTGGTTTATTAAGGATACAAATAAATAAAATATATTGGACAATTTAATCAAAAGATTCAAACACTGTAATGACCATTCTGAGCTCAGTAACTTAAGTTTATTATAATTCCAACATCCATTTCCATATCCTTATCTTGCTCCTGTTGATATCAAAGTCCATACATTTCTGTACTTCATATTACAACACCCACAGCAGAATTCTACTCAGCTTAACCAATTTTACACATTTATTTTTCAGGAGACAAGAACAACTCCCCACCAGTTTACTAATAATAGTCTCACTGGTGCAATTGCCATTTTATCAAGCAACTTCTGATTATTAGTAAACACATCATTCCTTCGCAATCACCAGCTTCAAAAAAGGTGGATGTGTTCACAAATGATGATTGGGATTCTCCCCGCCCGCTGCGCTGCTCGAGTTGGGGAGGGGTGTGGGGGGTTTGTCAGTAAGTGAGAGTTGGGGGGGGGGGGGGGGGGGGGGGGGGGGGGGGGGAGGGGGGAGTTAGGAAACAATCAGGGTGGTCTGGGATCAGGAGACCAGCAATGTGGGAGATGGGATTGGGCCAGTGCACATGCACCGATCTGTCACTGGGAGATCGGCACATGTGCAATGGCTCACTCAGCACGCTAATTCCAGCCTCTCCAGCGGGATAAGGCCCCGCCTCTCCCACTTACTGACATCAATCTTTCTGAGACACTCTGTGATGCACTGAGTGCCAGAGATTCATGAAATTGTGCCCAAAAAATAGGTGTAAATTCTCCCATCTGCCTGCCCGTTAGGCACTTAGTTTTTTTTTGGAGAGAGTCCTGGCCATTATATCCCTTAGAAATCTGTCTAGTTTTATTCACATTCTCTCTAATTATTCATTGGTAATGCTGGAATGTCTTTTAATAAAAAACTGAGCATTGCTTTAAGTTCAGTCTTAATTTAACAATTTTGTGGTCGTTACATTTAACAGCAAAATGTATATATTTTTGCCCCAAACGAATGATAACGCAACACTAATACTTTCCTTACACTATCAGTATCACTCTAAGCTATAATTTTGTTCCAACAATGTTTTTCAGCCTGCGAGATCCAAAGGTAGAGGAGTCTAAAAGTAGGGTGCATAGGTTTAAGCTGAGAGGGGAGAGAATCAAAAGGGTGCAGAAGGACAATTTTTTCACACAGAAGGTGAGGAGTGTCTGGAACAAGCTGCCAGATGTAGTAATAGAGGCGGGTATAATTCTATCTTTTAAAAAGCATTTAGATAGTTACATGGGTACGATGGGTATAGAGGGATATGGGCTAAATGCAGACAATTGGGATTAGCTTAAGGGTTTTTAAAAAAAAGGACAGCATGGACAAGTTGGGCCAAAGGCCCTGTTTCCATGGTGTAAATCTCTATGATTCTATGAGATCACATGTAGACAAGTGGAAAATGATTGTTAAAATTCTCTGAATTAACTCACAGTGAAGCTATTGAGTTAATGAGACAGGATAGATCAAAACTAACCTAAACCGCTGGCAAATCCTCATCCAGATTCTCAAAATAATCATCTGCATAATGCAACATTTGTACCACAGCAGACATCAGTAAATTGCTTGTATAATCATTAAATTCAAATTCTGCGCAATAGCTCTTCACAGGGACGATGCACAAAGCTGGAATATTCAGTTGTTTTCCAACTTCCAGCACCTAGAAAAATAAAGGATACAACTTGTTAAGGATACAGCAACACAAGAAAGGCATTCGGATCAAGTCCATCTTTATCCCTTGGAATATTATTGTGGCTTAACTCTATTACCTCCCTTTTCCTGTATCCTAACTTACTGTAATTCCCAAACAAGTACATGTTCCCTTACAGTTGTAGAGGTCTTCAGCACAACAATAGTTGTGAACAGAGAAAGAACAGCTGATTGAACAACTATAATGACAATAGTGGCTTTAAAATGGCTTTTATGGCTAAGAGTTAAGATCTTTTTGGTCAACTTATAGATTAAAACCAGGTGCAGATCGTAAAGTTGCTTTGGGAACGGCTCTGGTCTGGTTATCTGAATCTTCCTGCATTGGCCAAATAAGAAAACTGTTTACATTGACCTAAACGGTGTGGCTTTGATTTACATGGGTATTATGGGTGCAGTGTGCAGTTTGAATTAAACACAATGATATCGTTTGCAAGTAATTTCATTGGATGTTCTAGCCATGTGGTCGGTTTCTGTTACATAGTTGGCTGAATGACAGAGAATCTTCCAGAAGCGAGTGGAGAATTGTGCGTAAAAGGACATCTGAGTCTTTATTTGTCAACGATAGCTCGAAGAAGACCTGTACCCTGAAGGGTGCTTCAGAGGAGAAGATAGGTTCTACGTCGAGGATACCTCTTGGCCAATATTTTTCCTAAACTCAGTAGTATTTATTTTCAATTAAACAGTTAAAGTTGATGTTCAGTTAATTTGCAGCTAAGGGTTAAAGTTCAGTGAGAATTAAAGTTCAGTGAAGAGTTAATGAGTTGCAGCTGAGTTGGTGCCAGAAACATCAAATAAAGAAATAATTGAATTACTGTCTTTGTCTCATTAAACTGGAATGCTCGGAAGGTGTGTAAATTAAAGGTTGAGTAACTGAGGCTAGTGAATTTTGTAGATGGCACACACTGCTATCACTATGCAATGGTGCTGAGGGGAATAACTATTTAAGATTGTAGGTGGGTTGATGACCCAACAGGCTGCTTCATCTTTGAATCAAGTTTCTTGAGTGTTGTCAATTTCCTCCCCTGGAGGATACGAATGAACCAGTTGGCTTTACACAGTAATTCAGCCATTCCATGATCATTAATAATGAGACTAACATTGCTCCAGATGTATGACCTGAATTTAAACCTCCCAGCTACTATAATGGGATTTGATCTAAGTATCTGGAAGATTAGTCCAAGCATCTGGATGACAAGAGCAGTAACATGCTCCCTTCTGAGTCGACTGATGGCACAGTAATTGTCCAGATTGGATTTGTCCACCTTTTCTTCTGCTCAGGAATTACCTGGACAATTTTCCACATTATTGGGTAGATACGAGTGTTGTAGTTGGATTGGAACAGCTTAGTTCGGGGCACTGAAAGTTCTGGAGCTTGAATCTTCATTACCATAGTCAGGGTGACATACTCACTTCTATCTTCTATCATTGGGAAGAAGATACAAGGGTCTGAGATCACGTACCAACCGACCAAGAACAGCTTCTTCCCTACTGCCAACAGGCTTCTGAATGGACCCACCTTGTATTAAGTTGATCTTTCCCTACACCTGCAATATTCCATTCTGCACTCTCTCCTTTCTTTCTCTATTAACGGTATGCTTTGTCTGTATAGTGCATAAGTAACTTTTCTCTGTATACTAATACCTATGACAATAATAAATCAAATCAAAAAGAGGATTCATAGCCTTTGCTATATCTAATGCTTTCAAACAATCTTTTCTACCTTGTGCAGTACATCAGTTGGCTAAAGACTAGTGTCTGTGATGCTGGGAATTACAGGAAGGATCATCCAGTCAGCATTTTAGGCTGAAGAAGGCTGCAAGTGCTTTCACAATCATGTTGTTTTCACTGATGTGATGGGCTCCCTCATACTGGCCTCCTCCTTCAGTTAGTTGGGATTTTCCACTACCATCCAAGACTGGACGTAGAACATAAAACATAGAACATTACAGCGCAGTATAGGCCCTTCGGCCCTCGATGTTGCGCCGACCTGTGAAACCAATCTAAAGCCCATCTAATTATTCCAATATGGTTTATCCAATGACCATTTGAATGCCCTTAATGTTGATGAATCCACTACTGTTGCAGGCAGGGTATTCCACACCCTTACTACTCTCTGAGTAAAGAACCTACCTCTGACCTCTGTCCTATATCTATCACCCCTCAGTTTAAAACTTGTCATCTCCACCCAAGGAAATAGGTTCTCATTGTCCACCCTATCTAATCCTCTGATCATCTTATATGCCTCTATTAAGTCAACTCTTAACCTTCTTCTCTCTAACAAAAACAGCCTCAAGTCTCTCTGCCTTTCCTCATAAGACTTTCCCACCACACCAGGCAACATCCTGGTAAATCTCCTCTACATCCTTTCCAATGCTTCCACATCCTTCCTATAATATGGCAACCAGAACTATACGCAATACTCAAAGTCAGCTGCACCAGAGTTTTGTACAGCTGCAACACAGCTCCGAAACTCAATCTCTCTACCATTAAAAGCTAATACACCACATGCCTTCCTAACAACCCTATCAACCTGGGTGCTAACTTTCAGGGATCTATGCCCATGAACACCAAAATCTCTCTGCTCTGCTCATCCACACTGCCAAGTATCTTACTGCTAGCCCACTACTGTCCTTGACTGGTCCTAATCTTACCTTAGTCATTCTTTTATTCCTGACATACTATAGATAGCTTTAGGGTTTTCTTTGATCCTATCTGTTAAAGACTTCTCATTCTCTCCTTCTGAGTTCCCTCTTCACAACTCTGGCTAACTTGTAACTCTCAAGCATCCTAACTGAGCCTTCACGTCTCATCTTGACAAAAGTCTCCTTCTTCCCCTTCACAAGCGATTCAACTTCTTATTAAACCACGGTTTCCTCGCTCGACCACTTCCTCCCTGATTGACAGGGGTATATACTTATCAAGATACGCAGTAGCTGTTCCTTGAACAAGCTCCACATTTCAATTGTGCCCATCCTCTGCAGTTTCCTCCCACATCCTATGCATCCTAAATCTTGCCAAATCGCATTATAATTTCGTTTGCCCCAGCTACAATTCTTGCCCTGTGGCATATACTTATCCCTCTTCATCGCTGATGTAAATTAACCGAATTGTGGTCACTATCACCAAAGTGTTCACCTACCTCCAAATCCAACACCTGGCCTAGTTCATTACCCAGTACTAAATCCAATGTGGCCTCGCCTCTTGTTGGCCTATCTATGTACTGTGTCAGGAAACTGTCCTGCACACATTGAACAAAAACTGATCCATCTAAAGTACTCAAAATACAGCTTCTCCAGTCAATACTTGTAAAGTTAAAGTCCTCCTTAACCACTACCCTGTTACTTTTGCTCCCATTCAGAATCATCTTTGCAATCCTTTCCTCTACACCTCTGGAACTTTTTAGAGGCCTATGGAAAACTCCCATCAGGGTGACCACTCCTTTCCTGTTTCAGCCCATACTACCTCAGCAGATGAGGCAGAATGTCGCAGGACTGCAGAGCTTAGATCTGATCTTTGATTGTGGAATTATCTAACTCTGTCAATTACATGCTGCTTCCTGTATTTTAACTTTCACCAGGTTGACAACTCATTTTTAGATATGCCTGGTGGTTGTTGTTGCTCTCTTACACTTTCCATTGAACAGGGGTGAGGGATAGGACACGCCACGAGGGTTATAGATTGTGGTTGAATACAATTCTGCTGCTTTCATGGCCCACATGCCTCATAGGTGCCCATGTTTGAGCTACTAGATCTGTAACACTGTATTAGGAGGGCCACACAACAAGATGGAGGTAGTCCTCACTACGAAGATATGAACTTTGTCTCTACAAAACTTGTCTTTTCTACCAATACTGCTATTGACCCATGCATCTGCAACAGATAGATTGATGAGAATGAGGTCAAACTTATTTTTTTTTTCTTAATTCTTTCACCACTTTCAGCTGTCAAAGTCTTAGACCATAAGACATAGCAGCAGAATTAGGCCACTCGGCCCATCAAGTCTGTTCTGCTATTCAATCATGGTTGATGTTACAATCTTACAGTCAATAATGGGACTATCAAGGTACTACTGATGATGAGGTCCTCAACCACAGTACATTCTGTCTCCTTCCCACCCCTCTTCCAAGTGGTGCTCATTATCGAGGCATACAGATTCATGATTTGAGATGTGGAGGAGAGGAGGTGCTGGAGTACAGTAGGTGGAAATCAGAGGTATAATTCAATCCCTATGTTTGACCTGATGTCACGAGACTATGATGATTAATAGTCACTGTTGAGGACTCCCAAGATTCTCCTGACTATATACCATTGTATATAGGTGTCCCGCAAAGTAGTCACCCAGTCAAAGTAGTCACCTGGTGTAGGGGAGAGCACGTTGTGAGGAGTGAATATGACAGTCTAAATTGAAAGAAGCCCACATCTTTTGGAAGGAGTATATGAGCCTTAGACAGTGAGGAGAGAGAAGGTAAAGGATGGATGTTACATCTCCTGTGCTTGCATGGAAATGTGTGATTGGAAGAGCTCAAAAGCATTAGGATGACGGAGGAGTGGGTGAGGATATCAGCGTTGAATTGGTCTTTTCAGAATGCTCTGCACTGGGGAGTCTTGATGCAGACTCAGGAACCATACCCACACTAAACCAAATTTCCACGCACTAGTCAAATCTGCATTCAGGCAAAGCTGCTCTGTGCTAACCTTATTATTAATTCAAATACCATGTTTCATTTTTAGCTTAAGTTGATGCCCAAATTAAAATAGAAATAAAGAGAAATATTTCCCGACCACTTACCTTCAACACGCTTTCCTTCAAGGAAGGTCAAATTCTTACCTTGAACACTAACAAGTCACAGCGTGAATGGAGAGACTATTTAAACTGGCAATATAGTATAGCTTTGTACCTTTTTTTCAATGAGTTTACTCTGATAAACATTTTTCGCACTTTTCATAACCAAAGGACATGCTTCATCCACTTTCGTTAATAAAACCATCTGTGGTATCTCTGCAGTACAAAAGAAATCATTATATTTAGCAGATCCCATGGTACTGCTCACAATAGGCAGAACCCCTCCCTGCAGAAGACTTTCGGATGTTGGTGCTTTGTGCCAATTTTGACCCCGATGGGACCTGAGTCCAGTTGGTTTGTGTTCTACTGGACGGTAACCAACTCTGAGGGAGAACTAGCGAGGTGCGAGGTCCAATCTCCGTTTGCCGGAGTCTGTGAGTGCCTGCCAACCTTACTTGGAGAAGTTTAAAGTTTAATTTAAAGTCTAGTATTCGTATCACACGTAGGCTGATACTAACACTGCAAAATCCCCTAGTCACCACACTCTGGTGCCTGTTTGAGTACACTGAGGGAGAATTTAGCATGGCCAATGCAGCAGTGCATCTTTCAGACTGTGGCAAGCTGAAAATTGGTTAAGCTACTAAAAGTGGGCTTCATCAGGAGATCATGGCCTTTCGGCCCGGGTGTGGCCCTGTGGCTCCGAGGGACTGGAATAAAAGAGTCCCTCTGGCCTGCCACTGAGAAGTTCTGTCCAGGAATCTGACAGGCCCAATGGGGAAGCACTAATTGATCTCCCTGGGGTGACTCAGTCTGGACAGACCCCTCGCCTCTGATCAAGGGAACTCATTCAATGAGCCCCACAGGGAGACGAATTAATGATTTCCCCATGGAATTTCCCATGGGCTCATTCATCCACATTCAGGAAGATCTGGCAGCATCAACATATTCCTGAGCAGCCATTTCATGCATGCTAATTAATCACCCACCACAGTCAGAGGGCACCCCAATGCCAGGGAAATCCTGCCTTCCGGCAAAGTTTCTCAGAGGCTGGAATGCATTTGGAAGCAGCTGCCCAACACAAGATATCCCAATTTTGTCCCAAACACATCTCCAAGGCGATTAGGAAGATTTCACCCATTAAGTAAGGAGGGCAATATCATTTCATATAAGATTTGATTCATTATTTTGTTGTTAAGATGAATCTGTGCATCACCAGATTCCAATCCTTTAACGCTGCGAAGATTAATGGCTGTTGGTAAGCAAGTCACGATACTTGCTACTGACATGAACATGTCTTCATAGTTTGGAGCAGTTTATAAATACTACCTCCTCCACCAACTGGCAGCACAGTGGTTATTATTGAAACATAGAATCCCTACACTGTAGAAGGAGGCCCATTTGACCCATCGAGCCTGCACAGACCGCAATCCTATCCAGGCCCTATCTCTGTAACCCTACACATTTCTCCTGCGAATCCCCTGACACTAGGGTCGATTTAACATGGTCATCTTTGAACTGTGGGAAGAAACTGGGTGCTCAACTGTGTGGAGCACCCAGAGGAAACCCATGCAGACACAGGGAGAATGTACAAACTCCACACAGACAGTGATCCGAGGCCGGAATTGAACCTGGGACCTTGGCACTGTGAGGCAGCAGTGCCAAACATTGTCTCACTGTGCCACCTAGCACGATGCCTCACGCACCAGATTTGATTCCCAGATCGGTGACTGCCTGTGCAAATTCTGCATGTTCTCCCCGTGTCTGCCTGGGTTTCCTCCAGGTGCTCTGGTTTCTTTCCACAGCCCGAAGATGTGCAAGTTAGCTTGATTGGCCATGCTAAATTGCCACTTTGAGTCGGGGGATTAGCAGGGTAAACATATGGGGTTATGGGAATAGGGCCTGAGTGGTATTGTGGTCAGTGCAGACTTGATGGGCCATATGGCCTCCTTCTGCACTGTAAGGATTCCATGGATTCTATGAAGTATGCGAATACAAGCTAGATTGCGTCAAAGCATGGGAAAATTCTAGTGGATAATTAGGATAATAAATTGGTATCAACGTGATTGTTGTGTTTCATTACTGGCTGCAATTTGGACTTAGAATATTCTGACCTATACACTCACCCAATTTATTAATCTGTGATCGAATGGCACACATTTTCTTTTCCATTGCAGGGGAGATGATGGTGGGTTTGCTTGCATCAATCACATATACAACGCAGTGTATTCTCTCAGCAATTGTTGGCGACTTAATGTAGCCATTTGTATCAGGTTGAATTGGAGAAGCTGGATTGAACTGCAAGAAAAAAAACCTGATGTTAAAATGGTACTTTTTATATCCATTCTCAGGGTTTGGACATCGGTGACAAGGCTGACATTTATTATCCATTTTCTCTTGACTTGGCATTCATCTTAAACCAGTTGGAGGTAATGGTGTTTCCTTGTATCTTCTAGCTTATGAGGGGTTAGCTTATGAGGAGAGATTAAATAGACTGGGCCTGTACTCACTGGAGTTTAGAAGCCTGAGGGGAGACCTTATAGAGACATATAAGGTAATGAAGGGGCTAGATAGGGTAGGGATAGAGAGATTCTTCCCACTTAGAATGGAAACCAGAACGGGAGGCCACAGCCTCAAAATAAGTGGGGAGTGAGGTGCAGTTCAGAACGGAGTTGAGGAGGAACTTCTTCACTCAAAGGATGGTGAATCTTTAGAATTCTCTGCCCATTGAAGTGGTGGAGGCTACCTCATTGAATATATTTAAGTCACAGGTAAATAGATTTCTGATAGACAAGGAATTAAGGGTTATGGGGAGAAGGCGGGAAAGTGGAACTGATCCACTTCAGATCAGCCATGATCTTATTGAATGGTGGGGCAGGCTCGAAGGGCTAGATGGCCCACTCATGCTCCTCTTTCTTATGTTTTTAACGATGGAGATTGCACAATATGGAGATGTTGCTAAAGAAGCCTTGGTGATTTGCTATGCATCCTCTACATAGTGCACGCTGCCACCACTGTAGATTGGGTGTTGGAAAGATAGATATCTAAGGCCAACAGGCTGCTTTGTCCTGGATGGTGCTGAGCTTCTTGAGACTGTTTGTATCTGGACCCATTCAGGCAAGTGGAGATTATTTTACTACACTACGGCACGGTAGCACAGAGGTTAGTACCGCTGCTTCACAGCTCCAGGAATCTGGGTTCGATTCCTGGCTCAGGTCATTGTCTGTGTGGAGTTTGCATGTTCTCCTCGTGTCTGCGTGGGTTTCCTCCGGGTGCTCCGGTTTCCTCCCACAGTCCAAAGATGTGCGGGTTAGGTCGATTGGCCGTGCTAAAATTGTCCCTTAGTGTCCTAAGATGCTTAGATTGGGAGGGGGGGGCGGCAATGGTGGGGGGAGTTCAGAACCAGGGATCACAGTCTGAGGATTTGGGGTGGACCATTTGGAATGGAGGAGAGGGGACATTTCTTCCTCCAAAGAGTGGTGAGCCTGTGAAATTCATTACCACAGGACGTAGGCGATGCCAAAATATTGAATGTATTCAAGAGGGGGCTGGATATAACACTTGGGGTGAATGGGATCAAAGGTTATGGGGAGAAAGCAGGATTAGGCTATTGAGTTGGATGATCAGCCATGATCGTGATGAATAGTGGAGCAGGCTCGAAGGGCCAAATGGCCTCTCTTGCTCCTATTTTCTATGTTCCTATGCTTAGAGTCAAGCTAGTCAAGCAACTGTGCCCACTCAAATAACACTAATCCCCAGCAGTGCCATTGATCGCTCCTCTACTTGTGTAGGGCATGCAGATCGCAAAATGGAATGAGTGCTGTGCTGCTACAGAACAGAATACCTGATATCTTTTAGGAACGTGTCCTTTGATGATGCTGATAATATCATCAGTGTGAATCCCTGATTCTGTGTCTTCTGGAAGTCCCATTGTATCACACAGAATAAGAGGCATTGATGTGTCTTCCCAATCGCTTCTGAAGGAGAATGTGGAGTACTGCAATTAAACAAAGATACCAGACTGGTAGATTGCACTGTCAACATAAAATCGCCTCCAAAGCAAAGCAATTAAAATGAATAGTGGGAAAATTCGCAAAAGTGAATAATCTTACTTCAGCTTTCGGCATAGTGACACAGTGGCTAGCACTGTTGCCTCACTGCACCAGGGAGCCGGGTTCAATTCCCGGCTTGGGTCACTGCCTGCACGTTCTCCCTCATGCCTGCGTGGGTTTCCTCCGGGTGCTCCAGTTTTCTCCCACACTCAGAAAATGGGCGGGTTAGGCGGATTGGCCATGATGAATTGTCCCTTAGTGTCAGGGGGAATAGCTCGGGTAAATGCGTGAAGATATGGGGATACAGCCTGGGTGGGATTGTGGTCAGTGAGGATGTGATGGGCCAAATGGTCTCCTGCACTGTAGGGATTCTATGATTCCACCATCCTGGTAAATTAGGATAGGTAATAACCATAGACTGTGACGGCCCATCAATGTCTCTGTTTGGTGAGTCAAGTAATTGTGTTGTTGACTAATCATAGCAATCATTTAGGCAAAAACACAATTACTTGACTCAACAAACAACTGAACACACAAACAGATGAAAGTAACTCTTGCCAAAATGCATTACCACACACTTATAGAACATAGAACACTACAGCACAATCGGCCCACAAGTTGCACCGATCATATCCATATCTACCAGGCCATAGAACTGTCTATAACTCCCAATCCCATTAAATCCCATGTACTCATCTTTTAAAAGACCCCAGCGAGTTCGCCTCTACCACCACCGACAGCAACCGATTCCATTCACTCACCACTCTCTGAGTGAAAAACTTACCCCTGACATCTCCTCCGTACCTGCCCCCCAGCACCTTAGACCAGTGTCCTCTCGTAGCGACCATTTCAGCCCTGGGGAACAGCCTCCGAAAATCCACCCTATCCATAACTGCATCACCTGCCACTGCATCACCACTTTCACATTAAATTAATATTGGTCAAAAATATGTCACTGGGACAGTGGTCAGCACAGGGTTCGAATCCCAGCTTGGGTCCCCATCTGTGTGGAGTCTGCACGTTTTCCCCATGTCTTCGTGGGTTTCCTCTGGGTGCTCCGGTTTGCTCCCACAGTCTGAAAGACATGCATCGGCCATGCTAAATTCTCCCTCGGTGTACCCGAACAGGAGCAGGAGTGCGGTGACTAGGGGATTTTCTCAGTAACTTCATAGCTGTGTTAATATAAGCCTACTTGTGATATTAATAAATAAACTTCAAACATTAAAAAAAAAGCAAAGAACAGGAAACAGGAAATAGGCCCTTCGGCCCTCCAAGCCTGTGTTGCTCATTGGTCCAACTAGACCATTCGTTTGTATCCCTCCATTCCCGGTCTGCTCATGTGACTATCCAGATAAGTCTTAAACAATCCCGGTGTGTCCGCCTGTACTATCCTGCTTGGCAGGCCATTCCAGGTCTCCACCACCCTCGGTGTAAAATATGTCTCTCTGATATCTGAGTTAAGGTTCCGAGCCAGGTTCCTAGCACTGAACCTTGGTGAACGCATCATCCTCAAATAACCATTTACTACGACTCTCAGTTTTATACACTTAAGCAATTTTTCTAAGTCCAAGTTGACATTAACTAGGGAAATAAATCTTTGGCCCAGCTGTTTCTCTGTTTACCTTATCCCAGCATCAGCAAATATCCCTAACCCCACCACTCTATTCTTTTCTCCATTCAAATCTGCCACCATCTTTCCCCTTCCCCCTCACTTCCTTTGGATGCCAGAATTGGGAACCGTAGTCACATTGGGACCAAGCTGTTTGGAAGTCTATTTATCAGTGTCACGAGTAGGCTCGCATTAATATTGCAATGAAGTTACTGTGAAAATCCCCGAGTCACCACACTCCGGCGCCTATTTGGTACACCAGGGGAGAATTTAGCATGGCCAATCCTCCTAATCAGTACGTCTTTCTGACTAGGGGAGGAAACTGGAGCATCCGAAGGAAACCCTCGCAAAAAAGGGGGAGAACATGCAGACAGTGACCTGAGCCAGGAATCGAACCCTCGTCCCTGGCGCTGTGAGGCAGCACTATACCACCGTTCGTGCTATTCAAACTTAGAAAAAGTTCTTGGTTTTTGTACGCCATTCCTGCTTAGGAAGGCTCTGAAAGCTCAAGATTTCAGTCTGATACATTTTACAATCATAGTTTCATCAGAGAGTTACAAATATTTTGGTCACTTTCATATTAAGCAACCAGCTCTACTTCTACGAGCCCAGCCTAGGCAACATGTGGACTGAAAAACCCAAAAGACTTGAACCACCAGCAATGCAAACAATGATCCCATGTACAAATTAGAATATCTTGAACTAACAGTGACATGCTCCATTGGCGCATGACTCTCCCTTCTCCATAGTCTGAGCCTTCTGTCTCACGCACGTCAATTTTGTTAACCAGCTTTTAGTATGGCACTTTGCCAAAAATTTTCTTAAAATCTACATAGACAACATCCATTGCACCCCCTTCATCAATCCTCCCTGTAACATCATCAAACAGTTCAATTTGATTCATCAAGCAAGATATGTCTGTTACAAATCCATACTGGCTCTCCTTAACTAACTCAAACCTCTCCAATGCCTGTTAATGTGTCCCTTATTTTTTCTAAAACCTTATCCACAACTGATGTTAAACACACTGGCCTGCAGTTAATCTGGTCTGTAGGAGTTGTGTCACTTTTGCACCTCCCCCATGCCCAGAGAAGATTGGGAGATTCTGGAAAGCCCTTCTACCACAGAATGCTACAGTGCAGAAGGAGGCCATTCGGCCCATCGAGTCTGCACCGATCACAATCCCACCCCAGGTTCTATCCCCATAACGCCACACACTTAGGCCAAGTCATCTCCTGACACTAAGGAGCAACTTGGCGTGGCCGATCCACCTAACCCACACATCTTTGTGCTATCTCCGTAAGAAAATTAAAAACAACACATTACTTCTGGCTGTGTTTCTAGGGTTACCTTTTTTGTGGTGTTCATTGCTCTGCCTCCAGTCAAAGCGCGATTGGTGACATGGCCACGGAAAACCGAATTGACCGAGTTGATAAAGCTGGACTTTCCTGCTCCAATTGGTCCAATTAATAAAATCCTGGCCTTAGGCACAGAACTTAAATATGGTTTAAAGCTCCTGACTGATTCTTTATTCCTGTTGGAGAGAACATCAATATTAATGAAAACCAGAATTGCTATGATTCATTCAGCAAATTCTCCCTTCACATTGTCCACAGTGAGTTATTTTATTCATTTGTGAGACATGGGCATTGCTGGCTGGTCCAGCACCTGTTACTTGTCCCTAGTTGCCATTGGAGAACAGTTGAGTCAATCACATAGAACATAGAACATAGAACAATACAGCACAGAACAGGCCCTTCGGCCTTCGATGTTGTGCCGACCAAAATAAAAAGCAATGCCCCTCCTAACTAAACCATTCCCTTCTCATCCATATACTTATCAACTAACCTCTTAAACGCCACCAAACTTGGCGCATCTACAACAGCTGCAGGCAGGGCATTCCACTCCCTAATCACTCTTTGAGTAAAGAACCTACCTCTGATATCCGTCCTATAACTCATACCCCTTAATTTAAAGTTGTGTCCCCTCGTGCTAGCTTTCTCCATCCTAGGAAAAAGGCTATCACTGTCCACCCTATCCAAACCTCTAATCATCTTATATGCTTCAATAAGATCCCCCCTTAGCCGCCTCCTTTCTAACGAAAACAACCTCAAATCCTTCAACCTCTCTTCATAGGACCTGCCCTCCATACCAGGCAACATCCTAGTAAACCTCCTCTGTACCCTCTCCAATGCCTCCACATCTTTCTTATAATGTGGCGACCAGAACTGCACACAATACTCCAAGTGCGGCCGCACTAGAGTTTTGTACAGCTGCAACATGATGCTGCGGCTCCTAAATTCAATCCCCCTACCAATAAAAGCTAAGACTCCATAAGCCTTCTTAACAACTTTATCCACTTGACTGCCTACTTTCAGGGATCTATTGACACATACACCAAGATCCTTCTGTTCCTCAACACTATTAAGAGCCCTACCATTAGCCCTATACTCTACACATTTATTGTTCCTGCCAAAGTGCATTACCTCACACTTTTCCACATTAAACTCCATTTGCCACCTCTCGGCCCAGCTCTGCAACTTGTCCAAGTCACATTGCTGGAGTCACATGTAGGCCAGACCAGGTAAGGACTTTAGGGAACCAGATGGTTTTTTTCCAACCATCAACAATGGTTCCATGGTTATCAGTAGATTCTTAATTCCAGGTAATTTTTAATTGAGTTCAAACTCCACCATCTGCCATGGCGGGATTCAAACCCAGGTCCCCCAGCTCAGTTTCTGGATTAATAGTCTTGCAATAATACCATTAGGCCATCGCCTCCCCACAATATGATAAATTGAATGGTCTGCTTGCTGATCCTTAAAGGAGCATCTGGATAGAGGCCCAATTTGAACAACTGGTAACGAACGCTGGGAGTGAAAGCCATTTGGGGGCCGGGGAATCACTTCGCTCACTCCAGCATTCTGCAAGTAACAAGTCGGCAAGCAGCTGGTTGTGGAAGGATGGGAAAACATCAATTAGTTTAATGGGTTCGGAGCTTAAGCGTTGGAGCCCTAGATGGAAAATAATGAATACTTATGTTTTAAAACACTGACTGAGGGTTTATCCATTAAATAAGCAGAAATCCATCTTGGTCACTTTCATATTAAGCAACCAGCTCTACTTCTATGTTAGGAATAAAAGGGTGGTTAGAGGAAAAATCGGACCTCTTAGGGACAGAGTAGGGGAACTGTGCTTAGAGCACGAGGGAATGGCGGAGATCCTGAATGAATACTTTGAGTCAGTATTCACGAAAGAGAGGGACTTGTTGACAGCTCCTGTCTCTGAAGGAGCTGTAGACCAGTTGAGGGAAATATCCATACCGAGGGAGGAAGTGTTAGAGCTTCTAGATAGCATTAAAACTGATAAATCTCCAGGGCCTGATAGCATTTATCCCAAGCTGCTTAGGGAGGTGCGAGGTGAAATTGCTGGGCCTCTGACGCAAATCTTTGTCTCTTCTTTGGACACAGGTGAGGTCCCAGAGGACTGGAGAATAGCTAATGTTGTACTATTGTTTAAAAATGGTAGTAGGGATAACTCTGGAAATTATAGGCCGGTGAGTTTGATGTCAGTGATAGGGAAGCTGTTGGAGGGGATTCTTAGAGATAGGATGTATAGGCACTTAGAGCGTTGTGATCTGATTAGGGATACACAACATGGCTTTGTTAACGAGAGGTCGTACCTTACAAATCTACTAGAATTTTTTGAGGAGGTGACGAAAACGGTGGACGAAGGGCGAGCCGTTGATGTCGTCTATATGGATTTCAGTAAGGCGTTTGACAAAATCCCTCATGGGAGGTTAGTTGAAAAGTTCAAGGCTAATGGAATACAAGGACAGGTAGCTAGATGGATGAGTAACGGGCTTGGTAATAGGATGATGTACGGATGCTGGCGTTGGACTGGGGTAAACACAGGTAATAGGAGACAGAGAGTAATAGTGCAAGGGTGTTTTTCTAGCTGGAGATCGGTCACTAGTGGTGTGCCGCAGGGCTCGGTACTGGGACCTCTTCTATTTGTAACATATATAAATGACATGGAAGGGGGAGTAAGTGGAGTGATCAGCAAGTTTGCAGACGATACAAAGATGGCTGGACTTGCGGATAGTGAGGAGCATTGTCAGGCGATTCAGCAGGACATAGATAGGCTGGTAGCTTGGGCAGACAGATGGCAGATGGAATTCAATCCTGATAAATGCGAGGTGATGCATTTTGGGACAAAGAATGTAGTGGAGAGGTATATGATAAAGGGTAGACCTATTAAGAGTATAGAAATACAGAGGGACCTGGGGGTGCAGATGCACAAGTCTCTGAAGGTGGCAGAGCAAGTGGAGAAGGTTGTGAAGAAAGCATATGGTATGCAAGCCTTTATAGGAAGGGGTATAGAGTACAAGAGCTGGCCTTTGATGTTGCAGTTGTATAAAACATTGGTTAGACCTCATTTGGAATACTGCATCCAGTTCTGATCTCCTTACTACCGGAAGGACGTGGAAACTGTGGACAGAGTGCAGAGGAGGTTTAGCAGGATGCCGCCTGGTATGGAAGGTCTGAGTTATGAGGCGAGGTTAGGCAAATTGGGGCTGTTTTCCTTAGAAAGACATAGACTTAGAGGAGATCTAATAGAAGTGTACAAGATTATGAGGGGTATAGATAGAGTAAACAGTGTTAAGCTTTTTCCTAGAATGAACTCAAATATCACGAGAGATCGCGGGCTTAGGGTGAGGGGGGTAAGGTATAATTTGAATGCTAGAGGGAGTTTTTTCACACAGAGGGTGGTGGGGATATGGAACACGCTGCCAAGTAAAGTGGTGGAGGCAGGCACTCTGGAGATATTTAAGAGATACCTAGATGGGCACAAGAACAGAATGGGTATGGAGGGATATAGAAAACTAATTTAAAATAGGGATCATGTGCCTTGGGAGTCCCTGGGAAGTGTGTAAATTGTCAATGATATTGATGTATTTCTGTTTTATCCTACAGGTGCTTTGGTCCACCTTGTTGTCTGACAAGGGGTATACACGCGATGGGTCGTGAGAGGGCTGCTCTTGGATTTTTCGAGAGTATCCTAGTGCTTCACGTCGTTAGTGTACGCTTGACCTGGCCCATCTGATGGGCAACACGACAGCTCAGTGACTATCGCTGTGCTGTGCAGATACATGGATTTGGGCCTGTGTCTGTGGGTGTTTGCACATTCTTCCCGTGTTTGCGTGGGTTTTCTCCGGGTGCTCCAGTTTCCTCCCACATCCCAAAGATGTGCTCTTAGGCTGATTGGCAAAACAAATTCTCCCTAAATTGTCTTGCAAATTTGGTTCCAATGCATTGATCTATAAACATAGACAGGGATCATGGGTAGAAGTGGGAACATCGGGGCGACGGCGCAGGCTTGTTGGACCGAAGGGCCTGTTTCCCATGCTGTTTTGTTCTTTGTTCTTTAAATGATCATGAAGGAACTTACTGTGACAAATGTTTTATCTCTCTCCAGGGAGTGTTTACCGCTGGAAAAGACAAGTAAATCGAAAATCAAACTTACTGCCAAAAAATCTTTCCACAAACATATTTTGTAATATGAGAGTTTTTCTTACCTTCCACACGGTAAACTTCACATTCTAAAAGCTCTACATCACCGCCAAACAGGTCATTTTTATTAAAACTGTAGGAGGGACCAGATTTGCATTTGATTGTGTTGCCACGAGCCAAAAACACAAGGCTGTTTCCGAAATTGGGGCCGTGCTCCAGACTATTACAAACCGCCAAAGTATCTGCTTTCACTGCAAACTTCAGTGGCCTTTCCCCTAACTCGCTGCTGGTTAGTCGAAAGAGAAAAGCATCGTTGTCGTACTTATTTCCATTGGTGATAAAATCTTCACTCGTGTAACCTCCGAACGTGTAACCATTGTTGTACCCGACAGTTAATGTTGGCCCTTGCCCGTCACATTTAGCATGGAAAGCCTTTGCACTGAATCCATGGACACTCGCTTTGTAGAGTAAATGCAAGTTTACTTTCCCGAAAAACTGAGACAATTGTTTCTGTTCTTCTGTTGTGAGCCGTGACGTTACCTTAGACATGCTGAAACCTGGAAATATTTGATGAAAATCAGTTTCATTCAAGATAACAGGTGGATTTTAGCCTGCCTGTTATACAATATTTAATGGAAGGAAACTTCTGCAGCTTTTGTAAGGGCCGTGCAATTCTTCCTGCAAGACATTCCTTGCTTAGAGCTGGATTTTCCCAGTTAGAATCATCGTGATCCCTTTTAGCCCTCCATACTCCTTGCTTAAGTTTCTTTCTACTTCCCTGTATTCCATACTTACTTTGTGTGTTCCCAGAACTGGAAGTCACTGAGAATCCCTGGGCAGGTTCGAGGCAAGGTCATCTGGGCATTGTCAGCCTGGAAACCTGGCAATGCCTACCAGGCGCTCTGGCACTGCCAAGCAGGCACCAAACAGTACCAAGGGGTGAGGGGAAGGCGCTAGTGATGGGGGAGGGAGGGGGGGCTTGCAGAGGACCTGCTATGCTCTCTGTATAAGGGATCGGTGAGGGGGGTAGAGGGATAATCAGGACCAGCTGGCGTTCGCAGGGAGTAAGGCTGCAAATGTGGGGGAATGTCGGGGAGCCAATGACTGGGGCGTCAGGCCGCTGTCGATGGGGGTGGGTCAGGCCACCAGTCGTCAGGAACTGTCTAGGTGGGAGGGGGTCGTGGACTCGATCAATTGGGACGGGTCGCAAGAGGCCATAGGCCCCTGCACGGCTGGAGGGTTATGGGGAGTGCTTTGTGGAGGCCAAGGAGGGATACTGAGAACAGCAGAGGCTGAGTGACAGGTCTCTGCTGCTAGAGAGACCTACACACACGGACTTCTGACGTTCTCAGCCAATGTTTATGCCCAGTTTATTTAAGCCCTGTCCCCATCCTCTACAGGTGAGAAACCACCGCTGTTATTATTTTCATGCACTGAGTGCCTGTGATCACAGATTTGAACTCACACAATAAAACGGATCTGAAATTCACCTGTTTTAACACCCATTCCGGACTTGGAATCTTTTTGGTAAGATCGCCAACCCGAGGTATTACATGTAACAGCTTGTTCCCAGCACAGGGAATTGTTTAAGACTTTTAGAGTCAGTGTGCCTTATATGGGCATTGGAATGTCAGCTGTATGCGCTTAAAAGCCTGATCATGATGAGGTCTGAGAAGGTTTGAACCTCAGTATTGGGTCTATCTGATTGACTTGTTTGGATTTCTGACCAATTCGTTGGCCAGTTGCCAAGGAACATTTGGGATATAGAACAAAGAACAGGCTCTTCAGCCCACCAAGTCTGTGCCGACACAGAAATCTCTCTAATCTAATTATTTCTATGTGATCCATATCTATTACCAGTCTATTCATGTATCTATCCAGAACCTCTTGAACGTTATAGAATCTGCTTCCACCACCTCCTGCGGCAGCGCATTCCAGGCATCCACCACCTTCTGTGTGAAAACTTACCTCTTCCATTTCTTTTAAACTTTCCCCCTCTCACTTTCAACCTATGACCCCGAGTAATTGTACTTTCGATCCTGCGAAAAAGGCACTGATTTTATCAATTCTATCCAAGCCTGTCATAATCTTGTAAACTTCCATCAGGTCCCCCTCATCTTTCGACTCTCCAATGAAAGTTTGTTCAAGTTTTCTTCACAGTCCATATCCTCCAAACCAGGCACCATCCTGGTAAATCTCTTCTGCACCCTTTCCAATGCATCAACATCATTACAATAGTGTGGTGACCAGAATTGTACACAATACTCCAAATGCAGCCTAATCAGAGTCTTATAGAGCTGCAACATGATTCTCCAATTCCTATCCTCGATGTCTTGACCAATGAAGGCCAGCATGCCTTCATGATCACTTTGTCCACCTGAGCTGCTACCTTCAGGAAACTGTGGATCTGCATGCCTAGATCCCTCTTTATGCTAAGGTTTCTAAGGGCTCTACCATTTACTGTATACTTTCCTTCTGCAGTAGACCTTCCAAATCATACCACCTCATATTTGCCCTGTTAAAATCCATCTGCCATCTTTCAGCCCAGGTCTTCAGCGGATTTATATCCTGCTGCATCCTCTTCCTCACAATCCACTACTCCCCCAATTTTCGTATCATCTGCAAAATTTACTAATCAGATCACCTACATTTTGTCCAAATCATTTATATACATTACAAACAACAGAGGCCACAGTACTGATCCTTGTGGAACACAGCTTGCCACAGACCCCCAGTTAGAAAAGTACCCTTCCACTGTTACTCTCTGCTTCTATGCCCAAGCTAGTTTTGTCTCCATTTTACCAGCTCACCTCAGACCCCAAATTATTTTACCTTCTGTCATGAGGAACCTTATTGAAAGCTTCATTAAAGTCCACATATACAATATCTACAGCCTTGCTCTGGTCAATTTTGTGAACTATTTTGGGTCCCATATCTAAGGATGTGCTGTCCTTGGAGAGGATCCATAGGAGGGTCATGAGAATGATCCCGGAAATGAAAGATTTGGTGTACGAGGAGTGTTTGAGGACTCTGGGTTCTGTGTTCAGTGGAGTTTAGAAAGCGGGGGAATCTCATTGAAAGTTACAGAATACTCAAAGGCCTGGATAGAGTGGACATGGGGAAGATGTTTCCATTCGCAGGAGAAATTAGAATCCAAGGACCCAGCCTCAGAATAAAGGGACGACCCTTTAGAAGCAAGGAGGAACTTCTTCAGCCAGAGAGTGGTGAATTTGTGGGATTCATTGTCACAGAAAGCTTTTAAGATGGAGATCGATATATCACAGGTTATGGGGAAAAGGCAGGAGAGTACGGCCGAGAAACTTAGCAGCCATGATTGAATGGCAGAACAGACTCCATGAGCCATTTGGCTAATTTTGTCCTTATGGTCTTATTAGCTAAACAGTATTTATGAGGTTATGGATATGTGGCCCAGAGAAGATGGGACTTGATCAAATGGCCTCCTTCTGCACTGTAGGCATTCTTCTGTGATTCAGTTCCTTGCTAGCTCCAAAGACCAAATTCAAATTGGAAGTTGGGATTTTCGGCCACGCTCGTCCCAAAACGGGAAAATCCTGCCTGAGGTCCATGGACCTTTGCATGATCCGCTCCCCATTCTGCGACAATTCCCACTGGAAAATTCCCTGCCTGAATCCAATTCATGATCCCGCAGAAGCGAGACATAACCAGATCCAAGATAAGACATTGCATCCTATCTTGGGTTAGATTTGAGAAATAAAAATGCTTCCTCTTGGCACTCCTTCGCAAGAGATGTTCAGGAGGTTCACTCCGGAGGTTGCTTCAAGCAGGAAACAAACCGCGGGCAAAGTGGCTGCAAACAAAACCAAGAGTTCTCCTCACCAATAATCAGACATACGGGGAAGAGAAAACTGCGGGAGAAATAAGCCCCCTCCATTCCTTCCCCCCTCCAAAAACAACTCACCCAGAGTATTATCACAGCAATCCTCAGCTGGTTCTGACTTCTCAAGAACTGTGTGTTGTTTCAGGAGAACAGAAAACGAAACTGACGTGAAAACACGGAAACACAGCCAGACGCGATTTATCCCAGGTCCCGAAACTCCAACAAGAAATGTTCTGCTTAGTCCCGCCTTCCATTCCTTCCTGTAAAACACCTACCGAAAAACGAGACGTCGGTCATTCAATGGTTTAGCATTACCACCACAACCCGAGACAAAAAAAAGCCCTCTTCTAACCTCCCCAACAGGGACAAAACCACCTTAAACACTCCGAGCCACCTGAAAATTTTAACACTCACTGTAAATATTACCACACTCCACATTCCCTGTAAATATTACCACACTCCACATTCCCTGTAAATATTACCACACTCCACACTTTCTGTAAATGTTACCACACTCCACACTTACTGTAAATGTTACCACACTCCACACTTACTGTAAATGTTACCACACTCCACACTTCCTGTGAATATTAACACATTCTACACCGCTTGTAAATATTAATGGACTCCATAACCGCTGTAAATATTAACATGCTCCACATTCCTTGTAAATATTAACACATTCTACACCCCCTGTAAATATTAACACACTCCACACCCCTATAAATGTTAACACACTCCACACCCCCTGAAATATTAATACACTCCACACCCCCTGAAATATTAATACACTCCACACTCCCAGAAATATTAACACACTGCACACCTCCTGTAAATATTAATAACTCCACACACCCTGAAATATTAATAAACTCCACACCCCCTGTAAATATTAATACACTCCACACCCCCTGAAAATATTAACACACTCCACAACCCTATAAATATTAATACACTCCACACCCCCTGTAAATATAATAAACTCCACACCACCTGTAAATATTAATACACTCCACACCCCCTGAAATATTAATAAACTCCACAACCCCTGTAAATATTAATACACTCCACACCCCCTGTAAATATTAATACACTCCACACCCCCTGTAAATATTAACACACTACACACCCCTATAAATATTAATACACTCCACACCCCCTGTAAATATTAAAACACTCCACACCCCCTGTAAATATTAACACACTCCACATCCCTAAAAATATTAACACATTGCACACCCCCTGAAATATTAATACACTCCACACTCCCTGAAATATTAATACACTCCACACTCCCAGAAATATTAACACACTCCACACGCCTGTAAATATTGACGCATTCCACACCCACTGAAATATTAATACACTCCACACCTCCTGTAAATATTAACACACTCCACACTCACTGTAAATATTAATACACTCCACACCCCCTGAAATATAAATACACTCCACACCCCCGGTAAATATTAACACACTCCACACCCCTTTAAATATTAGCACACTCCACACTTACTGTAAATATTAAAACACTCAACACCCCCTGTAAATATTAACACACTCCACACCCCCTGTAAATATTAACACACTCCACATTCCCTGTAAATATTAACACACTCCACACTCACTGTAAACATTAACACTCCACACTCACTGAATGTATTAACACACTCCACATTCAGTGTAAATATTCACACACTCCACATTCCCTGTAAATATTAACACACTCCAGACACACTCTAAACATTAACACACTCCAAACTCACTGAACGTATTAACACACTACACACTCACTGTAAATATTAACACACTCCACACTCACTGTAAATATTAACACATTCCACACTCACTGTAAATATTAACACACTCCACACTTCCTGTAAATATTAACACACTCCACATTCCCTGTAAATATTAACACACTCCACACACACTCTAAACATTAACACACTCCACACTCACTGAACGTATTAACACACTCCACATTCACTGTAAATATTAACACTCTCCACATTCACTGTAAATACTAACACATTCCACACTCAGTGTAAATATTAACACACTCCACATTCACTGTAAATATTAACACTCCACATTCACTGTAAATATTAACACACTCCACACCCACTGTAAATATTAACACACTCCACACTCACTATAAATATTAAGACATTCCACACTCCCTGTAAATATTAACGTACTCCACATTCACTGTAAATATTAACACACGCCACATTCACTGTAAATATTAACACACTCCACACTCACCGAAAATATTAACACACGCCACATTCACTGTAAATATTAACACACTCCACACTCCCTGTAATATTAACACTCCACATTCACTGTAAATATTAACACACTCCACACTCCCTGTAAATATCACTCCCTGTAAATATTAACGTACTCCACATTCACTGTAAATATTAACACACTCCACACTCCCTGTTAATATTAACACACTCCACACTCCCGGTGAATATTAACACAATGCACACTCCCTGTAAATATTAACACACTGCACACTCCCTGTAAATATTTACACACTCCACACTCCCTGTAAATATTAACACACTTCACACTCACTGTAAATATTAACACACTCCACACTCCATGTAAATATTAACACACTTCACATTCACTGTAAATATTAACACACTCCACACTCTCTGTAAATATTAACACACGCCACAATCTCTGTAAATGTTAACACACTCCACATCCCCTGTAAATATTAACACATTCCACACTCACAGTAAATATTAACCCATTCCACACTCCCTGTAAATAATAACACACTCCACACTCACTGTAAATATAAACAGACTCCACACTCACTGTAAATATTAACAAACTCCACACTCCCGATAAATATTAACACACTTCACACTCACTGTAAATATTAACATACTCCACCCTCACTGTAAATATTAACACACCCCACACTCACTGTAAATATTAATACACACCACCCTCCCTGTAAATATTAACACACTCCACATCCCCTGTAAATATTAACACACTCCACACTCACTGTAAATATTAACACACTCCACAATCCCTGTAAATATTAATACACTCCATAGCCCCAGTAAATATTAACACACTCCACACTCCCTCTAAATATTAACACACTCCACATCCCCTGAAAATATTAACACACTCCACACTCACTGTAAATATTAACACACTCCACACTCACTGTAAATATTAACACACGCAACATTCGCTGTAAATATTGACACACTCCATACCCCCTGTAAATATTAACACACTCCACACTCCCTGTAAATATTAACACACTCCACATTCCCTGTAAATATTAACACACTCCACATTCCCTGTAAATATTAACACACTCCACACCCCCTGTAAATATTAACAAGTTCCACATTCCCTGTAAATATTAACAAACTCCACACTCACTGTAAATATTAACACACTCCACACTCCCTGTAAATATTAACACACTCCACATTCCCTGTAAATATTAACATACTCCACATGCCCTGCAAATATTAACAAACCCACACTCACTGTAAATATTAACACACTCCACATTCCTTGTCAATATTAACACACTTCACGTTCTCTGTAATATTAACACACTCCACATCCCCTGTAAATATTAACACACTCCACACTCACTGCAAATATTAACACACTCCACATTCCCTGTAAATATTAACACACTCCACACTCACTGAAAATATTAACACACTCCACACTCACTGTAAATATTAACACATTCCACATTCCCTGCAAAATATTAACACACTCCACACTCACTGTAAATATTAACACACTCCACATCTCCAGTAAAAATTAATACACTCCACACCACCTGTAAATATTAATACAATCCACAGTCCCTGTAAATATTAAAACACTCCACACTCCCTGTAAATATTAACACACTCCACACCCCTATAAATATTAACACACTCCACACCCCCTGAAATATTAATACACTCCACACCCCTTGAAATACTAATACACTCCACACCCCCTGTAAATATTAATACACTCCACACTCCCTGAAATATTAATACACTCCACACCGCCTGTAAATATTAACACACTCCACACCCCTATAAATTTTTATACACTCCACACCTCCTGAAAATATTAATACACTCCACACTCCCTGTAAATATTAACACACTCCACATCCCTATAAATATTAACACACTCCACACCCCCTGAAATATTAATACACTCCGCACCCGCTGTAAATAATAATAAACTCCAAACCCCCTGTAAATATTAAGACACTCCACACCCCTATAAATATTAATACACTCCACACCCCCTGAAATATTAATACACTCCACACTCCCTGAAATATTAATACAGTCCACACCTCATGTATATTAACACACTGCACACCCCTGTAAATATTGACACACTCCACACCCCCTGAAATATTAATACACACCACACCTCCTGTAAATATTAACACACTCCACACTCACTGTAAATATTAACGTACTCCACATTCACTGAAAATATTAACACACTCCACACTCCCTGTAAATATTACCACACTCCACACTGCCGGTGAATATTAACACACTCCACACTCACTGTAAATATTAACAGACTGCACACTCCCTGTAAATATTAACCCACTCCATTCTCCCTGTAAATATTAACACACTTCACATTCACTGTAAATATTAACACACTCCACACTCAGAAAATATTAATGCACTCCACACCCCCTGTAAATATTAACACACTCCACACTCACTGTAAATATTAACACACTCCACACTCTCTGTAAATATTAATACATTCCACATTCTCTGTAAATATTAACACACTCCACAAACCCTGAAAATATTAACTAATTCCACACTCACTGTAAATAATAACCCATTCCACACTCCCTGTAAATATTAAAACACTCACTGTAAATATTAACAAACTCCACACTCACTGTAAATATTAACATACTCCACCCTCACTGTAAATATTAACACACTCCACATTCCCTGTAAATATTAACACACTCCACACTCCCTGTAAAAATTAATACACTCCATACCCCCTGTAAATATTAACACACTCCACACTCACTGTAAATATTAACGAACACCACACTCACTATAAATATTAACACACACAACATTCCCTGTAAATATTAACACATGCAACATTCCCTGTAAATATTAACACACTCCATGCCCCCTGTAAATATTAACACACTCCAAACTCCCTGTAAATATTAACACACTCCATACCCCCTGTAAATATTAACACACTCCACACCCCCTGTAAATATTAACACACTCCACATTCCATGTAAATATTAACACACTCCACACTCACTGTAAATATTAACACACTCCACACTCACTGAACGTATTAACACACACCACATTCACTGTAAATATTAACACACTCCACATTCACTGTAAATATTAACACTCTCCACACTCACTGTAAATACTAACACATTCCACACTCAGTGTAAATATTAACTCACTCCACATTCACTGTAAATATTAACACGCACCACATTCACTTTAAATATTAACACACTCCACACCCCCTGTAAATGTTAATACACTTCACACTCACTATAAATATTAACTGTAAATATTAACACACTCCACACTCACTGTAAATATTTACGGACTCCACACTCCCTGTAAATATTAACACACTTCAGACTCACTGTAAATATTAACACACTCCACAATCCCTGTAAATATTAACAAAGTTCACATTCACTGTAAATATTAACACACTCCACATCCCCTGTAAATATTAACACACTCCACACTCTCTGTAAATATTCACACACTCCACACTCAGTGTAAATATTAACAGACTCCACACTCACTGTAAATATTAACAAACTCCACACTCCCGGTAAATATTAAAACACTTCACACTCACTGTAAATATTAACATACTCCATCCTCACTGTAAATATTAACAGACTCCACACTCACTGTAAATATTAACACACACGACCCTCCCCGTAAATATTAACGGACTCCACATCCCCAGTAAATATTAACACACTCCACACTCACTGTAAATATTAACACACTCCACACTCACTGTAAATATTGATACACTCCACACCCCCTGAAATATTAATACACTCCACACCCCCGGAAATATTAATACACTCCACACCTCCTGTAAATACTAACACACTCCACGCCCCTGTAAATATTAAGACACTCCACACTCACTGTAAATATTAACACACGCCACACCCCTGCAAATATCAATACACTCCACACACCCTGAAATATTAATACACTCCACACCTCCTGTAAATATTAACACACTCCACACCCTCTGTAAACATAAACAAATTCCACACCCCTGTAAATATTAGCACACTCCACACTCACTGTAAATATTAACACATTCAACACCCCCTGTAAATATTAACAAACTCCACACCCCCTGTAAATATTAACACACTCCACATTCCATGTAAATATTAACACACTCCACACTCACTGTAAATATTAACACACTCCACACTCACTGAACGTATTAACACACTCCACATTCCCTGTAAATATTAACACACTCCACATTCCCTGTAAATATTAACACACTCCACACACACTGTAAATATTAATACACTCCACACTCACTGAACATATTAACACACTCCGCATTCACTGTAAATATTAACACACTCCACATTCACTGCAAATATTAACACACTCCATACTCACTATAAATATTAGCACATTCCACACACAGTGTAAATATTAACACACTCCACTGTCCCTGTAAATATTAACACTCTCCACACTCACTGTAAATACTAACACATTCCACACGAAGTGTAAATATTAACACACTCCACACTCCCTGTAAATATTAACGTACTCCACATTCACTGAAAATATTAACACACTCCACACTCCCTGTAAATATTACCACACTCCACACTGCCGGTGAATATTAACACACTCCACACTCACTGTAAATATTAACAGACTGCACACTCCCTGTAAATATTAACCCACTCCACTCTCCCTGTAAATATTAACACACTTCACATTCACTGTAAATATTAACACACTCCACACTCACTGAAAATATTAATACAGTCCACACACCCTGTAAATATTAACACACTCCACACTCCCTGTAAATATTAACACATACCACATTCACTGTAAATATTATCAGACTCCACACTCACTGTAAATATTAACAAACTCCACACTCACTGTAAATATTAACACATTTCACACTCACTGTAAATATTAACATACTCCACTCTCACTGTAAATATTAACACACTCCACACTCACTGTAAATATTAACACATTCCACATTCCCTGTAAATATTAACACACTCCACATTCCCTGTAAATATTAATACACTCCATACCCCCTGTAAATATTAACACACTCCACACTCCCTCTAAATATTAACACACTCCACATTCCCTGTAAATATTAACATACTCCACTCTCACTGTAAATATTAACACACTCCACACCCCCTGTAAATATTAACACACTCCACATCCCCTGTAAATATTAGCACACTCCACATCCCCTGAAAATATTAACACACTCCACACTCAATGTAAATATTAACGAACTCCACACTCACTTAAATATTAACACACGCAACATTCCCTGTAAATATTAACACATGCAACATTCCCTGTAAATATTAACACACTCCACACTCACTGTAAATATTAACGAACTCCACACTCACTGTAAAAATTAACACACGCAACATTCCCTGTAAATTTTAACACACTCCATACCCCCTGTAAATATTAACACACTCCACATTCCACGTAAATATTCACACACTCCACACTCACTGTAAATATTAACACACTCCACACTCACTGTAAATATTTACACACTCCACATTCACTGCAAATATTAACACACTCCACACTCACTGATCGTATTAACACACTCCACACTCACTGTAAATATTAACACACTCCACATTAATGCAAATATTAACACACACCACACTCACTATAAATATTAACACATTCCACAGCCAGTGTAAATATTAACACACTCCACAGTCCCTGTAAATATTAACACTCTCCACACTCACTGTAAATACTAACACATTCCACACTCAGTGTAAATATTAACTCACTCCACATTCACTGTAAATATTAACACACGCCACATTCACTTTAAATATTAACACACTCCACACCCCCTGTAAATATTAATACACTCCACACTCAGTGTAAATATTTACGGACTCCACACTCCCTGTAAATATTAAGACACTTCACACTCACTGTAAATATTAACACACTTCACATTCACTGTAAATATTAACACACTTCACACTCACTGAAAATATTAACAAACTCCACATCCCCTGTAAATATTAACACACTCCACACTCTCTGTAAATATTCACACACTCCACACTCACTGTAAATATTAGCATACTCCACACTCCCTGTAAATATTAAAACACTTCACACTCACTGTAAATATTAACATACTCCATCCTCACTGTAAATATTAACAGAGTCCACACACAACGTAAATATTAATACACACGACCCTCCCTGTAAATATTAATGGACTCCACATCCCCACTAAATATTAACACACTCCACAATCAGTGTAAATATTAACACACTCCACACTCACTGAAAATATTAATAAACTCCACACCCCCTGAAATATTAATACACTCCACAGCCCCTGAAATATGAATACACTGCACACCTCCTGTAAATACTAACACACTCCACACCCCTGTAAATATTAACACACTCCACACTCACTGTAAATATTAACACACTCCACACCACTGTAAATATTAGCACACTCCACACTCACTGTAAATATTAACACACTCCACATTCCATGTAAATATTTACACACTCCACACTCACTGTAAATATTAACACACTCCACACTCACTGAACGTATTAACACACTCCACATTCCCTGTAAATATTAACACACTCCACATTCACTGTAAATATTAACACACTCCACACACACTGTAAATATTAACACACTCCACACTCCCTGTAAATATTAACGTACTCCACATTCACTGAAAATATTAACACACTCCACACTCCCTGTAAATATTACCACACTCCACACTGCTGGTGAATATTAACACCCTCCACACTCACTGTAAATATTAACAGACTGCACTCCCTGTAAATATTAACCCACTCCACACTCCCCGTAAATATTAACACACTTCACATTCGCTGTAAATATTAACACACTCCACACTCACTGAAAATATTAATACACTCCACACCCCCTGTGAATATTAACACACTCAACACTCACTGTAAATATTCACACACTCCACACTCTCTGTAAATATTAACACATTCCACACTCTCTGTAAATATTAACACACTCCACAAGCCCTGTAAATATTAACACATTCCACACTCACTGTAAATATTAACCCATTCCACACTCCCTGTAAATATTAACAGACTCCACACTCACTGTAAATATTAACAAACTCCACACTCACTGTAAATATTAACACACTTCACACTCACTGTAAATATTAACATACTCCACCCTCACTGTAAATATTAAAACACTCCAAACTCACTGTAAATATTAAAACACTCCACACTCACTGTAAATATTAACACACTTCACACTCACTGTAAATATTAACATACTCCACCCTCACTGTAAATATTAACACACTCCACACTCACTGTAAATATTAACACACTCCACATTCCCTGTAAATATTAATACACTCCATACCTCCTGTAAATATTAGCACACTCCACACTCCCTCTAAATATTAACACACTCCACATCCCCTGAAAATTTTAACACACTCCACACTCACTGTAAATATTAACGAACTCCACACTCACTGTAAATATTAACACACGCAACATTCCCTGTAAATATTAACACATGCAACATTCCCTGTAAATATTAACACACTCCATACCCCCTGTAAATATTAACACACTCCACACTCCCTGTAAATATTAACACACTCCACACTCCCTGTAAATATTAACACACTCCACATTCACTGAACGTATTAACACACTCCACACTCACTGTAAATATTAACACACTCCACATTCACTGCAAATATTAACACACTCCACACTCACTATAAATATTAACACATTCCACACTCAGTGTAAATATTAACACACTCCACAGTCCCTGTAAATATTAACACTCTCCACACTCACTGTAAATACTAACACATTCCACACTCAGTGTAAATATTAACTCACTGCACATTCGCTGTAAATATTAACACACGCCACATTCACTTTAAATATTAACACACTCCACACTCCCTATAAATATTAATACACTTCACACTCACTATAAATATTAACTGTAAATATTAACTCACTCCACACTCACTGTAAATATTTACGGACTCCACACTCCCTGTAAATATTAACACACTTTACACTCACTGTAAATATTAACACACTGCACAATCCCTGTAAATAATAACACACTTCACACTCACTGTAAATATTAACACACTCCACACTCACTGAAAATATTAACACACTCCACCCCCCCTCTAAATATTAACACACTCCACACTCACTGTAAATATTAACACACTCCACACTCACTGTAAATATTAACACATTCCACACTCTCTGTAAATATTAACACACTCCACATCCCCTGTAAATATTAACACATTCCACACTCACTGTAAATATTAATCCATTCCACACTCCCTGTAAATATTAACACACTCCACACCCCCTGCAAATATTAACATCCCCACACTCACTGTAAATATTGACACACTCCACATTCCTTGTAAATATTAACACACTTCACATTCTCTGTAAATATTAACACACTCCACACTCACTGAAAATATTAACACACTCCACACCCCCTGTAAATATTAACACACTCCACACTCACTGTAAATATTATCACACTCCACACTCCCTGTAAATATTAACACACTCCACATCCCCCGTAAATATTAACACACTCCATACTCCCTGTAAATATTAACCCATTCCACACTCCCTGTAAATATTAACACACTCCACGCTCACTGTAAATATTAACAGACTCCACACTCACTGTAAATATTTACAAACTCCACACTCCCCATAAATATTAACACACTTCACACTCACTGTAAATATTAACACACTCCACCCTCACTGTAAATATTAACACCCTCCACACTCACGGTAAATATTGACACCCTCCACACTCACGGTAAATATTAACACACTCCACACTCCCAGTAAATATTAACACACTCCTCCCTCACTGTAAATATTAACACACTCCACCCTCACTGTAAATATTAACACACTCCACACTCAGTGTAAATATTTACACACTCCGCACCCCCTGTAAATATTAACACACTCCACACTCAGTGTAAATATTTACACACTCCGCACCCCCTGTAAATATTAACACACTCCACACTCACTGTAAATATTAACACACTCCACATCACCGTTGAGGCTCCCAGGGAGATTGAGCGCAATGAGACTTCCCCTTCGGTAGTGCCAGTCTGGCACTTTGGCACTGTCCACTGCGCATCTTTGCACTTCCCACCATATAGTGCCAGGCAGCAAGGCCAGAAAGGGCCAGTATCTCAAGAGGACTATGGAAGGACAAGGTGGTATGAAGTGGGGCAAAAGAATGAGGGTCCAGGCCCACATGACATAGAAGTAGAGGGCCCACTGCACACTCTGTGGAGATCTGCAGTTGCAATCAGCGGTGGGCGCTGAGGGCTTCATTTTCAGGTAATGTGGGGCTTGCGATTTGTCATGAGTCCCCAGGGACTGAGTTGAGATTGGTTGCAATACAGAGGCCTAACAGATCTCTCTCTCTCTCTCTCTCTGTCAGGTCTCTGCTGTTGGAATTGTGCAAGTGCAACTAAACAGGTAGCTCTCTCTGCTACCTGATCGGAGTGGTGAATTAAGCCCTCCCACAAGGTCTGGAAGCATTCTAGCCCATTTTTTCATGCACTAAGGGCAGAAGATTGGAAATAAAATCTCACCCAAAATGGATCTGCAACTCTCCAACTTATACACTAGCTGGACACTTCATAAAATTCTGCTCATGTTCTCCTGCACTCTTCACTGAACCAGGGTTGGTCCCCTGATTTGGTGGTAGTGGTAGAGTAGGCGATAAGCGGGGCCAACACTGTTACAGGTTGTAATTGAGTACAATTCTGCTATTGCTAATGGCCCACAGCAATCCTCATTGTTGCTCGATCTGTTTGAAATCTATCCCATTTACATAGAACATAGAACATAGAACAATACAGCACAGAACAGGCCCTTCGGCCTTCGATGTTGTGCCGACCAAAATAAAAAGCAATGCCCCTCCAAACTAAACCATTCCCTTCTCTTCCATATACTTATCAATTAACCTCTTAAACGCCACCAAACTTGGCGCATCTACAACAGCTGCAGGCAGGGCATTCCACTCCCTAATCACTCTTTGAGTAAAGAACCTACCTCTGATATCCGTCCTATAACTCATACCCCTTAATTTAAAGCTGTGTCCCCTCGTGCTAGCTTTCTCCATCCTAGGAAAAAGGCTAACACTGTCCACCCTATCTAAACCTCTAATCATCTTATATGCTTCAATAAGATCCCCTCTTAGCCGCCTCCTTTCTAACGAAAACAACCTCAAATCCTTCAACCTCTCTTCATAGGACCTGCCCTCCATACCAGGCAACATCCTGGTAAACCTCCTCTGTACCCTCTCCAATGCCTCCACATCTTTCTTATAATGTGGCGCCCGAGACTGCACACAATACTCCAAGTGCGGCCGCACTAGAGTTTTGTACAGTTGCAACATGATGCTGCAACCCCTCCACCAGAGATCCATCTGCACCCCCTCCACCAGAGATCCACCATCGCCCCCCCACCAGAGATCTATCTGCACCCCCTCCAGAGATCTATCTGCACCCCCTCCAGAGATCTTTCTGCACCCCCTCCAGAGATCCATCTACACCCCCTCCACCCCCTACCAATAAAAGCTAAGACTCCATATGCCTTCTTAACAACTTTATCCACTTGACTGCCTACTTTCAGGGATCTATTGACACATACACCAAGATCCTTCTGTTCCTCAACACTATTAAGAGCCCTACCATTAGCCCTATACTCTACACATTTATTGTTCCTGCCAAAGTGCATTACCTCACACTTTTCCACATTAAACTCCATTTGCCACCTCTCAGCCCAGCTCTGCAACTTGTAACGCAGTGACAGGGCACAACGTGATGCAGAACCTCCTCAATGTGAACATGGGCCTTTGTCTCCGCACTGACTTTGCAGTGGTCACTCCTACCCATATGGTCATGGTTATGGCATCTGCAGCAAGCAGATTGGTGGCAATAAGGTTAAGTATGTTTCTCTTTCTCGTTGGTTTCCTCATTACCTGCTGCAGTCTCAGTTCAGCAGCCGTCCCCTTTTGGACCTGATGGATCTCCACCAGAGATCTATCTGCACCCCCTCCGGAGAGCCGTCTGCCCCCCACCAGAGATCCATCTGCCCCCCCAACCAGAGATCTATCTGCACCCCCTCCAGAGATCCATCTGCATCCCTCCACCAGAGATCCATCTGTCCCCCCTCCACCAGAGATCCATCTGCACCCCCCTCCACCAGAGTCCATCTGCACCCCCTCCACCAGAGATCCATCTGCACCCCCTCACCAGAGATCCATCTGTCCCCCCACCAGAGATCATCTGCACCCCCTCCACCAGAATCCACCTGTCCCCCCCCCACCAGAGATCCATCTGCCCCCTCCACCAGAGATCCATCTGTCCCCCTCCACCAGAGATCCATCTGCACCCCCTCCAGAGATCTATCTGCATCCCCTCCACCAGAGATCCATCTGCACCCCCTCCACCAGAGATCCATCTGCACCCCCTCCACCAGAGATCCATCTGCCCCCCCACCAGAGATCTATCTGCACCCCTCCAAGATCTATCTGCACCCCCTCCAGAGATCTTTCTCACCCCTCCCAGATCCATCTCACCCCCTCCACCAGAGATCCATCTGCACCCCCCCCAACAGGGATCCATCTGCCCCCCCCACCAAGATCTATCTGCACCCTTCCAGAGATCCATCTGCACCCCCTCCACCAGAGATCCATCTGCACCCCCTTCACCAGGGATTCATCTGCACCCCCTCCACCAGGGATCCATCTGCCCACCCACCAGAGATCCACCTGCTCCCCACCAGAGACCCATCTGCACTCCCTCCACCAGGGATCCATCTGCCCTCCCACCAGAGATCCACCTGTCTCCCACCAGAGATCCATCTTCACCCCCTCCACCAGGGATCCTCTGCTCTCCCACCAGAGACCCACCTGCCTCCCCCACCAGAGATCCATCTTCACCCCCTCCAGAGACCCATCTGCACCCCCCCCCCCACCAGAGATCAGTCTGCTTGGGTATAACCGAACCACTCTTGGGGTGACGGACGTTGAAGTCCCCCACCCAGGGTACATTCTGCACCCTTGTCACCCTCATTGGTTCCTCCAAGTGATCTCCAACATGTAGTACTGATTCATTGGCAGAGTGGGGGCAATGGTTTTACCATTTTGATCCTAAGTGCCGAGTCTGGGCGTAGTATAGATCTGAGTCAGAAATCCGCTTTCAGGTGCCCCCATACGCTTTCAGCCATCTCCAGTCTCAATCGCTCTGTGGGCAGAGCTTAGCGCGGCTGGAACGATTGGAGTTCAGAACTGCACGTGCGCAGTTAGAAAAAAATTGGAAAAAGCGCATCTGTGTCAGATCATTCCTGAGCCACAGAAAGCAGAGAAAGTGGCCTGGGAATGAAAAGCGAGAGCAAGCAGGAATCTCAGAGAGGTTGGGGAGGGGGATAAGATGTATCTCGTGGGGGGGCAGATGGATCTCTGGTGGGAGGAGAGCAGGGGAGTTCGCTGCCACTCTGCAGGAGATCAGTGGGGGGGGTGGAGAGGGTAGGGGTGGCGATCAGTCTGGGTAGTGAAGGGGTGAATAAGGGGGCAATGATGTGAGTGGATAGTGGGGGTGGGCTGGACAAGGGATTCATACCATCACTGCTCTCCTTATCCAGCCTTTTCCTCCCACCGATAGTCCGCAGAGTGGCAGCGGACCCTGCCACCTACCAGAGATTCATCTGTCCCCACCACCAGAGATCCATTCACACCCCCTCCACCAGAGATCCATCTGCTCCCCCACTGGAGATCCATCAGCCCCCCCGCCAGAGATCCATCTGCACCTCTTCACCAGAGATCCATCTGCCCCCTCCACCAGAGATCCATCTGCCCACCCCAACAGAGATCCATCTGCTCCCTTACCAGAGATCCACCTGACCTGCCTCCCTCCTCCTTCCTCCCCACCAGAGATCCATTTGACCTCACTCCCCTCCTCCTCCCCCAACCAGACAGCGATCTGATCTCACTCCCCTCCTCCACCACCCCCCGCCCCCAAGCAGAGAATGATCTGACCCACCTCCACCCCCACCTTCACCATTGATCTGAATCAGAGAGCGATCAGAAACAATGAAAGCCCTCTTCAGAGGCTGGAGCATCCAACTTAGACTTTTATTCAGCAGGTTCATAATGGTGCAGTGCTGGATTGGTGAACATAGTGGTAAAGGCGGAAATGCTAATAGAATTGGGCGGACAGCTCATTAATTCAATTTAAATGCATTCAAATACAATTAAATTGTCATTGCAACCAAATCGGGCACAGAACAGATCTGCACCATTTGCTGGTCTCGCTAAAGTCATGATCTGCACGGACTTGGGTGCAGATCGCGATAAAGGCCTTGAACCTGATTTTACACGCGATTTCACATCTGAAAACAGGGGCAAATTGTTGGTAAAATCAGGACCAAAATTGTGCTAATGAGCAGGCGGGTTTCCTTGCCTCACAACCCCAGGGTTTCAGGTTCGATTATTGGCTTGGGTCACTATGTGCGGAGTCTGCAAGTTCTCCCCATGTTTGCGTAGGTTTCCTCTGGTTTTCCCCCACAGCCTGAAAGATGTGCTGGTTAGAGTGCATTGGCTATGCTGAATTCTCCCTCAGTGTACCTGAACAGGCATCGGAGTGTGGCGACCAGAGAATTTTCACAGTAACTTCATTGCAGTGTTAATGTAAGCCTACTTGTGACACTAATAAATAAGCTTAAACCTGAGTCTCTTCAGCATTTTCTGTTTTTATTTCAGATTTTGTTTCACTCTCATTATTTAAATTTTCTTTTATCTGGCTTAAAGCAACTTACTTTTAAAATTCTTACAAATTCTCCTGGACTTCTTCCTCTGCGAAGGGAATGATTTGCATCCCATTGGTAGAGAGGACGGATGTGTTCTCACTTCATTCCTCAAATCAACTGAACTCATGGACACTGTGTCAGAGCTTGCAGATTTATTTAGAATACATTAATAAACGTACATCAAGAAGTGCAACATATGGTAACATATTGCCGATATAGTCAAAGAATTACCATTCTGAGCACTGTAGCCAGGTCTTTAAAATTTCAACACCCATTTTTCTATCTTTGTCTTCCCCCTTTCTATACAGAAATCCACGTTTCAGCACTTCAGAATACAAATCCGTTTGTTGACTTCTGGTAAGATTATCAAGGTGGCACAGTCGTTCGCAGAGATCCAGGTTCAGTTCCCGGCTTAGGTCACTGTCTGTGAGGAGTCTGCACATTCTCACCTCTATCTGCTGTGTGTTTACTCCCACAGTCTAAAGATTTGTAGATTGAGCAGATTGGCCAAAGGAATTACAGGGATAGGGCAGAGGAGAGGGCCTAAGCCGAATGCTCCTTTGGAGAGTTTGTGCAGACCCGATGGGCCAAATGGCCTCTTTCTGCACTGTAAGGTTTCAATATAATTCTCTGGTTAAAAACTGGCCTTACTCATTTATTTTTCCAGAGATAAGAACAACTCCCTGACACTGACACAGTTCCACTGGCATACTTGCTATTCCACCAAATGATAAAACTTCCAATTATAGATGTGTACCAATCATCTAGTTCTAAAAGGAAGAATAATTTCCTTCTGCAAAATTTTTGAGCAACTGATTAATAATCTCTGAATCTCATCAGTATTTTAATTGGATGCTAAACTGACCATTGCTTTAAGGTCAGTCGTATTGCAACAATTCAATGGTCAATGCATCATAATTGACTTGTACCTCTTTATTTGAACAGCAAATGTTAAATGAATACTACAAAGCAAAAATGATTCAGAAGTAGTTAAACTCTGGGAAATTTCAGAGCAATTTGATTAACTTTTTCCTTACACTACTGACACCTGTATGCTTCTAAACTACATTATCATTATACTATTCTACTCAGGGCTGTGAGTTCCCAGCAAAGCGAGAAAGGGGATGGTCCTTCCCTCAGACTGTGGGTGAAACGATTCTGGAATTATCACCCATAAAGGAGCCGGAATTGCTGGAAAGCAATCCAACACACTGACAGTTAGTCATCCAGATTCTCTAAATAATCATCTGCATATCGCAATATCTGTAGCAACGCAGAGAGTATTATAATATCTGTCAGATTATCACACACAATAGTGATCCAATAATTTTTCACAGGGAATACGCATGAAGATATCATATTGAGTTTTCTTTGAACTTCCCGTGTCTAGAGGAGAAAACACAGGTATAAATAAATAAGGGACATAAGAACAGAATTAGGACATTTGATTCATCATAACAGCTCAGTATCTGTTTACGCTGACTTCCCAATAACCGGGCAAATGTAAGGTAATGCATTTTGTAAGGTCTAATACAGATAAGAAATGGCAAAACCAACAATGATTGATGGATATGTCAATTAGGGGCGTTCTAGGTTTAAGATGTGAAGGGTAAGGTGTAAAGAAGATGTACAAGGCAAGTTTTTTTTACTAAGAGGGTGGTGGGTGCCTGGAACTCACTGCCAGGGGAGGGAGTGGAAGCAAATACGGTAGTGACTTTTATGGAGCATCTTGACAAATACATGATTAGGATGAGAATAGAGGGATACTTAATTTAATAAGGAGATATCGGCATTGCACTGGGATGGGCACAGTAACTAGTCTCACAACACCAGGTTATTTGAAATCACGAGCTTTCAGAGTGCTGCTCCTTCATCAAGTGAGTGGAGAGCTGGGTTCACAAACACGGCATATATAGACAAAGACTCAATTGCAAGATAATGGTTGGAATGAGAATCTTTGCAGGTACAGGTAATGTAAATGGAGAGAGGGATAATCACAGGTTAAAGAGGTGTGAATTGTCTCAAACCAGGACAATTAGTAGAGCCGTGGGGGTTATATGTAGTATGACATGAATCCAAGATCCCAGATGAGCCTGTCCTCATGAGTGCAGAGCTTGGCTATTAGTTTCTGCTCAGCAATTGTGCATTGTCATGTGTCTTGAAGGCCACCTTGGGGAAGGCTTAAGTCTTGCATTCCAACTATTACCTTGCAATTGTGTTTCCGTCTATATATGCTGTGCTTGTGAACCTAATACAGGTTAAGTTCACAAACATTCGTTGCTTTTTTCTCTGGAGCGTAGGAGGCTGAGGGGCGATGTAATAGAGGTCTATAAAATAATGAGGGGCATAGGCAAGGTAGATAGTCAATATCTTTTCCCAAAGGTAGGACACTCTAAAACTAGAGGTTTAAGGTGAGAGAGGAGAGATATAAAAGTGTCCAGAGGGGCAATTTTTTTAAACAGAGGGTGGTGAGATTCTGAAACAAGCTGCCAGAAGTAGTAATAGAGACGGGTACAATTTTATCTTTTAAAAAGCATTTAGATTGTTACATGGGTATAGAGGGATATGGGCAATTGGGATTAGGTTAGGGGTTTAAAAAATTAAGGGCAGAATGGACAAGTTGGATTGAAGGGCCTGTTTCCATGCTGTAAACCTCTGTGACTCTGTAACTCTCTACTTACCTGATGAAGAAGCAGTGCTCCAAAAGCTCATGATTCCAAATAAACCTGTTGAACTTTAACCTGGTGTTAATTTGTTTAGATTTGGAGATGGCAAAATCTTTCATAACTTGCAGTAGATGTGCTTCCTAAACTAATACTAAGGCCACTGCATTACTGAACCCATGTTCCACACTCTTGGAACCGATTTATATTCTCAATATTTGACATGAACATCTTTCGAACCAATCTGGTTCCATTCTCAGCCACTGAATGATACCACATATATAGTATTTATATCCTCTGTTCCTAATCCCTATCCACTTCTTCAATTACTATTTATTTCATTTTAACAACCCAACCAGATCACACATTGATATTGCCAACTTCAAGAAAAGTAAAATCTTACATCCATTTTCCAACAATAATTAAGCTCTGTTAGAATAAGACTCCAAACAGGTAAAATTAAATCTTCACTGCCAGAGAGGTAGTTTGTCACTGATCATTTGTTGGTGGGAGAGGGTGTGGGGATAGAAATGAAGGACAGATCTGGGGGGAGGGGTAGAGAGGTGGGGGGGGGGGGGGATAAGGGGGACAGTTATGTTGTTGGGGTGAGACGATGTCAGTGGGGGCCATCACTTCCAGGCCGCCTTATCCGATTTTTACAGCCCAGGAGCGATGTGACAGGCGTGCGTTTTTCAGACTTTTTTTTCACCACGCATGCGCAGTTCAAAGCTCCAATCGGAACTGCAGCGTTTCGGGTAAGTCCTGCCCACAGCTCAATTCAGACTTGCGCTTTTGTGTGCGTTATGGGGATGCCTGGGAATAGATTTCCGAGTCGGATTTGAATTATGGCCAAATTCAGCACTTAGAATCAAAATGGTAACATATTTCCCCATAGACTGAAGCACTTCAACAAGTCAGCACAATACCACTTTCTCAGGGGCAATTAAGAATGGACAATAAATCAACAACTATCGGGCAGACATTCATAACAATTGGCAAAAAGAGTACAAATGATGTGAAAAGGGAAAAAGATAAATCACTCAGTATTGTTGGAGTCTGGAACAAACTTCCTGAGGGAAGGGTAGAGGCAGGTTAGAAAAGAATTGGATCGCTATCTGAAAAAAAAGAATGTGATGGGGATAAGGCATTAGGCAGAATGCTCTTTCAGAGAGCCAGTGCAGACGTGATAGCCCTAATGACCTCCTTCTGCACTGTAACGATTCTGTGATTCTGAATAACTGAGGAAATTAAGGGATTTAGAAATAATGTAGGAAGGTGGAGTTGAGGTAGAGGGTTGAGGCCATGATTTTATTGCTATGGAGATGCCATCGTTGGACATAGCATGAAGTCTCACAACATCCTCTGATATCTGAGTTAAACCTCGCCCCCCTCACCTTGAACCTGTGACCCCTTGTGTTCATCAACTCTGGCCTGGGAGAAAGCCTCCCACTGCTCACCCTATCTATGTTCTTCGTAATCTTGTATGGCTCTATTAGGTCTCTCCTTATTCTCCGTCTTTCCAGGGAGAACAACCCCAGTTTACCCAATCTGTCCTCAGGGCTAACACCCTCCGCACCAGGCAACATGCTGGTAAACCTATTCTGTACTCTTTCCACTTGTTGGACTTTAACCTGGTGTTATGACACTTTTTAACAATGATTTTATTGAGTGCGGAACAGGCTCGAAGTATAGATTGGTCTCATCCCCAATCCTGTTTTTATACATTCTTCTGATCCTGTGATTCTTCCTATTGCAAAACTTTGATCAATGTGAGTGATGAAACTCTGAAAATTGGTGAGAAGAGAACTTGTACCTTTTGTTCAATGTGCTCACTCGAATAAATATTTTCCAGATCTTTTCCGACCAAGGGACAAGCTTCATCCACTTTGGTTAATAAAACAACTTGGGGTATCTCTATAGATGAAAGAAATAGTTTATTTATGAGCAGATCTCCCGTGGCATAGGGCATATTTAGGAATAACGCAAAGAATTAAAGGATAAATAGTAACCTGTTCTTTCAGACTGGTTCTCTGGATATTTCATAACCTATTTGGTTATTAGATGCATAAGATTTCATATCTTATCTAAAATAATGCCATTTCTGACAAATACAAAAATTGTAAAACCTGACACCTTTGTTTAAAATAAATGGAAATACTTGACTTAACATTGAATGCTTGGAACTATTAATCAGAATTTTGGATGTATTATTCTCCATGTAAAAGACACCAAATGATTATTGGTTGGATAAAATGCCGTGATCTTGTCCACCCATGGTCATTTGACATTGGCTTAAGCAGGACTTGCACTCATCAATAACACAAAAAGGGGTGATTTGCCCAAAACAAATCCTGAAAACAAATCCTGGACTGAATCCCACTTCACAGAGTGCCACATGAGGATTTATGCAGGTAAGGAGGGGACAGTAGGGGCAGGGAGGGTGGGCCTCTCCCACTATCGAGGCCAACATCAGCACGCTGTCAGTGGGGAGATCTGCGTGTACACACTCGCCCCACCCCACCGTCGCCGACTTTCCAATTGCTTCCCAAGCATCCCCTTCCCTCTGGCTTCCTTGGCTCCATTAATCCCTTCTTGGTCGCTGGCTTTCCGGAACTCCTCCTCCCCTGGACATGCCCCAACTGCCAGTCTACCGTGACCAATCTTGACCTCCGCTCTCCCCCCTAGGCAGCCCCAATAACATCCCTCGCCATGAGCAGCCGCAATCAGGCCCATTCCAGCCCTGCCCTCCTCTGGCCCCACCCCCTTGGTACTGCCCCATGGGCAGTGCCAGGGTGACCAGTGGGAAGTGCCAGGATGCAAGGCATTTCAGACATCCATCACGCCCTGCATAAAAAAAGTTCTTCCTCATGTTCCCTTTACACCTACTGCCAATTATCCTGAATCTAAGTCCTTAGTTCTAGAATTCTCCACCAATGGAAACAATTTTATCCTGTCCTCTCTTCCCCTCATAATTTTGTACATCTCCATCAAGTCACCTCTTGATCCAACAAAAATAATCCCAATCTATCCAATCTTTCCTCATAACTACACTTTCCTAGCCCTGGCAACATTCTTTTAAATCCTCTCTGCACTCTCTCCAGAACAATTCTGCCCTTCCTGTCATATGGTGACCAAAACTTTCAATGCTCCAACTGTAGCCTTACACAACTTATGCAATACCAACCTTGTATCCTTACTTTTATATTCTACACCTCTGCCAATGAAGGACTGCATTCCATATATCTTCTTTACAACCTTGTCTATTTGAACTGTTGCTTTTAGGGATCTGTGCACTTGCTAAAATCCATGTACACAACATCCACTGCGCTACCTTTCTCGTCACATACTCAAAGAACCCAATCAAGTTTGCGAGGCAAGACCTTCTTTTAACAAATCCATGCTGATTGTCCCTGACAAGTCCATGCCTTTCTACATGATGGCTAATCCTATTGCTTAGGATTGATTCTCCTAATTCGCCCATCACTGACAAGAGGAAATATCCTTTCCATGTCCACCTTGTTAAGGATCTTACATACTTTAATCATTCTTCTAAACTCCTGCGGGAACAGGCCCAGCTTGTTTAACTTTTCTGCATATGAGAACCCACTCATTCCGGGATCAACCTAGTAAACCTCTTCTGAACCACCTTCAATAAACACATTTACATCCTCCCCTTAAATAAGGAGACCAAAACTGTGCACAGCATTCAAAATGTGGTCTCACCAAAAACCTGTACAACTGAAGCATAAAATCCTTTCTTTTATGTTCAATTCCTCTTGTAATAAAGGATAGCTTTCCATTAGCCTTCTTAATTACTTGTTCTTCCTGCACACTCTTTAATGATCAATTCCAGCATCTACCCTATCATGGACATCATGCTAACTAGCCGATAGTTTCCTGTTGTCTGCCTCCTTCCCTTCTTGAGTAAAGGGACTATGTTGTTACATTTTAGTTTGATGGAACTTTTCCAGAAAATTGTGAATTTTGGAAAATTAACACCAACACATCTTCTAGCTCATTAGCCGCCTCTTTTGGGACTCTAGATGAAATCCATCAGGACCCAGAAGTTTGTCCACCCACAGCTCCATCAGTTTATTCAGTACATCTTGCCTAGTAAAGTCCCTCTCTCCCTCCCACCTCCTGATTTACTGCTATTACTGGAATGTTTCTGCATCCACTCCAGTGAAGTCAGAGAGTAAAATATGTGTTCATTTTGTCCACCATTTCCTCATTTTCAAATATTAAGCCCCCATTCTCATTCTCCAGAAAACCAACACTCAATTTTCTTTCTCTTTTCCTGTTTAAAGACCTGTAGAAATTCAGTCACGAGGCCATGAAATGTGCTGGAGTCATGAAAGGTGCTATATAAATGAACACCTTCTAGTGAACCGGGAAAAATTCCAGTGAATAATCAGAATAATAATGCGATAACAGCAAGATTGGTGGTCCCGTTTACAGACTGCACTTGGTCAACGTACCATTCTTACACTAATAGAACTATAGAACTTCTACAGTAAGACACCATTCAGCCCATAGAGTTTGCAACAACTTTCTGAAAGAGCTCTCCCCCACTGCCCTGTCCCCATTTCCCCTCACGCTTCCCAGGGCTAATCCCCCTAGCCTATACATCCCGGGATACTAAGTGGCAATTTAGCATGACCAATGCACCTAACATCTTTGGACTGTGGGTTGAAACTGCAGCACCCAAAGGAAACCCACGTAGACACGCAAAGTCCACACAGTTATCCAAGGCCAGAATTGAACCTGGGCCTCTGGCGCTGTGAGGCAACCACTGTGCCATCATTCTGGACTACACTCACCTAGTTCAGCAATCTGTGACTGAATGGCACATATTTTCTTTTCCATTGCAGGGGAGAGGATGGTGGGTTTGCTTGCATCAATCACATATACGACGCAGTGTATTCTCTCAGCAACTGTTGGTGATTTAATGTAGCCGTTTGTATCAGCTTGAATTGGGGAAGCTGGATTAAACTGCAAGTACAAGAACCTAACATTAAAATGATACATTTCTTATTCATTCATTCTTAGATTTTATGCATCAGTGGCCGAAATATAAGCCGGAATTTCACCGGCATGCCAGCCGCGATGGTTTCCTGGAAGGCACCAGAAATGATGAGAGGAAACAAAGGGTTAAATTTATTTAACAACTGGAAGCTTACTCAGGAGGACAACAAAAGCCCAGTTAGAAAAAGAAGGAGGTTTTAGGGTTCTTGAAAAACATTAAAATAGACTAGTCCCACAAGGCCTGATGGGATACACCTCAGAATACTGAGAGAGGCAAGGAAGAAAACTGCTGGGGTCTTGAGAGAAATCTTTGTGTCCTCACTGGCTACAGAAGAGGTCCTAGAGGACTGGAGAATGGCCAGTGTGGTTCCTTTGTTTAAGAAAGGTAGCAAGAATAATCCAGATAATTACAGACCGGTGGCCCTTACGTCAGTGGTAGGAAAATTACTGGAGAGGATTCTATGAGACAGGGTTTACTCCCACTTGGAAATAAATGGATGTACTAGTGAGAGGCAACATGACTTTGTGAAGGAAAGTCGTATCTCACTAACATGATTGAGTTTTTTTGAGGAAGTGACAAAGATGGGGGTAGGGCAGTGGATGTTGTCTACATGGACTTCAATAAGGCCTTTAACAAGGTCCCTCATGGCAGACTAGTGCAGAAGGTGAAGTCGCACGGGATCAAAGGTGAGCTGGCAAGCTGGATACAAAACTGGCTCCGTCAAAGAAAATGACAGTAGCAGTGGAAAGGTGCGTTTCTGAATGGAAGACTGTGACAAATGGCGTTCCTCAGGGATCAGTGCTGGGACCATTGCTGTTTGTAATATATATAAATGATTTGGAGGAAAATATAAATGGTTTGATTAGTAAGTTTGCGGATGACACAAATATTGGTGGATTTGCAGATAGCAATGAGGACCATCAGATGATACATCAGGACCTAGATCGGGTGGAGACTTGGGCGGAGAGATGGCAGATGGAGTTCAATCTGGACAAATGTGAGGTAATGTGTTTTGGAAGGTCTGATGTGTCTGATGTTGGTGTCTGATGTTACTGCTGTCTAGAACATTTGGAATACTGCATCCAGTTCTGGTCGCCACACTACCAAAAGGTTGTAGAGGCTTTGGAAAGAGTACAGAAAACGTTTACCAGCATGTTGCCTGGTGTGGAGGGTGTTAACCCTGAGGACAGATTGGGTAAACTGGGGTTGTTCTCCCTGGAAAGACGGAGAATGAGGAGAGACCTAACAGAGCCATATAAGATTACGAAGAGCATAGATAGCTTCCCACTGCTCACCCTTTCTCCCAGGTCGGAGGTGATGAACACGAGGGGTCACAGGTTCAAGGTGAGGGGGGCGAGGTTTAACTCAGATATCAGAGGATGTATTTTGCAAAGAGGGTGATGGGCGCCTGGAATGCACTGCCAAGCAGAGTTCTGGAGGTGGAAACACTGGGATCGTTTAAGACTTATCTGGATAGCCACATGAACAGACTGGGAATGGAGGGATACAAACGAATGGTCCAGTTGGCGCAGGCTTGGAGGGCCAAAGAGCCTATTTCCTGTGCTCTACTGTTGTATCATAAGGTTGTCGTGTTACTGTGAAATTCCCCTAGTTGCCACACTCCAGCGCCTGTTTGGGTCAACACACTTAACCAGCACGTCTTTCAGAATGTGGGAGAGAACTGCAGCACCCAGGGCAAACCCACACAGACACAGGGAGAATGTACACACGTTCTCCCTGTGACCATAGCCGGCAATCAAAACCGGGCCCTTAGCGCTGTGAAGCAGCGTGCTAATCACTCTGCCACTGTGCCGCTTTTGATCATTTAGCCAGTGATGGTGTATGGGAAAGAAAATAGCAAATCAAATATGCTAAAATGTCAAGCAGGTTACCTGATATTTTTTAGGAACATGTCCTTTGACTATGTTGATAACATCATCAATGTGCATTCCTGATTCGGTGCCTTCTGCAAGCCCCATTGTATCACACAGAATAAGCGGGGGAGATACTCCATCTCTTTGTCTGAAAGAGTACGTTGAGTACTGCAAGTAATAAAAAAACAGCGTTTGCAAAGCGCAGTCAAAATGAAACCAGTTCCAATAAACTGATCATTAAATAAATGATATGGAAAAATCTGCAAAACCGGGACATGGGAATTGCTTTTGCAAGAAAGAAAACACTGGCCGGGATTTTTCAATCCCTCCCACTCGCTGTCAGCCAATGGGTTTTTTCAGCAGCAAAGGTGGTTCATCGCTGGTCCGCTGGTGAGATTTTCCAGTCCCGCTGGAGGCAGTGACCATTTGCATTGCTCGCCAGAGCTGGAAAATCCCAGTCAAGATCCCTGTTGTTAATCTTTCACTACACTGAAGCGATTGACTATCCATGGCAATTATTCTCTGCCAATTACACTGCAACGTAGACACACACACACACATATGGAAATGAGAAGCGGGGAAGGCCCTGCTGCTATGGCCGGCCTACCCCAAACTCTTGATGGCTGGCACTTCTTGACCAGACACTTGCTGTCACCCTGACTTCCATCCAAACTCCCAGAAACCAGTCACACCCCACCACTCTCCCCCACCTCACTTGGATATTCCACTTTAAACTTGTCAGTTCAGGAAATCACATGGATAATGTGCTATTTATAAAACCACTTATTTTCTACATTTTCAAAACTGCTCCAGCTTCACTCGAAGGATGTAAGCAGTTGTTACTCAGTACGCAGTTCAGTACAGAAGTGTACGTATGAGCAGATATATGAACCTGTAAAGGCACAGGCTAAGGGGCTGGCAAAATAGTGACAGTGTCGGGTGGGAAACTGACATTTTCCAGCCATATTGCCAATGCTGGGAAAGTTGGTAGCTCAGCCAACTGCTGGGTGGTCAATTGTGTTATTTTTAAGTGGCCACGTCCTGCTTCTGCAGGTATTTTACCTGCATTGAGGGGGCCCTGTATAACCAAGGCAGGCTATTAATTGAAACCTAGCAGTCTCCAGTGAGTTCCAGAGAGATCCTGGTGATAATGACCATCCTTCAATGACTTCTCCACTGAACCGCACCATCACCAGAGCCTGCCAGGCTGGTCCCAGCATCTCTTAAACCACTGTTAATTGTATAAAGTGAAATTAACTACATAAAGGGTGGCACCAGTAGCATAGTGGTTAGCACTGATGCTTCACAAGCTCCAGGGACCTAGGTTCAATTCCCGACTTGGATCACTGTCTTTGTGGAGTTTGCACATTCTTCTCTAGTCTGCATGGATTTCCTCCGGGTGCTCCGGTTTCCTTCCACAGTCCAAAGATGTGCGGGCTAGGTTGATGGCCCATGCTAAAATTCCCCCTAGTGTCCTGAGATGTGTACATTAGAGGGATTAGCAGGTAAATATGTAAAGATACAGGGGCTAGAGCCTGGGTGGGATTGTGGTCAGTGCAGACTCGATGGGCCAAATGGCCTCTTTCTGCATTGTAGGGTTTCTATGATTTCTATGAGGTGGAGGACATTAATTTCATTATTACTTGAGCAACTATCAACAGGCACTTACTGAGAGAGTAGAGCGGTATTAGGAGAAAATTTCAATCTCAGCTTTATACTTCAGGCAGTCAGTATGTTTGGAAGAAATACAGCTCAGATGTTGGGACAGCAGAATAATTACTCACTTCAATCTTGCAAGTGGTTATCCTAAGAGAGAGTTATGGACTTTTGTTTATTTAGGTTCCCCAAGTATTTTGGATTAGAATGATTGACAGGGTCATATGATGATGTGGTTTATGTGCTGTCCTGGATCTGCAGCAGAAAAATGAAAGAGTTTTTCTGGAAAGTAGTTGGAGTTTGGCTATTCTGGCCTAAGCTAGGAAAATTTTGCAGGCTTCAGAAAGCTCTACAATCTCTCTGAAAACTCCAAGGCTGTCTACAGTAATTATAAGTATATATCTGATTGTTAACTATATTGAAAGTGGCATATGTGTCTGTAAGAAGACTGTTGCTTAGTGGAACAGAAACATTGATAAGTTAGAAATTGAAGTTGTTTCTTTTCATTTATGAAATATTGTTCAATTGCTAATGATAAGCTGCTTTATTTGTTGGAGTTATATTTAAACTCTGTAATGAATAAAGCTTGTTTCGATAAAAGATTCCTAATTTGTCAGTGGAATAATTCCTGGAAGGAATTCTTTCCTCACATTTATGCTAAAATTGAAAAATTGTTGGTGTCCAGTTTAGCTTCATAATATACCTTGGAAGTTCTGGTCCAGGATCCTAACTAGACTCAAAGATGACTGACCACTGTGACTCTGGATCTGCTATCTCAACAATGGCCACCACTAGTGGTGGTGCTATTGAGCTGCCGGCACTCTGGCTAGTCAGCTCTTGGGTTGGGCCACCGTCCCTAACTGGATAGCATCCCAGGCAGCTGCTGGTAACATGCCACACAGGGTCCTGGCACTGGTTGAAACTTTTACCTTTGACAAGAAAATTCAACAAGGAGTCTATCACCGGAATTTTACCGGCCTACCTGCCACAGGAATTGGAATGGGCGATGGGACGGACAATGGGGAGGTCCGTTGACCTCAGACGGAATCTTACAGTTTCAGGGCGAGGCTATAAAATCCCAGCCCATATCTTCAGAGGAGATGGGGTAGCACGAAAATAACAAATGACACTGCTTTTGACTGCATTCCTCCGGTTACCATTTTGGTGCCAGTTATTGCTTCGCTTCCAGCCATAGCCCGATTGGTGACAACATCACGGAAAACCGAATTCACCGAATTAATGAAGCTGGATTTTCCTCCTCCAATTGGTCCAACGAGTAAAACCCTTGCCTTAGCCACAGTGTTTCTATATAACTTGTAGCTTTGGATGGATTTGATCAGATTTTGTCTACTCCTGTTGGTGAGAACATGAGACAATAAAAATTCTGATCTCGATAATATCAATCTTCTTCAGTGCCACTCAAACTTGAGTCGGATGATATACTGAACAAAAACAAAGAAAATTAAGCAGAAGAACAGGCCCTTCAGGAACCATATCCCTCTATTCCCATTCTTTTCATGTATTTGTCAAGACACTCCTTAAAAGTCACTATCGTGTCCACCTCCACTATCTCCCCCGGCAGCAAGTTCTAGGAACCCATCACCCTCCGTGTTAAAAAAAAACTTGCCTTGTACATCTCCTTTAAACCTTGCTCCTTGCACCTTAAACCTATGCCCCCTAGTAAATGACTCCCCCACCCTGGGAAAAAGCTTCTGAGGATCCACTCTGTCCATGCCCCTCGTAATACTGTAGTCTCCCGTCAACCTTGCCGTTCCACTGTCATTGGCTGAGCGTTGCAGGGGCATTATAACGTAGAGTTGCTTTAAACTACCAGCAGAGAATGAGATGGAGATTGGCACAGAGTACAACCTCCCCAACTCCCCACCCATTCCAGTCCCCCTATCACTCAGCCACCCCACCGGCTCACCTATTCCTGCTGCTAAAGATATGGCCCAACTTGAGGCACCCCTCATTTAATGGGGTACCGAATGAACACATACCCGCTGCAGCTCTTTGGTGCTGGAAGGGTGACAAATCAGTCACTCTCCCATCCTCAAGGGGACAAATGAGCTGGAGAGAAATGATTCTGGAGTAGAGAGAGGGGCCCACTCAGTCCCCTAACAGAGCTGGCTTCTTCTCTTGCTCCTTCTTGCTCAAAATAAAATAACATGTTTACTTGGTTGTTTTGCAAGGCATCCAGTCAAAACAGGCAGTGCAGATTTACATTTCTGCAGTTCTCTTAGGACTGGGCGTATGTTCAATCACACCAGGCACTTGTGGCCAATTCAGACCCAGGTTATTGAGATCTGAAATATGGAAGATAAAATTCATAGAATCCTTACAGTGCAGAAGGCGGCTATTTGGCCCATCAAGTCTGTAGCGAAGACAATCCCACTCATGCCCTATCTCTGAAACCAACACATATTTACCCTGCTAATCCCTCTAACCTACACATTCAGCTGCACAGTGGCACAATGGTTAGCACTGCTGTCTCACAGTGTCAGGGACCCAGGTTCGATCCCTGGCTTGGGTCACTGTTTCTGTGGAATGTTCTCCCCATGTCTGCGTGGGTTTTCTGCGGGTGCTCTGGTTTCCTCCCACACTCCAAAGATTTGCAGGATAGGTGGGGTTGACCATGCTAAATTCTCCCTCAGTGTACTCGAACAGATGCTGGAGCATGGCAACTAGGGATTTTCACTGCAGTGGGAATGTAAGCCTACATGTGACATTAATAAATGAACTTCAAACTTTAACATTCCGGGACACTAAGGAGCAACTTAGCATGGTCAATCAACCTGACCTGCACATCTTTCCTCTGGAACACCCACACAGGGAGACACAGGGAGAATGTGAAAACTCCACACAGACAGTGACCCAAGCCAGGAATTGAACCTGGGTCCCTGAAGTTATGAGGCAGCAGTGCTAACCACTATACCACCATGCTGTCTAGATCTTTTTAGACTGAGTGTATTTTGAGTACGCTCCATATATAGTTCTGCTGGGTGGTGGAGAATGAGGAACCAGACACAAAGAACTTGGGCTGATTTTACCCGCAAGACAAGACAACAATATTTTTCACTGTATTCAATGCATGTGACAATAATAAATCACATCAAAAATAAAAATGAACAAGTACCTCTCAAAGCGTGAATGGTATCCATACCAACTGGCAAAAAGAAAAGAAAAATTACTAAATTCAACTTAACTGTCACATTTATCACAGATACATTGAAATGTTTTCTGAGCTCAACACAGTAAAAAAAATAGTTAACATTGTAAAAATCCACAAAAAGATTTCATTTACTTTTCTGTGACTTTTCAGTTTAAAGTAGTAAAGAAAATTTAAATTATCTCTAAAATGTTTAGAGAGTTTAGGGAATTTTCTTTAAGATTGATTGAAAGTGACTGTTAAGGGTTTGTATCTATTGTAATTTTCTTGAATAATAAGAAATATTATTAGTCCATGTGGCCTGGTGGTCCTTGACCTGGAAGCAGGACCAATAAGATTTGGACACTTGCAGCCAGAGACAAAGAAGGTGTAGCAGGGGAGGACAGAGAAGGCACATTTATTAGGAGGTATATGTGAAATGCAGTTAAAAAGAAAGAAAGTTGAAGACAGGATTAGAATTTATTAATTGGACAATTGGCTGCATTTCTGTTTTGCCAGAGCTGGCCAGATCATTTAATGAAGCGTATTAAAAGGAGTCGGATAAAGGAATCTATGGGGAATATGTACTAGCAAGACGGTCATGAACCTAGCTAAAAAGGTTCTGCATGAGTGTGCTGTTTGGATGACAACTAATTCCAGGAGACTCAGAATGGAGTTACATTTGCAGATGACTTGAGGAAAATCCCAAGATATTCTACGTCACTGAGAAGAAGATCACCAGAGAAAAAGTAAGGCCCAAAAAAAAGCTCTCGCTACCTCGCACAGGCTCAGTGACAACTCTCAGATACTTCCTCCTACCTCCCCCTGGGCCATGACCACACAACTGGATATCAAGCCATTATCCCCAACATTGTCATTGACCTCATTTCCTTCAGAAGCCTTCCCCCCCACATAATCTCCCAACCCCGGATAGCCTGCTTCAATCTACTTTCCAAAGTCCACAAAAGGGACTGTCCTAGTAAGTCCATTGTATCAACATGCTCCTGCCTCCCTCCCAAACTTATTTCCTCTTATCTGGACTCCATCCTCACTCCCCTGGTCCATTCCCTCCCAAACTACATCCAGGATTGCTCTGTGTCGTATTAACAGCTTCTAGTTCACAGGCCTTAACCGCGAGGGCAATCTCCTCTACATCTCCATCCCACACCAGGGCAGCCCGAGAGCTCTTCATTTCTTTCTTAACAAGAGGAGTGAACAATTCCCGTCCGCCACCACTCTCCTCTGCCTGGCTGAACTCGTTCTATCTCTCAAAAACTTTTCCTGTAACTCATCCCACTTTCTCCAAATCAAAGGAATAGTAACGGGTATCAGCATGTGCCCTAACTACTCACAGCAGTGGGAAGTTGTGCGTGGAGCCTGAAGAGATTGGTGAGGCACTGAATAAATATTTCTCTTCGGTATTCACGCAGAGTGCTGGAAATGTAGCTGTGGAGAGCACTGAGGTACAGGGTTGCAAATTGGGGAGTATTGTAGTAGATAGGGAGGATGTGTTAGAAATTCTCGAGGGTTTGAAGTTGGATAAGTCCCCTGGGCCGGACGGGATTTACCCTAGGATTCTCTGGGAGGCAAGAGAGGAGATTGCAGAGCCTCTGGCTCTGATCTTCAGGTCCTCGTTGGTTACGGGTGTGGTTCCGGAGGACTGGAGGATAGCGAATGTGGTCCCATTGTTTAAGAAGGGGAAGAGAGACCTTCCTGGGAATTATAGGCCAGTGAGTCTTACTTCTGTTGTGGGCAAGGTATTGGAGAGAATTATTAGGGATAGGATTTATAGTTATTTAGAGAGAATGAATTGATTGGGGATAGTCAGCATGGTTTCGTGAAGGGTAGGTCATGCCTTACTAACCTCATTGAGTTTTTTGAGAAAGTGACCAGAGAGGTGGATGGGGGTAAGGCGGTTGATGTAGTATATATGGACTTTAGTAAGGCGTTTGATAAGGTGGCCCATGGAAGACTTCTACAGAAAATGCAGATGTGTGGAATAGAGGGTGATTTAGCTAATTGGATTAGGAATTGGCTGGCAGATAGAAGACAGAGGGTGGTGGTTGATGGGAGATATTCATCGTGGAGTTCGGTGACGAGTGGTGTGCCTCAGGGGTCTGTTTTGGGGCCCCTGCTGTTTGTAATTTTTATAAATGATCTGGATGAGGGTATTGAGGGATGGATCAGTAAATTTGCAGATGACACTAAAGTTGGTGGAGTGGTAGATAGTGAAGAGGGGTGTTTTAGTTTACAGAGTGACTTGGACAAGTTGCAGAGCTGGGCCGAGAGGTGGCAAATGGAGTTTAATGTGGAAAAGTGTGAGGTAATGCACTTTGGCAGGAACAATAAATGTGTAGAGTATAGGGCTAATGGTAGGGCTCTTAATAGTGTTGAGGAACAGAAGGATCTTGGTGTATGTGTCAATAGATCCCTGAAAGTAGGCAGTCAAGTGGATAAAGTTGTTAAGAAGGCTTATGGAGTCTTAGCTTTTATTGGTAGGGGGATTGAATTTAGGAGCCGCAGCATCATGTTGCAGCTGTACAAAACTCTAGTGCGGCCGCACTTGGAGTATTGTGTGCAGTTCTGGTCGCCACATTATAAGAAAGATGTGGAGGCATTGGAGAGGGTACAGAGGAGGTTTACCAGGATGTTGCCTGGTATGGAGGGCAGGTCCTATGAAGAGAGGTTGAAGGATTTGAGGTTGTTTTCGTTAGAAAGGAGGCGGCTAAGGGGGGATCTTATTGAAGCATATAAGATAATTAGAGGTTTGGATAGGGTGGACAGTGATAGCCTTTTTCCTAGGATGGAGAAAGCTAGCACGAGGGGACACAACTTTAAATTAAGGGGTATGAGTTATAGGACGGATATCAGAGGTAGGTTCTTTACTCAAAGAGTGATTAGGGAGTGGAATGCCCTGCCTGCAGCTGTTGTAGATGCGCCAAGTTTGGTGGCGTTTAAGAGGTTAGTTGATAAGTATATGGATGAGAAGGGAATGGTTTAGTTAGGAGGGGCATTGCTTTTTATTTTGGTCGGCACAACATCGAAGGCCGAAGGGCCTGTTCTGTGCTGTATTGTTCTATGTTCTATGTTCTTGTCCTTTTATGGGGTCGATGGAACATCCCTTGTTCCAGGGTAACCCATGTCCCCTCCCACAACTCCTTTACCAATGACTATTTTGGAGTAGCTTCATCCTCCCATCCAGACCTCAAAAAATTCATTATCTTGGCTTCCAGTTTCCACCCCTCTATTGCCTTCACCTGGTCCATCTATTTCCAGCAATAGACTATTTACCAACATCCATTACAAGCCCGCTGACTCCCACAGCTATTTGGATTACAGCTCTTCATGCCCTACATCCTATAAGGACCCCATCCCTTTCTCTCAGCTCCTTCACCTCGGTTGCATTCATTCCGATGACGCCACTTTCCAAAGAAGGGGCTTCTAATACGTGCTTCTTTTTCCTCAACCATGGATTCCCATCTGCAATTGTTCATCCAGCTGTGCTGAATGAATACTTCACCTCCATCTTCACTCACAAGAATTGGGATGATGGTATGGAATTCAGGGACTGAGAGGTTCTTAAGTAAACTGACAGAGGGAAGGGCAAGGTATTGGAAGTGTTAGCAGCCTTAAAAGTGGCTAAATCTCCAGGCCCAGGTGAATTGTACCTTCCTTATTGTGGGAGGCCGGGGAGGAAAAGTGTGAGATGATACACTTTGGAAGGAGTAATTTTACAAGGAAGTATTCAGTGAATAGTAGGACAGTAGGAAGATCTATCAAACAAAGGATTCTTGGTGTGATTGTTCACAGAGCTCTGAAAACGGAAGACATGTTAGTAGTGTGATGAAAAGGACTTGTGGGACAGTTGTCTTTATCGATTGAGGCATAGATTACATAAGAACTGGGTGCAGGAGTAGGCCATCTGATCCCTGGAGCCTGGTCCGCCATTCAGTAAGATCATGGCTAATCAGCTCCACTTACCCGCACACTCACTATAACCCTTAATTGCTTTACTGCTCAACTGTCTATCTATTTTTGCCTTAAAAGCATTAAAGAGATAGCCTCAACTGCTTCACTGGGCAAGGAATTCCACATACTGTAATACAAAAGCAGGGAAGCATGTTGGAGTTGGAGTTGTATAGAACTTTGGTGAGGCCACAGCTAGAGTACTTTGCGCAGTTCTGGTCGCTACGTTATCAGAAGGAAGCGATTACACAGGAGGGGGTGCAGAGGAGATTCAGCAGGATGCTGCCTGGGATGGAATATTTAAGTTCTGAAGAGAGGCTGTACAGGCTTTGGTTGTTTTTGTTGGCGCAGAGAAAACTGAGGGACAACTTGATCGAGGTGTACACGATTATGAAGGGTATGGATGGAGTGGATAAGGAGCAGCTGTTCCCACTGTTTGAAGGATCAGTCATGAAGGGGCATAGGTTCAAAGTGTGGGGCAAGACATTTTGGGGGGAATGTGAGGAAAAACATTTTTACCCAAAGGGTGGTGACGGTCTGGAATGTGCTGCCTGGGAGAATGGTTAGAGGCGGGTGGCCTCATATCCTTTAAGAAGTACCTGGATGAGCACTTGGCACATCATAACATTCAAGATTATGGGCCAAGTGCTGGCAGATAGGATTAGGAGGGAGTTCAGCCCTTTCTAATACATCGGTGCAGACTCGATGGGCTGAAGGGCCTCTTCTGCATTGTATGATTCTATGATACATTCCACAGGTTGGAAAGACTGAGATTGCACACGGTTCCATGTTTGTTCAGAAAGGGATTATGAATATTCGTAATCTCATGTGGAAGTCTGTGTAATATTTGCTGACCCATATGTCACTTATAATTTGTAGCAACATTAATTTGCATGTTAATTTATATTTAATTTTTGAGAATTCTGATTCAGGTTAAAGTAAAAGCCCTCAAAAGTAGAATCTTCTCAGTAGCCTCTTCATTTGGGGGATTATTCAATAAGTTTGGTTATTCTGATTTATGGTTCTACTATGGGGATTTTACATAGCTCAGTTTTTAAAAATTAATTTTGCGCCCAATAATTAAGCAGAAATAAAGCAAGAAAAAACTTACCTATTTTTCCAGTCTACTTTTCTCCAGGGAGCTTTTAACTCTGAAAAACACAGTTGAATATAAAATAGACTTGGGTGAAAGCAAAATACTGCGGATGCTGGAATCGGAAACCAAATGAGCAAATGTTGGAGAATCTCAGCAGGCCTGGCACCATCTGTAAGGAGAGAAAAGAGCTGACATTTCGAGCCCAGGTGAGCCTTTGTCAAAGCCAAAAGCACAAGCAAAGTAGAACAATTTTTCTTTGTCCACCTTATCTAAATCTGTTACAATCCTATATACCTCAATCAAGATTATTTGCTCCAAAGAAAATAGCCTCAGCTTCTCCAACGTAACTTTGTGGGTAAAATCTCTCAGCTTTGACAAAGGATCATCTGGGCTCGAAGCATCAGCTCTTTTTTTCTCTTTACAGATGTTGTCAGACCTGCTGAGATTTTCCAACATTTTCTCTTTTGGTAAAACAGTCTTGGTGTCAGCACCACATCTGATGAACATTCTTAGTGAAATGAAAGGGTCCTTACCTTCTACACGGTAAACTTCACACTCTTCAAGATCTATATTGTCTTTAAACGAGACTTTTTTAGCCAAACAATAGGAGTGGTCAGGATAGGATTTGATCTTTTTGCCATTGGCCAAAAACACAAGACTGCTTCCAAAACTGGGGCCGCGATCCAGATAATTATGAACAGCCACAGCGCCTGGTTGAACAGCAAACTTTCTCATAGGGTCCAGTTCAAATAGAAAAGCCTTATCATCTATTTTATCTCCATCAGTGCCAAAATCTTCACTCGTGTAACCTCCAAAAATATCATAAGAACTTTTGTACCCAACAGTTAATGTTGGTCCTTGTCCATCACATTTAGCATGGAAAACCTCCGCACTGAATCCATGGACACTCGCTTTATAAAGTAAATGTAAGTTTACTTTCCCGACAATTTGAGATAATTCATCCCAATCTTCCGCTCTGAGCCTCGATGTTATCGCAGACATGCTGAAATCTAGAAAACATTTTATTAAATTAGATTTTATTACGACAAATTAATTTTGTCTTATAAATATATTTAAACAAGTACTCTTATCCAAAACTGTGTCCTCTAAATCTGTGTCCCCTAATTCACGTACCAGCAGCTAAAGGGAACAACTTTTCTTTGCCCACCTTCTCAAAATCTGTTATAATCCTGTGTACCGCAATCAAATCTCCCTCAAGATCATTTGCTCCAAAGAAAACAGCCCCAGCTTCTCCAATGTAATTTTGTGACTAAAATCACTCATCCCTGGAACCATTCTGGTAAATCTCTGCACCCTCTTAAAGACTCATGTAGCCTTACTAAGTTGTACTTCCCAGAACTTGTGACCAAATTACAGCTTTATAAAAGCCAACATAACTTCCCTATTTTCATACTTTATGAAGTTTGCTTGCTGACTACCCTCTTGATATGTCCTGCACGCTCTTGAATCTATATTCTTTTCCCAAACCTTCTGCCAAAATGCTGCACCTTAAACTTTACTGCATAATTCCATCTGCCATTCTGCCCATTCTGCCAGCTTATCTTGTTGCGGCCAATTCGCATCCGTTTATAAGTTTATTTATCAATGTCACAAGTAGGCTTACATTAACACTGCAATGAAGTTACTGTGAAAATCCCCTAGTCACCACATTCCGGAGCCTGTTCAGGTACACTGAGGGAGAATTTAGCACAGACAATGCATCTGACCAGCACGTCTTTCGGATGGTGGGAGGAAACCCATGCAGACACAAGGAGAACTTGCTCAAGGCCGGAATCGAAACTGGGTCCCTGGCGCTGTGAGGCAGCAGTGCTAATCACTGGGCCACTGTGCTGCCCTCTCTCCACCTGAGCGGGAGAGGCCAAGGGGCTGTCAAAGTGCTCACTGCCTGCCAACCTCAGATGAAAACCTCACCGCACGTGTAGAGGGGCCTTCAGTGCCTGAGACAATTCATTTCAGCTTTAACGAACAGTCATGATGTGCCCATTCATTGGCAGGGCACATGCAGCTGGGCAGGAGTCAGACGTATCGCTGAGGATGAAGGAAGCATCGCTTGATCCTCACTGGGAAATATCATTCTCCTGCACAGTGAGACCAATGGATTCAGCTCCCTGCCATTGAAAACGTGCAACCAAATGGTTAGATCACAGTGACGGTGCCTCATTAGCTTGACTTTACACTGGCTGTAGGAGGCCGCACCACCTGCTCCTCCCACCTGTCCCCAATATGCGAGGTGATCAGGCCAGTTGCGGCCCCATGCACAGCCCAGCATTCTTCCTCCTCCTCCTTGGCATCATCAGGGCCCACCACCCTCCTCAACATCCTCCTCATCCCAGGACAGCAAGCACCCCACCATCTCCTGCAAGTCTAGATGGTTCCTTTGCACAGCGCAGGGTTGTGGAGAGCACAGTAATGCAGGACATCCTCTGAAGTTTGCATGGTAGGGCACCTGCACCCATCGCACAACCTTCCCACACCCCACCATCCCCTACTTCCCGGCCATTCCAAGCACTGGAAACTACAACAATCCAATCGCCTGCTCCACCAACACAGGGGTTGAAGAGTGAGTCTCACTGTCTCCACTGGTGCTTGTGGCATCCACACATGGAGTAATCAGCCACCTCCTGACTGGGTACCCCTTGTCCTCAGGGAGCCATCCCTCCAATCTCCGCTCTCCCTCAAAGACAGCTGAAATTGCCAGCAGCCTAAGATGTAACTGTCATGGGCACCTCCTGGTAAACGAGTACACAGCTGCCTGACAGATGTGGCACAGTGACAGGGCACTTGGATGTTGAGGGAGTGGAATCTCTTATGGTTCCTGAATGGCAGCTCAGGGTGACTCAAGAGCGACGTGGGTGTGGACCCTGCATCCGAGGCATCCCTGCCAGGCTGGCAACCCTCACCCCAACCCCAACCCCAAAACCTCATCCCCACCCCCCCAGTCCCCTAACTGTAATCCACTCAACACCACCTCTAATCCCCGCAAACCCCACCTAACACCCCCAATCCAATACCAACTTCATCCCAACCCCCCCACCCCCAATATCAACCCCATCCCCAACCGCCACACCCCTACACCCCACCCCGTCCCCCAACCTCCACAATGCCACCACTAACTCCTCCAACACCACCCCAACCCTAATTCTCCCACCCCATTCCCAAAACCAGCTCCATTCCCAAACCCCACCACTAACCCCCCCCAACACCCCACACCCTCCAACATCGCACCCCCAACCCTACCCTCCAATATCACCCCCACCCCACCAAACCCCAATGTCACCTTCAAACCACACTCCAACACCCTTCCAACACCACATACATCCTTCAAAACTCCAGCCCCAGCCCTTAAACCCAAAACTGCCACCACCCCCCCACCCCCCCAAACCCCAGCATTAGTAAAAACACTCAATCACATAATGGCCAGTTCCCGCCGCAGAAATTCTCAGAATATTCACCGCTTAAACTCTTCCGCAAGACCTCTTAACAAGTGTCCTTCCCGTGTCCAGACAGACAGACCACTGGCTCAGAAACTGCTTAGAACAATGCAGGGCACAGCCGACGATAAAAGTTAACTGGTTAAAGTGGACCAGTCAAATCTTCAATAGGAAACCCCAGCGATCCGGAAAAAGCAGAAATTTGTGTTGCGACATTTCTGGACAATAGGATTGGTTCTCTCCCCGACAGAAACGAAACTGAAATCCAGCCGTCTAAGATGTAATTTCCTCCTACAATAAATTCAAAATTGCTGCAGCGATTAAACAATATTACAACATTAATTATCCTTCAGAGATCTTTCTTTGTTCCAGAGGGCAGCACCACATTGCAAAGCTAAACCTGCTAACACAGTGTGCAAAATCCCAAATTTAGTGTTCTTAAATTAGCAGCACTTCAAGACATCACACTCCAAATCATCGTAAATATTAACACACTCCACACCCCCTGTAAATATTAATACACTCCACACTCCCTGTAAATATTAACACACTGCACACTCCCTGTAAATATTAACACACTCCACACTCCCTCTAAATATTAACACACTCCCTGTAAATATTAACACACCACACTCATTGTAAATATTAACACACTCCACACTCACTGTAAATATTAACACACTCCACACCCCGTGTAAATACTAACACACTTCACACTCACTGTAAATATTAACACACTCCACACTCCCTCTAAATATTAACACACTCCCTGTAAATATTAACACACCACACTCACTGTAAATATTAACACACTCCACACTCACTGTAAATATTAACACACTCCACACCCCGTGTAAATATTAACACACTCCACACCCCGTGTAAATACTAACACACTTCACACTCACTGTAAATATTAACACACTCCACACTCCCTCTAAATATTAACACACTCCCTGTAAATATTAACACACCACACTCATTGTAAATATTAACACACTCCACACTCACTGTAAATATTAACACACTCCACAATCCCTCTAAATATTAACACACTCCCTGTAAATATTAACACACCACACTCATTGTAAATATTAACACACTCCACACTCACTGTAAATATTAACACACTCCACACTCCCTCTAAATATTAACACACTCCACATCCCCTGTAAATATTAACACACTCCCTGTAAATATTAACACACCACACTCATTGTAAATATTAACACACTCCACACTCACTGTAAATATTAACACACTCCACAATCCCTCTAAATATTAACACACTCCCTGTAAATATTAACACACCACACTCATTGTAAATATTAACACACTCCACACCCCGTGTAAATACTAACACACTTCACACTCACTGTAAATATTAACACACTCCACACTCCCTCTAAATATTAACACACTTCACACTCCCTGTAAATATTAACACACCACACTCACTGTAAATATTAACACACTCCACACTCCCTGTAAATATTAACACACTCCACACTCACTGTAAATATTAACACACTCCACACTTACTGTAAATATTAACACACTCCACACTCACTGTAAATATTAACACACCCCACATCTCCTGTTAATAGTAACACAGAGAATGATCAGCCCACCACACCCCTCCCCCCTCCCCCCTTCCCCTCCCCCTCCCCCTATTATTGCTCGCAGTCAGTACGGGCCCTTCGACCCTCGATGTTGTGCCGACCAATGGAACCAATTTTATGACCCTCTATTCTAAACTATTCCAATGCTATCTATGTGCCTATCCATTGCCCATTTGAATACCCTTAAACTTGACGAGTCCACAACTGCTGCAGGCAGGGCATTCCACACCCTTACTACCCTCTGAGTAAAGAACTCACCTCTAGCATCTGTCCTATAACTACCACCCCTTAATTTAAAGCTATGTCCTCTCGTGCTATCCAACTCCATCCAAGGAAAAAGGCTCTCACTATCCACCCTATCTAACCCTCTGATCATCTTATATGTCTCAACTAAGTCACTTCTTAGCCTTCTTCTCTCTAATGAAAATAATTTCAAGTCCCTTAGCCTTTCCTCATAAGACCTACCCATCATACCAAGCAACATCCTGGTAAACCTCCTCTGCACCCTTTCCAATGCCTCCACATCTTTCTTATAATGTGGCGACCAAAACTGTACACAATACTCCAAGTGCGGCTGCACCAGAGTTTTGTACAGTTGCAACATGACATCTCGGCTCCGAAATTCAATCCCTCTACCAATAAATGCTAACACGCTAAATGCCTTCTTAACAACCTTATCAACTTGAGTACCAACTTTCAGTACCAACTTTGCACCTGTACACCGAGATCTCTCTGCTCATCTACACTACTAAGAGTCCTACCATTAGCCTTATATTCTGCACACATATTACTCTTACCAAAGTGAATCACCTCACACTTTTCCATATTAAACTCCATTTGCCACTTCTCAGTCCAGTTCTGCAACTTATCTATGTCCCTCTGCAAACTATAACATTCATCCTCACTGTCTACAATTCCTCCGACTTTGGTGTCGTCGGCAAATTTACTAACCCATCCCTCTACACCCTCATCCAGGTCATTTATAAAAACAACAAACAACAGTGGCCCCAAAACAGATCCCTGAGGTACACCACTAGTAACTAAACTCCAGGTTGAATATATCCCATCAACCACCACCTCTGTCTTCTATCAGCTAGTCAATTCCTAATCCAAATTGCTAAATCACCCTCAATCCCATGCATCTGCATTTTCTGCAGTAGTCTTCCATGGGGAACCTTATCAAACGCCTTGCTAAAATCTATGTACACCACATCAACTGCTTTACCCTTATCCAGCTCTTTGGTCACCTTTTCAAAAAACTCAATAAGGTTTGCGAGGCACGACCTACTCTTCACAAATCCATGCTGACTATCCCAAATCAATTCATTTCTTTCTAAATGATTATAAATCCTATCCCTTATAATTCTTTCCAAAACTTTCCTCACAACAGATGTAAGGCTCACTGGAATGGATCTGCACCCAAATCAGTCCAATGGTGTGTGGGTTAGGTTGATTGGCCATGCTAAGAAAATTGCCCCTTAGTATCCAGGAATGTGTAGGTTAGAGGGATTAGAGGGGTAGGGCCTGGGTGGGATTGGATTCAGTGCAGACTCGATGGGCTGAAGGGCCTCTTTCTGCACTGGAGGGGTCTATGATCTATGATCAGGTGTCGGTAACGTCACAATTTGCTCAGATTCGGGAGAAGGTCACATTAAAGGTCCAATGCCCAAAGTTACCATGATTTTGCGCCCAAAAATAGACAAAAATAAAAAAAATTTACCAACAAATTGTTGGTAAAACCGGGCTGAAGCATTCGCCCAAGGCCAGAACTGAACCCAGGTACCTGGCGCTGTGAGACTAAAACGCTAACCATCATGCCTCCGTGCTACCAGGTCAAGGAATTCCAAAAGTCAATTTAATCCAATCCAATTCCCATTTTTATTTTAAACTCTCTATCAAACTCACTACTTTAAAATCACAATTACGGGAAGAACATTAAAGTGAACAACATTAGCAAAACATCTACACAACCACACAGGCGCACATGGAAGATTCCACATTCATTCCACAGCATTTTCTCTTCATTCAAACATAACCTTTTAAACTGGAATGAAAATAAAACATTCAAAGAAAATAACGAAAATAAATTAAGATAGCCGACTTCCTTTTTCTTTCTTCCAAACTGTAACCAAACTCAAAAACAAAAGTAAATTCAAGAAATCTTAAATTTTAACAGTTGTAATACTTTCTCAACCCCTTTGAAGTCAAACCAAAGTTTAAAACGTTGGTATTTATTACCCACAATAAATATTCTACAAGAACAAACAATGGCTTTAATAACTCCTGCTCTCAATCTAATGTAACAACAACCACCTACATTTAACAAGCAACCAGACCACACAAACTGAAATACAAAAACTACTCAAATATTAGCTCCTCCTCAGATTTCCTCTAACCAATTTTTTTTCATCCTGCCAGTTAATTTACAATATTTCCCTAGTAAAGTGAGAGAACATTGTTCCTTTCTCTCTCAATTCTGTAACACCACACTGCACACAACCACCCACCCCCTTTCTAAAAAAAAGCCAAAGGACAAAGAAATACAATGGCAATAGAGGGATATGGTCCCCAGAAGGGTTGAGGGCTTTAGTTCAGTCAGGCAGCATGGTCGGTGCAGGTTGGAGGGCTGAAGGTCCTGTTCCTGCATTGTAATTTTCTTTGTTCTTTGTTGGCCTCTTGGGGTTCTTTGCGCTGTTAATGAGGATTTAAGCTCCTTACCTCACTTAGTCTGTTTTAATTGGAATCACGGGCATAACATTTTCTAACAATGCAAGATTATCGATTGGTAAGGAAGTTTAAGTCCACATTCAGAAGAGTGGAGGGATTCTTTAAAACATTGATTCCTTCCCAATCAATAACATCTTCTGGTGACTCCATGCCTTCCTTGTAACTAATAGTCGTAGGATTCATCGGAGTAGGGGCAAACTCTAAATTTACTGAGGAATTAGTTGCCTTTCGAAAAGGAGGAGGGGGCCCCCCAGGCAACGAACATGCAAAACGGGCATTTTTTTCCAGATACAATCCACAACCCAATCCACTGGGCTCAATTTTACCAACTATTTGCACCCGTTTTCAGGCACGAAGGTGCGGTAAATTCGAGCGTTGGGCTTTTAACGCAATCTGCACCCAGATCCGAGCAGATCGCAACTTTACTGACATCTGACTCAGCTGAAGATCCAGTCCAAGTGCAAATTGGGTGGCCTGATGATTTAAATGCATTACCATGCATTTAAATCAATTTAAGAACCACACACCCAACTCTACCACCAAATCCCACTTTACCTTCTTCTGGTTCGTTCCAGATCAGCGCTGTAAGCAACCTGCAAAATCCAAAGAGGATTTCTATTCTGCAGGGGAACCTTGGATGCTCTTTCTGCCCTCGTGAAGTCAGTCTGCGGCCACCATCCTTCTCGACCATCCTTCTCAGAGCACCCCGATATCCAGCCCAAGCCCCCCAGCAGTGGCAATCCCTCCACCCCCTCACCCTGGCAGATCCCCCCCCCCCCACTCCCTGCTAACCACTCTGGCAAATCAATCCCCCTCCTCTGGAGGGAGACCCCCTGATGGGAAGCAGATCCCCTCTGGCAGAGCACCTCACTCCCTGCTGCCACTCCCCCTCAAGCACCTCTCTGGGATCAGACCCCCCTCACCCCACCTCCCCCCCCAAGAGAGGCAGGAACCCCTCGGCAGACATCACCCCCAATCTGCCTCGATCGCCGGTCTCCCTCCACCATCCTTCTCGACCATCTTGAGTCCTTCGAGAGCCTGCAGCACCTTCCCGGCCACAGACTTGGAGCCACGGCTAAGGTGACCAGTCTTCACGCCGTTCCGCTGGCATTTCCTGGAAGGAGGGTGCGGGCTCAGCTGGATCTCTGGTTGGGGGAGGGAGGGGGGGCTCAGATGGATTTCTTCTGGAGGGAACAGATGGACCTCTGGCAGAGATGGCAAATGGATCTCTGGCGAGGGGGGCAGGGGGCTCCATTGCCACTCTGCGGGCGATCGGTGGGGAGGAGGGGGGCAGGGGTGGCGATCGGTCTGAGGAGTGGGGAGGGTGGATAAGGGGAGCAGTGATGTGTGTCCCCTTTATACACCCCTCCCACTACCCACATACATCACTGCTCCCCCTTATCCACACCGCCCCCTCACCATCCAGACCCTGATCACCATCTCTGCTCCCCTTGCCTCCCCACCAATTGCCCACAGAGTGGAAGCAGACCTCCCTGCCCCTGTCCCCCCTACCAGAAATCCATCTGCCCCCAAACCAGAGATTCGTCTGCCCCCCTCCCCGCCCCAAGATATATCTTACCCGCCTCCCTCCTCCGCTCCGAGATACACCCTCACTCCCACTTTTCGCTCCCGGGCTACTTTCTCTGCTTTCTGCCGCTCGGGAACGATCTGACACGGACGTACTTTTTCATTTTTTTTTTCAAACTGCACATGCGCAGCTCAGAGCTCCGATCGATCAGGCAGCGCTACGCCCCGCCTACAGTGCGGATCGGACTGAAGCCGGCAAAAAGCGTATGGGCGCGCTGGAAAGGGGATTCCAGGCTCAGATCTGTATTACACCCAGATTTGGCACTTAGTCTCAAAATGGTAAAATCGGGCCCTCTGTGCGGAATCTGCACATTCTCCTTGTGTCTGCGTGGGTTTCCTCTGGGTGCTCAGGTTTCTGCCCACAGTCCAAAGATGTGCAGGTTAGGTTGATTGGCCATGTTAAATTTCTCCTTAGTGTCAGAGGGTGAGGACTGTTTGGGGTTACGGGTACTGGGACATGGATAGGATTGTTGTTGGTGCAGACCTGATGGGCCAAATGGCCTCCTTCTGCACTGTCGATTCGATTCGATCATTGTGACTATAATCAATGGCCATGTTTGCATCTAAGATATAGATGATACAAATGCATATGTGATATACATGTGGGAAATTACTTTGAACACAATTTTTTGGAAAGTAAATTGAAATTTTCAAATCAAAAATATATAAAATAGAATTTGAAATAACCCATTTTGGATTTTGAAAATCCTGGGCTCAAACTGTGATAGGAGAGGATTTAAAGCTTGGAGGGAACCATGTTGCTCTTCCCTTTGTCTTAGTTTGACAGGATGACGGGTTATCACACAGGAATGTGTTTTATCTCTTTTTTTTAACAGGCAGAGATTTCACCATCCTAGTTTGGCAATTAAGAAATTATATACATTGGAGATTATGAATTTTGTTTCTTTAATTTGACAAAAATTTCAAGACCAAATTAATTCATTTGACTCCAAGCTGAATGTATTTTTTGTGTGTGTTTTCGTTTTAAATAGGTGGCCATGAGTAACAAGTCTAACAGTCTCAAGATTGTTCATCACAATCTAGCGATAATTGAGACCTGAAGAGTTTGGTTCATTTAGATTTTCCTATTGTTGCCTTTTGAATTCAAGTGATTGGTTACATTTAAGCATTACCTTTTCTGACATTTAATTGATTGAGTAAATTGAATGCATAAAATAGCCAATTCATATAAGTTTTAATTTTAATTTTTAACAAATGATGGGTAATGAAAAGAGATTCTGTATGGGGTTTGTGTTTCAAAGAGGGATGAGTTGAAACATATTCTCAGTTCGTGATGTTACCATTTGCGTCTGGGATAATTTTACAAAGTAATAACTGTTCATTTTGTGTGTTTCCTATGTTGAATGCTCAAATTCTCATTTAAAGTCTGTTTGGTTCAATGTACCTAAACGCTAATAAGTTGGGAATTAATTTTCTGTGAAAAGTTAAAGGCACTTGAGGGTGTCAATGACTTTGCAACAGATAGAGTCATAGATGTTTACAGCATGGAAACAGGCCCTTCAGCCCAACCTGTCTATGCTGCCCCTTTTTAAACCCCAAAGCTAATCCCAATTGACCGCATTTGGCCCATATTCCTCTCTACCCATCATACCAATTAAATGTCTAAATGCTTCTTAAAAGACAAAATTGTACCGCCTCTACTTCTACCTCTGGCAGCTTGTTTCAGACACTCATCACCTCTGTGTGAAAAAATTGTCCCTCTGGACACTTCCGTATCTCTCCCCTCTCACCTTAAACCTCAAGTTTTAGACTCCCTTACCTTTGGGAAAAGATATTGACTATTTAGCTGATCTATGCCCCTCATTATTTTATAGACCTCTATAAGATCACCCCTTCTATGCTCCATTCTCCAGCCTCTCCTTATAACTCAAACCATCAAGTCCCAGTAGCATCCTAGTAAATCTTTTCTGTACTTTTTCTAGTTTAATAATATCCTTTCTATAATAGGGTGATCAGCATTGCATACAGTATTCCAAGTATGGCCTTTCCAATGACTTGTACAGCTTCAACAAGACGTCCCAACTCCTGTATTCAACGTTCTAACCAATAAAACTAAGTATGTTGAATGACTTCTTCATTACTCTGTCCACCTGTGACTTCCCTTTCAAGGAACTATGAACACGTACCCCTAGATCTCTTTGTTCTTTAACTGAGAGCGAGAGAACACGGGGTGGGGCTAAGGGATGGAAGGGGCAGGGTCACTTTGCCTGATATCAGGAGGGTGAATCTCTCTGCCTGAGATCAGTGAGAAGGAAGGGGGCTCAGCCACCACTCTGCCTGAGATCAGGAGGGGGAAAGGGGAGGGGGTTGTAATCAGTGTGAGTGGCGGGGGTGCAGGGATCAGTAATGTTGTGGGGTGGGACAATGTCTGTGGAGACCACAGGAGGCGTTATCTGGTCGGAGAGGGATTTGGTAGGAGAACGGCATTCTAGCATTTTTACAATAATATTTACAGTGAGTATGGAGTATGGAGTATTGAATATTTCCAATGTCTGTGGAGTGTGTTAATATTTACAAAGAGGGGGTGTGGAGTGTGTTAATATTTACAGGGAGTGTGGAGTATGTTAACATTTCCAATGTCTGTGGAGTGTATTAATATTTACAGGGGGTATGGAGTGTGTTAATATTTAGTGAGTGTGGAGTATATTAATATTTACAGGGGGCAAGGAGTGTGTTAATATTTACAATGAGTGTGGAGTGTGTTAATATTCACAGGAGATGTGGAGTGCATTAATATTCACAGGAGATGTGGAGTGTGTTAATATTTACAAGGAGTGTGGTGTTAATATTTACAGGGAGTGTGGAATGTGTTAATATTTACAAGGGGTGAGGAGTGTTTTAATATTTACAGGGGATGTGGAGTGTGTTAATATTTACAAGGAGTGTGGAGTTAATATTTACAGGGAGTATGGAATGTGTTAATATTTACAGAGGGTGTGGAGTTGTTAATATTTACAGGGATGTGGAATGTGTTAATATTTACAGGGAGTGTGGAGTGTGCTAATATTTACAGTGAGTGTGGAGTGTGTTAATATTTACAGGGAATGTGGTGTGTGTTAATATTTATAGTGAGTATGGAGTGTGTTAATTTTTACAGGGGATGTGAATGTGTTAATATTTACAGTGAGTGTGGAATGTGTTAATATTTACAGAGAAGATGGAGTGTACTAATATTTATAGTGAGTGTGGAGTGTGTTAATATTTACAGGAGTGTGCAGTGTGTTAATATTTGCAGTAAGTGTTGTGTGTGTTGACATTTAGAGTGTGGAGTGTGTTAATATTTACAGTGTGTGGAGTGTGTTAATATTTACAGTGAGTGTGGAGTGTGTTAATATTTACTGAGAGTGTGGAGTGTGTTAATATTACAGAGGGTGTGGAGAGTGTTAATATTTACAGTGTGTGAAGTGTATTAATATTTACCAGGGGTGTGGAGTGTGTTAATATTTCATGAGTGTGGAGTGTTTTAGTATTTACAGTGAGTGTGGAGTGCTTAATATTTACAGGGGATGTGAAGTGTGTTAATATTTACAGGGAGTGTGGAGTGTGTTAATATTTACAGGGGATGTGAAGTATGTTAATATTGAGTAAGTGTGGAATGTGTTAACATTCACAGGGCCTGGGGAATATATTTACGTGTGTGGAGTGTGTTAATATTTCGAGGGCGTGGGAAGTGCGTTAATATTTGCATAGGGTGTGGAGCGTGTTAAACCTGTCAGATTTGCTGAAGTTTTCCAGCATCGGTTCAGATTTGAAGTTTCTTTGTGTTAATATAATCTGCGCTGATGGAGGTTTAGCGTCAACAGGAAGGGCGGATAAATAGTTAAAGGGAGGCGGGGTGTGCTAATACGTGCAGACTTCGAAAAAATAGGAATTTGCAGCCTTTTCCACGTGATTTTCCGTTCATATTTGGTTGTTAGCGGAAATGAAACCGAAACTTTCCCTGAATCCCGCTTTCGTTTCTGAAGCAGACATTCTAAGGGACCAGCTTGTGTGTGGGTGAATAATTGTGTTGTTGTGGTGTCTCTGCCGCGAATACAGGACAGCAGCAGCTAAACATTCAGACAAATCGCAGCACGTATTCTCAAGGTGAGTGTCCTGTGATCACTTTCCCTGCAAGAAATGGGACTCAATCGTGTTATTCTCGGTTCTTCCCGCAGGATATCAACGGATTGGGAGCAATGGCAGTTTCAAACTTGTTAATACAACAAGGCTAGAATGCTGTCTGGTCTCCCTCTGTTCCCTGAACACAAAGTCTGTGTGTGTGAAGTGCTGCAGTGAATTTAAAGCTCAGTTTGTGAGTGGGGTGTGTGTGTGTGTGTGTGTGAAGCTGGGCTTTACTGGCAGCACTCTCGCATCTCCCCCTTCCAGGGAATGTTGGCGGTGCTGTCTTTCATTGAAGGACAATCTATCTGTCTGTAAGTGACTCCCATGGCACTGTTTTAGAGTAGACCAGGGCCAATTTTACCATTGCTCCTGGGTGTGACAACGTGGTAAGGTCGGATGTGAGGCCATTAACGCGATCCGCACCCTCGTCTGCGCAGATTGACACTTTACCGAAACCTGGGAATGGTGGCGATCTGCTTTACGCTCAAAATGGGCATAACGGTGATTTAAATGGAATTAATGGACTGCCTCCCCAACTTTATCAGCATTTCCCCCTTTACCACCGTGTTTGCCAATCCGGAACCGCACCGTAATGGACTTCCTGAGTAAAAGTCTGAATGGGGCGCTCTAGCTGCTGAAGAGCGAGTTCAGAGCTTCCATCGGCTCCCTGACTCAGATTAGTGGTAGGAGTGGCGACTGATGCAGGTCAGATCATTCTCTGGTTGGGTCGGGCGAGGGGAGTGAGACCGGATTGTTGTCTGGTTGTGGGGAGGAGGAGGAGGAGGCTGGTCAGATGCCTCTCTGATGAGGGGATCTTACAGAGACGCATAAGATAATGGAGGAGGCTAAACAGGGTAGAAGCGGAGAGATTATTTCCACTTAAAAAGGAAACGAGAACTGAAGGGCACAGCCTCAAAATAAGGGGGAGTCAATTTAGAACAGAGTTGAGGAGGAACTTTATCTCTGAGGGTGGTGAATCTTTGGAATGCTCTGCCCAATGAAGCAGTGGAGGCTACTTTGTTAAGTGTGTTTAAGTCACAGGTAGATAGATTTCTGACCATTAAGGGGGAGCAGGTGGGTAAGTGGAACTGAACCACTATCAGATCAGCTGTGATCTTATTGAATGGTGGGGCAGGCTCGAGAGGCTACGTGGCCTACTCCTGCTCCTATTTCTTATGATGTTATGAATGGGGGAGCGGGCCAGGCGTTATCTGGTGGTGTGGGGAAGGCTGGTCATTATCTGGTGGTGAGGGGGAGGGAAGAGGAGGCAGGTCAGATGCCCTTCTGTGGGGAAGGAGGGCGGGGGGGGGGGGGGGGGGGAGAGGAAGGAGGGGATTAGCGAGCCAGACCATTCTCTGCAGGAGTAGGGAGGTGGGTAAGATGTATTTCTGGTTGGGGATAGGGGTGCGGGGAAACCTGATCGTTCACTGGGTGTGGGGTCAAACGGATCTCTGGTGGGGGGAGTGCAGGAGTGGTGATTGATTTGATAGCGGGGATGGATGAGAAGGACAGCAAATGTGTGTGGGTAGTGGGGGGGATTGAATAAGGGGCACAGTGGTGTGTGTGGGTAGTGGGGAGGGGGGGAATGGATAAGGGGGAAATCGGACATGCAGACAAGGGGGAGAGCGTGCAAACTCCGCACACAGTGACTGAAGTAGGGGGAATCAAACCCTCCAGCTGTGCTAACCACTGCACCACTTATGTGTGCCTGGTCCAGTTTTCATTGGTGAAATCTTCCACATCAAGATTCATTATGATGTTAGATTGAAGCTCAAGTGATTTTGATGTTGTCAGACTTTGTACAGTTCTGGCAGTGATATGCCAGAGCATGTCAATACTCAAAACATGGTCAATGAAGCATTGGGAATGATTGAAAAGTGCTCTGTCTTGGGGTGTGGGTGCCGCTGCCAAGGTCAAGTTCTGTTCTCAAAGATACAAAGTTATTAGTGGTAGGGTGTCTTATTAGCCCAGCGAAGCTTTATGCGGAACCCCCACTTGTGCAGTTCTGTACAGAATTCAAAAACATTCACCCTGTAACTGAGGAGCTTGGACAGGGTGAGTAGGGAGCAGCTGTTTCCCTTGGTTGAAGCGTCAATCGTGAGGCTGGGTGGTTTTGGGGTGAGGGCCGGGAGATTCAGAGAGGATTTGAGAGAAACCTTTTTCACTCAGAGGCTGGTGGGGGCCTTACAGTGGAATGCACTACCTGGGGAGGTAGTGGAGGCTGGAAACCTTCCAGCCTTTAAAAAATATTTGGATGAGTATTTGGAACATTATAGTATTCAAGGACATGAGACAAGTACAAGAAGATGGGATAAGTGTGATTTTAGTGGTCATTACTGTCAGTGCAGATTCAATGGGCCAAAAGTCTTTTCTTCATTCTACAACAATGAAGAATTTGTGATCTGTGTTCGTCAAGGTGATGACTATCCAAGGATCGGAGTTCTCTACAACAGTGAGAATGCAAGAACCAAATAGGACAAGACAGTCAGGAATTGGCAATTACTGTTCACCTAAATTTGAATAGGCACGCCAAGATACTGGGAATGCCTTGTGGAACTGAGGAGTTTCCATGATAACTGTATTGGGAATTGAGAATATAGAGATCCTGTAAATAACTGATTGCATTGATTGTAGAAAATTACCACCAGAGTCAGACTGGAAGTTCAATAATACAGCTTTATTTTGGACACAGTTTTGGGTAGAAAGCACTGGTACTCCGCAGTATTTGGCAGCTACCTTCTCAATAATACAATAGGAGTGGTTCATTGTTATACTTTTTAGACAATGGGTAATCCAGACATTAGCCATTTAACTCATGGTTATATTTGAGTAGGTTCAATAGTTAACACACCATTAAAGCCAAACATAATGGCTGTGTTTTAGTTTACAGAGTGGTGTTTTACAGAGGGGTGTTTTAGTTTACAGAGTGACTTGGACAAGTTGCAGAGCTGGGCCGAGAGGTGGCAAATGGAGTTTAATGTGGAAAAGTGTGAGGTAATGCACTTTGGCAGGAACAATAAATGTGTAGAGTATAGGGCTAATGGTAGGGCTCTTAATAGTGTTGAGGAACAGAAGGATCTTGGTGTATGTGTCAATAGATCCCTGAAAGTAGGCAGTCAAGTGGATAAAGTTTTTAAGAAGGCTTATGGAGTCTTAGCTTTTATTGGTAGGGGGATTGAATTTAGGAGCCGCAGCATCATGTTGCAGCTGTACAAAACTCTAGTGCGGCCGCACTTGGAGTATTGTGTGCAGTTCTGGTCCCCACATTATAAGAAAGATGTGGAGGCATTGGAGAGGGTACAGAGGAGGTTTACCAGGATGTTGCCTGGTATGGAGGGCAGGTCTTATGAAGAGAGGCTGAGGGATTTGAGGTTGTTTTCGTTAGAAAGGAGGCGGCTAAGAGGGGACCTTATTGAAACATATAAGATGATTAGAGGTTTAGATAGGGTGGACAGTGATAGCCTTTTTCCTAGGATGGAGAAAGCTAGCACGAGGGGACACAGCTTTAAATTAAGGGGTATGAGTTATAGGACGGATATCAGAGGTAGGTTCTTTACTCAAAGAGTGATTAGGGAGTGGAATGCCCTGCCTGCAGCTGTTGTAGATGCGCCAAGTTTGGTGGCGTTTAAGAGGTTAGTTGATAAGTATATGGAAGAGAAGGGAATGGTTTAGTTAGGAGGGGCATTGCTTTTTATTTTGGTCGGCACAACATCGAAGGCCGAAGGGCCTGTTCTGTGCTGTATTGTTCTATGTTCTATGTTCTATATATAGACATTGGCATTTAACATTGCATTGTTTCATCGAATGGACATATTTCCTCTATCAGTGACTATCACTGACTTGCTTTCGGTCTATACATAAAGTAATTGGTTTTCCTGCGTTTTTGTATTCCAGTTCTCACTTATGAATAATCTCTTTATCAGACCTTATTGTCCTGAGTCAGTCCCTAACTTTAAAGTGCCTTCTTAGTGTGAGTGGGCAGACAAGAGGCTGCAAAAGGACTTGGACAGGCTAGCAGAGTGGGCAAAGAAGTGGCAGATGGAATACAATGTTGAAAAGTGTGAGGTTATACACTTTGGAAGGAGGATTGGAGGTATCGACTATTTTTTAAATGTGGAAATGCTTGGGAAATCAGAAACACAAAGGGACTTGGGAGTCATTGTTCAACATTCTCTTAAGGTTAACGTGCAGGTTCAGTCATAAGAACATAAGAAATAGGTGCAGGAGTAGGCCATCCAGCTCCTTGAGCCAGCCCCACCATTCCATAAGATCATGGCTGATCTGCAGTGGTTCAGTTCCACTTTCTCCCCGGAAACAAAGGAAGTTACAGCACAGGAACAGACCCTTCCACCCTCCAAGCCTGTGTTGATCAGGATGCCCTAACTAAAGTTTTAAAAAAAAAACCTTCTGCCCTCCACTTGATCTGTATTCCTTTATTCCCTCCCTAACCTTGTACCTATCTAGATGCCTGTCAATTGTTGCTAATGTGCCTGCTTCCACTATCACCTCTGTTAGCACTTTCTGGACACCTAACACTTTGTGTGGAAAAACTTCCCCTAAACATCTCCCCTGCCTCCCTTCACGTTGAACCTGTGCCTCCTTGTAATTGACACTTGCACACAGTAAAAAAGCCCCTGACTATCCACACTGTATATGCCTGTCATAATTTTGTAGACCTCTATCATGTCGCCCCTCAACCTCCATCTTTCCAGTAAAAACAATCCTATTTTATTCAACCATAATCCATGCCACCCTCCATCCCTCTGATCACTGTCACCACCATCCCGCCCCTAGCATCAGTGTGGCATCCCTGTCACCCACAGCCCCCTCTTTCCTCCCCCTCCCTGCCCTCACCCCACATAGATGTGTCCCCACAGATCTTCCTAGGGGCTGCCCCTTGCACTGTCCTTTGGCACACATTGGCAATGACTGGGGGCATTACCAGAGCACTGCCTGTCCACGTCTCTCTCCTCTGGGGGATGTATTGACCCAAACGTCCCCAGGGGGATCTCCCTCAACAGGTTCGCATCTGGGATGAACCTGTTTGTAAACCATGGTGGCAAGGTTTAAAAATCTTACAGGAAAGGGAATGGGTGGGGATAGGTCTGCTGATGGGCATCTTTAATTCAATTTAAATTTATTGACAAGAACCAAACCAATGAATAGGTGGCACAGTGGTTAGCACTGCTGCCTCAGAGCGCCAGGGATCTGGGTTTCATTCCCAGCTCGGGTCACTGCAAACTCCTCACATTAGAACATAGAACATAGAGCATTACAGCACAGAACAGGCCCTTCGGCCTTCGATGTTGCGCCGACCAATATAAAAAGCAATGCCCCTCTAAACTAAACCATTCCCTTCTCTTCCATATACTTATCAACTAACCTCTTAAACGCCACCAAACTTGGCGCATCTACAACTGCTGCAGGCAGGGCATTCCACTCCCGAACCACCCTTTGGGTAAAGAACCTACCTCTTATATCCATCCTATAACTATCACCCCTTAATTTAAAGCTGTGTCCCCTCGTGCTAGCTTTCTCCATCCTAGGAAAAAGGCTATCACTGTCCACCCTATCTAAACCTCTAATCATCTTATATGTTTCGATAAGGTCCCCTCTTAGCCGCCTCCTTTCTAACGAAAACAACCTCAAATCCCTCAGCCTCTCTTCATAAGACCTGCCCTCCATACCAGGCAACATCCTGGTAAACCTCCTCTGTACCCTCTCCAATGCCCCCACATCTTTCTTATAATGTGGGGACCAGAACTGCACACAATACTCCAAGTGCGGCCGCACTAGAGTTTTGTACAGTTGCAACATGACGTTGTGGCTCTGAAATTCAATCCCTCTACCAATAAAAGCCAAGACTCCATATGCCTTCCTAACAACCTTCTCGACCTGACTGCCTACTTTCAGGGATCTATGCACATACACACCAAGATCCCTCTGTTCATCTAGACTACTAAGAATCCTACCATTTGCCCTATACTCTACACATTTATTATTTCTGCCATAGTGCATTACCTCACACTTTTCCACATTAAACTCCATTTGTCACCTCTCAGCCCAGCTCTGCAACTTGTCCAAGTCCCTCTGCAAACTATAACACCCCTCTTCACTATCTACCACTCCACCGACTTTAGTGTCATCTGCAAATTTACTAATCCATCCTTCAATACCCTCATCCAGATCATTTATAAAAATTACAAACAGCAGGGGCCCCAAAACAGACCCCTGAGGTACACCACTTGTCACCGAACTCCACGATGAATATCTCCCATCAACCACCACCCTCTGTCTTCTATCTGCTAGCCAATTCCTAACCCAATTAGCTAAATCACCCTCTATCCAATACATCTGCATTTTCTGCAGAAGTCTTCCATGGGCCACCTTATCAAACGCCTTACTAAAGTCCATATATACCACATCAACCGCCTTACCCCCATCCACCTCTTAGTCACTTTTTCAAAAAACTCAATGAGGTTAGTAAGGCACGACCTACCCTTCACAAAACCATGCTGACTATCTCCAATCAATTCATTACTCTCTAAATAACTATAAATCCTATCCCTAATTATTCTGTCCAACACTTTGCCCACCACAGAAGTAAGACTCACTGGCCTATAATTCCCTGGAAGGTCTCTCTTCCCCTTCTTGAACAATGGGACGACATTCGCTATCCTCCAGTCCTCCGGAACCACACCCGTAACCAACGACGACCTGAAGATCAGAGCCAGAGGCTCTGCAATCTCCTCTCTTCTCTCCCAGAGAATCCTAGGGTAAATCCCGTCCGGCCCAGGGGACTTATCCAACTTCAAACCCTCGAATATCTAGCACATCCTCCCTATCTACTTCGATACCTTCCAGTTTGCTACCCTGTACCTCAGTGTTCTCCATAACTACATTTACATCACCCTGCGTGAATACCGAAGAGAAGTATTTATTCAGTACCTCTCCAATCTCCTCAGGCTCCACGCACAACTTCCCACTGCTGTCTATGACTGGCCCTAATCTTGTCCTAACCAATCTTCTATTCTTAACATATCTAAAGAAAGGATTAGGGAGAATCCTAAAGCTATCAGCCAAAGTCTTCTCGTGTCCTCTCTTCGCTCTCCTCAATTCACTCTTTAGCTCCCTCCTGGCTAATCTATAGCTATCCATCGCACTAACCGAGCCTTCAATCCTCATCCTGACATAAGCCTCCTTTTTCCCACATTCTCGCCATATCTGCATGGGTTTCCTCCTGGTGCTTCAGTTTCCTCCCACAGTCCAAAGGTTTGCAGGTTAGGTGCATTAACCATGCCAAATTGCTTCTTAGTGTCCGAAGACATTCAGGTTAGATGCGTTAGCAATGCCAAATTGCACCTTGGTGTCCAAAGATATCCAGGTTAGGTGCATTGGCCATGCTAAATTGCCCCTTCATGTCCAAAGATGCTTGGGTTTGTGGATTGGCTGTGCTAAATAACCCCTTAGTGTCCTGGCCAATTGGTTAGAGATTCGCAGAATAAATGTGTAGGGTTGGGGGAATAGGGTCGAGGCAGGCTTGTGGTTGATGCAGACTCAATGGGCTGAGTGGCCTCTTTCTGCATCGTAAGAATTCTACGATTCAACTCAGGTTCTCTGCCATTTTGGCCGTGAGCCTGATCATGGACAGCAAAAATCGGGGATCACAATCTTGTCTGCAAGATTCCAGAATTCTGGGTTCTGCCAAACTTTGGGCCCCTGCTGGGAATCTCATGGAGAATGGAGAGTTAAATTCAAGTTGTTTCAGTGGATAACATCAATCTTAATCAATTCTTTGTTTCACTTTTCAGCATGTCTGACGTAACATCGCTGCTCACTCCAGCAAATCGGAAGGAGTTGTCCCAACTGCTTGGGAAAGTAAACTTACATTTACTTTACAAAGCGACTGTCCATGGGTTCAATGATAATGCTTTCCATTGTAAATGTGATAGACAAGGACCGACAATAACTATCGGCTATAACAAGTCAGGTTTCATTTTTGGAGGTTACAGAAGCACAGATTTTGGTAATTGTTCTAATCAAGACAAAAGCAAGAATTTTCTTTTTCAAATTCCATCAGAAAAAAAGGTCTCAAAGTATGCTGTAAATATAGATGCTGTGACTATCTGGAATAATCAGCAAACTCCTAATTTTGGACACAGCCTCTTGCATCTGCTTAACAGCACTGATACCAACAACATAAGTAATTTTCTTCAGAAAAATGAGAACAATTTCCTGGCTGTCAACGATAAACTGCTTATTGAATGTGAAGCTTACCGTGTGGAAGGTAAGGACCTTTTCATCTTAACAGAGACTAAGGAAATTTGACATGTCAGCTACGACTCTCTCTCCAACTTTTACAGATGCACCATAGAAAGCATTCTTTCTGGTTGTATCACAGCTTGGTATGGCTCCTGCTCTGTCCAAGACAGCAAGGAACTACAAAAAGCCCAATCCATCACACAAACTAGCCTTCCCTCAAAGAACAAAAGAACAAGCAACAAAGAAAATTGCAGCATCAGAACAGGCCCTTTAGCCCTCTAAGCCTGCACCAACCATGCTGCCCAAGTTAACTAAACCACTCTACCCTTCCAGGGACCATATCCCTCTATTCCCATCCTATTCAAGTACTTGGCAAGATGCCCATTAAAAGTCACTATCATATCCACTACCACAATATCCCCCAGCACCGAGTTCCAGGCATCCACTGCTGTTTGTGTATATTTTAAAAAAAAAAAAAATCTATCTTGTACATCTCCTTTTAAACTTTGCCCCTCACACCTTAAACCTATGCCCCTAGTAATTGACTCTCTTCCACACGGAGAGAGCTTCTGACTATCCAATCTGTCCATCCTCTCGCAATCTTGTCGACTTTTATCAGGTCTTCTCTCAACCTCCGTCACTTCAGTGAAAACAAATCCTGTTTCACCAACCTCTCCTCACAGCAACACCTGAGTAAATCTTTTTTTGTGGCCTCTCCAAAGCCTCCCCATCCTTTGGATAGTGTGGCAACCAGAATTGAACGCTACATTCCAAGTGTGGCCTAACTCAAGTTCTATAAGACTGCAACAGACTTGCCAATTTTTAAACTCAATATCCTGGCTGATGAAGGCAAGCATGCCGTATGCCTTTTTGACTACCTTCTCCACCTGCACTGCCACTTTCCGTGACCTGTGTAACTGCACACCCAGATCGTTTTGCCTATCAATACTCTTAAGGGTTCTGCTTTTACTGTATATTTCCTATCTGTATTAGACCTTCCAAAATGCATTACCTCTCATTTGTCTGGATTAAATTCTATCTGCCATTTCTCCGCCCAAGTCTCCAACTGATCTACATCCTGCTGTATCCTCTGGTCCTCATTGTTATCCGCAAATTCACCAACCTGTGTGTCGTCTGCAAACTTATTAATCAATCCAGTTACATTTTCCTCCAAATCATTTACATATATTACAAACCGCAAAGGCCCCAGCACTGATCCTTGAGGAACACCACTTTTTTTTATTATTAAGCAACACAGCACGGGAAACAGGCCCTTCGGCCCAACGAGCCCGCGCCGCCGTCATACCAACTAGTAGCAAATACATTATCCTAGTTTAATATTCCTATATAATATATATATTATTCCTAATATGGAAAATTTTCACCATAGGGACAATTTGTTACCCAATCAGCCTAAGAGCGAATTTTTGGGTTGTGGGAGAAAACCGGAGTGCCCGGAGAAAACCCACGCAACCACGGGGAGAACGCGCAAACTCCCGCAGACACCGGCCCAATTCCAAGTGTCTGCACAGCCACATCGATAGTCTCTGAGCTGTCATGGTGCCCTTCAGATGGTCCACATAAAGCACCCATTTACGACATGAGGTACCAGGCAACCCATGAATCAACATCCAAGAGCTGTACCCGCACCACCTGCCGAATGCGTGCTCAAATTATGGACCGAATTACCTGTGGAAAAAAAAGCCGTAGTTAAACAGTCCTAATATATCCCTCTATCTGCATACCGCTCATGTGGCTGTCCAAGAGACCCTTAAACAGCCCCAGCGTGCCTGCTCCCACCACCTTACTCGGCAGTGCATTCCACACCCCCACTACCCTTTGTGTGAAAAACTGCCCTCTAATATTCGTCCTATACATAGCCCCCCTCACCCTATGGCCATGACCTCTCGTCCTATCCATTTCTAAAGGTGGAAAAAGTTTACCTCCATTTACTCTATCTATACCCCTTATAATCTTATACCCCTCTGAGATCCCCTCTAAGCCGACGTCTTTCAAGGGAAAACAACCCCAGTCTATCTAATCGTTCCTCATAGGACAGTCCTTCCATACCAGGCAGCATCCTGGTAAACCTCCTCTGCACTCTCTCCAAGGACTCCACATCCTTCCGATAGTACGGAGACCAGAACTGGGCGCAGTATTCCAAGTGAGGCCTAACCAAAGTTGTATACAACTGCAACATCAAACTCCTACTCTTGTATTCTATACCCTTTTCTATGAAAGCTAACATACTATACGCCTTCTTTATCACCTTCTCCACCTGTGAGGACACCTTCAGAGACTTGTGAACCTGCACCCCCAAGTCTCTCTGCGTCTCTATGCTCCGTATAGTTTTACCTTTTATCCTATAACTCTCTTCTACATTTTTCCGGCCAAAATGCATCACCTCGCATTTATCCGGATTAAATTCCATTTGCCATCTATCTGCCCAGTCTACCAACCTGTCTATGTCCTGTTGTATTGCCTGACACTGCTCTTCTGTACCCACCAATCCAAGCATCTTGGTGTCATCAGCAAATTTGCTGATCTCACCACCTACCCCTACTTCCAAGTCGTTTATGTAGACCACAAATAGAAGAGGACCTAGTACTGAGCCTTGTGGCACTCCACTAGTGACAGGCTTCCAGCCGGAAAAAGAGCCTTCCACTACTACCCTCTGTCTCCTCCTCCTGAGCCAGTTCTCGACCCATCTACATACCTGACCCTGTATCCCATGCGCCTTCATGCCACTTGTCACAGCATTCAGAAACGCATCCTTCCGCTGCTACCCTCAGTCTTCTATGACGAGCTAGTTCTGTGTCCACCTTGCAAGCTCACCTCTGATTCCATGCAACTTCATCTTCTGCACCAGTTTGCCATGAGGGGCCTTGTCAAAGCCTTACTGAAGTCCACATAGACAACATCCACTGCCCTATCAATCATCTTCGTCACTTCAAAAAACTCAATCGAGTTTGTGAGACACAACTTCCCCTTCACAAAACCGTGTCGCCTCTCACTAATGCATCCATTTATTTCCAAGTGGAAATAAATCCTGTCTCAAAGAATTTTCTCCAATAATTTCCCTACTGCTGATGTAAGGCTCTTTACATGTGTATAAAAAGCCTTGGGATTTTCCTTAATCCAGCTGGCCAATGCTTTTTCATGACTGCTTTTAACTCTTCTCACTCTTTGCTTAAGTTTCTTTCTACTTCCCTTATATTCCACACTTGCTTCGTGTGTTCCCAGCTCCTAGCTTTGACAAATCCTTCCTTTTTCTCTTTGACTTGGCTCACAATATCTCTCACTATCCAGTTTCCAAAACTTGCCATATTTATCCTTCATCCTTATAGGAATGAAGCTTGGATTAGTATGAAGAACTACAATGTTGTTGCCATTACAAAAACTTGGTTAAGGGAAGGACAGGATTGGCGGCTTAACATTCCAAGATACAGATGTTTCAGGTGGGATAGAGGGGGATGTAAAAGCGGTGGGGGAGTTGCACTACTGGTTAAGGAGAATATCACAGCTGTCCTCTGGGAGGATATTTCCGAGCCTCATTTTAATGGAATTAGCAAGGTTCCCCACATCATTTGCAATCCCCCTGTTGGTGAGGTTTATAACTGCTCTTTGGAAACTTGAAGCAAGCAAAAGGAACCCACTGGGAGGAGGGTGCAGAGCTAAATGGAGAAGGAGAGGCCCCAGCACTGCCAGGGTGGTGTGGGGGACAATGCTGGGAGGGAGAGACAATGCTGGGTTGGGCGGGGTCATGCGCTGGGGAGCTTCATGTGAGGAGCTGCATATAAAAACAGAAAAATCCACCCCCGAGAATAAAATAGGCAGAATGATTTAATTTGCTTTGTCGAATGGTTCCCAACTCAACATAATTGTCTCCCCTAAAAGACAAAAAACAAAATAATTGTCCCAGGGGAGTTAGTACTTCTGGACAATTGCAGGGCAAATCCTTCCTTGAGGGATTCCCCAGCGTGACATTGGAGAACCTCCCCAAATCTGATGTTGGGGAACCAGGAAGTTATGGCCCTATGTGGTCACTGTTACTTAAGGGTGCCTTTATTCTGAGATCATTCATTTACTCCAGTCACGTTACACAACACTAAGTTGGATACAATCTGTTCGCTTGTTGGTTCCAGCACGTGTTGTTCTAAGAAAATATCTGAAGAGCATTCTATGAATTGCTTCTCCCAATCTGATTGTTCCAGTTTACGTGTAAATTAAAGTCTCCCATGAGTATTGCTGTCCCTTTATCACAACCCCCCCCCCCCCCCCAATATTTCTTCTTGTACACTTTGTCCTAATTGTGATTATTGTTAGGGGGCCTGTTGACCATTCCCACCTGTGAATCCTTTTCCCTATTATTCCCCATATGTTCCTCATCTCCACCCAAACCATTCCAACATCCGGATCTCTTGATCCAAGGTTATTTGTATTTACACCAGTGCTATCCTTGGTTAACAGTGCTCCCTCACTACCTTTTACCCAGCTTCCTATTCTTCTTGAATGTCATATACTCTATATGCAAAACCTGATCCTTGTCACCCTGTAGCCACATCTCTGTAATGACTATCAGATCATATCTATTTACTTCAGTGTGCACTGTTAATTTGTTTGCTTCATTATGAATACAATTCAGAGCCTTTAGTTTTGTCTTTTTATTTTGATAATATCTCAATTTTTTGTGTTGTTTTTTTTCTGCCCCTTCCTGCTATTCTCTGACTACATTCATTTCCCATATTGTAAAGCACATCTGTCTACTTTTGATCCCTTTGCCCCATCGGCTACTCACCAATGAGTTGTTTCTCCAGTGTTAACATCACTATTCCTAGAATCAGAGTCCCAATAGTACAGAAGGAGGTCATTTTGTCCATCAAGCCTGCACCGACAATAATCCTATCCAGGCCCTACCCTCATAACCCAATGTATTTACCCTGCTAGACCCCCTGACACAAATGGCCATGTTAATTTGCCCCATCAACCTAACCGGCGTATCTTTGGAGTGTGGGAGGAAGTCAGAGCACCTGGAAGAAACCCATACAGACACAGGGAGAACATGCAAACTCCACACAGACAGTGACCCAAACTGGGAATCGAACCTGGGTCCCTGGCGTTGTAAGGCAGCAATGCTAACCACTGTGCCACCATGCCGTCCATTATGTAAGAAGGATAATTGAAATGTTTTTATTTAATTTTTATGGTATAAATCTTTGTAATTTCTAGTTGATTATGTTAGAGCAAATCCCAGTTGTTTTCTGTTCCTTTGAATCCTTTGTTAATCATGGTGCTAACTTTGATTTCTCTAGTATTTGATGTGGGTTCAGGTGCACCCTTTGAAACACTACACGCTGTTTCTAGTGTTCATCAGTTTTTTTGTTAATGTTTGATATTTCCCCTTGTGTTTTCCAGAGATAAAAACTCCCTGGAGACATCTAACTTGGACAACAGAGTAAGTCCCTTCATGGCCAGTTCTGAATGAATTTTTTGAGGAGGTGATTGGGTGTGTAGATGACATGATTCCCTCTGCTGGTCCATAGTAAAAAAAAAATAGTTAAGGTCAACTCCATTGAAATAATGCTTCTACCTTATTAGTGAAGCTATCAGCCAGCAGAACAGTAAGAAATCCATCAGTTTGGTTATTAAAGTTCAAATATTCTTTCCAACAGGAAAAGACAAAAACAGATGAACCTCATTGAGAACTATAAACCATACATGAGCTCTGTGGCTAAGGCACGGGTTTTGCTCATCGGGCCAATTGGAGCAGGAAAGTCCAGCTTCATCAACTCAGTCAATTCAATTTTCCGTGGCCACGTCACTAGCCGTGTTTTGGCTGGAAGCGGACCAACAAGCACAACGACAATGGTAAACGGAGAAATACAATCAAAAGGGCTTTGCTTTTCTTCATTAGTGTATTTTGCTGCCTACCTTTGTTGCTGAGAAGATATTCTGTACATAGAACAGTACAGCACAGAACAGGCCCTTCAGCCCTCAATGTTGTGCCGAGCTATGTAAAATCCAAGATCAAGCTATCCCACTCTCCTATAATTCTCCATGTGTCTATCCAGTAACCGCTTGAAAGTTCCTAAAGTGTCCGACTCCACTATCACAGCAGGCAGTGCATTCCACACCCCAACCACTCTCTGAATGAAGAATCTACCTTGGACATCTCTTCTATATCTCCCACCATGGACCTTAGGCTTAGACATCGTTTGATGCATTGTTCATTGTGTTAACATCAATGATGACTACTGGAGGTGTTAAGACCTGGGCCAGAAACTCCAAGGTGTTTTGTGAAGTTAACCTATATACTCTAAGTTTTATGTTTGATTTTGGCAGTAGGATGAGCGTAAGGAGTTTCACTGCAAGTATGATTCAAGTGACCCACTAGGAAGCTTTCACCAAACAAAGTTTATTTCAAAACACTTAAAATGTAACCAAAAAAATTAGAATAGCACTGACCAATTACAAAATTTAAATATGACACAATATAATTAACAGCTAGCTATCTCTGTTGTTCCAGGTCAAACATTACCCCACAGACATACACCATTCTTTGGACTTTGTGCAAAAAGCAAATATGCTCACATGATGCTGGATTTTGCAGATTTTGAACCTCTTCTGTGAATTCATCCTTTGAATGTCGGATTAAAACTCAAACTTCCCAATCTGGGAACTTTCAGCAAGCCTGTAGAGAGAGAGAGGCAGTGTCTCTGTCTATCACTAGCTTCTAGCAGCAACTTAACCAAAACTAAAACTTGGAATACTCTATATAATGCATATTGCCTGACTGGTCAATCATCCTCAGTCAAGCTTCACTCAGCAATTCCCAAAGGATCATAAAACTCCAGGACACTGCATTAGGCCAGATAAAAAAGAAATATAATTTATATTGCTTCAGTAACAATATGGGACATCAGTTACAGACAGCATGACACTAGGAAAATCCTACAAAGGAACATAATCAAAATGATACAGGGAATGGATGCTGACTGAAAGATTTGCTTTTGTTTAGGTGGTATTTGCCTTTTTTTGGCTTAACAATTGAAATTCATGAGTAGTGAACGGTGCCCCTCATTATTTTATAAGATCTCTATAGATCTCTGAGATCACTCTTCAGCCTTCTATACTCCAGAGAAAAAAGTCTGTCTATCTCGCCTCTCCTTTATAACTCAAACTATCAAGTCCTAATAGCATCCCAATAAATCTTTCCTGTGCTCTTTTTTTCTAGTTTAATATTATTTTTATAATAGGTTAACAGAACTGTATACAGTACTGGTAAATGTGGCCTTACTAATGTCTTATACAGCATCAACAAGACATCCATAGAACATAGAACATAGAACAATACAGCACAGAACAGGCCCTTCGGCCTTCGATGTTGTGCCGACCAAAATAAAAAGCAATGCCCCTCCTAACTAAACCATTCCCTTCTCATCCATATACTTATCAACTAACCTCTTAAACGCCACCAAACTTGGCGCATCTACAACAGCTGCAGGCAGGGCATTCCACTCCCTAATCACTCTTTGAGTAAAGAACCTACCTCTGATATCCGTCCTATAACTCATACCCCTTAATTTAAAGCTGTGTCCCCTCGTGCTAGCTTTCTCCATCCTAGGAAAAAGGCTATCACTGTCCACCCTATCTAAACCTCTAATCATCTTATATGCTTCAATAAGATCCCCTCTTAGCCGCCTCCTTTCTAACGAAAACAACCTCAAATCCTTCAACCTCTCTTCATAGGACCTGCCCTCCATACCAGGCAACATCCTAGTAAACCTCCTCTGTACCCTCTCCAATGCCTCCACATCTTTCTTATAATGTGGCGACCAGAACTGCACACAATACTCCAAGTGCGGCCGCACTAGAGTTTTGTACAGCTGCAACATGATGCTGCGGCTCCTAAATTCAATCCCCCTACCAATAAAAGCTAAGACTCCATATGCCTTCTTAACAACTTTATCCACTTGACTGCCTACTTTCAGGGATCTATTGACACATACACCAAGATCCTTCTGTTCCTCAACACTATTAAGAGCCCTACCATTAGCCCTATACTCTACACATTTATTGTTCCTGCCAAAGTGCATTACCTCACACTTTTCCACATTAAACTCCATTTGCCACCTCTCGGCCCAGCTCTGCAACTTGTCCAAGTCTAAATCACCCTCTAAATCCCAACTCCTGTATTCTGACTGATAAAACTAAATATGCTGAATGACTTCTTCACCACTCTGTCCACCTGTGGCTCCACTTTCAAATACCTATGAACATGTACCCCTAGATCTTTGATCTGTAACTCTCCCCAATGCCGTCACATTAACTGAGTGAGTCCTACCCTTGTTCAATCTACCAAAATGCATCGCTCCCTTAAAATCTTGAAGGGATTCACTCCATCAGCTAGATAGTCAATATTGTTTTCCAAAGGTAGGAGAATCTAAAACCTAGAGGGCATGGGTTTAAGGTGAGAGAGGAGAGATACAAAAGTATCCAGAGGAGCAATTTTTCAGAGTGGTGAGTGTCTGGAACAAGCTACTAGACATTATAGTAGAGGTGGGTACAATTTTGTCTTTTAAAAAAAACATTTAGACAGTTACTTGGGTCAGATGGGTATAGAGGGATATGGGCCAAATGTGGGAAATTAGGAGTAGCTTAGAGGTTTTAAAAAAAAAAATGGCATGGACAGGTTAGGAAGAGCTTGTTTCCATGCTGTAAACCTCTATGATTCTATGACTCTGAGATTACAGAGCATTGGCCGTGAGAATTGGCAGGTGAGAGAACACGAACAAGCCAAAAACTGAAGTGCAGAAATTAATAAATAGTTTTATTGATTTTTTTCTTCCATATCTCCTAATATGTCAATTCTGATAAAGTAGAGATGGTATATGTAGAAGTGTTTTTTTGTAATAAACTGGAGCACACTACCAGAAACAGAACAGCTCAGTCAACGGATTGTCACCACCCTTTGAGAGTGCACAAAGCAGGCTTGCAATGTGGAATAATTGCTGCTGTTATCCTTGTCCTGTCTGAGTGTTTTAGTCTTGATTACTGATGGGCTAAAGCCTCAAACTTATTTTCTAAAGATTACTTCTTGTTTTATGAACAATGCACACATTTTGGACCATGTGACAAATTTGGTAATCTGATCAGCACAATTTTGCAAATATCAAAAGCTTATTGGGCAACATAGCCTTAGATGACCCAAAGAACAGGAAGCTAGTCATTTTTAGCAATGTTTTGCCTACTAATCTTCCTGATGGATATTGAGAGTATTACATATTATGGTATTATCTGGAAATTCATAAATAACTAGGAACTACTTAGTTAGGAGCTAATGCCTAATGCGTAAGTGTTTCATGGGGCCATGTTTCATTAGAAACTCATGAGATGTACAACAGGATCAGTTCAAACCACTACTTCTTCTGGTATCCTTAGAGCCTGATTTTCACCAATGTTTTCAGGCACAAACTTGGTAAAGTCGGGCGTGAGGCAAGTAGCGTGATCCATGACCACCTCCCTGCCTGGTCCCCCTTTACCATGCACATAAAATGGCCACAATTGGCACCATGCCCGAAACAGTGTGATGTCAATTTAAATGCACCCAATGGGCTGGATGCCAAATATATTGGCATTTCCCCCTTTACCACTGGGTTCGCCCATCCAGATTTGGTGCAAAACAGGCTCAGTAAAGGTCTGTTTCAGGCACTCCAGCTTCTGAGGAGGTAAGTACAGAGCTGCTGGAAGCTCTGAAACTCAGATCGATGGTGTGGGGAGGGCGGAGGTGGGTCAGACTGTTCTCTGGGGTGGGGTGTAGGGAGGGGGGAATCAGATTATTCTCTGGTATGAGGAAGGCAGGTCAGATCCTTCTCTGGTGAGAGGTAGAGGAGAGGTTGTGTTGGCTGCCACTCTGTATGTGACCGATGAGGGGAAGGGGGCAGCAGGGACTGCGATTGTCCTGGGTAGTGGGAGGGGTTGGGGGGATAAAGGGATCAGTTATGTTGTGGAGGGGGTTTCGGCCACCATTAGCCCTGCCCACAGGCTTCTGCAGTGCAATTCAGAATGGATGTTTTTTTTTCGGGCAGATTGTGTTTGGGGACACCTGAGAACAGGTTTGCAAGTCAGGTTCAGCACTTAGAATCAAAATGATAAAAATCAGGCCCCTACAGCGCAAAAGGAGGCTATTTGGCCCATCAAGTCTGTACTGACCACAATCCCACCAAAGCCCTATCCTCATTACCCCTATGCATTTACCCTTGCTAGTCCCTCTGGCACTGAGGATCAACTTAATGTGGCCAATCCACTTAACCCACAATCTTTGGATCTTTTGTATCATACAGTGCAGCCAAATTAAATATAAGGAGTTTCTATTCTTTCCAAATCTAATGTGTGGCTGTCATCAAACATCTGTGAATCAGAAGAAATAGAACACACAGAAGGGAGGAACAGGAAACTGCAATTTTGGCTTCTAATTACTTTCATCATCAGGGATCATCTTCACATCAGAGGTAGGAATAGACTGATTTTTAGGAAGTTCTTTCCGTAAAACCCAAAGGCCCATTGAGTCTAAACTAACACATGAGAAGCACCTATCCATCTAATCCCATCTACCAGACTCTTGGCTCATAGTCTTGAATGTTATAATGTGCCAAGTGCTCATCCTGGCACTTTTTAAAGGATATGAGGTATCCTGTCTCCACCACCCTCCCCAAGCAGCGCATTCCAGACCATCACCATCCTCTAGATAAAAAGGTTTTCCTCACATTCCCCATAAACTTCCTGCTCCTCATCTTGAAATTGTGTCCTCTCGTGACTGACCCTTCAACTAAGGAAACAGCTGCTCCTTATCCTCTCTGTCCATGCCCCTCAAAACCCTGTGATCGGGTTGCTGCTCGGCCACCCCTGCTCCAATGAAAACGACCCAAACCTACACAACTATATCTAGTTGCCTCTTGAATACGTTAAATGTTTTGACTTCAAGTTCCGCTGGTAGGCTCACCACTGTTGGGGTGAAGAAATGTTTCCCTCATCTTCATCCTAAATGGTCTATCTTGAATCCTCAGACTGTGACATGATTCTGGACTCCCACATCATCGGGAACATCCTCCCTGCCTCTATCCTGCAGTGTCCTGTTAGAATTTGATAAGTCTCTGAGATTCCCCTCTCATTTGTCTGAACGCTAGTCAATCTCTCCTCATACGTCAATCCCCACCATCCCCCAGAATCAGCCTGGTAAACCTTCGCTGCACTCCCTCAGGGGATTTCCAGGAACATTGAGGCTGGAAAATAAACTCCTCTCTCCAGGACACCTAATCTGGGAGGTCCACCTGCAGGTGATCCCCACCGCCCACTGTTCCAGAGTTACCATCAACTTCCGTTCAGAACTCCGAAATGAGCCTCAGAAATTATTCAGGTGAGGCCCAATATCTGCACACCACATTCTTCCAAAAGGGGTTTTGCACAGGCTTATTTTTCTCCGCTGGCGCTGTGGATAGTCAGGTGTGGGCAGTCAGGCCTTCGTCGGGATAGAAATGAATTTTATGCTGGCCTCTGGTCAGTTTTATCGATTTGCCATGAGATGGGCATCAGAGGCAGATCCGGTAGGAAATTTGCACTGAAGTCTTGGGCCTCCTGCAAATTCCTCCCCTCTCTGCCATTGAACCTGCCAATAGGGCCTGAGAGAATCTCTGCCCTTCTTCATAAGACCATCAGACAGAATTAGGCCACTCGGTTCATCGAGTCTGCTCTGCCATTCAATATTTTTCTCAACCCCATTTGCCTGTCTTGATCCCCTTATTAATCAAGAACCTATCTATCTCTGTCTTAAAGATACTCAATGACCTGGCCTCCACAGTCTTCTGCAGCAAAAAGTTACACAGATTCACCACTCTAGCTGAAAAAATTCTTTCTCATGCCTGTTTTAAAGGATTGACCCTTTAGCCTGAGGATGTGCCCTCTGGTTCTAGTTTTTCCTACCAGAGGAAACTCCTTTCCTTGTCCACATTGTACAGGCCTCACAGTATCCTGTGAGTTATCTCTATTGCCAAGGCAATGACCACATTCCATGTTCTTGTAAAAGTGATTATATTCTTGATTCTGATATCTTTGTTTGATTGCAGTACTCAACATATTCCTTCAGGGGAGGAAAGGATGACACATCTCTTCCTTTTCTTCTCTGCGATACAATGGGAATTGGAGACGGACAGGGAATACTCAGTAAGGATATCATCAGCATCATCAAAGGCCATGTTCCAAACAAGTATGAGGTATTCTTCTGCTTTCTCTCACCGCCGTGTATTTTCCCCTCCCTAACTGTTCAAACACTTTGATCTCAGGATTCTGTGTTGCTGTTCCACAATCAGTTACCCTGAGAGGCGTGAGAAAGTTATTTATTAGTGTCACAAGCAGGTTCACATTAACCCTGCAATAAAGTTATTGTACAAATCTCCTAGTTGCCACACTCCAGCGCCTGTTCGGATACACTATGCTAAATTCAGGAGAATTTAGCATAGCCAATGCACCTAACATCCATGTCTTTTGGACTGTGGAACGAAACCCATGCAGACATGGGGAGAACATGCAAACTTCACACAGACGCTGACCCAAGCTGGAAATTTAATCCGGAACCCTGATGTTATGAGGTCTCAGTGCTAACCACTATGCCAACCGAACAACATCAGAAACGGAGATCAGCTACACTGTTCAAATTGAAAGGCTGATGGGAGGAGCCTCAGTGCCTCTCAAAACCCGAGGAGGTTTTGCTCACACGTTGAGGCAGCAAGGTCAATACTGAGAGGGTGGCAGCCATAGTGGAAACCTTGGAACGAGATCTCTATCTTACACTGACAGAATGCATTAACTGATGCACTCCATGGTTCAGGCATTTGTGGGCGTACATAGAATCCCTACAGTGCAGAAGGAGGCCATTTGGTCCATCGAATGTGCACCAGCTCTCCAAAGAGCATCCCCACCAGGCCCATTCTATGCACCAATCCTCCTAGCACCCTCCCTCCCTCCCCCCATTCTATTCCCATAGCCCACACACTTACCATGGCTAATTCACCCAACATATAGAACATTACAGCGCAGAACAGGCCCTTCGGCCTTCGATGTTGCGCCGACCAATATAAAAAGCAATGCCCCTCCAAACTAAACCATTCCCTTCTCTTCCATATACTTATCAACTAACCTCTTAAACGCCACCAAACTTGGCGCATCTACAACTGCTGCAGGCAGGGCATTCCACTCCCGAACCACCCTTTGGGTAAAGAACCTACCTCTGATATCCGTCCTATAACTATCACCCCTTAATTTAAAGCTGTGTCCCCTCGTGCTAGCTTTCTCCATCCTAGGAAAAAGGCTATCACTGTCCACTTTGATAATTCAGCATGGCCATTGCACCCAACCTACAGATCTTTGAATGGGGCTTCTTCACTTCACTCCTGCTGTCCCTCAATCCCCAGGAGGAAGCCAGAGTCCGCGCTCCTGGCCAAGGAGATTCCGGGAGTGTCCAACCCCAACTGTCTCTCTTCTGACTAAATCAGCTCCAGTCCCAAAAGCCAACAAAGGTGGCAACACCACATCTATGCAGCCCAAAAAGCAGACCCAGACCTCCAGAGGATACCTGTCAAGGTCATGACAAATTACTGGGAATGCCAGAGAGTAGGCTGCTTCCACCTCTATTGTGGAATCTGGGAATACACCAAGAAGTAATGAAAAGGTTAAAAAGGTCTAGTTACGCAGCACTTGTAGATAGCATTCACCTATTTAAATTAACAATCACCAGTGTAATTGAAATAAATCTCACTTATGGCAAACTCCCTATGGTTCCCCCGACTCTGTTGCTAAAACAACCATATTTCTGTTCTACGAACAGGCTGGATGCTCACTACAGAGCACAAAAAAATAATACTTTTCACTGTATACCAACACGTGATGATAAATCAAATCAAATCCTGAGAAGAATGGAAGCAAACCCACTCATACACAGGGAGAATGTGCAGACTCCATACAGACAGTAACCCAAGCCGGGAATCTAACCCAGGTTGCTGGCACTGTGAGGCAGCAGTGCTAATCACTGTGCCACTGTGCTGCCCCAAACCCTGCGAAGGAATAAAAAGTATTGTTTTAACACCAGTTTCTTTTTCTTGCAGTTTAACGCATTGCCGATTAACCCTGATACAGCAGATTACATCAAATCACCAACTGTTGATGGGAGGGTACACTGCGTTGTGTACGTAATTGATGCCAGCAAAGTCAGTACAAGCTTCACCTACCTTAAAGACAAAATGCGTGCCATTCGATCAGAGGTTAATAAACTGGGTGAGTGCTTTATTCCTATGCTCTCCAAGAAATACATTACAATTCAAAGGCAACCCATTAAATGAAACTAGAAGCAGGAATAGGCCATTTGGCCTTTTGACCCTATTAAATGATCCTAGCTGATCATTGAATTCAATATCCTGATTGATTGCGGCCTTGGCTCATTGTCTGTGTGGAGTTTGCACGTTCTCCCTGTATCTGTGTGCATTTCCTCCGGGTGCTCCAGTTTCCTCCCACCATCCAAAGATGTGTGGGTGAGGTGGATTGGCCATGCTGAATTCTCCCTCGTTGTCATGGGAATTAGCAGGATAAATGTGTGGAGCTATATGAATAGAGCCTGGATGGGATTGTGATCAGTACAGACTTGATGGGCTGAATGGCCTCCTTGGTACAATAGGGATTCTATGACTAGATAGGGTAGCTACAAGAAGGATGTTCCCAATGATGGGAGGTAGGGGTGCCCAGAACCAGGGGTCACAGTCTAAGGATAAAGGGTAGACCATTTAGGACAGATGAGGAGAAACTTCTTCACCCAGAGAGTGGTCAGCCTATGGAATTCATTACTACAGAAAGTAGTTGAGGCCAAAACAGATATTTTTTTCTTAAGATTGAGCCCTGTATGTTTTCAAGGAAGAGTTAGATGTAATTCTTGGGGCAAAGGGAATCAAAGGACATGGGCCCCTCCGGCTATTTTCTGTGTCCCTATTGCTAAGCAAGGGGGCAAATACTGTACACAGGTGTGGTCTCACCAATGCCCTGCACAGTTGTAGCAAGACCTCCCTATCTTCAAACTCCCATGCAATAAAGATCAAGATTTCATTTGTCTTGTTTAATGCTGTGGTGTTCATCCAACAAATCACCCAGGGAGAACTTCCTCACTTAAATATATTAAAAATGAGGAATGATGTGGAGATGCTGGCATTGAACTGGGGTGGGCACATTAAGAAGTTTGACCACACCACACAGAAGTCCAACAGGTTTATTTGGCAGCTTTCGGAGTGCTACTCCTTCGTCACCTCTTGAACTTTAACCTGGTGTTGTGGGATTTACAAAAATCAGGAAATCAGTTGTTTCTTATTTTTGTTCACGGGAGTTGATCTTTATGAGCAGCTGTGAATCACAAAGCAATAGCAATTAGCTGTGTCATCAAGCACTGCTCATCGAGGGCAACTAGTCCAAAGATGTGCAAGTTAAGTGGATTGGCCATGGTAAATTACTCTTTAGGGTCAAGGAGATTAGCAGGGTAAATACGTGAGGCCACAGGGATAGGGGCTGGATAGGGTTGTGGTCAGTGCAGACTTTATGGGCTGAATGGCCTCCTTCTGCACAGTTGGGATTCTAACTTCATGTCCCATCTTTGTTGGAGAAGAATCTACTGTGCATCTCATGGTACATCACCCTCTGAATCGCAGCGAATAATCCTATGAATAAAATCAGCAAATAAATTAATATTTATTTCATTCCATAGAGATGCCACAAGTTGTTTTATTAACAAAAGTGGATGAAATATGTCCCTTGGTTGCGCAAGATCTGGAAAATGTCTATCACAGTGACCTCATTGAGAAAAAGGTACAATTTCTACCATCTTACCAATTGCAGTTGCGTCTGGTTTTACAGTGTGTACGTTTGGTGCTCAGGTGTGAATTTGAGGTTTTCTCTATTCTGAGTGAGTGGCGTCTTACCAATCATAGGTCTGAATTTTCAGGATGGTGAATACTTGGCACCCTGAGAGATGCGCATCACCCATCTGCACCAAGCCTGGCAGACCCACTGCCATTTCCCAGAGGGAATCCAGTCCGTGTCTGTACAAAACTCTGGTGTGCCCGCACTTGGAGTATCGCGTACAGTTCTGGTCGCCGCACTATAAGAAAGATGTGGAAGCATTGGAAAGGGTGCAGAGGAGGTTTACCAGGATGTTGCCTGGTATGGTGGGAAGGCCTTATGAGGAAAGGCTGAGGGACCTGAGGTTATTTTCATTAGAGAGAAGAAGGTTACGCGGTGACCTAATTGAGGCGTATAAGATGATCAAGGGATTGGATAGGGTGGATAGTGAGAGCCTTTTTCCTCGGATGGTGATGACCAACACGAGGGGACGTAACCTTAAATTTAGAGGTGGTAGTTGTAGGACGGATGTCAGAGGCAGGTTCTTCACACAGAGGGTGGTGAGAGCGTGGAATGCCCTGCCTGCAGCAGTTGTGGACTCGCCTACTTTGGGGGTATTCAAGTGTTCGGTGGATAGGCATATGGATGATATTGGAATAGTTTAGGTCAGAGGGTCCACTGGCCGGCGCGACATCGAGGGCCGAAGGGCCTGTTCCCCGTTCCCCGGAGGTCTTCTTGTGGAAGCATGAATGGCTGGCCATAGAGCCAATACAGAAAAGTTGATTTCACTCATCAAGTTGTGTCTGACTCTCTGTAGAGCAATCCAATCAGTCCCATTCCCCAGCTCATTTCCTGTAGCCCTATGAGTTTATTTTCCTCAAGCATCCATCCAATTTCCTTTTGGAATCACATGCCTCATAGGCAGGGAGCACCAGATTGTCACTGTTAACTGCATCAAAACAGATTCCTTTGCATACCCCTCCATCCTCGCGCCCCCGCCCCGCCCCGGGAATACTTACCCAAACCTGTACTCTCTGGAAAGGGACGATTTGTTATATTTATACAGACCCCTGCACCCCTCCCAGCTTTGCTGAACGACTGTTTTCCCCCCCCCCCCCCCCATGTCTCAATCCTCCTCGCTTTGACTGACTCTAGTAGAGTCAATGTGTGGCCCAGAAAGCCATGGACACTGAGGGGACTCAACCCCCAGTAACTGTCAGCACTTCGTATATATATTTGGCTGTTAGTCCCTCTCCTCCCACTTCATTTTTGGGAATTTAGATCTTGGCCCTTTGACCGGAAGAGGGAGTTACACCAGTCCAACCCCTCCGCGCATCCCAAAACCTGCCTGGGGGATTGGAGACCCCCAATCTGACAGGCCTGGAGGCAGGGGATGTGCAAAGGGACTGGTGACTGACTGAGATTGAGGTTTGACTGCACCCCTGTGCTGCCTTACCCAGTTCAGCAGCCTGAGGCTTTCTTTTGCAGCAGTGAAGGGGAGGGGAGGGGAAGAGAAGTGCTGTTCTTGCACAAATAAAAATAGAACAGATGTGGAATGGTTTGTCTTTCTTTCAGGGGGAGAGGAGTAGAGAGAGAGGGCTCTTGTTTAAACTAATCAGAATTGGCTGAGTTTTAAGGAAAAAAAAATCAAAGCTCTTGAACCTGCAGGGTCAGAGACTCCTGACAACACAAGAGGAGGACAAGTCAATACCTACTCTCTGTCACAGCATTTTACCCAGGCCCTGTCCATGGTCCCATGCATTTAGCACATCCTTTTGGAATGTATATTAACACTGCAATGAAGTTACCAACATGCTGGCAGCTGGGTTACACTGATAGAGGGAAGAGGCAAGAAATTTGGTTTCAATCCATAGATCTATAAACATAGACAGGGATCACGGGTAGAGGTGGGAACATCGAAGTGGCGGCGTGGGCTCGTTGGGCTGAAGGGCCTGTTTCCCGTGCTGTTCTGTTCTTTATTCTAAACTTAAATCTATGCTTTCCTCTTATCTATTTTATTTAGAAACTGTCATATTCCCATACACCTCTACCACATCTTCACTCTGTCACCTTCATTCCAAGGAGAACACCCTTTATCCCAATGTTTTCTCTTGGATGTTACGGCTGGATTTTATGGGGCAACTGTTTTCGCGTTCTCCCCGTGCCTGTGTGGATTTCCTCCTGGTGCTCCGGTTTCCTCCCACAGTCCAAAAATGTGTGTAATTGGCCATGTTAAAGTGACCCTACTGTCAATTACAGAGGGATTAGCAGGGTTAATATTTAGGGTTACAGGAATAGGGCCTGGGTAGGATTGTGGTCGGTGCAGACTCGAAGGGCCAAGTGGCTTCTTTCTGTATGGTAGAGATTCTATGGACTGTATCCCTGCATCCTTTGGTTAGGAACTCGTCCACCAGAAAGCCAGCTATCCTGCCACCATTTTACACTGTGTTAATTGGCTCAGGATGAGAATTCTGCCCCCATCTATTGAGGAAGTCCCATATTAGGTAGATCACCACCATGCTGTTGGCATCCCACTGTATAATGAACCAGCTGCCCAGACAGCTAAGCTAACCAACCATCAGTAAGAGCTTCAGTAAAAAGCCCAAGAGTGAGCAGGACATCGAACACTCTCACTGCTCCTTATAAAATGAAAGACAGGTGAGAGGACTGTGGGAGGAAACCGGAGCACCCGGAAGAGATCCATGCAGATACAAGGAGAATGTGCAGACTCCACACAGCCAGTGACCCGAGCCAAGGATGGGTAGGAAGGCGACGGGCAGGTTGCATTTTATGAGCATACCCACCACCAGTGGGGTGGGCTGTAAAAGTCACCTCTCGGTACTTGGCCCACCTCATTCTCCAACAGCAGATCCACCAACACGTGGGTGGCACAGTGGTTAGCACTTCTTCTTCACAGCTCCAGAGTCCTGAGTTTGATTCCTGGCTCAGGTCACTGGCTGTGTGGAATTTGCACATTCTACTTGTGTCTGCGTGGATTTCTTCCGGATGCTCTGGTTTCCTCCCACAGTCCAAAGTTGTGCGGGTTAGGTTGATCGGCCACGCTAAGAAATTGCCCCTTAGTGTCCAGTGATGCGTCGGTTAGAGGGATTGGTGGGTATAATATATAGGGGTAGAGCCTTGGTAGAATTGTGGTCGGTGCAGACTCAATAGGTCAAAGGGCCTCTTTCTGCATTGTAGACTTCTATGATTCTATGAACATCTCCTTCTAAGTTGTATCAACAGCATAGGGTTCAAGAAAGTTCGATCTCAACTGATGTTTGGGTAATTAAATTCTCACAGTATCACCATTATAGTTCTCGCACATCTTTGCACTTTCTTAAAGGCAAAATACAATGGATGTGACTTCACTCTGACCAAGAGTCATCCAGACTCGAAACTTTGGTTTTATTCTCTCTCCATAGATGTTTTTGATTTCATAGAATCGTAGAATCCCTACAATGCAGAAGGAGGCCATTTGGCCCTTCGAGTCTGCACTAACCACGATCCCACCCAGGCCCTATCCCTGTAACTCCACATGTTTACCCTACTCATCTCCCTGACATTGGCCACACCAAATTGACCGTAATCAACTAATCTGCACGTTTTGGACTATGGGGGGGGGGGAAAACCAGTGCACCTGGAGGAAACGCATGGAGACAACATGCAAACTCCACACAGTGACCCGAGGCTGGAATTGAACCCGCATCTCTGTGCTGTGAGGCAGCAATTCTAACCACTGTGCCACCATGCTGCCCAATTTGAATATAGAACACCACAGCACAAAGAGGCCTTCGTCCTACAAGTTGCGCTGATCATGTCCATACCTACCAGCCTATCTATAACTCTCAATCTCATTTAATCCCATGTATTCATCCAAAAGGCTCTTTAAAAAAAACCCCAGCAAGTTCGCCTTTACCACCACCTACAGCAGCTGATTCCACTCACTCACCACCCTCTAAGTGAAAAATTTACCCCTGACATCTCTGTATCTGCTCCCAACATCTTAAACCTGTGTCCTCTCGTAGCAACCATTTCAGCCCTGGGAAATAGCTTCCGAGAATCCACCGTCTCTTACCTCTCAACATCTTATGAACCTCTATCAGTTGCCTCTCAATCTTTGTCTCTCCAGGGAGAAGAGACCTAGCTCTGAACTTCGTAAGGCATTGCCTCCTAATCCAGGCAACATCCTTGTAAATCTCCTCTGCACCCTTTCAATAGCTTCCACATCCTTCTTGTAGTGAGGTGACTAGAACTGCGCGTGGTATTCCAAGTGGGGTCTGACAAGTGTCTTTTAAAGTTGCAGCATTATCTCCTGATAATGATACCCTCCTTTATTTCCTTAGATATCCATGGCTGATTATCTCTTTTTCTACAATCCTTATCACTGGTACACTTTTGCTCTGTGAAAAATCACTTTGAAAGTCCTCCACTGTTCCTCAATTGTCCCACCATAAAGTTTTTGCTCCCAGTCTACCTTAGCTAACTCCTCCCTCATCCCATTGTGGTCCCCTTTGTTTACGGGTATTGGATTTTGCCTTGTTACGCTCCATTTGTATTTTAAATTCAACCATATTGTGATTGCCTCTTCGTAAAGGAACCCTGTCAGATTATTAATTGTTCTTGTCCCATTACACGGGACCAGATCTAAGATAATTTATAGGTTTCATTACATACTGTTCAAGGAAGCTATCATGGATATGTTCTATGAACTCCTCCTCAAGGCTGCCTTGACCAACGTGGTTTGACAAATTGACATGTCAATTAAAGTCCCCCAGGATAATTGTTGTACCAGTTTTACATGCATCAGCTATTTCTTTGTTAATTTCTCATCCCACTGTGGTGTTATTGTTTGGTTGCCTATAGATTACGCTTATCCGTGACTTTTTCTCCTTACTATTTCCAATTTTCACCCAAAGAACAAAACAGCACGGGAAGCAGGCCCTTCGGCCCAACGAGCCCACGCCGCCACCCTGATGTGCCACCTCTATCCTCGATCCTTGTCCATGTTTATAAATCTATGGATTAAAAACCAAATTTGAGACAATTTAGGGAGAATTTGTTTCACCAATTAGCCTAAGAGCACATCTTTGGGATGTGGGAGGAAACCGGAGCACCCGGAGAATGCGCAAACTCCACAGACACAGGCCCAAATCCATGTATCTGCACAGCACAGCGATAGTCACTGAGCTGTCACGTTGCCCATCAAATGGTCCAGGCCAAGTGTGCACTAACGACATGAAGCACTAGGATACTCTCAAAAAAAAAATCCAAGAGCAGCCCTCTCACGACCCATCGCGTGTATGCCCCTTGTTAGACCAAAGCACCTGTAGGATGAAAACAAGTACATCAATATCATCATCTATTTGCACACTTCCCAGGGACTCCCAAGGCTCATGATCTCTATTTTAAACCAGTTTTCTATACCCCTCCATTCCCATTCTGTTCATGTGCCCATCTAAGTATTTCTTAAATAACTCCAGAGTACCTGCCTCCATCACTTTACTTGGCAGTGCATTCCGTACCCCCACCACCCTCTGTGTGAAAAAAACTCACTCTCTAGCATCCAAATTATACCTTACCCCCCTCACCCTAAGCCCGTGACCCCTCGTGCTATTCGAGTCCATCCTAGGAGAAAGCTTAACCCTGTTTACTCTATCTATACCCCTCATAATCTTGTACACCTCTTAGATCTCCTCTAAGTCTACGTCTTTCTAAGGAAAACAGTCCCAATTTGCCTAACCTCTCCTGGTAAACCTCCTCTGCACTCTCTCCAGCATCTCCACATCCTTCCGGTAGTATGGCGACCAGAACTGGACGCAGTATTCCAAATGAGGTCTAACCAATGTTTTATACAATTGCAACATTAAAGGCCAGCTCTCGTACTCTATACCCCTTCCTATAAAGGCTAATATACTATATGCTTTCTTCACAACCTTCTCCACTTGCTCTGCCACCTTCAGAGACTTGTTCACCTGCACCCCCAGGTCCCTCTGCGTTTCTATACTCTTAATAGGTCTATCCTTTATCATATACCTCCCCCCTACATTCTTTCTCCCGAAATGTGAGGTGATGCATTTATCAGGATTGAATTCCATCTGCCATCTGTCTGCCCAAGCTACCAGCCTATCTATGTCCTGCTGCATCGCCTGACAATGCGCCTCACTATCCGCAAGTCCAGCCATCTTTGTATCGTCTGCAAACTTGCTGATCACTCCACTTACTCCCTCTTCCAAGTCATTTATATATATTACAAATAGAAGAGGTCCCAGTACCGAGCCCTGCGGCACACCACTAGTGACCGACTGCCAGCTAGAAAAACACCCTTCCACTATTACTCTCTGTCTCCTATTACCAAGCCAGTTACTTATCCATCTAGCTATCTGTCTTGTATCCCATGAGCCTTGACCTTCTCAACTAACCTCCCATGAGGGACTTTGTCAGACGCCTTACTAAAATCCATATGACGACATCAACGGCTTGCCCTTCGTCCACCGTTTTCGTCACCTCCTCAAAAAATTCTACCAGATTTGTAAGGCACGACCTCCCCTTAACAAATCTATGCTGTGTATCCCTAATCAGATCGCAACGCTCTAAGTGCCTATACATCCTATCTCTAAGAATCCCCACCAACAGCTTCCCTACCACTGACATCAAACTCACTGGCCTATAATTTCCAGGGTTATCCCTACTACCCTTTTTAAACAATGGTGCAACATTAGCTATTCTCCAGTCCTCTGGGACCTCACCTGTGTCCAAGGAAGAGAGAAAGATTTGTCAGAGGCCCAGCAATTTCACCTTGCACCTCCCTAAGCAGCCTGGGATAAATGCCATTAGACCCTGGAGATTTATCAGTTTTAATGCTACCTAGAAGCTCTAATAGTTCCTCCCTCGATATGGATATTTCCCTCAACTGGTCCACAGCTCCCTCGGAGACAGGAGCTGTCAACAAGCCCCTCTCCTTCTTGAATACTGACGCAAAGTATTCATTCAGGATCTCCGCCATTCCCCTCGGGCTCTAAGTACAGTTCCCCTCCTCTGTCCCTAAGAGGACCGATTTTTTTTCCTCTAACCACCCTTTTATTCCTAACATAGGAGTAAAAGGCCTTTGGATTTTCCTTAATCCTATCGGCCAAAATCATTTCATGTCCCTTTTTTGCCCTTCTAACTCCCTGTTTGAGCTCCCTCCTACTCTCTCTTTTCCTCCAACGCTGTCTCCGTTCCCAGCTGCTTTGACCTATCATATGCCTCTCTTTTCTTCCTAACTAAGTCCTCAATATCCCTAGTAATCCACGGCTCTCTAATCCTACTTTTCCCATCTTTCCTCCTGGCCGGCACATATCTATCTTGCAACATTTTCAGTATTCCCTTGAAAGAGTCCCACACGCCTAGCGTGGACTTGCCCTCGAACAACTATTCCCAATCAGTTTCCATAAGTTCCTGCCTAATCCGACCGTAGTTAACCTTCCCCCAATTCAGCACCCTGCCCCTAGGGCAACAAGCATCCTTTTCCATTTGTATCCTAAAGTGGACAGAATTGTGGTCACTGTTAGTCATATGTTCTCCTACTACAACATCAACCACCTGCCCTGGCTCATTACTCAGAAGTAAATCCAATATAGCCCCTTCGCTAGTTGGGCTAGCCACATACTGCTCCAACGATCCTTCCATTGCACATTTTACAAATTCCTGCCCGTCCAAACCCTCAGCTTTAGGTACTTTCCATTCCACCCTAGGGAAATTAACATCTCCCACTATAACGTCTCCGTTCTTTCTGCACCTATCCAAAATGTCTTTACATATGCCTTCTTCAACTACCTGCGGGCTGTTGGGTGGCCTATAATACACCCCTAGCATAGTAATTGCCCCCTTTCTATTCCTCAACTCCACCCACAGCGACTCCACTCCTAACTCCTCTGTATTGTCCTCCCTCTGCACCACCATGATGCTCTCCTTCACTAACAATGCCACTCCTCCACCTCTTCTGCACCCTCCTCTGTCATACCTGAAACACTTATACCCAGAAATGTTCAGTTGCCACTGCTCCCCTTCCTTTAACCACGTCTCCATCACCGCAACCACATCCAAGTTCCTCCCAAATGGATTCAACCTTTTTTTCCATAGAACTTGCACTGATGTCATTCTTAAATGTCAGAGCCACACTATCTCCATTACCCTCCTATCTATTTCCCCAAACCATCTGATATCCCTGGATATTCAACTCCTAGTTGTGAACGTCCTGCAACCATATCTCTGTAGTGGCCACCAAATCATACTCATTCACGATGATTTGTGCTGTCAATTCATTTACCTTGTTTCGAATGCTACGAACATTCAGATAAAATGCCCTTATGCTACTTTTTGAACCTTCTTTTTGCATCCTAATACCACTATTAATAATATCCCCTGAGTTCTTCCTTTTAAGCTTTTTTTCTGATTTTCTATGTAATTGAAACCTCCTCCCACAAACTCATGTATGAAGTTTACCCCACGTCCATGAGGTTCACCCCTGGTTCATGTAGACATTGAAAGTCATGGAGATCCTCTGGAGGCATGAAGGTGAGGATAGCCCCTCAGAGAGAGGAACATGTTGCCCCTGTCATATTTAAATGGCAGAGTTAAAGGATGATTCAAATGTCTTGATCAGATTCTCATATTACTAATAAATTGTTTGTTTTCTCTAGGTGTTGGAGATTGGACAGGAACTTGGCATTCCCATTTCTTGCGTAATTCCAATGAAAAATTATTGGTCAGAACACGAGCTTAATTATGCCACCGATATTTTGATACTGTCTGCACTGGTGCAGATGTTGCGTTATGCGGACGACTATTTTGAGAATCTTCATAATTTACCTTTAAACATTTAGATTGATTTCGACTGACTTTGGACGGGATTTTCCGGCTCTTCCCATTGGCAGGAATCTTTCAGTCCCCACTGTAGGTGATCCCTACCCCCGTGGCATGTGCCATGGTTGTGGGTTGAGTGAGCCATGCAAAATACTACATACTTCAATGGGATCAGCCAGGTGGGTGGGCTGGAAAATCTTGTCCTTTCTTTTAGAGTCATAAAATTAGTGAATGTGTTGGAGAAAATTTAACTACTCATAGAATCCTACAATGCAGAAGGAGGCTGTTTAGCCCATTGAGTCTGCACTGACCATAATCCCACCCAGGTTCTATATAATCCTACATATTTACGGTGCTAGTCTCCCTGATACAGTAAGAAGTCTGACAACACCAGTTTTAAGTCCAACCGATTTATTTGGTAGTAAACTCGGAAGCTGGTGTGGTCAGACCTCTTACTGTGGTTACCCCAGTCCAACGCCGGCATCTCTATATCAGTCTCCCTGATGCCAGGGTCAATTTAGCATGGCCAAACTAATTAACCCACACATTTTGGGACTGAGAGGAAACTGGAGCACCCAGAGGAAACCCACACAGACTTGGGGAGAATGTGCGCACACGACACAGACAGTCACCCCCGAGGCCAGAATCGAACCAGGGATCTCCGGAGCTGTGAGGTAGTAGTGCTAATCACTGCTAGTCCTTTTCAGCATCCCTGTGATCTCAAGTCTTACAAAGAATAGCCTTACAAATGTAACTTAGAGGGATGCGAATGTAATTTGAAGGTAATCTGTTTAAGTTGCATTGCTTATGCATGGTTTTTATGTTATAGCTACAGTGATCTTTAGATTTTGATCATTAAGTAATTTTTGATGCAGCAATTGCTGAAATGTTCAATTATGAATGACCAAATGATCAGTTTAGTATCTTATTAAAAGAGACCTAGATCAAGTTTATTTATTAGTGTCATGAGTCAGCTTACATTAACGCTGCAATGAAGTTACTGTGTAAGTCCTCTAGTCACTGCACTCCGCACCTGTTCAGGTACACTGTGGGAGAAGTCAGCATGGCCAGTGCACCTAACCAGGACGTCTTTCAGACTGTGGGAGGAAACCCACACAGACACAGGGAGAATGTACAAACTCCACTCAGACAGTGAACCAAGCCAAGAATCGAATCCGGGCCCCTGGCACTGTGGGTATAGCAGTGCTAACCACTGTGCCACCCATGTTCTGGACACATGGCAGCTGGTGGAATTTGGAATCTGAAGCTAGTCTCTGTAAAATTGTGACCGTGACAACTATCATTAATTGTTGCAAAAACCCATCCAGGTCACTAATGTTCTTTAGGGAAGGAAATTTGCTATCATTACCTGGTCTGGCCTTAATGTGACACCAGAGTCACAGCAATGTGGTTGACTCTTAACTGCCCTCTGAAATGGCCTGGTGAGACACTCAGTTCAAGGGCAATTAGGGATGGGTAACAAATATTGGCCTTGAAATAATAAAGAAGCAAAAATCCTGATGCATATATTTGAGAAATCATCAATTTGTTGGTAAGAAGTTCCAGAAAAGGAAACATCTGCAAACAAATCATCCGTTTGAGAAACCGGTGATTAATATGGAATATACAAACATTACAGTGGATGATTTTGAACCCACACTCTCCGTGCACAGGACTGGTGGTGTATTCCCAAAATCCGGACAGACTGGGAATACACGCTTCGGCAAGTTTCCGAATTCCAATCTTCCGACCCCTGGCTGAAAGTCACTAGGAAGCTCATTTTAATACATTAACATGTCATCGGCAAGATTTGTCTCTGGGATAACCACCCCCCACTGGGGGCAGATAATAACTGGATGCTGGTGTCATATCACGCCAAATCCATTTACAACAGGTCGAAGTACCTGTCAACTGCCGCCTTCATGTCCCAGGGGAATTCAGGAGACGTGCGTGTTTGGGTAGCCAGCACCCTCCAAGGGTATACCCTGAGCAGGGAGAGCAGCAGAGAGGATGCGTGTGGCACAGATAAGTGCAACTAGGGTTCAAGAATCATCATATTGGGTCAGGAGGGGGTTACTTACAAGCCTTGCATTCCTTTTATATCAGGGGTGCCTCTTGATCTATAGGAGTTGAGGCCTGGTTTGCAGGCAACACTTCCTATTCCCTCCTTCCTGGCTTCCTGCCCGTATGGGGACTGAGGGAGTGCCCTAAGGTAGTGGGAGCTGGTCAGAGAGTGGAAGGGCTTGAAAACAAGAGGGTCAGACTGTGTGTTACCTGGGTGAGGTCTTGTGGGCGATAAGGACAGAGTGGTGGATTCAGGAATGGGCTGCATTTCCCCTCATGTCCCCTGAAGGAGCTCGGACTCGGAGGTGGGGGTGGAATTGCTGCAGTAACACAAGACTCGGACAGTGGAATGAGAAGCTGCCCGATAGTTCAAAACCAATCGTCAGGGCTCTTGTGGTTAGCGGTAGATCTCCATAGAAATCATCAATTTGTTGGTAAGAAGTTCCAGAGAAGGAAACATCTGCGAACAAATCATCCATTTGAGAAACCAGTGATTCATATGGAATAGTACAAACATGGGGTGGACGATTTTGAGTCCACGCTTGACCTTGGGTGGGATTTTACAGTTTCGGAACGAGTGCAGCCATAAAATCCGGCCCAAGTTGCTCTCTAGGAATGCCCTGGCAATGCCAACTTCACCTGTGCCGCCTTTGCCACAAGAGGGAGACGCTCACCACCCTCTGTGTGGGGAAAAAAACTGCCCCTCTGGACCCTTTTTTTGTATCTCTTCCTTCTCATGTTAAACCTATGCCTTTGACTGAATATATAAATCATATCATAGAAACCCAACAGTGCAGAAGGAGGCCATTCAGCCCATTGAGTCTGCACTGACTACGGTCCCATCCAGACCCTATCCCAGTATCCCCATGTATTTACCCTGTAATAAAATGGAACCTTTGAGCAGGTTGGGCTTTCCTATATACTCCGCCAGTTATAACCTTAATGAATTAAGGTTCCTTGGGAGCGGCTGGTGTGAGGAGAGCTGTGAGTAAATTTCTGGGTTTTTTTTTCCAAAATCGTGTTTTTTTTTTTAAACTCTTAAAACCGGAAACAGGAAGTAGTCACAGGGAGGCCTGTGCAGGAGTTTTTTTTTCACCTGGACCTCCATAAATTGGGAAGGTGAAGAATCCCGATACTCTACACTTGTAGAGTATCCCAACCCTCCCCCCTTCTCTATCCTAATAAAAAAAGGAGACTAGGAGTGTAAGTAGGTAAGTTTAAGTTTATATTTGTTTCTGGGTAAAGGAAGTAATAGTGATGGCAGTGCAGGCAGTGTGATGTACCTCCTGTGGGATGTTTGAGGTGAGGGACACTGGTAGTGTCCCAGCTGATTACACCTGCCAGAGGTACATCCAGTTCCACCTCGTTGAGGACCGTGTTAGGGACCTGGAGCTGGAACTGGAGGAATTAAGAATTATTAGGGAAGCAGAGATGACTGTTGATAAAAGCTACAGGGAGATAGTTACTCCCAAATGTGATACATGGGTGACTGTTAGAAGGGGTAAGAAGCAGTCAGTGCAGAGTTCCCCTGAGGCTGTTCCTCTATGCAATAAGTACTCTGCTTTGGATGCTGTTGGGGATGTAGATACAACCGGGGTAAGCCATGGAGTACAGGTCTCGGGAGTTGAGCCTATCCTTGATGCTCAGGTGGGAAGGGGGGAAGAAAAGATCTGGATTAGTGATTGGGGACTCCCTAGTTAAGGGGATAGATAGGAGGGTCTGTGGGAAGGAGCGGGACTCGCGGTTGGTATGTTGCCTCCCGGGCGCTGGGGTCAATGATACCTCTGACCGAGTGTTCGGGATCCTTAAGGGGGAGGGGAACCAGCCCCAAGTTGTGGTGCATGTAGGTACCCATGATGTAGGTAGGAAAAGGGATGGGGATATAAAGCAGAAATTCAGAGAGTTAGGGTGGAAACTTAGGGCTAAAACAAACGGAGTGGTTATCTCTGGTTTGTTACCTGTGCCACGGGATAGCATAGAAAAGAATAGGGAGAGAGAACATTTGAACTCGTGGCTAAAGGGATGGTGCAGGAGGGAAGGGTTCAGGTATTTGGATAATTGGGGCTCATTCTGGGGAAGGTGGGACCTCTACAAGAGGGATGGTCTGCACCTGAACCGGAGAGGTACCAATATCTTGGGGGGTAAATTTACCAGTGCTATCTGGGGGGGTTTAAACTGATTCGGGGGGGGATGGGAACCTGAATTGTTGTGCCAGTATACAGGAGGATGTGAATAGGGAGGTCACGGATAAGGTTCCTAGGTCGCAGCAGTATAGTGGCAAACAGGAGGGTGGTTTGAAATGTGTATACTTTAATGCGAGGAGCATACGCAATAAGGTGGATGAACTTGCACCCTGGATTGGTGCTTGGGACTTCGATGTTGTGGCCATTTCAGAGACGTGGATAGAGCAGGAGCAGGAATGGTTGTTGCAGGTTCCGGGGTTCAGATGTTTCAGTCAGAGCAGAGGTGGTGGTAGAAGAGGGGGAGGAGTGGCATTGTTAGTTAAGGACAGCATTACGGTGGCAGAAAAGACTTTTGATGTGGACTTGTCTGCTGAGGTAGTGTGGGCTGAGATTAGAAACAAGAAAGGAGAGGTCACACTGTTGGGAGTTTTTTATAGGCCTCCAAAAAGTTCCAGAGAAGTAGAGGAAGGGATTGCGAAGTTGATCCTGGATAGGTGTGAAAATAACAGGGTAGTTGTAATGGGGGACTTTAACTTTTCTAATATCGATTGGAGAAGCTATAGTTCAAGTACGTTAGAGGGGTCAGTTTTTGTTCAATGTATGCAGGAAGGTTTCATGACTCAGTATGTAGATAGGCCAACAAGAGGCGAGGCTATATTGGATTTGGTACTGGGTAATGAACCAGACCAGGTGTTAGACTTGGAGGTGGGTGAGCACTTTGGTGATAGTGACCACAATTCGGTTATGTTTACCTTAGTGATGGAAAGGGATGGGCACGTACCGAATAACAGTAGTTATAGCTGGGGGAAAGGTAATTATGAGGCTATTAGGAGAGATTTAGGATGCATAGCGTGGAGCAGGAAATTGCAGGGGCTGGGTACATCTCAAATGTGGAGCATATTTAAGGAACAGCTTCTGCATGTCCTTAATGAATATGTACCTGCCAGGCAGGGAGGAAGTGGTCGAGTGAGGGAACCATGGTGTACTAGGGAAGTTGAATCTCTGGTGAAGAGGAAGAAGGAGGCTTGTATAATGATGAGACGTGAAGGCTCAGTTAGGGCAATAGAGAGCTATAAATCAGCCAGGAAGGAGCTAAAGAGGGAGTTGAGAAGAGCTAGAAGGGGACACGAGAAGACTTTGGCGGATAGGATTAAGGAGAATCCTAAAGCTTTTTACAGGTATATAAATAATAAAAGATTGGTTAGGCAAGATTAGGGCCAGTCAGAGATAGCAGTGGGAAGTTGTGCGTGGAGCCTGAGGAGATAGGAGAGACACTGAGTATTTTTCGTCAGTATTCACGCAGGAGAAAGACAGTGTTGTCGGGGAGAATACTGCAATACCAGGTTGTAGACTGGGTAGGATTGAGGTTCATAAGGAGGAGGTGTTAGCGAATCTTGAGGGTATGAAAATTGATATGTCCCCTGGGCCAGATGGGTTTTACCCTAGGATTCTCTGGGAGGCTAGAGAGGAGATTGCAGAGCCTTTGGCTTTGATCTTCATGTCGTCGTTAGCTACAGGTATAGTGCCGGAAGACTGGAGGATGGCAAATGTTGTCCCTTTGTTCAAAAAGGGGAGTAGGGACCATCCTGGAAATTATAGATCGGTGAGCCTGACTTCTGTTGTGGGCAAAGTCTTGGAAAGAATTATAAGGGATAGGATTTATAAGCATCTAGAGAGAAATAAATTGATTAGGGATAGTCAGCACAGTTTTGTGAAGGGTAGGTTGTGCCTCACAAACCTTATTGAGTTTTTTGAGGAGGTGACCAAAGAGGTAGATACGGGTAAGGCAGTTGATGTAGTGTATATGGATTTTAGCAAAGCGTTTGATAAGGTTCCCCATGGTAGGCTACTGCAGAAAGTGCAGCTGCATGGGATTGAAGGTGATTTAGCAGTTTGGATTAGGAATTGGCTAGCTGATAGAAGACAGAGGGTGGTGGTTGATGGGAAATATTCAACTTGGAGTGCAGTTACAAGTGGTGTACCTCAAGGATCTGTTTTGGGGCCACTACTGTTTGTCATTTTTATAAATGACCTAGATGAGGGTGTAGAGGGTTGGATTAGTAAATTTGCTGACGATACCAAAGTGGGGGGAGTTGTAGACAGTGAGGATGGATGTTACAGTTTGCAGAGGGACATAGGTTGCAGAGCTGGGCCATGAGGTGGCAAATGGAATTCAATATGGATAAGTGTGAGGTGATTCACTTTGGTAGGAATGACAGGCATATGAAATATAGGGCTAATGGAAGGACCCTTAATAGTGTTGTCGAGCAGAGGGATCTTGGGGTACAAGTACATAGCTCTTTGAAAGTTGGCACCCAGGTTGAGAAAGTTGTTAAGAAGGCGTACGGTGTGTTAGCTTTTATTGGTAGAGGGATTGAATTTAGGAGCCGTGAGGTTATGTTACAACTGTACAAAACTCTTGTGCGGCCGCACTTGGAGTATTGCGTACAGTTCTGGTCGCCGCATTATAAGAAAGATGTGGAAGCATTGGAAAGGGTGCAGAGGAGGTTTACCAGGATGTTGCCTGGTATGGTGGGAAGGCCTTCTGAGGAAAGGCTGAGGGACCTGAGGTTATTTTCATTAGAGAGAAGAAGGTTATGCGGTGACCTAATTGAGGCGTATAAGATGATCAAGGGATTGGATAGGGTGGATAGTGAGAGCCTTTTTCCTCGGATGGTGATGACCAACACAAGGGGACATAACTACCACCTCTTAATTTAAAGTTATAGGACGGATGTCAGAGGCAGGTTCTTTACGCCGAGGGTGGTGAGAGCGTGGAATGCCCTGCCTGCAGCAGTTGTGGACTCGCCTACTTTGGGGGCATTCAAATGTTCAGTGGATAGGCATATGGATGATATTGGAATAGTTTAGGTTAGAGGGTCCACTGGCTGGTGCAACATTGAGGGCCAAAGGGCCTGTACTGCGCTGTAATGTTCTACGTTCTACGAATTTATTTAATTGCAATAATTGCCTGCAAGCATGCATGCACAGTTATATTTTCAGTCACACAAACTTATGTGGGTCTTTGAACATCAGGATAGCAGTGATTTGTGGACCTACGTCCCTCGTGTGATGTCAGAGAACTTCCTTGTTCTTCAGTCCTGGAAGGATTTAATAATTTTGTGATCAGTAATCTTCTGATTTCAAATATTTCATGAAGCTTTTAAATTGAAACTTCTGCTACATTGGTGGGATTTGAATCTGGGTCCCAGTGCATTGCCCTGGATTAATAGTCAAGCGACAATACTGCTGCGCCACCACCCCTTGCAATCTAACACCTCGTCTCTGTGTGGGTGGTCACCTTCCTTTGCTTTAGCTTCAATGCAGTTGTGTTGTTCCTGAGCTCGCTAAGCAATGTTACTTTTCACTGTATCTCAGTCATCGCGCCATTCCACTCAGCAGCCAGCAGATGGACTGCTCTGCCTTAATATTGAAGTTTCTCCAGTTAGAGTCACAAGAGATTTACAGCATGGAAACGAGGCCTTCGGCCCAACTTGTCCATGCCGCCCCTTCTTTTAATCCCTAAGCCAGCCCCAGTTGCTGCATTTGGCCCATATCTCTCTTTACCTATCTTACCCATCTAACTGTCTAAATGCTTTCTAAAAGACAACTGCCTTTGTCAGCTTGTTTAGACACTCATCACCTTCTGTGTGAAAAAATTGCTCCGCTGAACCCTTTTGTATCTCTTCCCTCTCACTTAAACCTATGCCCTTTAGTTTTAGACTCCCTTGCCTTTGGGAAAAGAAATAGACTATTCCAGCTATTCTGTGCCTCTCATTATTTTCTAGACTTCTATAAGATCACCTCTCAACCTCCTAAACTCCAGGGGAAAAAAGCCCCAGTGTCTCCTTATAACTCAAACCATCGAGTCCCAGTAGCATCTTAGTAAATCTTTTCTGCTCTCTTCCTACTTTAAAATAATATCCTTTCTATAACCACCCAAAAGAAAGTGTTGGCAGAACTTGATTTCAATTTAAAAAGCTATTGAAATAGCCTTACCACTTGAGAATGTCAGAAAGGGGGCTTGGAACTATAGGTAGCTTCATTTAGTGATGTCTTCCAGCTTGGAGGAGAGACCTCATGTAATCAGTCCTCAATGGAAAATGATTTTGGTTTGATTTTGTTTACTATTGTCATATGCATTAACATAAGTGAGAAGTATTGTTTTTTGCAAACTACACAGACAAAGCATATTGTTCAGAGAGAAGGAAAGGAGTGCAGAATGTACTTTACTGTCATAGCTAGGGTATAGAGAAAGGTCAACTTAATGCAACGTAAGTCTGACAGCAGCAGGGAAGAAGCTGTTCTTGAGTTAGTTGGTACATGATCTCAGACTTTAGTATCTTTTTTCTGATAGAAGAAGTGGGCGAGAGAATGTCGGGAGTGTGTGGAGTCCTTAATTATGCTGGCCGCTTTGCCGAGACAGCGGGAAGTGTAGACAGAGTTAATGGATGGGAGGTTAGTTTGCGTGACGGATTGGATTGCATTCATGACATTTTGTAGTTTCTTGTGGTCTTGGGCAGAGCAGGAGCCATTCCAAGCTATGATGCACCATAGAAAGCATTCTTTCTGGTTGTATCTGTAAAAGTTAGTGAGAGTTGTAGCTGACATGACAAATTCTCTTAGTCTTCTGAGAAAGTAGAGGCGTTGGTGGGCTTTCTTAGCTATAGTGTCGGCATGGGAGGACCAGGAGAGGTTGTTGGTGACCTGGATACCTAAAAACCTGAAGCTCTTGACCCTTTCTATTTTGTGGTGAGTGGCAACCTTGCAGCGGGGCGGGGCGGGGGGGACTATCATTTCTATCTCTGTATTCACAAAGGAAAGGGACAAAGTAATCCAAGAGCAGTGAGAAATTTTGGATAAAATAATCACAACGAGAGAGGAAGTGTTAGATGATTTGGAATCCTTGAAAGTGGATATGTCGCCAAGGGTGTCTTTGGGTTGCCATTGATAAGATGGGTCAATTGGCCCCCCCCTTCTATGCTGTATCAGTTCAATGGTTCTATGATGTATAGCTATTTTGGATCAAGGGATATGTGGCAGGGGGGGCAGGACAGAATCAGGGTATTGAATTTGATGATCAGCTGTGATCATAATGAATTGCAGAACAGGCTCGAAGGGCCGAATGGGCTGCCTCTGTTTCTAATTTCTATGTATGTTTAGAGACATGACCACGGGATGACAAAGTTTAAGTCCTGAATATTGACAGTATATGATGTTGAAAAAAATAGGAAGGTACGTAAAGGTGGAGGAATCGCACTCTCAAAGGTGGCACTGGTGTAGTAGGGATGCCCTTAGTTCAGGAGATCAAGTTGGAGAATTGATCTCTTTTTATTCATTCATGGGATGTGGGCATCGTTGCCTGGGCCAGCATTTGTTGCCCATCTCTGAGGGCAATTAAAAGATAGCTACATTGCTGTGGATCTGGAGGTCACACGTAGGCCAGACTAGATAAGGAATTAGTGAACCAGTTTGGTTTTTACAACAATTAACAATGGTTTCACGGTCATGAGTAGATTCTTAATTGCAAATAACTTTTATTAAAATCAAATTTCACCCTGTGCCATGGTGGGATTCTAACCTGAGTCCCCACGGTATTACCCTGAGTTGCTGGATTACTATTCCAGCAATAATACTAGTGCCTCCCATTTGGGTGCGGATGAGGAATAGTAGAGTAACAAAGAGTCTACTGGGAGTGATCCACAGGCCCCTGACTAATAACACAATGTAGGACAAATAATACGAGAGGAAATAGTGGGAGACTGTGATAAAGGGACAGCAATAATGATGGGAGATTTCAATCTGTATATAAACTGGAAGAACCAAAGTGGCAATAGCAGTCTGGATGAAGAGTTCATTGACTGATGTCCAAGATGTTTACTAAGAGAAGTTCATTCTGGAATCAAATGTAGAGCAGGTAATATTAAATTTGATATTGTACACCGTGACAGAATTAATGAATGACCTCAGAGTACAGATAGCAGCGACCACAATATGATTGAATTTTATATTCAGTTTGAAAGGCAGAAGAATGGGTCTAAGACAAGTATTTTAAATGTAAATAAGGGTAGCCATGTGGGCATGAAAACCGGGCTGGCTGAAGTGAACTGGGGCATTGGGATAGTGGATAAATCAAGAGACAAGCAGTTGTGAATTTAAGGGGATATTTTAGAATACTCAGATAGTTATATTGCGACCAGAAAAGAATTCTGAGGGTCCATCGTTATGTTCAACATAGAGAGCATCAAACTGAAGGGCATCGCTACATAAGGATGAATGGCAAAGGAGCTCAGCTGGAATTTTAGGATTATTGCCTTAGAATCCCTACACTACAGAAGGAGGCCATTTGACCAACTCTCTGAAACAGCATCTCACCCCAGGCCCACCAGCAGAGGCCAGAATTGATCCCTGGCACTGTGAGGCCGAAGTGCTATCCACTATGCCATCGTGCCGTCCTTATCTCTTCTCATTCTTGATTCCTCCACTGGAGGAGATAATTTTAATGCACCTGTACTAGTGAATTCTTTTAACATTTTATCCCCACATATAAATTATTCTTCACTCTACTTGGTTGATGTCTAATGATGTCAGCTTCGAGATTGACTACAGCATACTCTGCTGAAATTCAATGGGAGAAAATGTCACTTCCACTGTTTCAGCAATAAAATAACAGAGTGGATGCCCATTGATGTGGTGTCCACCTTGTATAGTACCCACCCAGTATAGTACCCACCAGTACAGTACCCACCCAATATATTCACCAGTATAGTACCCACCTGGTATTGTATCCATCCAGTATAGTATCCATCCAGTATATTAGCCACCCAATATTGTACCTACCCAATTATGTGCTTGCCAAGTAGAATATCTGGCCAGTATAGTATCTGCCCAGTAGAATACCTGCCCAGTAGAATATCCATCAAGTATAATATCTGTCCAGTAGAATGCCCGCACAGTACAATACCTGCCCAGTAAAATACCAGCTGAACAGGTGTCTGAGTGTGGTGACTGGGTGATTTTCACAGTAACTTCATTACAATGTTAATGTAAGCCTACTTATGACACAAATAAACTTAAATTGATATCCATCAATAATGATTACATGAATGAGATGGCAATCTTTCCTTCAGTAAATGTTATACTCAGGTGGAGAAATGTTCAGGTTTAGACCAGCATGCAAGACCTTAACAATAAGAATGGACAATCTGTTGATAGTTTCCAGGTAACTTGGAAATATATTTTCATTGTACATAGCATTCTGGACAGGTGCTGGGACAATACGAACAGACATACACCTGAAACGTTCACAATATCACCCACTTTTAATATTAAAAATAATTCACATTCGCCCTCTATAAAAAAAAAGCACTGGAGGGGAAATTAGTCAAGTCCAGTGAAGCAGGACATATCCGGAACAAGTCAGCCACCAGTTCAGACTGCTCCCGATGTGTCCACTCATCTTTCGCACTTGGTTCTGACTAAAGGCTGTGGGTTCCTGTCCCACTCCAGAGAGCTGAGCACAAAATCTAAGCTGCTGCTCCGGTGCAATATTGAGGAAGGGCTGCTCTGTTGGAGGTACAGATGAGATGATAACCACAACCTGTCCTCTTGGGTGGGTGTAAAGTACTCCCAATTATGCTATCTTGCGTGGGTAGGGGCATGCAGGGGGGGGGGTTGCTTCTTGCTGTCCTGGGCTGTATTTACCCTACAAACCACATCGCTAAAGCAGCTTATCTGTATATAATCTCACTGCAGTTGGCCGTGTGCAGATTGTGGTATTTTTCTATGCCGCAACTTCATAAAGTACTTCAATTGCTGTAAAGTGCTTTGGAAGGTCAGGAGGTTGTAGAGTTGCAAGTCATTCCATCGAGATTTGTTTTCGTTAGAAAGGAGGCGGCTAAGAGGGGACCTAATTGAAACATATAAGATGATTAGAGGTTTAGATAGGGTGGACAGTGTTAGCCTTTTTCCTAGAATGGAGAAAGCTAGCACGAGGGGACACACCTTTAAATTAAGGGGTGATAGTTATAGGACGGATATCAGAGGTAGGTTCTTTACCCAAAGGGTGGTTCGGGAGTGGAATGCCCTGCCTGCAGCAGTTGTAGATGCGCCAAGTTTGGTGGCGTTTAAGAGGTTAGTTGATAAGTATATGGAAGAGAAGGGAATGGTTTAGTTTGGAGGGGCATTGCTTTTTATATTGGTCGGCGCAACATCGAAGGCCGAAGGGCCTGTTCTGTGCTGTAATGTTCTATGTTCTATGATTAAAGTCAGACGTGACTTAAAATAGGCAGCCAACTGAACTCCTACCAGTGGCACTGCCCGGTTTCACCTCTGTTTGCTTAGGCTCAGCCTTTACCTTCTCAAAAATAAATACATCCAAACAAGAATATTGAGTGAATATTTACAAAAGAGAAAACAATGCACAAGCTGTAACAAATACTCTGTGCCTGATTTTACGAGAGTAGCGGTGTCAACAAACCAACCTCCCCCTCACTCCCTAGACACATCAGAAAACTGTGGGTAAACTGACAGTGATACCCTTACACACAAAAGCAGTTTTCCTTAAAGTTTCAGTTGACTTTCCTTCATTCTTCAACGACTGTTCGGATGAATAGGGCAGCACAATGATTGGCACTTCTGCCTCTCGGATGCAGGTTCAATTCCAGCCTTGGGTTGGAGTTTGCATGTTCGCCTCTTGTCTGCGTGGGTTTCCTTTGGATTCGCCAGTTTCCTCCCACAGTCCAAAAACGTGCGGGTTAAATGCTCAATTGCCCCTTAGTTTCCCAAGATGTGAAGTTTAGATGAATTGGCCATGCTCAATTGCCCCTTAATATTCCAACATGTGTACATTAGGGGAATTAGCAGGGTTAATATGGGGTGGAGTCTGGGTAAACTGCAGATCAATGGGCTGAATGGCCTTCTTCTGCACTATAGGGATTCTATGGCTCAATTTTGTTTATGGTCTTTCACCTTCTTGTCTCCTCTCTGCTCAATAGTTTTCGCAGAAAGCATTGATTTTGTTTTTGGTTGGGTCATGACCCCTGGCCTTTTGAGGTCTGTGTGTTGCCCTCCATGTGTTGTCCCTTGATGGCAGCATGGCAGATCACAGAGTCATTGCAAGTAAAACCCGCATGATCTCAACAAAAGCAACATTGATGGCACAGCCAATGATGTAATCTAAGACTGTGTCTCTAACATGGATTCGAATAAAGAGGCACAGGGTGCCCAGGCACTTAACGTGTGTGGGGCATACCTGGGCAGACAAGGTTGATTTTGGACCTGAGGCTCCCAACGCTCTTCATCACGGAGAAATTTCATCACCTTGTGCCATTGTGGACCCATTGTTGGAGATTGTTACATGAGCTTCTCCACTACTTGGAAGGCCGCAGGGAAATGAGGTGGCCTTTTCATTTTAAAATGGTGATACTCACTTGCTTTAAGTTCCTCCAGGATGCAAGCAGATAAAGCTGTTGTGTGATAACTGTGGCATGCTGCATTGATAGGGGCACAGAAAGTTTCAGATGCAACTGAAGTGCCACCATCTGGCACTGGCACTGTTTGAAGTCGAGCCAAAAGGTTTTTCCCTCGTTACGATCAATATTCTTCCTCTAACTAGCACCGCCAAAACAGATTAATTGGTCATTTCTTGAATTTGGCATCACTGGGACTTTTCTGTGGGTGCTTGGCTGAGATCCCCATCCATATCGTTTCATTGGTGGTGAAGTGTGCCAGAGGGTCCGATATATGTGAAAAAGCATACGGTAAATCGCAGAATTACAGAACAATTACAAAATAGAAAGAGGTCATCCAGCCCAGGCTAACTCCATTACATTTGGACAGAAAGCAGAAATGTTGTAAGAGGTTTCTGTTTGAAACTTTCCCTTCCAAAGCCCTGGAACCCATACAAAAGTGCGCGTACGTTTATGGCAAAATAAATTGATGTTGGCAGCTCATGTGTGCCTGCCTCACAGAGTCAGTTGACACGTTGACCCTTGGGGACATCTTATTGCCAACTGTGCAAAAACATTACAAAATTAGAAATCACAGGGTTGTCCAATGTTGGTATCTTCACCGCCCCCTATCTCATAACCCCAAGGACCACTTATAAAATGTGAGTGAATGTTTCTGCTCATTAGAATGTACCATAGGTGGCCTTTCGTAACAGATCTTGATGCCCTGTTTCACGATTCTCCTCTGTCTGGAGTTTGCACAGTCTCTCTAAGTCTGCGTGAGTTTCCTCCGGGTGCCCCAGTTTCCTCCCACAGTCCAAAGATGTGCAGGCTAGGTTGATTGCCCCTTAGTGTGCCAGGACGTGTAGCTTAAGGCGATTAGTGAGTAAATATGTCGGGATATGGGGATAGGGCCTGGGTGGGATTGTGGTTGGTGCCAACTCGATGGGCGAATGCTCTCATTCTGGACTGAAGGATTCTATGATAAGTCTATTTATTAATCAGCTCTTTCCAAACCTCCAGGCCCACAAATCAAGCCAACAAATAAGAAGCATGAGTGCCAATGAGGTCAAGCTGTCTGAGAGCTGGGTTTATATGCCCCATGTGGCCTACCAATTGTGGCTTGGACAGTCCTGATGTAATATGTGCATAAAACCATTAAACTATCACTGGCTTTCATTTATCCTGGGTATCTGTGACTGTCTTTTAACAGCAGAGATCGATCGTTCCAACGCGGCGTTTTTAATGGTGTTCTGGAGTGAGCTACAGTTCCAGCTATGGAGCCTAATGTCCTCTCTTCCCATACAGAGGCGAGTAATTTTCCAAATCCTCTTCAAAACTGATTTCCGAAGCAGGATGTAAACCCAGGGATCTAAGATCTGATTCCAGGCTGCCAGTCGCACGCTGAAGAGTAAATTAGCGGCTTGGGTGTCTGCATTTCTGCTGCCTATCCTTGCCACGATTACCTGAATGAAACAAAAAACGTCAAAACAATATTACTTATCAACTTATCAACAGAAACACCAACTAATGTTCAACTATGCATCTCTGTTTCATTCCTCTCGTCAATGCAGAAATTTAAAATTCTGAGAAGTTTCGAAATCGTGAGGGGCGCGGATAAGGTGAATAGCCGAGATCTTTTCTCCAGGGTAGGGGGAATCCAAAACAAGACTTTAAGGTGAGAGGGGAAAGATTCAAAAGGGATCTGAGAGGTAAATTTTCCACACAGAGGCTGGTGTGCACCCAAGAACAGCTTCTTCCCTGCTGCCATCAGACTTTTGAATGGACCTACCTCGCACTAAGTTGATCTTTCCCTACGTCCTAGCTATGACTGTAACATTAGATTTTGCACCTTCTCTATGAACAGTATGATTTGTCTGTATAGTGTGTAAGAAATAATACTTTTCACTGTATGCTAATACATGTGACAATAATAAATCAAATCAAAGTATGTGGAATGAGTTGCCAGAGGAGTGGATACAACATTTAAAAGACATTTGGACAGGTACATGGATGGGAAAGATTTAGAGGGATTGGGTCAAATGCAGATAAACGAGACTAATTCATTTTAGGAAGTCTGGTCAGTATGGACCAGTAGGGCCTGTTTCCGTGCTGTATATCTTGATGATTCTACTAAATTAAGGGATTTTGAAATCACAATTCGGAATATTCGGAATGTAAGCCAACATACTGTTTGCCTTTTTAATGTACGATTACTTTTTTAATGATGTAACCATCTTTACATTTCTTTTATGTTAATCAGTGTTGTGAGGTTGACTCCTGTGTGTGAGGTGGAGTCTGTCTCATGGTGGTAACAGAGGACGTTGAGACGAAAGATACAGAGGCTGAAGATATGTAAAGAACTGGACTGAACTGAATTCGGGGCTCAAAACACACAATGTGTGTCCAGTTTTGCTCTCCTTACTTGAGGAAGGGTGTAGTGGAATTGGAGGCAGTTCAGAGGAGGGTCATCAGATTGACTCCGGGGATGAAAGGGTTGACACATGAGGAAAGATTAAACAGTTTAGAACATAGAAAAAAGCTACAGCACAACAGACCCTTCGGCCCACAAGTTGTGCTGATCATATCCCTACCTACTAGGCCTACCTATAACCCTCAATGCTATTAAATCCCGTGTACTCATTCAGAAGTCTCTTAAAAAACCCCAATGAATTCAGCTCTACCACCATCAACAGCAGCCATTTCCACTCACCCGCCACCCTTCTGCGTGAGAAACTTATCCCTCACATCTCTTCTCTACTTACCATGTTTGAGTTTATACTCGCTGGGGTCTGACGGGATATATAACATTTTAAAAGGGGTTGATAAAATAAATGTAGACCAAATGTTTCCTCTTATGGGACAACCTAGAATAAGAGGTCACAGGTATAGGTTGAGAGGTGGTAAATTTAAAACTGAAATGAGGAGGAATTACTTCTAGCAGAGGGGGTGAATTTGTGGAACTCACTGCCCCATTGCGCGGTGGAGCCTGAATCATTGAATGGTTTCAAGAAGGAGATAGATATATTTCTAATTTACAAAAAGAGGATAAAGGGATATGGGGAACAGGTGGGGAGATGGATTTGAAACCAGGGAGAGATCAGCCATGATCTGACTGAACAGCGGAACAGGCTTGAAGGGCTGAATTTCCTATGATGGTCAATTTAGTCAAGTCAAAGGTGTGTTTGCATCAACAGAGCTTCACAGAGTGACTTAAGCTGCAAGAGGACTTGTATTAGGGGAGATAAGCAGACAAATTAAGGGTAGTAAATGTCACACTATCTCCTAGTTTTAAGGTTGATAAAGTATCGGAGATAACAAAGTCAAACTGACTTCAGTATTTCAGTGGAACCTTCAAATGGGACCTACCAAGGAACATCTGTGAAGACATAGAAATGAGGACTGATGTGATTGAAAATACATTAAAGGGAACAAAGAACGGGTTTTATACCCTATATATCGCAAAGTATAAAAGTCCAGCAGAACCATCGAGGTTGCAGTGGATGGACAAATGTTATGAGTAGCTCAGAGAACGCACATAGAGGACTTTGTTGTCGGATAGATCAGTAAGACTGGTCTCAGCACATGAAGTAATGCTGTGAATACGTACTTGCAATAATTCTTGTCCCTCAGTTAAAGGCAAAACAACATTTATTAAGGGAAAAGCATGCTTATTTACAGGTAAAAGCTACACACAGGCTTGAAGCCTTGTGGTTGAAGCCAGTTCCTCAGATGGTTCTGGTTACTGGCATGGACCCCCCCCCACTTACCTGGTCCCAGATTGGTTCCCAGACGACGTGTGATACAAAGCCACATATGCAAATTTGCTAACACAAAGTTAGGTGGCATTGTAGCGTAAAATCACAAAGCGATATTGATAGACTAGGTGAGTGGACAAAACTGTGGCAGATGGATTTCAATCTAAGCAAGTATGAGGTGATCCATTTTGGACTGAAGAAGATTAGATCAGGCTACTTTCTAGATGGTGTGAAGTTAAATACAGTAGATTTCCAAAGACCCACAGAAGAAGATAGGAGCAGGAGGAGGACATTCGGCCCTTCAAACCTAATCCACTATTCATCACGATTGTGGCTGATCATCTCACTCAATAGCCTAATCCACCTTTCTCCTTTGATCCCATTCACACTAGCTGCTATATCCAGTCACCTCTTGAATACATTCAATGTTTTGGCATCAACTACTTCCTGTGGTAATGAATTCCACAGGCTCACCACTGTTTGGGTGAAGAAATGTCTCCTCACCTCCATCTTAAACGATCTGCCCAGAATCCTCAGACTGTGACCCCTGGTTCTGGATTCTCCCACCATCGGGAACATCCTCCCTGCATTTAGCCTGTCTAGTTCTGTTAGAATTTTATAAGTCTCTATGAGATTGCCCCGCACCACCATTTGTCCAAACTCCAGTGAAAACAATCCTAATCTAGTCAATCTCTCCTCACGTCCGGCCATCTCCAGAATTAGCCTGGTAAACCTTCGCTGCACTCCCTCGAGAGCAAGAACATTCTTTCTTGGAGACTTAGATATTCAGATGCATAGATCTTTAAAATGCCACAAACGGATACTGAAAATAACCAAGCAGGCTAATGGAATGCTAGCCTTTGTATCGAGAGAAATGGCATATAGAGAGGCAGAAGTTATGCTGCAGCTGTACAAAACCTTGGTTAGATACGATTTGGAGTCACTCAGCAGATGTAGGCACCATACTTTTGGAAGGATATTTTGGCCTTGGAGGGAGCATAACATAAGTTTTTAAGAAGAATTGCTGGACTTCAGAGATTTAATTACGAGGAAGATTAATTTTATTTATTAGTGTCACAAGAAGGCTTACCTCACTGCAATGCAACTGTAAAAATCTCCTAGCCGCCACACTCTGGCACCTGTTTAGGTACACTGAGGGAGAATTTAACACAGCCAATGCACCTAACCAGCACATCTTTCAGAGTCTGGGAGGAAACTGGAGGAAACCCACGCAGACACAGGGAGAACATGCAGACTCTGCACACACAATGACCCAAGCTGGGAATCAAACCCGGATCCCTGCACCGTGCCATCCTAATTCAAATTCGGCTTATTTTCTCTGCAATTTAGAAGGTTAAGGGGTGATCTGATTGAAGTCTTCAAGATACAAATAGAAAAAAAAGGATAGATTAAGATAAAATATTTCCACTGGTTGGAGATTCTAGATGGTCTAAAAACAAGGACAGGACAGTTCGGGAAAGATGTTAGGAAGCACTTCAATGCACATAGGGTAGTAAATATTTGGAGCGCTCTTCCACAAAGGGTAGTTGATGCTAGATCAGTTGTTAATTTTAAATCAGAGATAGATACATTTTTGTTAAGTAAAGTCATTTAGGCATACGGGCCAAAGACAGGTATGTTCCTTCACTGTCCTAACGCTCTTTCCAAACGGCACTGTGGGTGTATCTGTAGCATACGGACTGAAGTGGTTTAAGAAGGCAGCTCATCACCACTTTCTCCTGGGTAATAATAAATAAATGGACAAATCAGCTCTCATTCTTTAAAGTTCCAGTCAATTTCAGTTCAATCTTTCCTCATAAGGCAAACCCTCTCATTCCAGGAATCAACTACATTAACTCTCTCTGAACTATCTCCAACACAAGTATATTCTTCCTTAAATAAGGCAGCCAAATATTGTCAGCAATATTATTGGAGCTGGTCTTACCAAACACCTGTACAGATTTCCATGATTATACGCTCCTTGTAATAACTCCATTTTCGTTTTCTGATCACCTGCTGTACCTGCACACTAACCTTTTGTGATTCATGTATCAATGATTTATCCCTAACAACAAAATGCAAAACAAATATTGGGCCAATTGTTCAAATGCATCAGATTGAGGACAGGTTCAGATTCTAGCTTTGTGTAAATATGGACAGAGAAACGTCTTGGCTTCTGCTCCATGAGAATGGAGCAGGTGTTTCCAAAACCTGTGGAACTGGACCTGCCAGCAATTAAGAATTTACTTTCCAAATGTCTAGGAGACAGCTTGAACATGCTTAGAATCATAGAATCCCTACACTGCAGTAGGAGGCAGTTTGGACATGGATAACAATTGTCAAAATGTAATGATAGCATTGGATCTGATATGATGTAACCAATGGTAACATGCTGTGAGGGTGGTCAGCTGACCCAGTATAAATAAGAAACAGATGGGAATTGTGGGGAGCTTGTATCGCCCAGGGTGAGGCCTCATGTGTTGGAGTAATGAAGTTGCTTTATTAGATCTTTCTCTTTGATTTATTTTCTGAAATAGGTTCCTTTCATTGCCTGAAACTGAAGAATTCCTTCCGCAGGATGAACAACAATCCCACTCAGGCCCTATCCCTGTAACTCCACGCATTTATCCTGCTTGTCCTCCTAACACCAACAGTTAATTTAGCATGGCCAATCCACCTAATCGACACATCTTTGGGGTAATGGAAACCCAGATGGAAGCCACATAGACATGGGGAGAATGTGCAAAGTCTGCACAGACAATGACCAGGGGCTGGAATTGAACCAGTGTTCTTGGTGCTGTGAGGCAACTGTCCTAACCACCATGTCTCTGTAACACCCATTTGCTCACTAAGAGACCTGACTTTTGTGCAGACCACAATTTTACAGCGTCCCAGAGAAGATTGAGCTGGAAATCAATTGGGATGGCAGAGCCTGATGCACTCTTTACCAGCACTGGCATTTCACTGACCAGGAGGCTGGAAGTAGATGGCATAGCCAGTCTAATTGAGGCCTTTGAGTAAAGGCCACTTGGGAATCTCTGCCTACTTGATTTTATTTGCCATATAGAGAGGTCACAAGGTTATATAGTCTTTTTTTTCCTTCTACATCTGAAGAATGGTAAATTGGGGTTGAGAGGGGGCCTTCCTGATCATGCACCTCATGACCTGGGTAGGAGACAGTCAGTGTATGGTTCTATGAGCTCATGCCAGGGTAGGCAAAAAAAAAATCATTAGGGATGGAACTTTACAGCCGCACTTGTCCGAAGGTTGGAAAACCCCACCCAAGATCAACATGTCCATATCCTGCCTGCTACAATTACTGAGGCAGGTGGGATGGTAAAATTCCATCCTAGTTGAAATAAGTGAGAACGCCATGGATTCCTTGCCCTAGGAATAATTGATCGATTTATAGTTTGATTCAGTGGTAGTACTCTCAATTCTGAGTTCAGGGGTCCCATTCCAGTAGGCCTGAGTGGATTGTCCAGACCCAGACATCAGTGCATCATTGAGGGAGTGTTAAATTGCTGAAGGTGCCATCTTTTGAGTGAGATAATAAACAGCTTTTATCGGTGAAATCATAAGATCCCACAGCACTATTTGTAGAAGCGGTACATTAGTTCCAACATCAGTAAAATTAATTCATTGTTGTTTGCAGGACTTTGTTGTGCATAAATTGGCTGCACCCCATTTTGGTAAGTGAGACTCATAGAGATTTACAGCATGGAAGCAGGCCCTTCAACCCAACTTGTCCATACTTGTAAGTTTATTTATTAGTATCACAAGTAGGCTTACGTTAACACTGCAATGGAGGTACTATGTAAATCCTCTCATCCCCATACACAGCACCTGTTTCGATACATGATGGAGAATTTAGCATGGCCAAACCACCTAACCAGCACGTCCTTTGGACTGTGGGAGGAAACCAAAATACCCGGAAGAAGCCCACGCAGACACGGGGAGAACGTGAAGACTCCACACAGGCAGTGACCCAAACTGGGGAAATCGAACCCAGGTCCCTGGCACTGTGTGGCAGCAGTGCCAGTCACTGGTGCAACTGGCAACCTGTTAGTTTCCTACCAAGGCTTTGTGCTCTTATTCAAACATTAATTTCAAGTTGTAATATTTAACTACCCTCTCAGCAGTTAAGCCTAAGAAGTTTGCAAGCCCTTAAAATTACTTGTGTATGCCAGTGCACATCAGCTGGAGTTTTTGACAGTGGCATTTTGTATCCACTTTACCCAAGTGCGATCCCACAGGAGGACCATGAATATTTAAGGCAGATCATCGCCCTCCTGTCTATAATGGAATGCTGGGGAATGCTATGAGATAAGTGCCCACCTTTGTCAAAGCAGCAATTCCGAGAATGTACAAATAATTGAATTTCTAATGATAGGTCACCGATATGAAATGCTTGATATGAAATGTTTGCTGTTTCTCCCTCTGCAGATGTTGCCTGACCTGCTGAGTATTTCTATTTTTACATCACAATATTTTGAAAGTAAACATAAAGCTATCCCAACAAGCTTGCCAAATACAGATTAAACAATCATCTCCTGTTCATCACAATATAAACCTGTCAGGCTAGCTTCACACGCCACCCTGAGACTGACAGATGTGGATTGCAGCTATACCTGGTGGCACGCTCTACCAGAGTTATATCATGGGCATTGCATTCCAGGTCTCACACTGAATTCAGCCATGCACTCATACAGAAACATTTGCATCATCCTGTAATCACAGTGATCTTATGCATTCTCAGTCACATCAATAACCCTCAGTTAAGTGAGGTTGGCGATAGCCTAGTAATATTATCACTGGACTATTCATCCAAAAATTCAGCTGATATTCCGGGGACCCGGGTTCGAATTCCACCACGGCACACAGTGGAATTTGAATTCAACAAAAAATATCTGGAATTAAAAGTCTGCTGATGATTGTGAAACCATTGTCGATTGTTGGAAAGTCCCATCTGGTTAGGGAAGGAAAGCTGCTGTTCTTACCCGGTCTGGTCTACATGTGACTCCAGAGCCACAGCAATGTGGTTGACTCTTTATTGCCCTCTGAAATGGCCCAGCAAGCCCCTCAGTTCAAGGGCAACTCGAGATGGGAAATGAGCAAGCCTGCGACGCCCATGTCTCGTGAATAAAAGAATCTGACCTTTCTCCAGAAATGATGTTCACACTGCTGACTGAATTGGTTGACCTCTATCCATAGAGACTGAACTGAAAGGAAAAGGTACAATTGCTACCTCTGACCACCTCATTGCTGTCACTGAAGGCGATGCTGTTCAATATTGAATATGATCTTCCTTTCTAGTTTTTATGTTTCTATGAAAGGAAATTATTCAAACAGTCACATGAAGATCTGACGCAAGAAATAGTCCAAACAATGGTGTGCATTTGTTCAAATTTAAGTGACCGTTAGGCTTAAAGAAAAAGCATATATTTGCACGTAGACAGGTGACAAGTTAGAAGATTGGTAAGAAGATAAAGAACAGCAAAGAATGGCAAAATATTGATGAGGAAGAAAGCTAGCCAGTTTATAATGAGGGATAGCAAGAGATTCCGTAGATATTTAAATAAAGAAAGGTTTAACAAAGTGAATGTTGGTTCTGTAGAAAGTGTATCTGGGATATTGCAGGGCTTTGCTGGATGAACTAATCAGGTATCTGCATCAGTCTCCAATACAGAGGGCTCAAGTAACATCCCCTTGTGGGAGAATCTTGGACAAGAGGACATAGTCTCAGAGTAAGGGGTCATCCATTTAAACAGCGATGAGGAAGAGTGTAATGGATTGAACATAGAACATAGAACAATGCAGCACAAACAGGCCCTTCGGCCCACGAGTTGCACCGATCACATCTATATCTTAATTGGTGGAATTGTTTACTGTAGAAGGTTGTGGAGGCTGGATCATCAGATATATTCAAGGCTGAGATGAACAGATTTCCAATCAATATGAGAGTGGAGAGTTCCGGCGATAAGGCGGAAAAGTTCAGTTGAGCATAATCACATCAGGCCATTGAATGGCAGAGCAGACTCAATAGGCTGCAAGATCTACTTCTGCTACGATATCTTATGGTTTTATTGCTGTAAACACAGTAAGAAGTCTGACAACACCAGATTTAAGTCCAACCAATTTATTTGGTAGTAAACTCGCAAACTTTCGGGGTTGCACAGTGCAAGCTGTGGCGCTCGACTCATCGATCCACTGAGCCACTGTGCATTCAGGGTGTGAAGTGATTAAATCAACCATTCTATAGATTTGCAGAAACAGATAAGGTTAAGATATTATAATCAAAGATGTTGCGCCAATCGCTAACACAGGGGCGATCTTTGTAAGAGAGATGCACTTAGGGATAGACAGAGGAACTTACAAGACAATCACGTGTGGGGTGAGTTACTTGCACAGACAGCAACATGTTCCTCTGAGTTTCTGTTATTCTTTCATGGAATGTGGGCATCACTGACAAGTCTAGTATTTGTTGCTCATCCCTAATTACTCTTCGACTGACTGGCTTGCAAGGGCAGTTAAGAGTCAACCACACTGCGATGGATCCAGAGTCATGGGGGACCAGACCAGGTAAGGATGGCAGATTTCCTTCCCCAAATGGCATTAGTGAAGCAGATGGGTTTTTACAACAATCAACAATAGTTTCTTGATCATCATTACTGAGGCTTGATTTCAATTCCAGATTTTATGAATTGAATTTCAATTCTAGTGCTCTTGAACCCACGTCCTCAGAGATAGCACAGTGGCAGAGTGGTTAACACTACACAGCACCATGGATCCGGGTTCAATTCTGGCCTTGGGTGATTGTCCGTGTGGCATTTGTATGCTCTCCCTGTGTCTGCGTGGGTTTCCTCCCTCAGTCCAAAGATGTGCAGGTCAGGTGGATTGCTAAATTACTCCTTAGTGTCAGGAGGATTAGCAGAGTAATACGTGGGTTTATGGGGATAGGGCCTGGATGGGAGCGTCGTCAGTGCAGACTTGATGGGCCAAATGGCTCCTTTTGCACTTAGGGATTCTATGATTTCATCTGGGCCTCTAGATTACTAGCCTAAGTGACATTGCTCTTATCTACCATTTGAAATGAACACAAGTCAAGGTGAACAATGTATGTGAATGGTGATTAAATGGAAGGGAGTTAGAGGACTCTGTGATGAGTTCTGTTTGGAATTAAAGGGGACAATATACTGATACTTGTCTGTTATTTATGCTACAATAAGTAGTCAAAAGAACATTGAGTTGTAACTGAGAAATGAACCCCAGGTGGGGTCAGGTTGAAACCTAGAATAAAAGTACAAAATGTAAGATGTTGGTTCACCTACCTCCCACACAGATATAATTCACAATATACAACTGATTAACATACAAGACTAGAATGTGTAGCGAGTATTTCAGTGGCATCTTTTCATCAACATCTTTAGCAAAGATTATAATCTATTCTTTAGAAATGATAGCTCAAAAATGGAGAGATTTTTCACATATTGAGTTCAAAAGTCTGTTTCTGTGAAACTATAGAATCATAGAATCCCTACAATGCAGAAAGCGGCCATTTGGCCCAATGAGCCTGCACTGACACCAATTCCACCCATCCCCTTAATCTCAGGTTTTACCCCGCTAATCCTCCTAATATTAAGGGAAAATTTAACATGGCCAATTAACCTAGGCCACACATCCAAGCCATTCACCATCCTGAGTTGCAAATATATCGCTCTCCTTCACAGGCACTGGGTCAAAATCCTGGAATTCCTCCCTAATGGCATTGTGGGTCAACCCATAGCACGTGGACTGCAGCGATTCACAAAGGCAGCTCACCACTTTCAGCACACAAGGCAACTCCTCAAGGGCAACTAGGGATGGGCAATAAATGCTGACCTAGCCAGCATCGCCCAGATCCCATGAATGAATAAAAGGAAATGGATCACCCAGACGAACTGGAGTGTCAGCATGGATTATTTACCCATCTCTGCAGTGAAACTTGAACCCTCTATCTTCTGATCCAATTTTCCAATTTTCTGCCAAATCTTTATCCCTCAGTCACCACAACTAAGACCATCAGAAGGTTCAAAATGGGAGTTAGATTAGGCCATTCAGTCCTTCAAGCCTGCTCACTATTCAACAAGATCATCTTTGTCAGAGCCATCTTCCCCACAGTACCCCTAAACCTTTAAACTCCTTAGCATCCAAAATGTATTCATTTCTGTCTCAAACACAGCCATTGATTGAGCTTCCAACACACTTTAGGTTCCAAAGATTCACAATTCTTCAAATGAAATAATTTCTCCTCACCTCAAACCTAAATAGCTGACCATTTATACTGAGGGTTGGTGTAAGTCTGTGTTACAGGAGCCAGGGGAGGTGGGGGGGGGAATCATTTTCACAGCACTCACCTCAGCATCTACCTTCAGACATCTGAAGAACTTCAACTGTTATGTTGTGTCCAGTTTTGAACACCACAATTTCAGATGGATGTGAAATACATTATTTTGATTTGATTTATTATTGTCACATGTGTAGGGATATAGTGAAAATTATTGTTTCTTGCACGCTGTACAGACACAGATACACACATGGTCTCAATTAACTACTTAATCACTAAAAGTATAAGAATGGCTGATGGAACTTAGTTTATATAACTGCGAAGTGATACATTGTGGTTGATCGAACCAGGGCAGAATTCAGTTAATGGTAGGGCATTGGAGAGAGTTACAGAACAAGAGATCAAGGGCTACAGTTTCATCGCTCCTTGAAAGCGGAGTTACAGAATGATGAAAAAAGCTTGGCTTCATTGGTCAGAACATACAGGAGTTGGGATGTCTTGCTGAAGTTGTACAAGACATTGATAAGGCTCCAATGTCTTGGAATACTGTGTACAGTTCTGTGCCCCTCATTATTTTATAGACTTCTATAAGATCACCCCTAATCCTCCTATACTCCAGAGAAAAAAGTCCCAGTCTATTTGGCCTCTCCTCATAACTCAAACCCTCAAGCCCTGATAGTACTCTACTAAATCTTTTCTGCACTCTTTCTAGTTTAATAATATCATTTCTATAACAGGGTGACCAGAGGGACAATTTTTTCACAAAGAGGGTGGTGTCTAGGACAAGCTGTCAGAAGTAGTACTGGAGGTGGGTACAATTTTATCTTTTAAAAAGCATTTAGATAATTACATGGGTACGATGGGTGTGGAGGGATATGGGCCAATCATGGACAATTGGGACTAGCTTAGTGGTTAAAAAAAGGAGAGGCATGCACAAATTGGGCCAAAGGCCCTGTTTCCATGCTGTAAACCTCTAAGACCATAAGACTCTAAGACTCACGTTAGTGCCACAGCACTATAGTGACAATATGTATAAGTCTCTTTGATGGAGCATAACCTATTGACTTGGAGACAAGCAAACTACAATTAAACCACTTGACAGCCAATAATCATGTCAACTACAAAAAGTGTTTATAAAGAGAAAAAGATTTTCATTTAGATAACATCCTTTGTGATCTCAAATGAAGACTGAGTGAGTGAATGAATAGGTCAGTATATGTGAGCGACACAATGTGATTGTGTGTGCATGTGTATCGTATGCACTGTGTGTGTGTGTGTGTGTGTGTGTGTGTGTGTGTGTGTGTGTGTGTGTGTATGTGTTGTGTCTGTATGTACATAGAGAAGGAAAGGAGAGAATGCAGGATGGGTGTAGAGAAAGATCAATTTAATGCAACAAAAGTCCATTCAAAAGTCTGACAGCAACAGGGAAGAAGCTGTTCTTGAATCAGTTGGTATGTGATCTCAGACTTTTGCATCCTTTTCCTGATGGAAGAAGGCGGAAGAGAGAATGTCTGGGTGGTGTGGAATCCTTGGTTATCACATCCCATTAAAGCATTAACAGAACCTCAGCTGGGGATCTAAATGCGTGGCCAAGTTTCAAACATTTCGGTTCAGCCTGAAGCAGTGGCCAAGGAGGGGAATGAAGTTGGTGGCTAAGGTTCGTACTGGGGACCAAACAGTACTTTCTAGGTTACTGTGACCAGAGGTAATGTGCTCACACACACACACTCCCCCACCTCCTCCCTACCACACAGTCCCATGGAAACTGTCCACACTTGTGTGCTGAAAGTGCAAGCCACAATCTGGCAACTGGCCTGCCTCCCCCAAAGCCTTCTATCCTTGAGGTACAGTTTATAAATACAACATCACCTTCATGTCAATACAATGGCTCAGTCTTTTTGTGCCAAGACTTTGAAATGGTGTCTGCTTTGAATCAGAGTGATAAGCTAAACAGTGGCCTGTCAATATTTCTCTTGTCTTCCTTTGGCTACAGTGATAAATTTGACATCTTCATTGTAAATAGCAACCATCTAAGCGACCAATGTTTTAGTCATTTGTAAGTTTTGCTGAATTAATGGGCCTTACAACAATAATAGCTTGACATAATCCCTTATATTACAATATGCATATTCTCTCCAGGCAGCAATGAGTCAGAAACAGAGGGACCAGCTGTGTTTTTCTAGAATCTTTGTCTCCCAATTTCTGACAAAGTGTCAATACCAAGGACTGGTGGCACAGTGGGTAGCACTGCTGCCTTACAGCGCCAGGGACCTGGGTTCCATTGCCAGCCAGCAGAGTCAGCATGTTCTCACCGTGACTGCATGGGTTTCCCCCAGTTTCCTTCCACAATCCAAAAAAACGTGCTGGTTAGATGCATTGGCCATGCTAAGTTCTCCTAACGACAGGCACCAGAATGTGGCAACTAGGGAATTTTCAAAAGGACTTCATTGTTGCATTAATATAAGCCTACTTGCAACATATATAACGAATACTTTAAACATGAAGCCTTCTTCCCTGCTCTGTGGACATTGGCAGACCCACTGAATAGTTATAGATTTTCAGCTCAAGTCTGGAGTTTTTTCCATTTCTGTTTATGTAAAGATGCTGATTGCTTGCTTCCTGGGACTTTTGCCAACAGCTGCTTCTCGGACACCAAGGAATATTTATTTACATCAGAGACAACAAGAGCAACTTACATTTAACCAGCACCTTCAATGCAGTAACTGACCCTTCGCAGGAGCAACATCAGCTGAAACCCTCTCCAAATTTATGAGTGCTGGGTCGCTAACTGTTACAGAAAAGTGGCTCACTACCAGTTTCTTTTTAACCAAGTTGCCATTCATGATTTGAATCCTGATTCTGCTTTCAGAGGTGACGTGGTTAGCACACACAGCGCCAGGGACCCAGGTTCAATTCTAGCTCAGGTCACCATCTGTGTGGAGTTTGCACATTTTCCCGGCATCTGTGTGGCTTTCCTCCAGGAGCTCCGGTTTCCTCTCACAGTCCAAAGGTGTGCAGGTTAGGTTGATTGGCCATGCTAAAATTGACCCTAGTGTCAGAGAGATTAACCAAGTAAATGCGTGAGGTTACAGGAACAGGGCCTGGCTGGGATTGTGGTCGGTGCAGACTCGATGGGTCAAATGGCCTTCTTCTGTACTGTAGGGATTAAATGAGGAGAGCTCATTAAATCCACGGAGTTTCACCACGGACCTGTGGCCCATTGTCCCTCTGCCAGTATCAGATCTTCACATTGTGCTGTCGATCCTAATCCCATTTCCCTGAACATGTGCAAAAGTGGTGAGTGAATAATCCAAGAATTTTGCAGAGTTAATCAGTTAGCTAATGACACATTATCACTGACCTTAAGGAGGCACAAAATACTTCAATATGACTCATGAGAAAGCGCTTATCTGTACAGGATTTATGGAAGCAATGAGGGAGCTCTATTCTGTCAGATAGCTTGTTTATTAATGTCACAAGTAGGCTTACTTTAACACTGTAATGAATTTACCATGAAAATCTCCTAGTCGCCACCCTCTGGCACCTGTTCGGATACACTGAGGGAGAATTTAGTGTGTCCAATGCACCTAACCAACTGCGGGAGCAAACCGGAGCACTCAGGGGGAACCTACGCAGACATGGGGAGAACATGCAGACTCTACACAGATCCAAGCCAGGAATCGAACCCAAATCCCTGGCGCTCTGAAGCAGCAGTGCTAATTACTTGCCACCTAAGTTAAGTTGAGCCCTCCCCCCATTAATCCCATCATGTGGATGTCAATTTATTTTTGAAAGAGGCTGCGTGAGTTTCCTCTGGGTGCTCCAGTTTCCTCCCACAGTCCAAAGGTGTGCAGGCTAGGATTGGTCATGCTAAATTGCCCCTTGGTGTTTCAATATGTATAGATTAGATGGATTAGCCACAGTGAATGTGTGGGGTTAGGGGATAGAGGCGGGGGGGAAGATATTCTGGGTAAGATGCTCTGTCAGAGAGTCAGTGCAGACTCAATGCGCCATATGGCCTCTTCTGCATTGTAGGGATTCTATGATTCTATGAGGTACCTTCTTCTTTTTGGGAAATACATGTAAAGGCTCCTGAGCTGGTTACATATGCACCTTCCATAGCCAACAAGTTCTGGCTTCGGACATAAACCCGGAGTATCTGGTGAGAGATGGGGACACTGCCACTAAGCCACAAGATTTCCCAGATATCATCAATCCCAGGCACCACTGAACAAAGGGAATAGGAGATCACCTGGACTCCGGGCCAACATTCATCCCTTAACAGGTTATCTGGTCATTATCTCAATGCTGCTTGTTTAGTGCAATCTACATAAGAACATAAGAAATAGGAGCAGGAGTAGGCCATACAGCCCCTCGAGCCTGCCCCACCATTCAATAAGATCATGGCTGATCTGTAGTGGTTCAGTTCCACTTTCCCGCTTTCTCCCCATAACCCTTAATTCCCTTGTCAATCAAAAACCTATCCACTCTTGACTTGAACATATTCAGCAAGGAGGCCTCCATCACCTCATCAGGCAGTGAATTCCAAAGATTCACCACCCTTTGTGTGAAGAAACCCCTCCGCAACTCTGATCTGAACTGCCCTTGCCTAATCTTGAGTCTCTGCTCTCTAGTCCTGCTATTTCTACTAAGCGGGAAGAGTGTCTCAACCTCTACCCTATCCATTCCCTTCATTATCTTATACATCTCTATAAGATCCCCCCATAAGATCTGGCTGCTCCCATTCTCCAATTTACAGAATCCTACGCCGCAGAAGGAGGCCATTTGGCCCATCGAGTCTTCATCAACCACAATCCCACCCAGTCCCTCTATCCATAACCGCATGCATTTACCCTAGCTAATCCCCCTAACACCAAAGGGGACATAGCTTTAAATTGAGGGGTGGTAATTATAGGACTGGTGTCAGAGGTGGGTTCTTTATTCAGAGGATAGTAAGGGCATGGAATGCTCTGCCTGCAGCAGTTGTGGACTCGCCAACTTTAAGGGCATTCAAATAGTCAGTGGATAGGCATTTGGATAACATTGGAATAGTTTAGGTTAGAGGGTCATTAGATTCATTCCACTGGTCGGCGCAACATCGAGGGACAAACGGTCTGTACTGCGCTATAATGTTCTATGTTCTAAAGGCTAATTTAGCATGGCCAATCTACCTAACCCGCACATCTTTGGACTGTGGGTAGAAACCGGAGCATCTGGAGGAAACCCGCGCAGACACGGGGGGAACGTGCCAACTCCACACAAACGGTAACCCAAGCCGGGAATCGAACCCTGATCCCTGATGCTGTGACGCAGCAGTGCTAACTACTGTGCCACTATGAACATGCCTCCCTTCTGACTTTATGATACTACCCATTACACATTAACACAGCGACTGCATTTAAAAAGTACTTCATTAGCTGGACAGTGCTTAAGGACAATGTTAGGTTGCAAAAAATGTTCTCTGAAATGCAAATTCTTTCACTTCTCTGTAACTTTATTTGGGGGCTCTGAAACTTGACATATGTTTCCATGTTAGACCACAGAAAAACGCTGAGCAAGCCAACAAAAACTGATGTTATCAAGCAAAATAGGCTGAATAGAAAACCCAGATAGCTTTTACAGTTTAATATTTGTTAAAAGCGGTCTTCCATCTCTTCAATGCACTGCATTAGATAAAATTAAAGTCAGATAGGAAGTTGCCGAGTTAACAGAAATGAATTGGGTCAAGTCCCAATTCACTCTTCTTTAACCCCCAAAAATTTGCATTTCAGGAGCCTGTGTAAAATGACCTCTTATTGAATGACTGCCAAGTTTATATAGTTTTACTATTTTGGACATTTTAAGGGATTGCTTGCTTTGATGTATTTGGGCATTACACCATTAAAATATCACAAAGTGTTTATCACAGCGAAATACTCCGTGAAGTATTGTGAATGGATATTGGAGTATTTATCTATCGCCAGCCACATGACCAATTGATGGTTAATCTGCTATCTTTGCCGGTATTGATTGAACGTCAGATTTTCTCTCAGTCATGCCATGGCACCTTTTAACCATTCTGCCTTAAAAGGCAGATCCGAGCTCATCTCAAAAGCTCATGAGAAGAGGGATGGAAAGACAGAATATGCCTCACTCCAGATTCAAAATATCACATCATCTGGGAAGAATTAGTCACCGTGAAAATTTATTTATACTGCGCATCAGAGAGGCAGTGGATACAGATACAAAAGTCAGATTCTCAAGCAAACTGAAAAGAAAATTATGATAATAAAATTCCTTACTGTGCAGGAGGCCATTCGGCCCGTTAAGTCTGCATTGGCTCTCTGAAACAGCATGCTAACCTGGTCCACTCCCTGCCCTATCCCCGTAATCCCACACATTTATCCCACTAATTCTAATCCTAACCTATAGGGCAATTTAGCCTGACCGAACCACCTAGCCTGCACATCTTTGTAGGGCTATGGGGAAAGAGCAAGGCATGGGGTCCAGTCCTTTCAAAGAGGCACAATGGGTAAAAAAGTGCCTGTATAGTTGTGTGGACACTACAGCATTCATTCCCCAGTCAATTATCACTATCATAACTGCAAAAACAGGTCAAAGGCTAGAATTCCTGCAGCAAGTAACTCACCTCTCAACTCCCCAATGCCTGTGCACCATCTACAAGACACAAGTCAGGATTGCAATGGAATACTCCCCAATTGTCTGGATAAGTGCAGCTACAACAACACTCAAGAAGCTCAACACCATCCAAGACAAGGCAGTCCACTTGATCAGAATAAGCATTCACTTGGTTAAGATCAACACGCAGTGACAGCAATGTGTACATAATTCAATGAAGCAACTCCCTAAGGCTCCTTTCATTGTACCTTCCAAACCCACAACCTCTAATATCTAGGAGGACAAGGGCAGTAGATGGATGGGAAAGCCATCACAAGTTCCCACCAAGCCACACACGATCTTGATTTGAAACTGGATCACCATTCCTTCACTGTCGCTGGGTCAAATCCTGGAACGCCCTCTCTAACAGCACTGTGGGTATACCTATAGTGGACTATAGTGGTACAAGTATCAACTATCGTGTACAAGGCTCAACGCTCTCTTCTCAAGGGTTTTAAGGGTTAAGCAATGAATGCTGGCCTACCCCGCAATGCTTGTATCCCACGGAAGAATAAAATAGAGAAAACACAGACATCCAGGCATATTTGGGTGGCACAGTGGTTAGTACTCTTGCCTCACAGCTCAACGTGCCTGGGTCCAAATCCAGCCTTGGGTCACTCTCTGTGTGGAGCTGGCATGTTCTTCCCATGTCCGCATGGGTTTCCTCTGGGTGCTCCTGTTTCCCCCCACAGTCCAAGCATGTGCAAGTTTGATGGATTGGCCATGCTAAATTGCCCCTCAGTATCCCAAAATGTGCAGATTAGATGGGATTAGCAGGGTAAATGTGTGGGATTAAGGTGATAGAATGGGGGTTGGGCCTGGGAAAGCTATTGTCTTAGAGAGCTATTGCAGATTTGATGGGCCAAATGACCTCTGCTGCACTGTAGGAATTCTACGATTAAGCTTTGTAATATTGTATAGATTAAAGGTCAATCTTTTCTGATGTGATAACAGACCTCTTGCCCCAACTGACTGCCGTGGCTCAGCAGTAAAACCCTTGTCTTTTTCATCCAAGTCTTACATCAGATGTTGGACTGCAAAATCCAGGAAAATATTCCAGTGCAGTGCTGATGGAGTGCTGCCTTACAGCTCAGACATTAAGCTGAGGATCTGTCTGCCCTCGTAGGGATTTAACAGACCCCTATCGTTACAAGAGGAGGAGTTATTCTGATCAATATTTATCCTGAAAATACATTGCCAAAATATCATTGGGGCGAATTTTTCCATTCTGCCCACCACAGGAATCTTACTTTGACCACGGATGGAATTTTCCGATTTCAGGGTGAACATGGCCAGAAAATCCTTGAATCACCACAGTGCAGAAGGAGACCATACAGCCCATCGAGACTGCACCTACCACAATCCCACCCAGGCCCTATCCCTTCCACCCCATGCATTTACTCTAGCTGGTCACCCTGATGCTAAGGGGCAAATTAGTCGATCCACCTAACCCTCATATCTTTGGACTGTGGGAGGAAACAGGACCACCTGGAGGAAACTCACACAGACAACATACAGACTCCACACAGACAGTGACCCAAGCCAGGAATCGAATCTGGGTCCCTGGCACTGTGAGCCTATTGTTTGAGATCACAATGTGCTAGAATTTATTTTCAAAGTGATACAGCTCCTTCCGCTACTTAAATCTGAACAAGGAGATTTCCAAAAGTACAACAGGTACGTTAGCTATGGTGGATTGGGTAAAAAAAATTAAAAGATTTGATGGCAGACAGATAATAGTCTCGTAGTTTCAAAAAAAAAATCACATAGTCTGTAGCATTTCTCGAAAATTAAAAAACCCAACAGGAAGAATGAATCAACAGTGCCAGATAAAAGAAGCTCGCATCAGATCAAAGGAAGAGGTTCATAAGGTTGACTAAAAAGTAAGCCTGAGGCTTTGGAGCGAATTAGAATCCAGCAAAGACGGCGGGGGGTGGGTGCGCAGAGAGGTGAAGAAATGAGAATGAAAGAGGAAGGAGGATAGGAATGTAAGCCAGAGAAAAACATAAAATTAGACTTCAAAAGCTTCTTCAGATCTCTGAAAAGGGAAGGATCAGGAATAAATGTGGGTCCACTTCAAGCAGAGACCGGGGGAATGGCAGAGAAATGAAACCATTATGTTTAGCTGGAATGTTCCCACAAAGTGTCAGACTGAAAACACTCTCCAGCTGCACAGCCCAGTCTTCACTCCCAGTGAACTTGATGTTCACTCCAGGTTGGCACAGGGGCCAAGCAGTGCCAGGGGCCAGCAGTACCAGGGCTGGGATCTTCTGGGAAGCTCCATGGGAGGGTTTCCCATTGCGTGTGTTGGAGAAGACCGATACCTGTGAGAATGTAGAGACGGTGGTGGTAGGGGAGTTGTGGGGGGGGGGGGGTCACCCCAATACCAGCAAAGGGGATTTCCTGATGCCTGAGAAGGGCAGGGAGGCAGGTGCCTTGCTATTGGCATTGTGGGGAGAGGGGAGTGGTGGGAAGAACCCTGGTTACAGGTATGGTGGTAGTGTGGGGGGGTGGGGTGGGGAGGGCAGGAGATATAGTCACCGATGCAGGGCAGGGTGAGGGGAGCATGTGAGGAGTGGGGGGTGTGGTTTCTAACATTTATGTTGGGCACAGATGGCAGGCATTTATTTTGTGTGCCCTTTAAAGATGGTTCCCCGATCTCTGTCAAGCTGACCTTGCCGACTTTATCGGAACCCACCTGGCCAGAGTGGGTGTAAAGTCAACCCTCTCATTCTTCAATGCAAGCTCAAAATCACCCCTATGATATCCACTTTCACGGTGGAAGATGCATAAAATCTTACAGGAATACTTAGAGTATTATGTGCAATTTTGGTGTCCTTATCTGAGGACAGCCTCAAAATAAGGGACAATCAATTTAGAACAAGAGTTGAGGAGGAACTTCTTCTCCCAGAGCGTGATGAATCTTTGGAATTCTCTGCCCATAGAAGCAGTGGAGGCTACCTTGTTCAATGTGTTTAAGTCACAGGTAGATAGATCTTTGTTCAATAAGGGAATTAAGCATTGTGTGGAGCAGGCGGGTAAGTGGAATGAACTACTATCAGATCAGCCATGATCTTATTGAATGGTGGGGCAGGCTCCTGCTCTTATTTCTTATGTTCTAAGAATGTCTTTGCTATAGGTGGAGTGCAGTGAAGGTTTACCAGGCTGATTTCTAAAATGGCAGGTCTGTTATTGTATACATTGTGGTTTAGAAAAGTGAGATGGGATGTCATTAAAAATATATAAAATTCTAACAGTTAGGCAGGGTAGATTCTCTGGTCCCAATAGTGGGGGACATCCAGAACTAGGGGGTCATAGTTGAGGATAAGGGGTAAACCTTTTAGAAAAGACGTGGGGAGAAATTTCTTCACCCAGAACGTGGCGAATGTGTGGAATTCACTACAACAGAATGTAGTTGAGGCCAAAACGTTGGTTGATTTCAAAAATAAATCGCTCTTGGGCTAAAAGTTTAAGGGATATGGGAGGAAGGGGGTATGAGGATATTGATTTTGATGATCAGCCATGTTCATAATGAATTGTGGAGCAGGTTCAAAGGGCCGAATGGCCTACTCCTTCTTCTGGTTTTTATGACAGGGGACTTGTAAAATGAGGAGTTGAAAGAGGTTGGTATCAATATAGAGGTGGCACTGAATAAGTGGCATGATAAAAGCCCGAGACCAAATGAGCTACATCCCAGGGTTCTCCAGATACTATACATACTGATGGCTATCTTTCAGAATTCTATCAATTCTGAAAAGGTTCTCACAAATGTAGCAAATGCAACCCTGCTAGAGGCAGGGAGAAAACAGAGAACTACAAATGTATTAAATTAACAGTAGTCTGTTGTAGGGAAGAAAATGAGAGAGTGCAGAATGTAGTGTTATAGTCATAGCTAGGGTGCAGAGAAAACTTAATGCAAGGTAGGTCCATTCAAAAATGTGACAGCAGCAGGGAAGAAGCTGTTCTTGATTCAGTTGGTACGTGACCTCAGACTTTGGTATCTTTTTCCCAAAGGAAGAAGGTGGAAGAGAGAATGTCCGGGTGCATGGGGTCCTTAATTATACCGGCTGCTTTGCCGAGGCAGTGGGAAGTGTAGACGGAGTCAATGGATGGGAGATTGGTTTGCCTGATAGATTGGGCTACACACGACCTTTTGTAGTTTCTTACGATCTTGGGCAGAGCAGAAGCCGTACCAAGCTGTGATACAACCAAAAAGAATGTCTTGTATTGTGCATCTGTAAAAATTGGTGAGAGTAATGGCTAACATGCCAAATTTCCTTAGTCTCCTGAGAAAATAGAGGTGTTGGTGGGCTTTCTTAACTATAGTGTTGCCATGGGGGGACCAGGACAGGTTGTCAGTGATCTGAACACCTAAAAAAATTAATGCTTTTGATCGTTTCTACTTTGTCCCCATTGATGTAAACAGAGGCATGTTCTCCTTTACACTTCCTGAAGTTGATGCCAATCTCCTTCATTTTGTTGACATTGAGGGAGAGTTAATTGTTGTCACACCAGTTCACCAGATTTTCTATCTCATTCCTGTACCCTGTCTTATTATTGTTTGCGATCTGATCCATTACGGTGATGCTGTCAGCAAACTTGAAGTACTCTAAAGCCAAAAATACCACAGCGCAAAAGCGAGCAATGTTCTTCAGGCTGGTGTGCTTTGAGAATTAGCATGGCTCTGCGTTTCTTCTTGAACAGTAAGAAATCTCACACCACTAGGTCAAAGTCCAACAGGTTTATTTGGTAGCACGAGCCACAAGCTTTTGGAAAACTGCCCCTTCATCAGGTGAGTGATGAAGGGGTAGTGCTCTGAAAATTTAACTTGGTGTTGTGAGATTTCTTACTGTGCTTACCGCAGTTCAACGCCGGAATCTCCACATTATTTCTTTTTGAAACCAGTGCAGTTGATTTAACTCTGGGAAAAGCTTGCAATCACTGCAGACATATGCTTGCGGGCCAGAGTTAATTGTTTTCTGATGGATACAGAAGGGATCGGAATTGTGGAACTGGGGCTCAAGCCTCGACATCAGTCGAGGTTTTAATCATCACACTTTCCGTGCGGAGACACTTTCAACAACAGGAGTGAAGCAGCTGCCAAGGAAGCCAAATTTTACACAGAATTGATAACTTTATCCTGTGAATCAGTGTGGCACAGCCACACATTTTGACAGATCGATGATTTCTAACCCAATTTTTTAACTTGCTGTTGGCATAGATTTCTTGAGCTTAAAGAGTAGTTAATCCTATCTTTCACCTCTTAGTGTGAGTTTTCTCCACCGCACAGATCTATTTGTGTATCCAGTTGCGATTCATGTCCGCAAAAGCTCACTCCGTGATTTAGCGCATGCCAATGCTTAATTTCAACCACATGCACAAATATAAGTGCACCACTGACTCATTTTACTTGACAGAGAACTAGCGAGACCACATCTGGATCATTGTGTATTGCTCATCTTATTCAAGGATGTAAATGTGTAGGAAGCAATTCAGGGAGGATTTTACCAGGCTAACACCTGCAACGGATGTAGTTTTGTGGCCAACGATAGAATGGGACATGTATCTGCTGGAGTTCAGAACGAGTTTAAGAGGAAAGAAGCGAATATACTTTAGCCAAGTTTACAGATAATACAAAAATAGTGGAAAGGCAAACTGTAAGAGGAATACAAACAGTTCACAAAGAGATATTGATAGGTTAAGTAAGTAGGAAAAAGGTTTGACAAATGGTTTATAATGTGGGGAAAATGTGAAGTTATTCATTTTGGAAAGGAAAACAAAAGGACAGAGTATTATTTAAATGAAGAAAAACTGCAGAAGGCTGCAACACAAAGGGACTTAGGGGTACTTATGCACAAACACAGAAAGCTAGCTCAAAGGCACAGCAGCTAATCAGGTAGGGTAATGGAATGTTGGCCCTTATTTCAAGGGGGTTGAAGTTTAAGAGTAGGAAAGTCATGCTGCAACTACACAAGGTAGAGGTGAGACCACATCTGGAGTGCTGTGAGCAGTTTTTGTCCCCTTATTTAAGAAAGTGAGCTTTTGAGGATGTGGATCGCAATTGGATACACAAATAGATCCGTGCAAGTGAACAAATTCACAGTAAAAGGATTCACGAAAGATAGGGATTAACTAATCTTTTAAGTTCAAGAGATCATTGCAAACAGCAAGTGGCCAGTTTGGCAATGACTCAAGGGGCATTAACACCTGCATGAATTAGATGGGCTGAGTGACCTACACATGTGTTGCAAATTAGTCATGCACTCATTGAGTCATAGAGGTTTACAGCATGGAAACAGGCCCTTTAGCCCAACTTGTCCATACCATTGTTTTTTTAATCCCTAAGCTAGTCCCAGTTGCCCTCTTCAGCCATCTTGCCCATGTAATTGTCCAAACATTTTATAAAAAGCAAAATTGTACCCTCCTCTACCACTGCATCTGACAACTCATTTCAGACAGTCACCACCCTCTGTAAGAAAAAATTGCCCTTCTGGATCCTTTTGTATCTCTCCCCTCTCACCATAAATCTAAGCCGTCTAGTTTTAGATTCATTGGAGGCAGTTCGGAGAAGGATATTCCCGGAATGGAGGGATCGTCTTATGAGGAATGGTTAAACTCAATGGAATTTGGAAGAATGAGAGGTGATCTCATTGAAACATCTAGGATTCTTAAGGGGTTTGACAGGGTAAGCTGTGAGATGCTTTCCCTCATAGGAGAGACTAGGACCAGAGGGTAAAGGGGAATAAAGGGGTGCCAATTTAAGATTGAGATGTAGAGGAATTCCTTCTCTCAGAGAGTTGTGAGTCTTTGGAACTCCTTACCACAGACAGCAGTGAGGACAGAGTCTTTGTATATATTTAAGGATGAGATACATTTTTGATTAGTAATGAATCAAGGATTACGGGAAAAGGACAGGAAAGTGGATGTGTGAAATGTTGAACTGATATGATCCTGTTGAATGGCGAAGCAGGCTTGAGGGGCTGAATGGCTTACTTCTGTTCCTGTTTCTTAAAGTCTTATAGTTCTAAGGGAAAATTTAATTGAAATATATAAGATTATGGGGAGTCTTGACAGGGTGGATGTGGAGATGTTTCCTCTTGTGAAAGAATCGAGAACTAGAGGTCATTGTTTAAAAATAAGGGTCTCTGGCACTATGAGGCAGCAGTGCTAACGACTGTGCCATCGTGTTGCCCCTTCAGAATATTCATAAATTATTGTGCTTCCTCCACATAAATTTTATATATTGGAGAGGTCCTTCAAGGTTTTTATAAGCACATTTCATTTATATAGTATACATATGTTATGTAAAACATATATATAAAATGTGCATATAATATACATGTATGCAGCCAAATGTGCAGCTGAGAAATAGAAAGGTACAAAACTCAGGTAACGTGTTATTGCAGATAACAAGATTGTTCTTGGAACAAATAGGACTGAACACTGAAAGATTGTCACAAATTCAGAAACCAAAGACACAAGCTCATGTACAGAAGAGAAAAAAGGACAAAGTCTTTCAATGAAATTGTTTTATCGTGTGGAATAACTGCCTGAGGGAGTCAGCAAAAGCATGTCAATTGGATCAATACTTAAGCAATTAGGCAATTAAGGGCCCAGACACATCTTATAATTCAATCCCTTTAGGCGGAGTCAGTAGCATATTGGTACTGTCACTGCAGTAGTAATCCAGATGTGGAGATGCCAGCATTGGACTGGGGTGGACACAATAAGAAGTCTCACAGTTCCAGGTTAAAGTCCAACAGGTTTATTTGGTAGTAAAACCCACAAGCTTTCGGAATGCTGATCCTTCATCAAGTCAGTGGAGAGTTCTGCTCACAAGCAGGGCATATAGTGACCAAAGAGGTGGATGGGGGTAAGGCAGTTGATGTGGTATATATGGACTTTAGTAAGGCGTTCGATAAGGTGGCCCATGGAAGGCTTCTGCAGAAAATGAAGATGTATGGGATTGAGGGTGATTTAGCTAATTGGATTAGGAATTGGCTAGCAGATAGAAGACAGAGGGTGGTGGTTGATGGGAGATATTCATCGTGGAGTTCGGTTACAAGTGGTGTACCTCAGGGATCTGTTTTGGGCCCCTGCTGTTTGTAATTTTTATAAATGATCTGGATGAGGGTATTGAAGGATGGATTAGTAAATTTGCGGATGACACCAAAGTCGGAGGAGTGGTAGATAGTGAAGAGGGGTGTTATAGTTTGCAGAGAGACTTGGACAAGTTGCAGAGCTGGGCCGAGAGGTGGCAAATGGAGTTTAATGTGGAAAAGTGTGAGGTAATTCACTTTGGCAGGAATAACAAATGTGTAGAGTATAGGGCTAATGGTAGGACTCTCAATAGTGTTGATGAACAGAGGGATCTTGGTGTATATGTTAATAGATCCCTGAAAGTTGGCAATCAAGTCGATAAGGTTGTTAAGAAGGCATATGGAGTCTTAGCTTTTATTGGTAGGGGGATTGAATTTCGGAGCCGCAGCGTCATGTTGCAACTGTACAAAACTCTAGTGCGGCCGCACTTGGAGTATTGTGTGCAGTTCTGGTCCCCACATTATAAGAAAGATGTGGAGGCATTGGAGAGGGTACAGAGGAGGTTTACCAGGATGTTGCCTGGTATGGAGGGCAGGTCTTATGAAGAGAGGCTGAGGGATTTGAGGTTGTTTTCGTTAGAAAGGAGGCGGCTAAGAGGAGACCTTATCGAAACATATATGATTAGAGGTTTAGATAGGGTACAGTGATAGCCTTTTTCCTAGGATGGAGAAAGCTAGCACGAGGGGACATAGCTTTAAATTAAGGGGTGGTAGTTATAGGACGGATATCAGAGGTAGGTTCTTTACCCAGAGGGTGGTAAGGGTATGGAATGCCCTGCCTGCGTCAGTTGTAGGTGTGCCAAGTTTGGTGGCGTTTAAGAGGTTAGTAGATAAGTTTATGGACAAAAAGGGAATGGTTTAGGTTAGAGGGACATTGCTTTTTCCGAATTGGTTGGTGCAACATCAAAGGCCGAAGGGCCTGTTCTGCGCTGTAATGTTCTATGTTCTATATAAAGTCACAAACTCAATTTACAAAATAATGGTTGGAATACAAGTCTTTTCAGGTAATCAAGTCTTAAAGGCACAGACAATGAGTTGAATGGGGGGGTGGGGAGGGAGTTAAGCACAGGTTAAAGAGATGTATATTGTCTCCAGCCAGGACAGTTAGTGAGATTTTGCAAGCCCAGGCAAGTTGCACTCTGAAAGCTAGTGGCTTGTGCTACCAAATAAACCTGTTGGACTTTAATCCAAAGACAGGGCTAATGCTGTGAGGATATAGGTTCAAATCCTACTATGATGGAACTTAAATTCAATACCTCCAGGATATAAAGCTATCTCAATACTGGCGACATTCACTGATTGTTTTTAAATCCCATTTATATTTGGGGGAAGGAAAGCTGTTATCTTTGCCTGGGTTGGCCCTTTGGGCAACTCCACTCCACAGTATTATTGTTGGTTCTTAAATGCCCTCTGAAATGGCCTAGCCACCAGTCAGTTCAAGGGCAGTTAGAGATGAGTAACAAATACCCATTAACAAATGAGACTACACACTAGCACAGTGGTTAGCACTGCACCAGGGGCCTAGGTTCAATTTCTAGCTTGGGCCACTGTCTGTGTGGAGTTTGCATGTTCTCCCCATATCTGCATGGGTTTCCTCTGGGTGCTCTGGTTTCCGCCGACGTTCTGAAAGACATGCTGATTAGGTGCATTGGCCTGAACAAGTGCTGGAGTGTGGCGACTAGGGGAATTTCACAGTAATTGCATTGCAGTGTTAATGTAAGCCATAGAAACCCAACAGTGCAGAAGAAGACTATTTGGACAATCCCACTTAGGCCCTAACCTATATACCCTGCTAATCCCTTTAACCTACACATCCTGGAATACTAAGGGGCAATTTAGCACGGCCAACGCACCTAACCAGCATGTTTTTCCAACTATTAACACAGTGGACAGGTAAATTTTACACATTAGAATTAACCAGTGATGGTAAATATTTAGAAACAAGCATTTGATAAAACAAATAGATAACATAAGTGAGATTGCTTACCAGGAATGGACCCCAACAAATGCAGGAGACACACATGATTGTCACTAACTGGACCAACATTTCTACGTGGTGGGATTTCCCTTGTCTGTGGGGTTTGCTCTTCACTCGAGCTCTCACCAGAGCCATACCACTGATGGTATTGCACAGAAAGGAAATACCAAGGGCAGTCAAACCAAAAGAAGAGAATAGGAGCAGAATTCCTTTTTCTATCCCAGATTTAAAGTTGCTTGTTTTCAGAAAACACCAGGTGTGAGTGCACTGAATTTCATATGTCCCAAAGCCAGTGAAAGGGAGTAAAGCAATGCAGAGTGCAAATAGCCATGTACCACCCAGGATAAACATGGCACGCTGGGCAGTCATCTTGGTCGAATGTAGAAGAGGTTGTGTGATGCCCAAGCACCGCTCAATTGCCATGATACTTCCCAGGAACAAGGCTGAAAGGCCAAAGAAAACCATGCAGGTTCCTAGAAATGGACAAAGTCGCTCAGAGGAGTCAATCTTTTCCCAGTTCTTCTCCAGCACATAAATCCTGATTGTTATGCCTCCATTGATGATGTGCCCCAAGCAATCGGTGAAAACCAGTCCACTGGCAAACAGCAGGAAGGACGCCCTCCACTTCTGTCTGAACCTCTTGTAGGTTTTCACAAGAATGGCCAAGGCGACGCAATTTGACAGCACCCCGATGGTCATGAATACAATTGGAATGTAAACCGCTCCCAGTTGAGTGGCACAACTATCAACTGTCGAGTTGAGGGTCGGTTCTGTCGTGTTGTTACTCGTGCTAGACATTGTGCAGGAGAGGCCCATTCATGATATCTCCTGCCAGTACGCTGGCCTGCAATCAAGACAAGTCATTAAGTAAGGGTTCCTTTCCACAATGGACTCACAGAAGATGGGCAGGGATCATAAACCAGCAGCGTCACAGTGAACAGGCAAAGACTATGACTTGGCTTTTCCTAATCAATGCAAGGTTAGGGTTAGGTTTATATATAGTATTAATAAAGGGTTAGGGTCACATATAGTATTAGTGTAAGGTTAGAGTTAGTGATATAAAGTCTGAGTATAGGATTAGGGTTAGGGTTAAGGTTATATATAGTCCGAGTATAGGATTAGGGTTATATATAGTATTAGTATAACATAAGGGCCATGTATAGTGTTGGTATAGAGTTAGGGTTATATATACTATTAGTATAGGGCTAGTGTTATATATAATATTAATATAAGGTTAGGGTTATATATAATATTAGTATAGCATTAGGATTATATATAGTATTAGGGGAATTATTATTTCTCAGAGACAGAGAGATTAGTATTAGTATTAAGGGAATCAAGAGTTATGGGGAGCAAGCAGGTAAGTGGAACTGAACCCACTATCAGATCAGCCATGACCTTATTGAATAGCGGAGCAGGCTCGAGAGGCCAGATAGCCTATTCCTGTTCCTATTTCTTATGTTTTTATATTAGTATAGAATTTGGATTATATATATATAGTATTAGTATAAGGATAGGCTTAGGATTAGTATTATATATAAATATATTTTATATATTTATAGGACTGGTTATCTGTATCACCACCACAAACCCATGCCACGGCATATGCCTAAGAGTTTCAATTCATGCAATAACAATATCCTGAAAATACGAATTTATGTGAACCAGCAGTCATCGAACAGAAAGATAATCAGTTCCAGAACAATTTTGAACTAAGCAATAAGAAATTAAATTGGCTGTGAAGGAAGTAAACAAGCAGGCAAGTGTGAAATGGTAAATATTCAATTTGAAATACTTTTTCCAACAACAGAAATGTAGGCTGTGGTCTTTAAATAATAGCTCAGCTATCTGCCAACTTGAATTCAAAACAGACCTAGACCAAGGTACCATCCAATTAGCAATGGTTGGGTTTAAAAGATGGGTTTCATTTTAATCATAGAATCTCTACAGTGCAGAAGGAGGCCATTCAGCCCATCGAGTCTGCACTGACCACAGTCCCATCCAGACCTTATCCCGATAACCTCTCCTATTTACCTTAATCCCCTGACAGTAGGATCAATTTAGTATAGCCAATAAATTTGCACATCTCTAATTTTCTACTATTTTGCTGGAAATATGGAGATAAGTGTGTGTAATTGTTTATATGAATCTGCCCGTGTGTGTTCCTGTCTGTGTGCTTCTGAGAGTGTGTTTCTGTGTATGTGGGTGAGTTTCTCAGTGTCTATGTGTTTGTGTATGTTTCTCTATTTATATGTGTGTGTTTCTCTGTAACTATGCTTCTGTATGTGTGTGTCTGTGTGTGGTTGTGTGTCTATGCGTGTGTTACCCTAGTTTGGACAATATTCTCTCGGTCCTCAGTGCGGAATCTGGGGAAATCTCACAGGCACAAATGAACGCTTTTCTCAGAGACTGATTGGCAACCACGTCCACACACCTATCCGGGCGAATCTGTGCGTGGTTTTAACAGAAACCCGTTTTAAAAAAGATACCTAAATCGAGACAGAAAGACATCCTCTTATTTTAAATCAATTTCCTGCACAAATGATTCCCCTAAAGCTCGTTTAAAATGATTCGCCAATCTTGTTCACATTAACCTTTCTGAAGACACCGCCTGATATGTTTTACAACTTATTAAAACTCGTACAACAGAAAAGGACTTACTTTTACATTGCATACGGACTGACAGGTGGTCGGAGAGGGCAGCTCAGTGGGATTTGCAAGCGCTGTCTACTCCCAGCGTGTTCAGGATCTGTCACCCAGCCTCTCATTTCATTTGGAGGGTGTGCCCAACGCTGGAGCCAACAAATTGCAAAGACCGCCCCGTTACCCTGGTGACTGCTTAACCCCGCCACTTGTTAGAGCCAAATTAGGTACTGTGAGTACAGAAAGAACAAAGATTTAATGTCCAGAGGCATTGAGAGACACGGAAGCCTCCAGTAAACCTGCAGCACCGGCTCAACATAGAACCAGAGAAAATAGATGCAGGAGGAGGCCACTCAGCCCTTCCAGCCTGCTATGATCACTATGATCATGTCTGATCAGCCAACTCAATAGCCTGGTCCCACCTTTTGCGGAGGAGATGGCCCAGTGGCTTTATCGCGAGACTATTAATCCAGAAAATCAGTTGATATTCTGGGGACCCGGGTTCGAATCCCGCCACGGTAGATGGCGAAATTTGAATTCAATTTTAAAAAATCTGGAATTAAATTTGAATTCAATTTTTAAAAATCTGGAATTAAGAATCTACTGATGACCATGAAACCATTGTTGGGGGGAAAAAACCATCTGGTTCATTAGTGTCCTTTAAGGAAAGAAATCTTCCATCCTTACTTGGACTGACTTGCGTGTGACTCCAGAGCCACAGCAATGTGATTGACTCTCAACGAACTGCCAAGGGCAATTAGGGATGGGCAATAAATGCTGGCCAGCCAGTGACACCCATGTCCATGAATGAATAAAAAAAAATTCCACATGCTTTTCTTCCCTTCTGCCCACAAGCTAATCTGACTGCTTTTGAAAACATGCAGGGGCCAATCTTACCAAAAACATTCTAAGTGCTAAAGAAGTGTAAAACTGAGACAGAATCACACCCATGTTTTGGGCAAGCTCCCAGATACAATCATATGGCACTTAGGAAAAAAAGAGGCAAAATGTGATTCTCCCCAGTAGGATTGGGCAGAGCCTATTCTCAATGGGAAGTCAGCTGAAGACTGCTAAGGGTGCTATTGCGCAGGTACCCAGCTATCTTAATGCACTGTGTACAAGTGTGCACACAGTAAGAAGTCTCACAATACCAGGTTAAAATCCAACAGGTTTATTTGGTAGCAAATGCCACTAGTGCTGCTCCTTCATCAGATGAATGGGGAGTTCTGATCACAAACAGGGTATATAAAGACACACACTCAGTTTACAGAATATTGATTAGAATGCAAGTCTTTACAGCTAATCAAGTCTTAAAGGTGCAGACAATTCGTATTATCTGACCATTGTGTCTTGGAGTAAGGTTTGAAACCAAATCTTCCAGTTGAAAGGACCAAATCCATGTATCTGCACAGCACAGCGATAGTCACTGAGCTGTCATGTTGCCCATCAAATGGTCCAGGTCAAGTGTACACTAACGACGTGAAGCACTAGGATACTCTCGAAAAAAAAATCCAAGAGCAGCCGCTCACGACCCATCGCGTGTATGCCCCCTTGTTAGGCAACAAGGCAGACCAAAGTACCTGTAGGATAAAAACAAAAAAATAATTAAGATGTTGGAGCAAATTTTACCATTCCAGCCACTACTGGAATCATAGTGGGCGAGGGACGGACCATCAAAAGATCCGTTGACCTCGTGCAGGGTTTTCCAGTTTCGGGGCTAGCGTGGCTGGAAAATCCTGCCCATCATGACATTTTATAAAATGATTCTTGCGATGCGACCATCACTTGGCTGCATCGATTGGCCATGCCAGATTGCCGAAGATGATGGCCTTTTTCTGCTGAACTGAATAGATTGTTGTGTCATATTAGAATGCATTTAAGATCAAATATGTGGACATGAGAAACGCATACAGGATATTTTATAGAACACGGAGGTTTACTGGAATGCTGCCTGGTATGGAAGGTCTGAGTTACGAGAAGAGGTTAGGCAAATTGGGACTATATTCCTTAGAAAGACATAGACTTAGAGGAAATCTAATAGAAGTGTACAAGATTATGAGGGGTATAGATAGAGTAAACAGGGTTAAGCTTTTTCCTAGGATGGACTCGAATAGCACGAGGGGTCACAGGCTTAGGGTGAGGGGTAAGGTATAATTTGGATGCTAGAGGGAGTTTTTTCACACAGAGTGGTGGGGGTATGGAATGCGCTGCCAAGTAAAGTGGTGGAGGCAGGTACTCTGGAGTTATTTAAGAAATATTTAGATGGGCACATGAACAGAATGGGAATGGAGGGGTACAGAAAACTGATTTAAAATAGGGATCATGAGCCTTGGGAGTCCCTGGGAAGTGTGTAAATAGATGATATTGATGTACTTGTTTTTATCCTACAGGTGCTTTGGTCCACCTTGTTGTCTAATGAGGGGCATACACGCGATGGGTTGTGAGAGGGCTGCTCTTGGATTTTTTTCAAGAGTATCCTAGTGCTTCACGTCGTTAGTGTACGCTTGACCTGGACCATTTGATGGGCAACACAGCAGCTCAGTGACTATCGCTGTGCTGTGCAGATACATGGATTTGGGCCTGTGTCTGTGGGAGTTTGTGCATTCTCCCTGTGCTTGCGTAGGTTTTCTCCGGGTGCTCCAGTTTCCTCCCACATCCCTAAGATGTGCTCTTAGGCTAATTGGCAAAACAAATTCTCCCTAAATTGTCTCAAATTTGGTTTTTAATCCATAGATCTATAAACATGGACAGGGATCGCGGGTAGAGGTGGGAACATCGGGGTGGCGGCACAGGCTCGTTGGGCCGAAGGGCCTGTTTCCCTTGCTGTTTTGTTCTTTGTTCTTTGTTTCTTCCCCAAAAAGCTATTGGCAAACAGGGTAGGCTTCTAATGAAAATGTGGCCAGCTTTTCATTTCCATAAGTTTCCATTCTGAATTGGAATTATTGGTGGAATATGAAATAATATTCCCTGGATTATAAGTCCTCCTGTCCGGTAATATATCCATACATTACTGTATCCCCCTGTCCCATAAGATATCCACACACTACTATATCCCCCGTCCCATAACATATCCAACATTATTGTATTCCCCTATCCAATAACACATCCACACATTATTATATCCTTCTGTTCCATAACATATCCACACATTATTGTATCCCCCTATCCAGTAACATAACCACACATAGCTGAGGCAAGTATGGGCCCATGGGAAAAAATTTAAGAAAAAAAAGAAAGTTTAGGGCACCGTGATTAGCACGGTACCTCACAGTGCCAGGGATCTAGGTTCAATTCCTGGCTTTGGCCATTGTCTGTGCAGAGGGTTTACACATTCTCCCCGTGTCTGCATGGGTTTCCTCTGGGTGTTCTGGTTTCATCCAAAGAGGTGTGGGTTAGGTTCATTGGGCATGATAAATTGCCCTTTAATGTCAAGGGGATTTATAAGGTAAATACATGGGGTTAAGTGATAGGGCTTGAATGGGATTGTTTTCAGTACAGGCTTGATGGGCCAAATGGCCTCCTTCTACATTGTAAGGATTCTATGATTACTGTATCCCCCTATCCCATGACATAGTCACACATTACTATATCCCCCTCTCCAGTAACATACCTACACATTTCTGTATCCTCCTATCCGCCAACACAGATGCAGCACTATTTTATCCCCTATCATGTAATAGGGAAATCATCGAATTAAATAGAGTCACATAGTCATAGAATTTTACAGGATGGAAATAGGCCCTTTGGCCCAATTTATCCATTCCACCCTTTCTTTTAAAACCCCTCAGCTAGTCCCAATTGCCTGCATTTCCCCCATCTCCCCCTGTACCCATCTTACTCATGTAACTGTCTAAATGCTTTTTAAAAGACAAAATTGTACCCGCCTCTACTACTACCTCTGGCAGCTTGTGCCAGACACTCATCATCCTCTGTGTGAAAAAATTGCCCCTCTGGAACTTTTTGTATCTCTCCTCTTTCACCTTAAACCTATGGCATCTAGTTTTAGACTCCCCTATTTTGAGAAAAGATATTGACTATCTAGTTGACCCATGCCCCTCATTATTTTATAGACCTCTATAAAATCACCCCTCAGCCTTCTACGCTCTGAGACAAAAGTCCCAGTCTATCCAGCCTCTCTTCATAACTCAAAATCAAGTCCCAGTAGCATCCTAGTAAATCTTCTCTGCACACTTTCTAGTTTAATAATATCCTTTCTATAATAGGGTGACCAGAACTGTACATAGTATTCCAAGTGTGACCTTACCAACGTCTTGTACAACTTCAACAAGACGTCCCAACCCCTATATTCAATATTCTGACCAATGGCACCAAGCATGCTGAATGTCTTCTTCATTTCTCTGTCCACCTGTGACTCCACTTTCAAGGAGCTATGAACATGTATCCCTAGAACTCTTTGTCCTGTAAATCTCTCCAATGCCCTACCATTAACTGAGTAAGACCAGCCCTGGACCAATCTACCAAAATACATCACCTCCTATTTATCTGAATTAAATTCCATCTGCTAATCGTCAGCCCACTTGCCCAATTGATCAAGATCCTGTTGCAATTAGAGATAACTTTCTTCACTGTTTACTATACCACCAATCTTGGTGTCATCTGCAAACTTACTAACCATGCCTCCTATATTCTCATCCAAATCATTAATATATACGACAAATAACTGTGGATCCAGTACCGATCCCTGTGACACACCGCTAGTCACACGTCTCAGTTTGAAAAACAACCCTCTACAACCATCCTCTGGCTTCTGTCATCAAGCCAATTTTGTATCCATTTAGATATCTCACCCTGGATCCCTTGAGGTTTCACTTTACGCAACAACCTTCTCTGCAGTACCTTATCAAATGCCTTGCCAAAGTCCACGTAGACAACATCAACTGCACCGTCCTCATCTACCTTCTTGGTTACCCCTTCAAAAAACTCAATCAAATTTGTGAGACATAAATTCCACACACAAAGCCATGCTAACTTTCCCTAGTCATCCTTGCATCTCTAAATGCCTGTAGATCCTGTCTCTCAAAATACCTTCCAACAACTTACCCACTACAAATCTGAGGCTCACCGGTCTGTAGTTCCCAGGCTTTTCCCAGAAGCCCTCCTTAAACAAAGGCACAACATTTGCCACCCTTCAATCTTCGGGCACTTCACCTATGACTATCGATGATTCAAATATCTCTGCTAAGGGACCCACAATTTTTTCCCTAGTCTTCCACAATGGCCTGGGGTACACTTCATCAGGTCCTGGGAATTTTGAGCAAATTGGTTTGCTATCATAGAGCCATAGAATCCCTACAGTGCAGAAGGCGGTCATTCGGCCCATCAAGTCTGCATGGCAACAATCCTATTCCTGTAGCCCCACATATTAACCCAGCTAACCCCCTGACATTAGGGTCAACTTAACATGGCCAATCAACCTAACCTGCCATCTCTGGAGTGGGGGAGGAAAGCGGAGCATCAGGATGAAACCCACGCAGACACAGGGAGAATGTGCAAACTCACATAGGTAGTAACTCAAGGCCAGAACAAAGTAAGCATGAGTTTGAAAGTGAAAACTGATCAGCTTTGTTGGCATATACCAATCTGGTTGTTCCTGTGAGTGTTGAAACCCCGACATTCAAAGCAATCCAGCGAGTTTCCTTGACGAATGTTCACCCCTCAAACCATTACCATCAAGAACAGATTAATTAAACATAGCCAATCTTCAACTCATTTCAGTTCAGCTGCTGAACTTTGAAATTGCAAGCGAGATGTTTTGCAAATGTTTTTTTCCATATGTAGTGTTTGGGCAATCACGTCACACAGGAAGAGAACGTGGAAACTTGGGCCATCCTGTTACAGAGTTCATAGGATTCTCCATTACCAAAAGTGTATAATCAGGTGAATGCTGTGTGTTTTAGCCCTTTCTGCTTCACCCAGACAGACACGATACAATGAAAATCCTACCTCCTTCCCAATAAAGCTTTACTCAACTTAATATATCTAAAATAGATACTGTTCACATTGTACAAATGTGTTCAATTTTTACACTGGTACTGAAATTGGAATATCTGAGTCAACTTCTGGATCATGATATTTCAGACAGGCATGTGCATGCCTCATGAATAAGATTATTAAACCGATGTGTGTTTTGTTGCCTTTTAGTTCCCACATGTTGTTTACAATCACATTTTCAGCTTGGAAAAGTCAGAAACCCTGCCATGTTTCATTTTGCCATGCTGCCCATGGTGCAATAGACTGAACTGATTCTGTCTCACTTCACAGGAGTCTCGAGTACAGCTGTGAAATGTAGACCCCCAGGGCACTTACTCATAACGCATTATTCCTAGCTGGTTATTTCCAAGCTATTTGCAGATACTTACAGCTGATCCAACAATCCATGGGTAGCAAGGTGGCACCGTGGTTATCACAGCACCAGGGACTTGGGGGTTCAATTCCGGCCTTGGGTCAGTATCTAGAAAAGGTGAAGGGGGAAAAGTCTGTGTGAATCCGGAAGAAATGGCAGAGGTGCTTAACAAGTACTTTGCCTCGGTATTCAAGGTGGAAAGTGAACTGGGAGGTTGTACTGCAGGTTTGGAAAGATTGAGTATGTGGATGTTAGGAAAGAGGATGTGTTAGATCTGTTAAATTCTATCAGGATAGACAAGTCGCCGGGACAGGATGGGATGTACCCCAGGTTATTGAGGGAAGTGAGGGAAGTGAAGTGGTTGCAGAGCCCCTGGCGATGATCTTTGCGTCGTCCATGGAAACGGGAAAGGTTCCGGAGGATTGGAGGATTGAGGATGTGGTTCCTATCTTTAAGAAAGTTAACAAGGATAGTCCAGGAAATTACCGACCGGTGAGTCTGATTTCAGTGGTTGGTAAGCTGATGGAGAGGCTTCTGAGGGATAAGATTTATGGACATTTGGAGAAGTTTAGACTGATCAGAAATAGTCAGCATGGTTTTGTCAAGGGCAGGTCGTGCCTTACGAGCCTAGTTGAGTTCTTCGAAAATGTGACTGAACACATTGACGAAGGAAGAGCGGTGTACGTGGTGTATATGGACTTTAGCAAGGCGTTTGATAAGGTCCCCCATGCAAGGCTTCTGGAGAAGGTGAGAGGGCATGGGATCCAAGGAGCTTTGGCCTTGTGGATCCAGAACTGGCTTGCCGGCAGAAGGCAGAGAGTGGTTGTGGATGGCTCTTTTTCTGCATGGAGGTCAGTCACCAGTGGCGTGCCCCAGAGATCTGTTCTGGGACCCCTGCTGTTTGTCATTTTCATAAATGACCTGGATGAGGAAGTGGAGGGATGGGTTAGTAAGATCGCCGATGATACAAAGGTCGGTGGTGTTGTGGATGGTCTGGAGGGATGTCAAAAGTTACAGCAGGACAAAGGCAGGATGCAAGACTGGGCGGAGAAGTGGCAGATGGACTTCAACGCGGATAAATGTGTAGTGGTCCATTTTGGCAGGAATAATGGGATGAAGGAGTACAATATCAGGGGTAGGAGAGTTAGCTGTGTTGTAGAGCAGAAGGATCTTGGGATCCGGGTCCATATGACTCTTAAATCGGCCTCGCAGGTGGAGGAAGTGGTCAAGAAGGCATATGGTGTACTGGCCTTCATTAATGCCTTCATTAATCGACGAATTAAGTTTAGGAGTCAGGAGGTAATTATGCAGCTCTATAAGGCCCTTGTCAGACCCCACTTGGAGTATTGTGTGCAGTTCCGGTTGCCTCATTATAGGAAGGATGTAGAGGCTATTGAAAGAGTGCAGAGGAGATTTACAAGGATGCTGCCTGGATTGGGAGGCAGGCCTTATGAAGATAGGTCGAGGGAGCTGGGACTCTTCTCACTGGAGAGACGTAGGTTGAGAGGCGACCTGATAGAGGTTTATAAAATGTTGAGAGGAATAGATAGGTTGGATTCTCAGAGGCTATTTCCCCGAGCTGAAATGGTCACTACGAGAGGACACAGATTTAAGGTGCAGGGAAGCAAATACAGAGGAGATGTTAGGGGTACGTTTTTCACTCAGAGGGTGGTGAGTGAATGGAATCGGCTGCCGTCGGAGGTGGTAGAGGCGAACTCGCTGGGATCTTTTAAAAGACTTCTGGATGAGTATATGGGAACGAATGGGATAGGGGGTTATAGATAGGTCTGTGGATTGGTAGATATAGATCGGAGCAACTCGTGGGCCAGAGGGCCTGTTTGTGCTGTAGTGTTCTATGTTCTATGTCCGTGTGAAGTTTGCACATTCTCCCTGTGTCTGCATGGGTTTTCTCCAGGTGCTTCCACAGTCCAAAGGTTAAGTTCAGATCTTTGGAATAGATTGATTGGGCCATTGCAAATTGACCCTAGTGTCAGGGGGATTAGTGGGATTATATGAATAGGGTGTGGTTGGGATTATGGTCAGTGTAGACTGAATGAGCCAAATGACGTCATTCTACATTGTAGAGATTCTATGATGCAATAATTCTATCAACAATAGGTTATGGCCTGAGAATGACTTTGGAAAATTAGTTGGAGCCCTGGCTTACTTTACATTATATCTTATGATTCTTTCAATAACAAAAAAATTCCGTCATAAAGCATTTCTTTTTTCCAATGTGTGATCCCCTATCAATGATTCAAGTATCTCTGTTAGGGGACCCACAATTTCCTCCCTAGCCTCCCACAATGTCCAGGGATACACTTTATCATGTCCTGGGGATTTTGAGCAAATTGGTTTGCTGTCATAGAGCCATAGAATCCCTACAGTGCAGAAGGAGGTCATTCACCCCATCAATCCTGTATGGCAACAATCCTACCTAGGTCCTATTCCCGTAACCCCACGTATTAACCCAGCTAATCCCCTGATATTAGGGTCAATTTAACATGGGCAATCAACCTAACCTGCCCATCTCTGGACTGTGGGAGGAGAGCGGAGCACCCAGGGGAAACCCATGCAGACACGGGGAGAATGCGCAAACTCCACACAGACAGTGACTCGAGGCCGGAACAAAGTAAGCATGAGTTTGAAAGTGAAGACTGATCAAGCTTTGTTGGCTCATACCAACTTACACGTTGTGGTTGTTGAAGTGTTTGGAGTGTTGAAACCCCTACAGTCAAAGCAATCCAGCAAGTTCCCTTAGAACATAGAACATAGAACACTACAGCACAGAACAGGCCCTTCGGCCTTCGATGTTGCGCCGACCAATATAAAAAGCAATGCCCTCCAAACTAAACCATTCCCTTCTCTTCCATATGCTTATCAACTAACCTCTTAAACGCCACCAAACTTGGCGCATCTACAACCGCTGCAGGCAGGGCATTCCACTCCCGAACCACCCTTTGGGTAAAGAACCTGCCTCTGATATCCGTCCTATAACTATCACCCCTTAATTTTAAGCTGTGTCCCCTCGTGCTAGCTTTTTCCATCCTAGGAAAAAGGCTATCACTGTCCACCCTATCTAAACCTCTAATCATATTATATGTTTCGATCAGGTCCCCTCTTAGCCTCCTCCTTTCTAACGAAAACAACCTCAAATCCCTCAGCCTCTCCTCATAAGACCTGCCCTCCATACCAGGCAACATCCTGGTAAATCTCCTCTGTACCCTCTCCAATGCCTCACATCTTTCTTATAATGTGGGGACCAGAACTGCACACAATACTCCAAGTGCGGCCGCACTAGAGTTTTGTACCGTTGCAACATGACGTTGCGGCTCCGAAATTCAATCCCCCTACCAATAAAAGCTAAGACTCCATATGCCTTCTTAACAACCTTCTCGACTTGACTGCCTACTTTCAGGGATCTATGCACATACACACCAAGATCCCTCTGTTCATCAAGACTACTAAGAATCCTACCATTATCCCTATACTCTACACATTTATTATTCCTGCCATAGTGCATTAACTCACACTTTTCCACATTAAACTCCATTTGCCACCTCTCGGCCCAGCTCTGCAACTTGTCCAAGTCTCCTTGGCCAACGTTCACCCCTCAAACCATTACCATCAAGAGCAGATTAATCAAACATAGCCAATCTTCAACTCATTTCAGTGAAACTGCTGAACCTTGAAATTGCAAGCAAAATGTTTTGCAAATGTCTTTTTCCACATGTATTGTTTGGGCATTCACGTCACATGGTAAGAGGACGTGGAAACCTCGGCCAATCTGTTATAAAGTTCATAGGATTCTCCATTACCAAAAGTGTATAATCAGGTGAATGCTGTGTGTTCTAGCCCTTTCTGCTTCACCCAGACAGACACACATACAATGAAAATCCTACCTCCTTCCCAATAAAGCTTTACTTAACTTAATATACCTAAAATGAATACTGTTCACATTGTACAAATGTGTTCAATTTGTACACTGGCACTGAAATGAGAATATTTGAGTCAATTTCTGGATCATAATATTTCAGACAGGCGAGTGCATGTCACATGGATAAGATTATTAAATCATTGTGTGTTTTAGTGCCTTTTGATTCCCATATGTTGTTTATAATCACATTTTCAGCTTGCATAAGTCAGAAATTCTGCCATGTTTTGTTTTACCATGCTGTCTATGGTGAAATAGACTGAACTGATTCTCTTCCACTTCACAGGACTCTCATGTATAGCTGTGAAATATAGACCACGGGGCATTTACTCGTAACGCATTATTCCTAGCTAGTTATTTGTAAGATATTTGCAGATATTTACAGCTGATTCAACAATCCATGGGTAGCATGGTGGTATAGTGGTTATCACAGTGCCAGAGACTCAGTGGTTCAATTCCAGCCTCGGGTCACTGTGTATGTGAATATTGAACATAGAACATAGAACACCATAGCACAAACAGGCCCTTCAGCCCATATGTTGCACTGATTATATCCCTAACTACTAGGCCTATCTATAACTCTCAATCCCATTAAATCCCATGTACTCATCCAGAAGTCTCTTAGAAGATCCCAACGAGTTCACCTCCACCACCAGCAACAGCAGCCGATTCCACTCACCCACCACCCTCTGAGTGAAAAATTTACCCCTGACATCTCCAAGTACCTAATCCCTAGCACTTTAAACCTGTGTCTTTCTGTAGTGATTATTTCAACCCTGGGAAATAGCCTCTGAGAATCCACCTGATCTATAACTCTCAACACCTTATAAACCTCTATGAGGTTACACCTCCTCCTTCATCTCTCCAGAGAGAAAAGACCTAGCTCCCTCAACCTATCCTCATAAGGCACACCTCCCAATCCAGGAAACATCCTTGTAAATCTCCTCTACACCCTTTCAATAGCTTCCACATCTTTCTTGTAATGAGGCAACCAGAACTGCGCACAGTACTCCAAGTGGGATCTGACTAGGGTCTTATAAAACTGCAGCATTATCTTCCAACTCCTAAACTCAATCCTTTGATTAATGAAGGCTAGTACACCATACGCTTTCTTGACCACATCCTCCATCTGCGAGGCTGATTTAAGAGTCCTATGGAGCTGGACCCCAAGGTCCTTCTGATCCTCTACACTGCTAAGAGTCTTACCGTTGATATTGTACTCCTTCATCCCATTGGACCTGCCAAAATGGACCACTACACATTTATCCAGGTTGAAGTCCATCCACCACATCTCTGCCCAGCCTTGTATCCATTCTATGTCATGTTGCAACTTCTCCAGACTTTCCACAACAACACCAACCTTCTTGTTGTCGGCAAACTTACCAACCCATCTTTCCACTTCTTCATCAATTCCAGGTCATTTATGAAAATTACAAACAGAAAGGGTACCAGAACAGTACCCTGGGGCACTCCACTGATGATCGTCTTCCATGCAGAAAAAAACCCATCCACAACCACTCTCCGCCTTCTTCAGGCAAGCCAGTTCTGGTTCTACAAGGCCAAAGCCCCTTGGATCCCATGCCTTCTCACTTTCTCAAGAAGTCTTGCATGGGGGATCTTATTGAATGTCTTGCTGAAGTCCATAGAAACCACATGCACTGCTCCGTTTGCATGTTAGGGTGGACTCTCAGTGACTATTTCCCCAAGCTGAAATGGTCACTACGAGAAGACACAGATTTAAGGTGCAGGGAAGCAAATACAAAGGAGATGTCAGGGGTAGGTTTTTCACTCAGAGGGTGGTGAGTGGATGGAACCGACTGCCGTCGGAGGTTGTTGAGGCAAACTCACTGGGGTCTTTTAAAAATGTTCTGGATGAGTATATGGAAAAGAATAGGATAGGGGGTTATAGATAGGTCTGTGGATTGGTAGATGTGATCGGCGCAACTCGTGGGCCGAAGGGCCTGTTTGTGCTGTATTGTTCTGCCTGTGTCTGTGTGGGTTTCCTCCGGATGCTCTGGTTTCCTTCCACAGTTCAAAGGTTAAATTCAGATCTTTGGATAAGATTGATTGGGGCATTGTAAATTGACCCTAGTGTCAGGGGGGTTAGTGGGTTTATGGGAATAAGGTCTGTGATTGTGGGATTGTGGTCAGTGTAGACTTGATGAGCCAAATGATCTCCTTCTACACTGTAGGGATTCTACAATACAATGATTCTATCAACAATAGGTTCTGAGAATGACTTTGGAAAGTTAGTTGGAGCCCTGGCTTACTTTACATCATATCTCATGATTCTTTCAATAACAAAAAAAACTCTCCCACAAAGCATTCCTTTTTTCCAATGTGCGATCCTCACAATGACCCTTAGCTTGGGGACAGGCTGAGAAATCAGCAACTTGTGACAAAGATGGCATCTCATTGCAAGCTGTCCCCCAGCATACCCTCTAATTCTATTTTTCACTTTCATTCTATGCTCTATCCTAACTATGACTGTAACACTACATTCTGCAGCCCCTCCTTCCCTTCTCCCCTCACATACTCTACGAGTGGTATGCTTTGTCTGTATAGCGTGCAGGAAACAATGCTTTTCACAGTATCCCAGCACATGGGGTAATAATAAATCAAATCAAGTCAAATTCACTTCTTTCTCCATTTGTGTTCCCAGTGGGCAGAGCTCTAAACCAGTGGGTGGCATGGTCGCACATAATGGTGAGCACTGTTGCCTCACAATGCCAGGGACCTGGGTTCAATTCCACCTTTACGTGAATGTCTGTGTGGAGTTTTAATGTTCTCTCTGTGTCTGTGTAGGTTTCCTCTGCATGCTCTGGTTTCCATCCACAGTCTAAAGATGTGCAAATTGGATGGATTGGATGTGCTAAATTTCCCCTTAATATGCCAGGATGTATAGGTTGGGGGATTAGTGAGATAAATATGTGGGATTATGGAGTAGGCCTGGGTAAGAGATGATGCAAATTCAATGGGCTGGCTGGCCTGCTTCTGCACTGTAGGAATTCTATGATAAACCAGGATTTGATGGTTAAAGACTCTGAGCAAAACAGTGGACCAGAAAGGTGTGAAGTAATCTGTTGGAACACCTAACCATTGCCTTTTCATCACTTCTTTGTCAAACACACATTTTAAATTAAAAACCATCATTCCTGTTTTTGGAGCGAAAGCCTCTTGGAAGGAAGGAAGAATGTAGACTAGGATTCTGAGCAAGAGTAGGATGATGTGGAGGTGCCAGAGTTGAGCTGGGGTAAGCACAGTAAGTGGGCAGGATGACAGTGTGTAATTGGGCGAGTTGGTGAGCTGTCATTTCTATGATCAAATGAAACTGCTGGAAGGGAGCCTGGATATTATAATCCTGTGTGTGTGCTGTTCTATATCACTCATTGTGCAACCATAAATAATTCAAAACAAGGATTAGTGTAATCGCTTGCCATGCGTCAGCTAAAATTTTCCTCATGGTTTCATTGCCGTTACAGTTAGCTGGAGAGATTGAAGGCTATTTGCAAATGTTTGCTCCATTTTGCATGCCTGTAGGTAAGAATATAACAACAACACAGTCATAGAATCCCTACACTGCAGACCATTCAACCCATCGAGTCAGCACCAAGTCTCCAACAGAGCTTCCCGTCCAGACCTTAATCAGGTAATCCTATGAATTTACCCTGCTAATTCCCTGTAGCCTGGGACATTGAAGAGCAACTTTATCATGGCCAATCCATCTAACCTGCACATCTTTGAACTATAGGAGGAAACTGAAGTGCCTGGAGAAAACCCACGCAGACACAGGGAGAATGTACAAACTCGTCACAGCAAGTGACCCAAGGCCGGAATATAACTTGAGTCCCTGGCACTGTGAGGCAGCAGTGTTAACCACTGTGCCACTGTGCTGCCCGAGTCGAGTTGGAAACTTGAGTATTGGGGTGTTGGGAGGGGGGTGTTGGTGAGGATGGTGGAGGGCATGATACATAGCCTCAAAACCTGATACAATTCAGTTATGTGTCATGCTGCATCAACCCAGGTTAAAGCTGATCAGCCTTTTGGTGGCCTCTCAGAACAGTCTTCTTTCATATTTCTAACTGCAAGGCTGTGTTAGATTAAAGTTTAAAGTTTATTTATTAGTCACAATTAGGCTTACATTAACACTGTGATGAAGTTACTTTATCTTTAACTTTAACTTTACTAATATTGATTGGAATAGCTATAGCACTAGCTCGTTAAAGGGGTCAGTTTTCGTACAAAGTGTGCAGGAAGGTTTTTTGACTCAGTATGTAGATAGGCCAACTAGAGGTGAGGCTACATTGGATTTGGTGCTGGGCAATGAGCCAGACCAGGTGTTCGGCTTGGAAGTTAGTGAACATTTTGGTGATAGTGACCACAATTCGGTTACGTTCACCTTAGTGATGGATAGGGATAGGCATGAAGCTGGGGGCAGTAGTTATAGCTGGGGGAAGGGTAATTATGAGGCCATCAGGAGAGAATTAGGGTGCATAGATTGGACTAGGAAACTACAGGACTGGGAACATCTGGAATGTGGAGCTTATTCAAGGAGCAGCTGCTGCGAGTCCTTGATAAGTATGTCCCTGTCAGGCAAGGAGGAAATGGTCGAGTAAGAGAACCTTGGTGTACGATAAAAGTTGATTTGCTGGTTAAAAGGAAAAAGGAGGCTTATGTCAGGATGAGGCTTGAAGGCTCGGTTAGTGCAATGGACAGCTATAGATTAGCCAGGAGGGAGCTAAAGAGTGAATTGAGGAGAGCTTTGGCTGATGGATTAAGGAGAATCCTAAAGCTTTTCTTTAGAGATGTTAAGAATAGAAGATTGGTTAGGACAAGATTAGGGCCAGTCATAGACAGCAGTGGGAAGTTGTGCGTGGAGCCTGAAGAGATTGGTGAGGCACTGAATAAATATTTCTCTTCGGTATTCACGCAGAGTGCTGGAAATGTAGCTATGGAGAACACTGCGGTACAGGGTTGCAAATTGGGAAGTATTGTAGTAGATAGGGAGGATGTGCTAGAAATTCTCGAGGGTTTGACGTTGGATAAGTCCCCTGGGCCGGACGGGATTTACCCTAGGATTCTCTGGGAGGCAAGAGAGGAGATTGCAGAGTCTCTGGCTCTGATCTTCAGGTCGTCGTTGGTTACGGGTGTGGTTCCGGAGGACTGGAGGATAGCGAATGTGGTCCCGTTGTTCAAGAAGGGTAAGAGAGACCTTCCAGGGAATTATAGGCCAGTGAGTCTTACTTCTGTTGTGGGCAAAGTATTGGAGAGAATTATTAGGGATAGGATTTATAGTTATTTAGAGAGAAATGAATTGATTGGGGATAGTCAGCATGGTTTTTGTGAAGGGTAGGTCGTGCCTTACTAACCTTATTGAGTTTTTTTGAAAAAGTGACCAAAGAGGTGGATGGGGGTAAGGCGGTTGATGTGGTATATATGGACTTTAGTAAGGCGTTTGATAAGTGGCCCATGGAAGACTTCTGCAGAAAATGCAGATGTATGGGATAGAGGGTGATTTAGCTAATTGGGTTAGGAATTGGCTAGCAGATAGAAGGAACTCAGTAAGAATTTAGCAACACCAATTATTAATCCAACCCATTTATTTGATAGTAAAAAAGCGAGCTTTCAACACTCCCATGTCTTCCTCAGGCAAGTGCAGTGTTGCACTTGCCTGAGGAAGACACGGGAGTGTTGAAAGCTCGCTTTTTTACTATCAAATAAATCGGTTGGATTAATAATTGGTGTTGCTAAATTCTTACTGAGTTCTTACCACCCGAATCCAACGCCGGCATCTTTACATCATAGCAGATAGAAGACAGAGGGTGGTGGTTGATGGGAGATATTCATTGTGGAGTTCAGTGACAAGTGGTGTACCTCAGGGGTCTGTTTTGGGGGCCCTGCTGTTTGTAATTTTTATAAATGATCTGGATGAGGGTATTGAAGGATGGATTAGTAAATTTGCAGATGACACTAAAGTCGGTGGAGTGGTAGATAGTGAATAGGGGTGTTATAGTTTGCAGAGGGACTTAGACAAGTTGCAGAGCTGGGCCGAGAGGTGGCAAATGGAGTTTAATGTGGAAAAGTGTGAGGTAATGCACTATGGCAGAAATAATAAATGTGTAGAGTATAGGGATAATGGTAGGATTCTTAGTAGTCTTGATGAACAGAGGGATCTTGGTGTGTATGTGCATAGATCCCTGAAAGTAGGCAGTCAAGTCGAGAAGGTTTTTAAGAAGGCATATGGAGTCTTGGCTTTTATTGGTAGGGGGATTGAATTTCGGAGCCGCAACGTCATGTTGCAACTGTACAAAACTCTAGTGCGGCCGCACTTGGGAGTATTGTGTGCAGTTCTGGTCCCCGCATTATAAGAAAGATGTGGAGGCATTGGAGAGGGTACAGAGGAGGTTTACCAGGATTTTGCCTGGTATGGAGGGCAGGTCTTATGAAGAGAGGCTGAGGGATTTGAGGTTGTTTTCGTTAGAAAGAAGGCGGCTAAGAGGAGACCTTATTGAAACATATAAGATGATTAGAGGTTAGATAGGGTGGACAGTGATAGCCTTTTTCCTAGGATGGAGAAAGCTAGCACGAGGGACACAGCTTTAAATTAAGGGGTGATAGTTATAGGACGGATATCAGAGGTAGGTTCTTTACCCAAAGGGTGGTTCGGGAGGGGAATGCCCTGCCTGCAGCAGTTGTAGATGCGCCAAGTTTGGTGGCGTTTAAGAGGTTAGTTGATAATTATATGGAAGAGAAGGGAATGGTTTAGTTTGGAGGGGCATTGCTTTTTATATTGGTCGGCGCAACATCGAAGGCCGAAGGGCCTGTTCTGTGCTGTAATGTTCTATGTTCTATGTTACTGTGAATATAATCCTAACTGACACTCTCCAGCACCTGTTTGGGGACACTGGGGGAGAATTTAGCATGGCCAATGCACCTAACCTGCGGGTCTTTCCTATTGTGGGAGGAAACCAGAGCACCTAGAGGAAACCCATTCAGACATGGGGAGAATGTGCAAATTCCACACAGACAGTGACCGAAGCTGGGAATCAAACCTAGATCCCTGTTGCTGTGAGGCATGATGTGGAGATGCCACAGTGAGGTGTTGTGAGACTTCTTACCGTGTTTACCCCAGTCCAACGCTGGCATCTCCACATCATGGCTACCATCGACATTGCAAACTGCCAGCTCCAAGTAAAGAGGATCTCCAAGAAGATTGTGCATATTGACACAGACATCAAGCTGTGAGGCAGCAATGCTAATCACCGTGTCACCTGTATTTTGTTGTAGGTTTCATTGAAATCACCTTCCTTTCTTCTAAACACCAGGGAGTCCAGGCCCTGTTTACACACATCTCATTCTAGGAAGCTATGCAGTGTACAGCTAATAAAACAAGTGGTGTTCTCCATTGGATATGGAGATCAAAACGGCACACACCATTCCAGGTGTGGTCTCACCAAAACCCTGTACAATTATGGCAAGACTTCCTTACTCTTGTGCTTCAATCATCTCCCAATCAAAGTCAACGTATCAATTGACTCTTAATAGTTTGTTGTCTCTGAATGTGAACTTTCTATGTTCCTTGTTACAGCATGTTTGCGTGCTGTAAATCTCTGTGGCTCTATATTTTAAAGTTTTAAAGTTTAAAGTTTTTAAAACTTTAGAGTCATAGAGATTATTGAGTGAAAGGCAATGGACCTACTAAAGTAGTTAGTTAATCTTGTACTGTTAATTTAGAGAAGAATCATCAATCCAACCAGAAGTTATTGAACCGTGAATTTAAAATATAAAACTCACTCAACCCTATAAATTCTCTCCTTTAAGTAAGCAGATATGCACAAACATTTGTGCAGAGACATGAGCTCTACACAGCAGAATGTTGGACATCCAAGCCAAAAACAAGTGTAGCTAACTATTAGTGCCAGTTCATTGCCAAACATCTGCAGTTACTACACAAGAACTTGGTGGAAATTCTTATTGCGAAATTGGAATCCACTTTCCAACAAATACTGCAAGCTATTCTTTGATCCTAAGGAGTTTAAAGTGTATTCATTAGTGTCACAAGAAGGCTTATATGAACATGACAATGAAGTTACCAGTGTAATGTGGATAAATGTGAGGTTATCCACTTTAGTAGCAGTAAGAGGAAGGCAGATTATTATCAGAATGGGTATAAATTGATGAAGGGGAATCATCAGTAAGACCTTGTGTCCACACACATCAGTCACTGAAAGTAAGCGTGCAGGTAGAAGAGCAACGCAGCACACACAGCACGGGAAACAGGCCCTTCGGCCCAACGAGCCTGCGCCACCGTCATAACTTTATAGTGACAATTCCATTTTCCTATTCTAATTTTAGGTTATTCCTAATGTGGAAGAATCTCAACATAGGGACAATTTGTTTCCCAATCAGCCTAAGAGCAAATTTTTGGGATGTGGGAGGAAACCGGAGCGCCCGGAGAAAACCCACAGCAGACAGTAAAGAAGACAAAGGGTGTGTTGGCCTTCATATCGAGAAGATTTGCATGTAGGGATAGGGATATTTTGCTGCAATTGTATAAGACCTTAGTGAAGCCACATCTGGAATATTGTGTGCAGTTTCTGTATCCTTACCTGAGAAAGGATGTCTTTGTTATAAAGAGAGTACAGCAAAGGCTGATTCCTGGGATGACAGGTCTGTCACATAAGGAGAGACTAAGTCAGTTAGGATTGTCTTCACTGGAGTTTAAAAAATTGAGATGGGATCTGATAGAAACTTATAAAATTCTAACAGAAAACAATGTTCTGAGTGATGGGAATGTCCAGGACGAGGGGTCATTGTTTGAGCATAAGGACCAAACCTTTTAGGACTGAGATGGGGAGAAAATTCTTCACCCTTCCGGTGGTGAATGTGTGAAGTTCACGACCAGTGAATGTAGTTGAAGCCAAAATGTTGTCTGATTTCAAGAAGAAATTAGATATAACTCCTGGGGCTAAAGAGATCAAGGGATTTGTGGTTGGAATGGGGGGGGGAACAGAATATTGAATTTGATGATCAGCCATGATCAAAATGAATGGTGGAGCAGGCTCGAAGGGCCAAATGGCCTAATCCTGCTTCGAGTTTCTATGTTTAAATAAGCTAGAAAGTTCTTGCAAATGGGAAGATTCACTGAAAGTCATTGTGCCAGCTTCAGTTCATCCAAGTTCCAAGGTAATAAATAGCAATACCTTGAAAGTGGGAGATCATAACAGAGATAAGGACACCTGCCCAACCTATCTCCTTGAAGTTATGCTACATGAAACCTCATAGGCCTTACTTTAACTATGAAGCATCAGCTACACCTAAGAAACTGCAGGCGCGTCATGAAAGAGAATGGGGTCATTTGAAACATAGAAACATGGAAGATTGGTGGAGGTGGAGACCAGTTGACCCTTTAGCCTGTTCCTCCATTCATCACGATCATGGCTGATCATCCAACTCAATAGTGTAATCCTGCTTTCTCCCCATAGCCTTTGATCCCATTTGCCCCAAGTGCTATATCTAGCAGCCTCTTGAATGCATTCAATTTTTTGGCATCAACTATTCCCTGTGGTAATGAATTCCACAAGCTCATCACTCTTTGGATGAAGAAATATCTTCTCATTTCCATCCTATATGATCTATCCCGAATTTTCAGACTGTGACTCCTGGTCCTGGATTCCCCCACCATTGGGAATACCCTCCTTGCATCTACCCTATCTAGTCCTGTTAGAATTTTATAATGTCTATGAGATCATTTGTCACAATTCCAGTGAAATCAACCTAGTCAATTTTTCCTCATGCATTAGTCCCACCATCCCTGGAATCAGCCTGACAAACCTTCACCGCACACCCTCAAGAGCATCCTTCCTCAAAAAAGGAAACCAAAATTATTCTTGGTGTGACCTTACCAAAGCCCTGCACAATTGCAACAATGCATCCCTGCATCTATACTTGAAACCTCTTGCAATGCAAGTCAAAGCTATAACTATAATTTTCATCCTCATCTTAATCTACGATTTATGTGGGGAGAGAATGTATGTCAGAGTGAGTGAGACATTGCATTTTTTACCAAACACTTGGGGTGAACGTGCAATAATATATAATCTTCTTTACTTTGAAACTCACAAAATGCTTGCTGCTGGAAGTATTGAATTGTGACACTTATTCCGAGAACAAAAGCACACATCCTGCTTGCAACAAAAGGGCAGTAAAAAGGAACAAATTCAATCCATGAAGTCTCCACACTGTTACCAAAGGAAGAAATCGGTCCAGTTATCCCAACGTCCACAATCCTTTGCATGGGAGAATTACAATTTCAAATACTTTCTGTGAAAAATTGTCTAATTTCACTAAATGTCCTAACTCTAAATTTACAATTACATCTTCTTCCGCATTCCCCTAACCAGAAGCAAACCATTGTTACCCTGCATTAAATGAGCAAGTTGAGGCTTGAGGATCTTCCTTTACATCAGTCCACAAATTTTCCTTCATGCAAACTGTGCGCCCATATAAACGTAGACCACAAAAGCAGTAAGATGTAGGAGCAGAAGTAGGCCATTCATCCCATCGAGTCAGCTGAGGGCAGACTAACCTTTTGCCTCTCTGATACTGCAGAGGAATCAAAAAATGAGGAAGAAGGTGCTGCACATTTTCCGTTAAAGTTTATTTATTAGTGTGACAATTTGGTTTACATTGACACTGCAATGATGTTATTGTGAAAATGTCCTAGTCCCAACACTCTGGCGCTGGTTTGGGTACACTGAAGGAGAGTTTGACATGACCAATGCTCCTAACCAGCACATCTTTCAGAATATGCGAGGAAACCGGAGCACCCGGAGCAAACCCACGCAAACATGGGGAGAACATGCAGACTAAGCACAGACAGTGACCCAGGCTGGGAATAGAACCCTGGTCCCTGACACAGTCCTGTTCATGCCAAGGACAGAAATTCACCATGAAATTGTTGGATATTAGCAAGGAAGCGACAGTAATATGTGCAGTGGAAGTGTTAAACTTTATGTATGATATAAAAAAGAAGTAACAGTCCTTTTAAGAAAGATAAACACCGGGCGGCACAGTGGGACAGTGGTTAGCGCTGCTGCCTCACAATTCCTGGGACCTGGATTCAAATCCTGGCTTCGGTCACTGTCTTGTGGAGTTTGCATATTCTCCCCATGTCTGTGTGGGTTTCCTCCAGTCGCTCCGGTTTCCTCCCACAAGATGTGCTGGTTAGGTGCATTGGCCATGTTAAATTGACCCTTAATGTCCTAGGATGCGTAGGTTGGAGGGATTAGTGAGGTAACAATGTGGATTTATGGGGATAGGAGCTGTATGGGATTGTGGTTGGTGTAGACTCGATGGGCCGAATGGCTCTTTCTGCATTGTAGGGATTCTATGATTTCTATGAATAAAAAGTTCTCTCCAATGGCGCTGGGTTGAAGGGCCTCTTTGTGTGCTGTAATCATTCTGCGATCCTGCGATAGCAAATGAACAAATGTTGCAATGTGTATATAAGAAAGTTAAATTTGGAAACGCAGAGATGAATAGCTACTTATAAGACATCTACAGTCAATTCCAAAGGGAATCATCAGATAGACTTTACAGTAACAGCAATTTGTTTCCTTTGTTGTAAATGGAATTTTGGCACACCAGCCAAATAATGCCACGCAGCACATAAAATCCAACTCTCTAAGCAAATACATATTTGCCATTATAATGCAGGAACAAAATTAAGCAAAAACAGTTATCTTTGGGAAATTTTGGATTGTGATACATTGGGTCTGAATTTATGATGAGTATACTAATTAAACACATCTCAGAATCAAAGCACGCAATAAGGGATATTTTATATATCTTAACTTACCCACTGAGAACTATAAAAATTCCCCTTTTTATAATGCCCAGTTGTTTCTTAAGTGATTCTGCATTCTTTCCTATGCAAATTGTACATGGGGCAATTGTAAGGATTTATCCTGACAGGAGTCCTCAAGTTTTAAGGTTTATTTATTTAGTGCCACAAGTAGGCTTGTATTAACACTGCAATGAATTTACTGTGAAAATCCCTTAGTCCTCTTTCTAAACTTCTATCTGTCTTACAGCACAGCCCTTTACACTTACTCAGTTCACCAAAGATCTTTAGATAGCACTTTCCAAACCCACGACCACTTCCAGACAAGAGCAGCAGATACATAGGGATACACCGCTTGCAAGTTCTCCCTCCAAGCCGTTCACCATGTGACTTGGAAATATATTCAGTAAGAAGTCTCACAACACTAGGTTAAAGTTCAACAGGTTTATTTGGTAGCAAAAACCACTAGCTTTCGGGCCTCTGACCCTCTGTCAGGTGAGTGGAGAGTTCTGATCGCCTGACGAAGGATCGTGGCCTGAAAGCTAATGGCTTTTGCTACCAAATAAACCTGTTGGACTTTAACCTGGTGTTGTGAGACTTGTTACTGTGATTACCCCAGTCCAACACCGACATCTCCACATCTTGGAAATATATTTCCATTCCTTTGCAGTCACTGGATCAAAATCCTGGAATTCCCTCCCTAATTGGGGGTCAACCCGCAGAACTGCAGTGATTCAAGAAGGCAGCTCCCCACCATCTTCTCAACACTCCTGCCTCTGAGACAGTAGGTTCAAGTCCCACTCCAGAAAGATAAACACCTAACCCACCCCTGTGCAGTACTGAGAGAGTGCTGCATTGCCAAACATTTCATCTTTCAGATGAAAAGTTAAGATGAAGGTGGGACATCTCAAATAGAAATAAATGATATCATTAAAAATTTTTTAGCTCTCAACCATCGGTAAAAATTATAGTCACCAAAAGAGAAAATGCTGGAGAATCTCAGCGGGTCTGGTAGCATCTGTAAGGAGAGAGAAGAGCTGACATTTAGAATAGATGATCCTTTGTCAAAGCTAAAAGACACAGAAGGTGGGAGATATTTATCCTGCAGGAATTAAAGTTGTCATAGCCACAGAAATCAGGGGAAAAAGCTGCTAATGGCTGTTCCCAGAGAGAATAAAGGGTGTGAATTGTCAAATGGCAGAGAAGCTGTAAGCTCTGACAGATGAAGATGTTGGGGAGGGGGTGGAATGGGACAGAGATAGAATGTAGAAAAGAGGAAGCGGGGGGAGAAAAGATAAGGGAAGGGGATGAAATAGGGAGAAAGAGTTTGGGGGAAGAAAAATGAAGAAAGACAATAAAGAAATCAAAAGGTAGAGAACAGTAAAAAAATTAAATAAGATAAAATGAAAACAAAATGAAAACTCTATCTTCAGATAGAGCAAATCATCTGAAGCTATTGAATTCAATGTTGAGACCGGAAGGCCGGAAAGCTTTGATCCAGTAAAAATTATTATGCTGTTTGTGGGATTTTGCTGTGTGCATATTACCTGCTATATCCTTATGACAGTGAATAATGCTAAAAAGGGGAACGTGTTGCTGAAGTTTTTCATCTTGCACTCATTAGGACAAATATAAGAATATCAAATTTCAAACAATCACAATTTATACTATTGGAGAAAAGGGTGATGATTGGTGACCACAATGATGAACTGCTTTACTGTTTGCAAAACTTTTATGGACCCCATGACTGCAAATGGTGTGACATAAATGCAACCCTTTCTTTTTGCACGCTCTTTCTTTTCCTCCACTGCTCTGTAGCTTTATATCCATCATTAGAGACAGAACATTCTCTGACTTTTCTCTCTGGCCTGAGAGTGTTAGAATCATAGAACCCTACAGTGCAGAAAGAGGCCCTTCAGCCCATTGAGTCTGCACCAAACACAATTCTATTCTGGTTCTACCCCCAGATCCCTACACATTTACCCATTTATCCCTCTAACCTATGCATCCCTGGACACTAAGGAGCAATGTCTTAGCATAGCCAATCAATTTAACTCGCATATCTTTGGCCTATGGGAGGAAACCATAATACCAGGAGGAAACAGATGCAGACATGAGGAGGATGTGCAAACTCCACGCAGACAATGACCCGAGCTGGGAATCGAACCCAGGAGCCTGGAGCTGTAAAGCAGCAGCGCTAACCACTGTGCTACCACTGTATTGGTATGATGGAAAATTTCATGTGGTTTAGTCTGAAAGACTCAACTGGAAAACTTCAAAAATCCTGTCTTATTAACCATGAACTGATCTTAATAACAAGTATCACACCTCATGGTTCTCACAAACATGATTTGAATCTTATTCTCCACAAGCAGGTAGGCTGAGGTTGTTAAAACACTAAAAATTTCAAATCTGACACCCAATCCTGCCACCAATTTGCCCATTTCTGAATTTAACAGAGACTATCAATACCTCTATTTTCTCAGGAAGCTAAGGAAATTCAGCATGATTCCCACAATTTTTTACAGATGCACCATAGACGGCATCCTTTCCAGATGTATCACATGTGGTACGGCTCCTGCTCTGTCCATGACTGCAAGAAACAAGAAAAATACCCTCCATGGCAGCACAGTGGCACAGAGATCAGCACTGCTGCCTCACAGCGCCAGGGACCCAAGTTCGATTCCTAGCTTGGGTCACCGTCTGGGTGGAGTTAGTACATTCTCCCCACACCTGCATGGGTTTGTTCTGGCTGCTCTGGTTTCCTTCCACAGTCCAGAGATTGCACAGATTAGGTGGATTGACCATGCTAAATTGTCCCTTCATGTCAGGGGGACTAGCTGGGATAAATGCATGGTGTTACGGGGATAGGGCCTGGGTGGGATTGTGGTCATTGCAGACTTGATGGGCCGAATGGCCTCCTTCTGTACGGTAGGATTCTCTGATTCTATGAAACTACAAAAGTCTGTGAACGAAGCCCAATCCTTCATGCCCAATCCTCCCATCCATTGACTCTATCTACACTTCCCACTGCCCCGGAAAAACAGCCTACGCGTCCCAGACATACTCTCTTCCACTTTCTTTCATCAGGAAAAAGATACAAAAGTTTCAAGTCACATACCAACCAACTCAAGAACAACGTCCTTCCTTCTCCCGTGAGACTTCTGAATGGATCTGCCATTCACTGAGTTGATCTTTCTCTATGCTCCAGCTATGATTGTAACACTACATTCTGCACTCTCTCCTTTCCTTTTCTAAGAATGGTATGCTTTGTCTGTGCAGTGTGTAAGAAACAATACTTTTCATTGTATACTAATACATGTGACAATAATAAATCAGTTCAAACAGGGTAATGGGTGGGGTTCCAACCAGCTCCTGTGAGATGGGTTGGCCAATTAAATAATTTAATGAGGCTGGCAGTTGATTTAATTCTGACCAAGGCTTGGGGGACACCGCAATGAAGGATTAGCACTGAGATAGCGAATCAGCCATGATCATAACTGATCAATGAAACAAGCTCAAAGAAGTGAATGTCCTACCTCTGTCTGTTTTTCTATGTTTCTATGAATTAATTAGTCTACCTGTACAATTCTTATTGAATTGCTTCTTCCTCCATCTCACCCCTCACTTTTTGGCCATTCCTTTTCATGTATTCTTTAATACAGAATGGAACAACCAACCAAAAGTGCCCATTTGTAAAACCTGTCTTCCCACTCCAAAATGCCAACACACTTTCGAGACTCCACACATTCCTTTGAGGATTTTACCAACTCTTTTTGGAGATGGACCATACAAAAGAAATGGGCAGCAGAGAAAGGGCCCACAGATGAACAAAACGAAAAGAAGGGTGATTTTTGGACTTGTTGGCACCCATTAAACAGCAGCACACAGAAATCTTTGCAAACCACATTGCCATTAGTTCTAACTATATTGAGGGAGCCTTTAGTGCACCTACTCATCATTAATGGAAGATAATAAAGCATCACCAACTTGAAGATGGCAGAAGGATCATTGGGCATGAGAAGGTTGTCCCCTTCACTTCAATGACCTCAACTTTGCAAGATGTCCCCACTGCTCCCTATTGAAAAGAATGTCCAAGGGGACTTGTCCTTTTGCCTTATTGCCTTCAACATGGCTTCCTCAGTAAAGGCTGCACCATAGGAAATGCGCTCCTTTTCCAACACTTTCAACAAAATGCTGTACAAAATATCCTGTCCAGAGAGAGAGAGAGGGAAGGAGAACCAATACATGAGTGATGCACAAGTGATGCATTATTAAGGCTTTGCCCCAAAGGCTGGGCTCCCTCGTACTTCTGTGAACCTGGAAGTGAGTATTAACAATGCTGTGCCAATATGGGAGCAAGGGGATTCAGTAAAATCCAGAGAGGTTTCCTCAGCACACAGAACAACAAATACCCCTGTGGTGGCAAGGGTGGTACAGTGGTTAGCACTGCCACCTCACTGCACCAGAGACCCAGGTTCAATTCCCGGCATGGACCATTGTCTGTGTGGGATTTGCACATTCTCCCCATGTGTTTCCTCTGGATGCTCCAGTTTCCTCCAACAGTCCTAAAGACGTGCTGGTTAAATGTATTGACCATGCTAAATTCTCTTTCAGTGCACTTGAACAGGCACTGGAGTGTGGCAACTAGGGGATTTTCACAGTAACTTCATTGCAGTTTTAATGTAAGCCTACATGTGACACTAATAAATAAACTTTGAATATTCCAGAATCTGCAGGCTATGTAGCCCTTGTTCTCCTGCTAAATTTCATTTTCTACCTCAAACTTTCTCAAATCCCACTTTTGCTACCATCCATCCAGTTACCTCCCATCTAGACATCAGCTTTGGTCCAGTTACAGTACTCTTGTTGCTGAGTTGGAAGGTTGTGAGCTCAAACCCCAGTCCAAAGAATTGAGACCATGAACTCAGCTGACATATAAGTGCAGTTCCGAGGTCTTGTGTTTTGGATGGACTTTCAAATTAAGCCTGAATCTTCCTTCTCAGGTGATATTCCTTCAAAAAGGAATATTTCCTGATATCCTGGTCATATTTATTCCTCAGTGACTACCATCTGAATCTGCTTATCTACTCATTATCTCATTGTTGTTTGTAGGAGTTTGTTTTGCACAAGCTGGCTCTCCCAGTGTTTCCAGTTTAAAACAGTGACTGCACTTCCAATTAACTGTAAAGAGCTTTGGCATGACCCAAGGATGGATAAATTGCTACATAAGAACTATAGAACCATAGAACATTACAGCACAGAAACAGGCCCTTTGGCCCTTCTCGGTTGTGCCGAACCATTTTTCTGCCTAGTCCTACTAACCTAGACCATATCCCTCCACACCCCTCTCATCCATGTACCTGTCCAAGCTTTTCTTAAATGTTAAAAGTGAGCCCGCATTCACAACTTCATCTGACAGCTCATTCCACACTCTCAGCGCTCTCTGTGTGAAGAATTCCTCCTTAATATTCCCTTTAAACTTTTCCCCCTCAATCGATGAACTCTAGTTTTTTTCTCCCCTAGCCTCAGTGAAAAAAGCCTGCTTGCATTTACTCTATCTATATCCATCATAATTTTATACATCTCTATCAAAACTCCCTTCATTCTTTTGCGCTCCAGGGAATAAAATCCTAACCTATTCAACATTTCTCTGTAACTCAGTTTCTCAAGTCCCGGCAACAGCGTTGTAAACCTTCTCTGAACTCCTTATTAATATCTTTCCTGCAATTAGGTGACCAAAACTGCACACAACCTTCCAACTCAGCAATAAATGGAAGATTTCGTTCTATTTCTTATTGTATAACCTTGATGCTTTGAGAAGTTATTTCTTTGTGTTCTAAAGCAATGTTGCTGCCTCTTTATAATTGGAAATTAGAGCAACTCTCACATGTTTTAGCAATTGGGCATTACTGGCTGGATCAGCATTTATTACCCATCCCTGAGGGTATTGCAGTGGCTCTGAATGTTGCCAGATGGGTAAAGGTGGCAGATTTCCTCCCCTGAGGGCCATTAGTGATCATGATGTAAAGATGCCGGCGTTGGATTGGGGTGGTAAGAACTCAGTAAGAATTTAGCAACACCAATTATTAATCCAACCGATTTATTTGACACGACAGCGCAGAGTCGCTGAACAGAGACTGATAGCCAAGCTCCGCACACATGAGGACGGTCTTAACAGGGATCTTGGCTTCATGACACACTATCTGTAAACCCCGTAACTTGCCTGGGTTAGCAAAAAACCTCACTTACTGTGCTGTCTGGAGAAAATACACAATTCTCTAACAATGCTCAGGATCCCCTTCACACACATTGTTAGCCACTTTAACCCTTGAATAGCAGGTTAGATGTAAGGATTCGCATTCTAATCAGCAATCTCTGACTGTCTGTGCTGATGTGTGCTATTGCAGACCAGAACACTGCACTTGCCTGATGAAGACACAAGAGTGTTGAAAGCTCGCTTTTTTACTATCAAATAAATCGGTTGGATTAATAATTGGTGTTGCTAAATTCTTACTGGGTCATTAGTGAACCAGATGGGTTTTTATGACAATAAACAATAGTCAGCATTAGGCTTTTAAACGCAGATTTTTAATTGAATTCAAATTTCATCATCTGTTGTGGTTGGATTTGAACATAGTCCTCAGGGTATTACCTCGGTTTTCTCGATTACTAGCCCAGTGACAATATCACTATACCACAGCCTTCCATACACGAAAACAATTCTACGCTTTAATACTCTCTCACTTCTCTCCAACTCTTTCTTCTCAAACTCCAACAACATTTTGCATCTGTTCAAACCAGATGGTGCTATTCATTCCTTTGATCAAATAATGATGATATAACACAGCATTTGCAGACTTCTTCCTTGACTTCAAGCCAATCAAACTGAGACACCTCCCACAAAGGCCCAGATCTCCAACAAGAAAGTCAACTTGCTCCTTCTAGTTCTCTAAAACCCTTGATGCTTCAGAATTCAGGCAGGTCTCATTGATAAACTAGTCAGTGTGTGATAGGCTAAAGCAGGACAGAATAGACCAGAGAAGCTACATAGATTTATGGGAAAGTCCAAAACTGTTATAGGCTAAAGCTGTGAATGAAGTGTTCAGAAAAGAATTTAGCTTAATTCGGAATCAGTACAAACCCTTACAGGGAAAGGGTTAGCAAGTAAAATAGCTTTGGTCACTGAAAACATAAGGATAGCACATGCAAAATTGCAAAGAACATGCAGTTCCAGCAAATTGACGCAGTCTGCTTCAGGCACATTCAATGGAATAAAGGTCTTCCATTTAAGATATAAAAGTGGAGGAATTTCTTCTCTCGGGGATAGTGAATGTGTGGAATTCTTCACTGTAGAGAGCTGTGGTGGTTGGATTGATCAGTATGTCCAAAGCTGATTTTTAATTAGGAAGGGGAATCAAGGTTACAGGGATAAGGCAGGAGAGTGGAGTTGAGAGTTATCCCATCACATCAGTCATTCCATTAAAAAGGATCTTTCTTAAAAAGACTTTTATGTTGCTCACCCTTAAAATGATCGAAGAACATACGAAGAAATGATTAACATTGAAAAATGAAAGGCATGTGTTTTTCCTTCAGACAATGACGAGGGTGTAAAATTTAGAGATGGTATTTGGAGGCCATGGAAAATAAATCTATTGACTATTGAACAGGGAAGTGTGCATTTAAATATTTCATGTGTTTGAAGGGAGTGGCACGTGGAACTGTCAGTTTACAACCCGATCACTTTCATTCCATAAAATTGGCATCTCCGGTAAAATTACATTGCGTAAATTCAGGATTTTATAGAATTTGAACCTGGGGCCTGCCAGTCTTCAGGTCTCACTTGGCCATGATCACAATGCAATAACTCTATAGGACCATAAGATGCAGGAGCAGAATTAGGCCATTTGGCCCATCAGGTCTGCTCCACCATTCATAGAATCATAGACAGGAACTCTGCCACCTCGCCTGCCATGGAATCAGCGTGGGTGAGTGTCCGGCGACAGAAATCTCCATTGAGCTCAGCAGGAATTTCCAGTCTTGCCCTTGCATGGCTATAAAATCCTGTCCTTAAGCCAGAGGTTTACAGCGTAGAAACGGGCCCTTCACCCCAACTATTTTCATGTTACCTTTTTTTTATCATTAAGCTCATCCAAATTGCTCGTGTTTGGCCCGTATCCCTCTATATCCATTGAACTTATGCAACTGTCTAAATGGTTCTTCAAAGACAAAATTGTATCTGCCTCTACTACTACCACCTCTGGTAGCTTGTTCCAGACACTCACCTCTCTGTGAAAAAATTGCCTCTCTGGACCCCTTTTGTATCTCTCCCCTCTCACCTTAAACCTATGCCCTCTATTTTTAGATTTCTCTACCTTTGGGAAAAAATACTGACTATCTAGTTGATCTGTGCTCCTCATTATTTTGTAGACTTCTATAAGATTACCATTAAGCCTTCTATGTTCCAAGGAAAAAAGTACCAGTCTATCCAACCTCTCCTTATAACTCAAATCATCAAGTTCTGGTAGCATCCTAGTAAATCTTTTCTGCACTCTTTCTAGTTTAATAATACCCTTTTTATAATAGTGTGACCAGAATGTACATAGAATGTACCAGAATGTAAGTGTGGCCTTACCAATGTGTTGAACAACTTCAACAAGACGTCCCAACTCCTGTATTCAATGTTCTGACCAATGACACTAAGCAAGCTGAATGTCTTCTTCACTATTCTGTCCATCTGTGACTCCATTTCAAGGAGCTATGAACGTGTAATCCCCAGATATCTTTGTTCTGTAACTCTCTCCAACACCCTAACATTAACTGAGTAGGTCCTGCCCTACTTTGATCGACCAAAATGTATCACCTCACATTTATCTAAATTAAACTCTATCTGCCATTCAGCAGCCCACTGGTTCAATTGATCAAGTCCCTATTGCAATACTAGATAACTTTCTTCACTGTCCACCTTGTCACCAATCTTGATATCATCTGCAAATTTACTAACCATGCTTCCTAAATTCTCATCAAAATCATTCATATAAATAACAAGTTACAGTGGACCCAGCACCGATTCTTGAGGCACACTGCTGGTCACAGTCTCTATTTTTGTAGATTTTGAAAAAAAACCTTCAAGCACCCTCTGTCTTCTGTCATCAAGCCAATTTTGTAACCATTTGGCTACCTTGCCATGGATCGTGTGAGGTTTCACCTTACCCAACAATCTACATGAAGTACCTTATCAAAAGCTTTGCTTAAGTCCATGTAGACAACATCGACTGCACTGCCCTCATCTACCTTTTTGGTTACCTCTTCAAAAAATTTCATCAGGTCCCAGCATTTCCTTCTCTGTAATATGTACAGTCCTCAAGACATCACTATTTATTTCCCCAAGTTCCCAAACATCCATGCCTTTCTCAACAGTAAATACTGATAAGAAATATTCATTTAGGATCTCACCCATCCCTTGTAGTCCCACACATGGATGACTTTGTTGATCCTTGACAGGCCCTATTCTCTTCCTAGTTACGCTTTTGCCCTTTTTGTATTTGTGGAAGCTATTTGGATTGTCCTTTGCCTTATCTGCCAGAGCAAGCTCTTGTCCCCTTTCTTGGCCTCCCGATTTCTCCCTTGACTCTACTCCTACACCCTCTCTAATCTACTAAAGGCGCACTTGATCCCAGCTATGCCTATGCATGTCATATACCTCCATCTTCTTCTTGACCAGTGTCTCAATATCCTGAGTTATCCAGGGTTCTCTATTTCTACCAGCCTTGCCCTTCACTCTAAAAATAATGTGCTTATCTTGAATCCTGGTTAACACACTTTTGAAAGCCTCCCACTTATCAGACATCCTGGACATTCTCGCAGACTTCTCCAATTAACTTTTGTAAGTTCTTATCTGATACCATCAAAATTAGTCTTGCCCCAATTTAGAATTTTAACTTTTGGGCCAGACCTATCATTCTCCATAGCTATCTTAAAACCAATGAAATTATGGTCACTGGTCCCAAAGTGATCCCTCACTATTACTTCTGTCATCTGTCCTTCCTTATTCTCAAGAAGACGTCAAGTTTTGTCCCCTCTCTCATTGGGTCATCTACATACTGAATGAGAAATTCCTCCAGAATATACTCAACAAATTTCTCTCCATCCAACTTTTTAATACTATGGCTATCGCAGTCAATTTTGGGGAAGTTAAAGTCCCCTACAGTTACCACCGCTATTTTTCTTGGAGTTATCAGTATTCTCCTTACATATTTGCTCCTCAATTTCCCACTAACCATTTGAGGGTCTATGGTGCAATCCTATCAAAGTGATCTCCCCCTTCTTATTTTTCCGATCTATCCATATAGATTCAGTGGGCAAACCTTCAGGACCATCCCCTTTCACCACTGCCATCGTGTTCTGCCTAATCAAAAATGCAACTCCTCCTCCTCTCTTACCTCCTGCTCTATCCTTCCAATACAGCATCTGTACCCTGGAACATTGAGATGCCAGTCCTGTCCCTCCCTTGGCCATGTTTCAGTAATAGCTATAATAATCCAGTCCCATGGGCCCATCCATGCCTTGAATTCATTTGCTTTGCCCATAAGGCCTCTTGTATTGAAATAAATGCAGTTTAATCTGGACTTTCTTTGCTCATTGCCCTGCTCTTATCTGACCTGTCTAGTGCTAGGACGAATGATACTGCCTTTACCATTTAACATGTTCTCCTTATCTTCCATGCTGTTATTAACCTTCTCTTCTGAATCCTAATTGCTTCGGGTCCCACCCATTCAATAAGATCATGACAGACCTGATGTAATCATCCTCAACTCCACTGTCCTGTCTTATCCCCCTAACACTTGATTCCCTTACTGATTAAAAATTTGTCTGTCTCATCTTGAACACACTTAATGACCCAGTCTCTACAGCCCTCTGCAATAAAGAATTCCACAGATTCACTACGCTCTGGAAGAAGAAATTCCTTCTCATCTCTGTTTTAAATAGGAGACCCTTTGTGCGCATGGAGAAACTGATCGCAATACGAGGAGATCCATTCATGAATAAGCCTCACACACAGATAAAAATTCTGCTGGTGACCTTGCTCGAAGCCAAATTCATAGGGTTCAAGAAACATTGGAACATAGAAACTAGAAGCAAGAGTAAGCTATTTGGCCCTTTGGATTTGCTCCACTATTCATTATGATCATCAAATTCCGTATCCTGATTCTCCCCTTTTCCCCACAATATTCCTTCATCCCTTTAACCCCAAGAGAGGAGAGTAAGATAACTTAGGATAAGTCACCTTCAACTACAGTAAGACTTTTTGCTTGCGAGACTCAATCTTGAATTCTGAAGTCTTAAAAAACATTTTGTTTGAAGGAATGGAGAACAACCAGACCTAAAATGTTTGATCATGAACTAATGAAGATAGTGGAATTCTTGGATCACATACACTTTTAGCTATCTTCTTCTCAACTTTAGAAAAATTATAACAACTTCAAAGTAAAACAAGTCCCTTTAGTAGCTTTGTTCTGTCAACAAGAGTGAGTTGCAGGTTTGATTTTATCTTAACACGGTGTAAGTCATCAAAATGCGATGTTGTTCATCTTGACGTAGAGATGTTGGCAGTTCAGGATTGAGGTCCAGCTAAATATTTATTCTTTGCTGCCTCCCAGTTTTAGTTTCCCATGTAGTTATTTAAGAAGCAAGGAATTAATTCACAGTTATATAAACACTTCATTGCACCTTTAAGATACCCCAGAGCCTCTTCAAACCATTACTGGAACGTAGATGAGCAATTGCGCTCAGCAAGGTCACCACAAACAGCAAAAGGAATAAACAGCTGATTTAGTTGTTTTTGCTGCTGGTTTTTGGCAAACTCAGTTTCCAGATGCATCATAGCTTGGTGTGGCTCCTGCTCTATCCAAGACGGCACAAAACTACAAAAGGTTGTGAATGTAGCCCAATCCATCACGCAAACCAGCCTCCCATCCATTGACTCTGTCTACACTGCCTTGGAAAAGCAGCCAGCATAATCTACGCACCCTGGACATTCTCTCATCCACCTTCTTCCATCAGGAAAAAGATACAAAAGTCTGCGGTCACATACCAACCAACACAAGAACAGCTTCTTCTCTGCTGCCATCAGACTTCTGAATGGGCCTACCTTGCATTAGGTTGATTTTTTCTCACCCCGGCTATGACTGTAACATTACATTTTGCACTTTCTCCTTTCCTTCTCTATGAATGGTATGCTTTATCTATATAGTACTCAAGAAACAATACTTCACTACACACTTGTACATGTAGCAATAACAAATCAAATCAAAAAGTTGACTTTTAACTACATGGACAGTCTAACACTCAGTCATGTTATATATTGCAACCAGCACCTCAACAAGACAGTCCAACATCATATTTTCAAAGCAACTGGGGGTGTACAATAAATGACAGTCTTGCTGCTGATGTTTATATCCTGAGAGTGAAAATGCCACAGGAATGGACAAATATTGATCAGGACAACTTTAAGCTTATCTTTTCTTTGATTGGAGAGACAGACCTCAGTTTCATATCTTTACCCTCAAGAGGGGCAGCTGGGATTTTGTTCACCATTCTACAGGTCTGGAGCGGCGTGAATCAGCTGAAGAGACAACGCCAGGGTCGCACAGGTAAGGGAAATAGAGAGACATGCCCTAGAAGTGCTGAGGGGCAGTGCCAGGAAACTCCCACTGGGGATCTCCAATTGGGGTGCTCCATATCAATGAGGCAGTCCCCTTGTGTGATGTGTGTGTGTGCGCGCATGTGATTTCCCATGTGCTTGGGGGGAAGGGTCTATGCGTGCGTGTGGGGGATTTAATCTTGTGTAATGGTGGAAGGGTGCCCCATATGTACCTGAGTAGGTCTCCATGATTGTGAAGGAATCAGACAGGAAGGGGGGGTGGATTTAGAATCATATAGGTACCCAGCACAGAGAAAGACCCTTCAGCCCATCACATTTGTACCAGTGAAAGACAAACCACCCAACTATTCTAATCCCATTTTCCATCTTTGTAGACTTTGGCATCACAAGTGTTTGTCTAAATGTTCTTTAAATGCTAAGAGGGTTTCTGCTACCTTTCCAGACAGTGAGTTCCAGGCTCCCACCACCCTCTGGATGAGAAAGCTTTTCTTCTCATCCCCTGTAAACCTCCTGCCCCTTACCTTATATCTATGTCCCCTGATTATTGAAACCTCCATCCTGGGAAAATGTTACTTCCTGTCTATAAATGCCCCTCATAATTTTATTCATCTCAGTCTTGTTTCCCCTGATTCTCCTCTGCTCCGAGAAAAACAACCCCAGTCTATCCAATCTGTCTTCACAACTAAAACTCTCCAGTCTGGGCAAAGTATTCTTCATTTGTTTGTTACTGAAGATCAGGGCAGCCTTTAAAAATGGTGCCCTGACTTCTGGAGTACCAGCATTGCCACCCCTTTCAGGCCCTGTCTCGCCAGCATGATGGCGAGGGGCACACCTCCAGGAGATTTTCCATCTACATGTTGGACAATGTGGAAAGAAAAGTCAGCTGTGCAGACGGCGAGCTACACACTTCTTGTCTCACCCAGTCCAGCACATAGAGGGGCGAGTGGAAAATTCCGCAAAGCATCTCCAGCAATCCATTGCAGCGTTAACCTCGTTTCTGTGCTGCAAGACCTAGCGAAGGATCTGAACCCTCAATCTGCGAAACAAACAATAAATGTTTTTAATACAGGAGCTGAGCAGAGTTTACGATACATTCTGTATTTGTTCATTCACCGAGTTTCATGTAAAGGTTTTCTTTGCTTTTTGGGACATCATTGTAAAAAACAATGCAAGCTATATTTACACAGCACTTTTTAAAAATTCTTTTGCAGGACATGGGCATCACTGGCTGGCATTTATTGCCCGCCCCTAACTCCCTCCACTTCGGAGGGCATTTGAGAATCAACCCTCATTGTGGATCTGGAATCATATGTAGGCCAGACCAGGTGAAGGCAGCAGATTTCCATCCCTAAAGGACATTAGTGACCTAGACAGGTCTTTACAACAATGGATAATGATTTTTGGTCATCTTTTAATTCGAGCTTCTTATTGGATTTAAATTTCACCATCTGTCATGGTGGGATTTGAACTCAGGTCTCTGGGCCTTGTCCTGGGTCTCTGGTGTGTAAGTCCAGTGACAATACCACTGTCTCTCTTAATTAATGCAACAAAGCACCCCAAGCCACTTGACAGGTGCATCACAAAACAAAAACATTTATTTCCTGTTCCTGTTGCTTTGGGAATGTGGAAATGTTTTGAGGGGTTTGCTGGGCCACTTCAGAGCCAAGAATGAAGAGCCACGCATGTTAGCATGGAGTTAGATGTAGGCCCAAACAGGGTAAGGACAATAGCTTCCATAAGTTTTAAGGTACTTGTGGATAAGGGCAAGAGTGATCCTCAGGCAAAGGTGTTAAATTGGGGGAAGACTAGCTACAACAACATTAGGCAGGATCTGGAGAGTGTAGACTGGGGCAGGCTGTTCAGGGTAAATCAACACGCAACATGTGGGAATCTTTCAAATGTCAGTTGATTGGAATTCAGGACTCTGAGGATAAAGGATAAGTATGGCAAGAATTGGGTTAACGAGGGATATTACGAGCTGTGTCAAAAAGAAAAAGGAAGCATTCATAACACTGAAAAGGCTTAGAACAGATGAAGCCCTTGAAGAGTATAAAAAAAATAGGAACTTAAGGAAGCAATTAGGAGGGCTGACGGGGACATGTAAATTTCTTGGCAAACAAGATTAGAAAAATCCTAAGGCATTTTCTATGTATGTAAAGAGCAGAAGGGTAGCCAAGGAAAGGGTTGGTCCACTCAAAGATAGTGGAGGGGATCTATGTGTGGAACCAGAGGAAATGGGCGAGATACTAAGTGAATACTTTGCCTCAGTATTCAGCAAAGACAAGGACTTAGTGGATGAAGAGCCCAGGGCAGGGTGTGTAGATATTCTGGGTCATGTCAATATCAAAAAGGAGGAGGTGTTGGGCATCTTAAAAACCATTAGAGTAGGTAAGTCCCCAGAGCGTGATGGGATGTACCCCAGAATACTGAGGGAGGCAAGAGAGGAAATTGCTGGAGCCCTGACAGAAATCTTTGTGTCCTCACTGCCTACAGGTAAAGTTCCAGAGGACTGGAGATTAGCCAATGTTGTTCCATTGTTTAAGAAAGGAAGTTGGGATAACTCTGGAAATTATAAGCCTTATGTCAGTGATAGGGAAACTATTGGAAAAGATTCTTAGGGACAGGATTTACTCACATTTGCAAACAAATGGTCTTATTAGTGATAGACAGCATAGTTTTGTGAAGGGGAGATCGTGCCTCACTAACTTGATCAAATTTTTTGAGGAAGTAATAAAGATGATAGATGAGGGAAAGGCAGTGGATGTTGTATACATAGACTTCAGTAAAGTTTTGACAAGGTACCTTGTGGTAGACTGGTACAAAAGATGAAGTCATACAGGGTCAGAAGAGAGCTGGCAAGATAGATAAAGAAGTGGCTTGGCCATAGAAGGCAGAAGGTAGCAGTAGAGATGTGCTTTTCTGAATGGAAAGCTATAACTAGCAGTGTTCCCACACGGATCAGTTCTGGAATCATTGTTGTTAGAGTATATATAAATGATTTGGAGGAAAATATAGCTAGTCTGATTAATAAGTTCACAGAGGACGCAAAAATTGGTGGAGTTGCAGATAGTGAAGAGGATTGTCAGAGGATATAGCAAGGTATAAAACGGTTGGAAATTTGGGTGGAGAAATGGCAGATGGAGTCTAATCTGGGCAAATATGAGATAATGATTTTAGGAAGGTCCAATGCATGTGGGTATCATACAGTAAATAGTAGAACCCTTAGGAATATTGACAGGTAGAGAGATTTGGGTGCACATGTCCACTGATCACTAAAAGAGGCAATGCAAATGGATAAGTTAAGTGAAATTTATTTATCAGTCACAAGTAGGCTTACATTCACACTGCAATGAAGTTACTGTGAGAATCCTCTAGTCAAGAAGGCATACGGCATGCTTGCCTTCATAAACTGGGACATTGAGTATAAAAGTGGCAGATCATGCTGCAGCTGTACAGAACCCTAATTAAGCCTCATTTGAAATATTGTGTATAATTCTGCTGGCCACAAGATGTGGATGCTTTGGACAGGGTACAGAAGAGATTTACCTGGATGTTGCCTGGTCTACAGAGTATTAGCTATGAGGAGAGGTTGGAGAAAGTCAATTTGTTCTCACCGGAAAGACAGAAATTGAGGGACAACCTGATAGAAGTCTACATGACTATGAATAGCATGGGCAGATGCTCTTTCCTAAGTTGGAAAAGTTAAGTACTAGGGCACATAGGTTTAAGGTGTATGGGGAAAGGTTTAAGGGAGACGTGTGAGGCAAAAGTTTTTTTTTACACGGAGGGTGGTGAGTGTCCCACTGCCCAGAAGGTGGTGAGAACAGATATGCAAGCAGAATTAAGGGGCAACTAAACAAATACATGGATAGGATGGAAATGAAAGGATAAGAACTCCATTAGTGCAGACAGTTTTAGTTTAGGTAGACATCATGATTAGTGTGCCGAAAGGTTCATTTCTGTGTTGTACTGTTATCTGTTCTTTATTATTCTTTGTTCTTTCTTTCCCTATAGGTTGTCAGTGAACTGATTGAGGTTTGAACAATAATTGTTCTAAGGGAAACAAGTAAAGGGAAATTTCCCAATGTCACTTCCAGACTCTGAAGCTCATTCTAAATCTTCTTCTAAAGTCTGCTAGCTGTGTGCGTCTGTGTGGTGTATTCTGGGATGGAGCGAAATTACCTTTCCTTTCCTTCCCTCTGCTCGGTGGCACAGTGGTTAGCACTACTCTCTCATTGCCCTGGGAACACAGGTTCGATTCCTGGCTTGGGTCACTGACTGCGTGGAGTCTACACGTTCTCCCCGTGTCTGCTTGAGTTTCCTCTGGGTGCTCTGGTTTCCTCCCACAGTCCGAAAGCCTTGCTGGTTAGTTGGATTGGCCATGCTAAACTCTCCCTCAGTGTACCCGAACAGGCGTCAGAGAGTGGCGACTACAGGATTTTCACAGTAAATTCATTGGACTGCTAAGGTAAGCCTACTTGTGACACTAATAAGTAAAATAAAGCTTTAAACTCTTTCTGAAATGGGGTCCAGCTGCGAGACTATTCAGAGTTCAGGGAGGATTAACACTTCAAACGTCACTTGACATGTGATTTCCCAACACAAGTCGTCTGACCTGCTGAATGCCTGCAACCTTTTTTGTTCCCTCTCCATCAAAGAAGCTTCTTGAGTTCCCTGCCCGCGTGACCTCATTCTTCCACATATGGCATTATAATTTCAACTACAATGGAATGAAAGCATATCCAAAATTAGATGTATCAAGGGTGGGCATTTCTTTCAATACTAATTAATCCATTTCATCTGTAATGACAGTTTTTAACACCATGGCGTTCCAAGGAAACACAACAAAACAAACAGCAGAAGTAAAATTCAATGCCGGTTTTCTGAACCATGCTCAGAACTGTGTGTTCCTGCAAACCACAAAACTAGGGAAGTAGAGAGAGCTTTAAGCTCAGTAGACAAAAGGGGGGATGGTTCTGGAAATGGGATATGGAGGCTTATAAAACAAAAAGACGTAGCAGAATTGCAAGTGATTCAGGTAACAATACCCGGATTGTGATAGGAAGGGACAGGGTGTACAAGCACTCAAAATGAAAGGCATCAAAGAGAGTAAAAATGGTAAAAAGGTTAAAATAGTAGCTCTTTATTTAAATGCATGTAGTACTCAGCACAAAATAAATCACCTAATGACACAAATCTCATCATCATTACAGAGCTGCAGTTACAAGGTCAAAGCTGGGAACAATTCAGAGGTATTGACTTTCCATAAGGGACAGGCAGGAAAGAAAGAGTGGTGGGGTAGCTTTCTTGAGAATGTAGGAAAGAAGTGACCTTGGATCAGGAGATAGAATCCAAATGGATAGAGGCAAGAAATAACAAGAGGGAGAAGACATTGGTGGGAATGGTCTATAGGCTCCCTAAAGGTAATTATTCTGTTAGATGAAGAATAACTCAAGAATTAATAAGGTCATGTAAAAAAGGCAGTACATTAATTATTCAAAGAACAAAGAGAACAAATTCCTGACATTAATCCCAATATAGGTTGGGAAAATCAAATTGGCAGAGGTAGCCATGAGGAAAAATTCCTCGAACATTTGGGACATTTTCCTAGAACAACATGTTGTGAACTCGGTGGTGGCGCAGTAGTTAGCACTGCTGTTTCACAGTTCCAGGGACCTAGTTCAATTTCCAGCATGAATCACTGTCTGTGTGGCGTTTGCACGTTCTTCCCTTGTCTTCATGTATTTCCTCCAAATGCTCGGATTTTCCCACACAATTCGAACAACGTACTAGTTGGGTGCATTAGCAATGCTGAATTCTTCCCCAGTGTATCTGAACAGGTGCTGGACTATGGTGGCGTGGGGATTTTCACAGTAACTTAATAGAACATAGAACATTACAGCGCAGAACAGGCCCTTCGGCCCTCGATGTTGCACTGACCAATTAAGAAAAAGCAATGACCCTCTAACCTAAACCATTCCCTTTTCATCCATAACATTCCCTTTTCATCCATAAAATTGTAGTGTTAATGTAAGCCTACTTGTGACAATAACCAATAAACTTTAAATTATTTTGAATCAGGTAACATGTAATGAAACAAGTTTAATAAACTCCCCCAGAGTGAATGATCCCACAGGAAACAGTGCCCCTAACATGGCAAAATTTAGCATTCAATTCGAGAGTGAGAAACGTGAGCCAGAAGAAACTTAAATGAGGGTAAGGCTAGAAGAAAGAGGACAGAAGAGGACATTAAAAAGGGATTTAATGGAAACGATGGTTGATCAACAATGACAGACATTTATGAAAATAATTTCTGACTCACAAAGAAGATATATCCCAATGAGAAATGTGGATTTGAGGAAGGGAATAAATCAATCATAATTAACCAAAGAAATTAAGGATAGTATTAAAAAAACAATGTGATAAAGGTTAGTGGTAAGCCAGGGAATTGGGAAAGCTTAAAAACCAACAAAAGATGACCAAAAACAATAAAGAGGAAGAAGATAAACTATGATGGTAAGTTAACAACCAAACAGACAGTAAGAACTTCTTTAAATATATAAGGAGGAGAGAAGCCAGAGTGAATATGAGATAACAAGACTGAAGAAATATTATGGGGAATGAGGAAATGGCAGAGGATTTAACTTCAGGTGGAATTTTCTATTCTCTGCTTGGAGTTCTGGCTCAGGTTCTCCAGCTGCATAACTGAGATTCTCTCAAGCTAATCCAGCACTGTGCAAAAAAAAACACTCAGAGGTGTGGCCCCACGCTAGCATGATGGAGTGGCACGCTAGCAAAGTGGTTAGCACTGCTGCCTCACAGCGTCAGGGACCCAGGTTCGATTCCCAGCTTGGGCCACCATGTGGAGTTTGCAACTTCTCTCTGCAGCTGCATGGGTTTCCTCCGGATGCTCCAGTTTCTCCCACATTCTGAAAGACATGCTAGTTAGGTGCGAGGTGCAGTGACCTGAACAGATGCCAGACTGTGGCCAGTATGGGAATTTCACAGTAACTTCATTGCAGTGTTAATGTAAGCCTTACTTGTGACAAATAAATAAACTTTTTTTACTTAACTTTAGGAGAAGCTGGCACCCAGAAATTCAGAGCTGGTAAGATCGCAAAAGGTGAGAAATCAGAAATGAACCTGATTTCTCAGCTCTCCCACGATCTTACCAGCTCACTCCACTGATTGGCCAGTAATGGTAAGATTGCCCCCCACCCCCGCCACCCTCCCAGTGTTTTACTAAGCAAGGGAAGTGAGGGTTAAGGGGATAAGACAGGAAACTGGAGTTGAGGATTATCACAGCAGATTTCATGATCTCATTTAATGGCGAAGCAGAGTCAATGGGGCAAATTTTACCATCCTGCTCGCCATGGGAATTGGAGCAGGTAAAGGGAGGATTATGGAAATGCCCACTGACCTCAGACAGGATTTTCTGGTTTCAGGGCAAACGCAGCCGGAAATTCCTGCTCCCCCCTCAAATGGCCTATTTAGAAGATAGTACATAGAAAAACTACAACACAAACAGGCCCTTCAGCCCACAAGTTGCGCCAATCATATCCCTATCTACTAGGCTTACCTATAACCCTCAATCCTACTAAATCTCACGTACTCGTCCAGAAGTCTCTTAAAAGACCCTAACGAATCCATCTCTACCACCACCACTGGCAGCCAATTCCACTCACCCACCATCCTCTGAGTGAAAAAATTACCCCTGACATCTCCTCTGTACTTACTCCCCAACACGTTAAGCCTGTGTCCTTTCGTAGCCACCATTTCAGCCCTGGCGAAAAGCCTCTGAGAATCTACCTGATCAATACCCCTCAACATCTTATACAACTCCATCAGATCACCTCTCATCCTTTGTCTCTCCAAAGGGAAAAGACCGAGCTCTCTCAACCTGTTCTTATAAGGCATGCCACCCAATCCAGGCAGCAACCTTGTAAATCTCCTCTGCACCCTTTCAATGGCTTCCACGTTCTTCCTGTAATGAGGCGACCAGAGCTGAGCACAGTGCTCCAAATGGGGTCTGACCAGGGTCCTATATAGCTGCAGCATTATCTCCCGACACCTAAACTCAATTCCTCGATGGATGAAGGCCAGTACACCATACGCTTATTAACCACATCCTCTACCTGCGAAACTGATTTGAGAATCCTATAAACTCGGACCCCAAGATCCTTCTGATCTTCCACACTGCTAAGCGTCTACCTTGATATGATATTCCTTCATCCCATTTGAACCATCACACACTTATCTGGGTTGAAGTCCATCTGTCATTTCTTTTTCCAGTCATGCATCCTATCTATGTCACACTGCAACTTCTGACATCCCTCTAAACTATTCACAACACCTCCAACCTTCACGTCATTGGCAAACTTACCAACCCATTCCTCCATTTCCTCATCCAGCTTATTTATAAAAATCACAAACGGCAAGAGTCCCAGAACAGATCCCTGGGGCATTCGACTGATGACCGACCTCCATGCAGAAAAAAATCCACCTACAACCACTCTCTGCCTTCTGTGAGCAAACCAGTTTTGGATTCACAAAGCCATGTCCCCTTGGATCACATTGACTTTCTCAATAAGTCTTGCATGGGAGACCTTATCGAACGCCTTGCTGAAGTCCATTTAAACCACCTCTACCACTTTTCCTTCGTCAATGTGTTTAGTTACATCTTCAAAAAACTCAACATGTCTCGTAAGGCACAATCTGCCTTTGACACAGCCATGCTGATTACTTTTGATCATATATACTTCTCTAAGTGTTCATAAATCTTGTCTCTCAGGATTGTCTCCATCAACTTACAACCACTGAGGTTACACTCACCAGTCGATAATTTCCTGGTCTATCTCTTCTCCCTTTCTTGAATCTAGGAACCACATCCGCAATCCTCCAATCCTCCGGAACCTCTCCTATTTCCATCGATGGAGCAAAGATCATCTCAAGAGGTTCTGCAATCTCTTCCCTCGCCTCCCACAATTAACTTGGAGTACATCCCATCTGCTTCCAGTGACTTATCTATCTTGATGCTATTCAAAAGCTCCAACACATCCTTTTTCTTAATGTCCACACACTGAAGCTTTTCAGTCTGCCGCAAGCCTGTACTCCAACCACCAAGATCTTTTTCTACCGTGAATACCGAAGTAAAGTATTCATTACGCACCTCTGCTGTCTCTACCTGTTCTATACAAACTTTGGCACCGTCACCTTTTACAAGTGCTATTCCTTCACATCTCATCCTTTTACTCTTCACATACTTGTAGAATGCCTTAGAGTTTTCGTTAATCTTACTTGCCAAAGCCTTCTCATGATCCCTTCAGGCTCTCCTAATTTCCTTCTTAAGTTCCTTCCTACAAGCCATATACTCCTCTAGATTCCTAACCTTACCTAGCTGCCTGAACCTTTTGTATGCTTTTCTTTTCCTTTTGACTAGATTTGTTACAACTTTCGTGCAGCACAGTTCCTGTAACCTACCAAAACTTCCTTGTCTCATCGGAACGTTGTTGTGCAGAACTTAGACAAACATGTCTTGAAAATCTGCCATCTTACTTCGGTACATTTCCCCGAGAATACCTCCTTCCAATTTATGTTTCTAATTTCCTGCCTGATGGCTTCATATTTCCTTTTATTCCAGATAATCACTTTCCTGGCTTGCCTGATCCTATCTCTCTCCAATGCTAGTGTAAAGGAGATAGAGTTATGATCACTATCCCCAAAATGCTCTCCTGAGACCTGACACCTGCCCAGGTTCATTACCCAATACCAGATCAAGTACATTCTCTCCTCTTGTAGACTTATCCACGTACTGTGTCAAGAAACCCTCCTGAACACAGCTAACAAAATCCTCCCCATCTAAATACTTCACCCTAGGGATTTTCCAATTGATATTTGGGAAATTAAAGTCTCCCATCACGACAACTCTGTTATTATTATATCTCTCCAGGGTCTGTTTCCCTACCTGCCTTTCTGTTACTATTGGGTGGCCTATAGAAAACATCCAGTAAAGTTATTGACCCCTTCCTGTTCCGAACTTCCACCCTCAGAGACTCTATAGACAATCCCTCCACGGTGTCCACCTTCTCTACAGCTGTGACTCTATCCCTGATCAACAGTGCCACTCCCCCACCTCTTTTGCCTCCCTCTCTGTCCCTCCTGAAACATCTGAAACCCTGCACTTGAAGCATCCAGTCCTATCCCCGAGTCATCCAAGTCTCTGTAATGGCCACCACATCGCATTTCCAAGCAGCGAGCCACGCTCTAAGCTCATCCACTTTGTTCACAACACTTCTGATCCTATATCTTCTGGACAAAGTACAGATTAGCCTGTGACCCACTGCGAGGCACAAGTCACTGTGTAAATACTCTCTTTCCTCTTTCTTACCTGGTTTATGAGTTGGAATATAGAACAAATGAGGAAAAGCAGATTCACTTGAGATGCACGCGTGCAACGAGAAATCCCCCTCACATTCCTTTCCCCCAAGCCAACATCTGTATTCTGTATTTGTATTCACTCCATATACCAACGTTAGTTTTTGTAAATCCCAGTGGTATTATTTAGTCTTGTTCTGAATTGCCAGCTAATTCCAATCCCACTAGCCACATAAATACCACAATTCTGCATCACTACTTGGTTATTGCTTCTGACCCTTTGCGGTTACTACTGCGAGATAAATAAAATACCTGATGTAAAATAATTTCTCTATCCTCTTGACTCCATTCTCCATTCTGATTTGATTTGATTTGATTTGATTTATTTTTGTCACATGCATTAACATAGTGAAAAGTATTGTTTCTTGCACGCTATACAGACAAAGCATACCACTCAAAGAGAAGGAAATGAGAGAGTGCAGAATGTAGTGCTACAGTCAGAACTAGGGTGCAGAGAATGATCAACTTAATGCAAGATAGCTTCATTCAAAAGTCTGACAGCAGCAGGGAAGAAGCTGTTCTTGAGTCGGTTGATACGTGACTTCAGACTTTTGTACCTTTTTCCCGAAGGAAGAAGGTGGAAGAGAGAATGTCCGGGGTGCATGAATCCTTAATTATGCTGGCTGCTTTTCCGAGGCAGTGCTCCGATATGGTTCATATTTCTTCCTGAATGTTGTAGTCAAAATTATTTTTCAATGTCATGAAAATGAATGCTTATCTTCTCTTGGAAGAATTATTGTTAAAAACCTAGCTGGTTCTCTGATGTCCTAGAGGGAAGGGAATTTTATAGAAACCCCATAGTGCAGGAGGAGGTCATTCAGCCCACCAAATCTTCACCAACGCTCTCTGATAGAGTACCTTATGCAGGCCCTATCCCTATAACTTCATGCATTGCAGGAGAATGATGGCCTGGTGATATTATCGCTAAACGATTAATTTGGTAACTCAGCTAATGTTCTGGGGACATTAGGTTCCCACTGAGGTTCTATTCCCAAACACCATGCATTTACTCTGCTGGTCCCCCCACACTCTGGGTCAATTTAACACAGCCAATCCAACTAGCCCACACATCTTTGAACTGTGGGAAGAAACCAGAGCACCCAGAGGAAACTCATACAGACACAGGGGGAATGTGCAAATTCCACACAGGCAGTGACTCCAGCCAGGAATTGAACCTGGGTCCCTGGTGCTATGAGGCAGCAATGCTAACCACTGTGCCACCGTGGCGCCCTACTACTATAGAATGGCCTTTGTAGAACAGTCATATAGAGTAGTTATTCCAATAACAGAAGGAAGCTGTAAATGGGGAATTAGTTTCTTCCTCTTTTATCTCCCACTGTGAGTCAGTATTTAATTTATGCCTAATAATACCCTGTGACGCACGGAGTATTTTCGAATCCCACCACAGCAGATGGTGGAATTTCAATTCAATAAAGAAAATCTCGAATTAAGAATCTATGGACGACTACGAAACCATTGTCAGAAAAGCCCACATGATTCACTGAAGTCCTTCAGGGAAGGAAATCTGCCATCCATACTTCACCTGGCTTGCATCTGACTCCAGAGTCACAACGATGTTGTTGACTCTCAATTACCCTCAAAGGGCAAGCAAGGATGGGCAATAAATGCTGCCCAGCCAGCGATGCCCATGAATGAAAGAAGGGACAATTCAGCATGTTTTGGAGGTGGGAGAGAACCAGAGCACCGAATGGGAACCCACACAGACACGGGGAGAACATGCAAACTCTGCACAGTCACCCAAGCTTGAAATTGAACCCGAGTCCGTGGCACTGTGAGGCAGCAGTGCTAACCACTGTATCACCATCATTCATAGAGCAATGAGGGACAGAAAATAAATGTCTTACTTTGCAAAGCTCCTGTGATGCGATCTGAGATGTTTTATTACACGTGTGTTTTATGGCACTTGTTAAACAAAAATAATCTGAAAGAGGAAGCCTTATTCTCCGCCGCATGTTTTATGTAATTTTACAAAAAACTCTGACTGTGTATTACAGGATATTATTGGGCATAAACTAAATACTGACTAACAGTGGAGATACAAGAGGAAGAAGCTAATTCCCCATTTACAGTTTCCTTCTGTTATTGGAGTAATACTCTTTAAGACCATTTTATAAGGCCACTCTATAAGAATAGGGTGGCATGATGGTACAGTGGTTAGCACTGCGGCCTCACAGCGCCAGGGACCTGGGTTTGATTCCTGGCTTGAATCACTGTCTGTGTGGAGTTTGCACATTCTCCTCATGTCTGCATGGGTTTCCTCCTGGTGCTCCAGTTTCTTCCCACAGTTCAAAGATTTGCAGCCTAGTTGGATTGTCCGTGCTAAATTGACCCTAAGTATCAGGGGACTAGCAGGGTAAACGCATGGGGTTGTGGGGGTAGAACCTCGATGGGATTGTGGTCAGTAGAGACTCGATGGGTCGAATGGCCTCCTTCTATATGAAAGGATTCTATGACTAGGTGACATAGGAAGTATACCATTTGGCCCATCAAATCTGCTCCACCGTTCAATGAGTTCACGACTGATCTGATGTGCTAATCCTCATCTCCACTCCCCCATCTTTTCCCAAAACCCTTAATTCACTTATTGATTAAAAACTCTGTCTATCCCAGGCTTGAGCAGAGTTAACAGCATCGCTGGAGGAAACCAGAGCACCCGGAAGAAACCCACACGGACACGGGGGAGAATGTGCAGACAGTGACCCAAGGCAGGAATCGAACCTGGGTCCCTGGCGCTGTGAGGCAGCAATGCTATCCACTGTGCCATCGTGGTACATATTACTGGGTATAACTCTGCTCTATATGCTATAGAGTAATACAGCAGGAAGGAAATGGTTTTGTTCCATTTGCAAGGATTTTGACTGTGCGTCAGATGGAAATCTCTGTCACAGATCTCTGCAAACCTCATAAGGAATTTATTGGATGCAGACCCCTTCTGAATGCGTTCTTTATTCTTTTTAAATTATTATATTAACACTGCCCTGTAGATGTGTATCACGGCTAAATATAATTATATGAAAATTCCCAAAAGAAATAAAACCAGATGGGAACATAGAATTCTGCCCTCAGCTAGTGAGTTATCAGTTGGATATTCTTGACAACATCAATCCAGAAATAGCAGAGATAATGCAGTTCAGTTGCCAAAGGAACGGCTAACAATTTCAAGGCAAACGATCTATTCTTTCCCACAAACGTGAAGCGCTGCAGATGCAGGAAATTCAAAAAAAGTTGGAGAAAATGCTGGAAATAATCACAGATGAGGTAGTATCCGTGGAAACGGCAACACAGTTAGAGTTTCAGATTGATGACCGTTGATCAGAATTGGATTGTCAGGAGTTGTAACAGGAATTGAAACAGGTAAAGGTGGCATAATGGATTAGCACCGCTCTCTCACAGAGTCTAGGGCCCGGGTTCAATTCCGGTCTCGGGTTACTGTCTTTGTGGAGTTTGCACATTCTACCTGTGTCTGTGTGGGTTTCCTCCAGGTGATCCGGTTTCCTCCCATAGTTCAAATATGTGCGGGTTAGGTGGATTGGCCATCCTAATTGTTCCTTAGCGCGCAAGGATGCTCACATTAGATGAATTAACAATGGGAAGTATGTGGAGTTACAGGAATAGGGTGGGGGAATAGGCCTGGGTAAGATACTTTGTCAGAGAGTCAACAGACTCAATGGGCTGAATGGCTTCTTCTACACTGTAGGGATTCTAAGATTCGATGAACTGGCATAGTGGCATAGCACTGCTGCTCCACAGCGCTAGGGACATAGGTTCGATTCCGGTTTCAGTGGAGTTTGCACACTCTCCCCGTATCTGCATGGGTTTCCTCTGGGTGCTCCGGTTTCCTCCCACAGTCTGAGAGATGTGCTGGTTCGGAGCATTGGCCATGCTAAACTCTCCCTCAGTGCACCCGAACAGGTGCCAGAGTGTGGCGACTAGGGGGATTTTCACAGTAACTTCATTGCACTGTTAAAGTAAGCCTACTTGCGACACTAATAAATAAACTTTAACAACAATTTTCAAGAATGTGCAGGAAGAGACATTGACTGGTTTCCATCTGTAAATCTTTTATCTTGGGGGAATTATAGGATGTAGAAGATTTTATAGATAGAGGTAAATGCTGGAATTTTATTGTCTTGCCCGAAGCTCTTAAGATCCTGCCAAGGCCAACAAAAAGTGTTGTTCTGTGAGCCTCGCCCACCCCAAATCCGAGATGGGTGTGCCGGTAAAATTCTGGACATAGAGTACAGAAGTTAAGCCTTCATTCACGTGTCGCTGATTAAGCCTGTGAATTGAGGGTTTTAACTGAATGGAACCAGGAAAGGGGGACTTCAGGTGTACAAAGAGATTGGAGAACATAAAACTGCTCTCCCTCAGCCAGAGAAGATCTATTTTATTTATGAGCGTGATTTATTCAAGAGTTATTGAACAGAGTGCTTCAAGATTATGGTAGGTTTTTGTAGAGAAAATGAGAAGGGGACAGATCGCTTACCAGAGGACATATTTTTAAAAGATTTGGCCAAAGGGGAGGGGCAATGAGGAGATTTTCTTTCGTTGCTATGATCTGGAATGCTCTATCTCAGAGAGAAAGGTGAATAAAGAGGAATCAGGGACAAAGGGAATCAAAGATTGATAGCAGAGCTTGGGCGAAGGAGCATGGGAGTGAGAATAATTGGACAGTCTCAAAGAGCTGGCACTAGCACAGGGCCGAATGTCCTCCTGCTCTAGTAGATTACTTTTCTCAACTTGCCACAAAGCCAAAGGAGGGGTGGTAGAAATTCCCTAATTCTCAGATACAATCAGACATTGAGTAGACTGGGGTTGTTCTCCCTGGAAAGACGGAGAATGAGGGGAGACCTAATAGAGGTGTACAAAATTATGAATTTGAATAGTGGGAAGCTTTTTCCCAGGTCAGAGGTGACAATCACAAGGGATCACTGGTGCAAGGTGAGAGGGGCGAGGTATAACTCCGATATCAGAGGGACATTTTTTACGCAGAGGGTAGTGGGGGCCTGGAATGCGCTGCCAAGTAGGGTGGTGGAGACAGACATGCTGGGATCGTTTAAGAATTACCTGGATAGTCACAGGAGCAGGCTGGGAACGGAGGGGTACAAACGAATGGGACCAATGCTCGGCACAGGCTTGGAGGGCCGAAGGGCCTGTTTTCTGTACTGTTCTTTGTTCTTTGACTCAGACAAAAAACCAGCATGAAGCTCTCCAGCTACACAGGCCCATTTCTGAGCCAGACTTTGAGCCTTTTAGTCAGAATCTGCTGACTGGATGTGGTTTACTTTGGCAGGGCAGGGACTCATAATGGCAAAAACCGCTCTACAGGAATTGGATGATCTTCAAAAGGGCATCCATTCAGAACAAAAGATAACTTGCTAACTTCCCTTCCCTTACCTCTGATGTATAAGAACATAAGAAATAGGAACAGGAGTAGACCATCTAGCCCCTCCAGCCTGCCCCACTACTCAATAAAATCATGACTGATCTGAAGTGGATCAGTTCCACTTTCCTGCCTGCTTCCCATAACCTTTAATTCCCTTATTGATCAGAAATCTATCTACCTGTGACTTAAACATAAACATTCACCACATCAATGGGGGGCTCGAACACCACTTCCCCCCAACAATCCCAAATCTCCCGCCCCCACAATCCCGACATTCCCCCCCACCCCCGCAACCATCACTAAAGTTTCCATTGCCCCTCCGCCCCCGTGCACCCCCCACAATCGTCACTGACATGGTTACATAGTGTAGTGGATCAGCTGACCTTTACAGCTTGCTACCATTGGTTATACTACAACTGACCCAATGTTATCATTGGTTACACTCTAACATGAGCTCCTGTCTGTCCGTGCTCCTCTATTGATAGTTAATTTGTAATCCTCGCTAATTCCAACTCTCTGATCCAGTTTAAGATCGGGGATTATGGTTGCAGCCCATTCGGAGAATTGTATAGGCTTTGTGATACCTAACTCTCCCAGTCTCCTGAACTTGATTTCTATCTTCTGAAGAAGGTCATAATCTGGTCACAGCCTGGCCCGAAAGAATCTGGGCAGAATTTCCCCACCTTGCAAGCCACGGGAATTAGAGCTGGTGAGAGGCGGACTATCGAAAAGTCCATTGACTTAGGGTGGGATTTTCCGGTCTTGGAGCGATGTTAATGCTCTCACTAAATCGTAAGTTTATTGGCCACAGACTGTGAGCAAAATAACCTTTCACTATTCTTAACTGTTATTTCATTCACTACATAGAAGTCATGTAACCTTTCAATATACTGACCACTGCTTCAGGGTCAAATAGCTTGATTCTTCCAATTATAGACATTGCAATGAGTAAGTATGAGTTAGTTCTCCATATTCTCAACATTTGTGTCTCCTCCCCGCCACACCCCCCAAGCTGGATACTGCAATCCCTGACAACATCAACATTTTGCCTCGTCGCCAATGTAATAAGTTCGAGGGTGACTCGAGCTGGTTTGAATCAATAGAGGCTTTAATGCCAACAATAAGAATCCATACAACAAAGTCTGACTGAATTACGATGTGATTGTACTACTCAATCTACTTCAACCTGTAGTATATGACCTCCTGCCGATTGGCTCAGATTCCAGTCAGGACGGTCCCTAGGGTCTGACCTGACCACATGGCCTTCAGGAAATGCCCCTTCTTCCCCCTTAAAGTTATAGTTCCCCCTTACATCAGTTATACCTTGAAAAAATTGGTCTCATGAAAGATCAAAGATGAAATGGTGCATTGGAATGACACTGGGTTATTCTTCAGTTATTCTGAAAGCAGGGAAAGTAGTCTTCCTGAATATCACTCGATAGTAGATAACCAATTCTGGACTCTCACATACCTGGTGCATTGGGCCTGGCGTGATTCACGAGGAGGCCATTTTTAAGCGGTTGAATCTGTCTCAGCTTTCTCCAGCAGGAACCATTCCAATTTATGCTCTATGGCAACACTTAGTATTCATTTCGGAGAATAGTGGCCTATAGAAGATAGGAGCAGAAGGAAGCCATTCGGCTCTTCGAGCCTGCTCCGCCGTTCATCACGATCATGGCTGATTGACCAACTCAGTAGCCTAAACCTGCTTTCTCCCCATAACCTTTGATCCCATTCGTCTCAAGTGCTATATCCAGGCACCTCTTGAGTGCATTCAATGTTTTGGCCTCAACTACTTCCTGTGGTAATGAATTCCACAGGCTCATCACTCTTTGGGTGAAGAAATGTCTCCTCGCCTCCATCCTAATGGTCTACCCTGTATCCTCAGACTGTGATCCCCAGTTCTGGACGTCCCCACCATCAGAAACATGCTCCCTGCATCTACCCTGTCTCGTCCCGTTAGAATTTTATATGTCTCTATGTCACTGTTCCTTTAATGTTGCTGGAAGCTAACAGCAGTGTGGCTGTACCTACACAAAATGGACTGAAGTGCTTCACAATGGCAGTGGTAACATAAATGAGTGCATAAAGAGAAGTATAGATAAATTGGTTTTGAGGAGTGGAATAAAGAAGGCAAGGCAAGGAGGAAGGCAAATTTAGGAGAGAAATTCAGACCTTCAGATCCAGCTAGCTAAAGATATGGCCACCTCTCTGCAGCTAAGGAAAAATTGCTTCACCCAGAGGTGAATGTGTTTCCACAGAAAGTAGGTGAGGCCAAATGTTGTGAGATTGCAAGAAGAAATTGGATATAGTTCTTGGGATTAAAGGAATCAAAAGGTACTGGGGGGGAGATCAAGCTGTTGATTTGATGGTCAACCAGAATCAAAGTGAGTGGCAGAGCAGGCTCAGAGGACTGAATGGCCTACTCCAACTTCTAGTTTCTATGTTTCCATGTTTCTATGAATAATGAAAGTAGCTGATGTGCCATAAGCCAAAACTGGAAGTTGTATAGATATCGAAAGGTTGTAGACAGCTGCAAACACTGGGCATATTAATCAGCCTCTTCTTTTTTAAATAGGTGAGCTGCTTTGCATTACCAACATTTTTCCACTTCAGAGTTTTTGGCCCTTTTTCGCATATTCCTTCGACCTTTGTTTCTGAGGGCGCTTCGATTTCCAGTTATTAAGTTCATCCTGTAAATGACAAAGAGCAAAAGTGATTACTACTTTGTTGGAGAATGCAAAGAATGTGGTAGTCCTTTCCAATGTGTCCACACAAATGATGGTGCTGTAGGATTGATTGTTCCCTGATAACTGTAATCATTTTTCCATTATCTATATTTTTCTAATATTTGTCCTATAATCTGCATTAGCGTAGTCCCACTTTGACAGTGAAGTGTCTGCATTGCCAAGCCCAACAGATCCCATAACACTCAACCATTCCTTTCGGTTGGTTTACTGGAACTACACAGAATACATTCATATGTTGTGCCAAAATATTTCTACTTGGAATGGGAACTATAAGGAAGACGGTGAAATCACAGATAATCCACACATTAGAAAAGTATACAAATCTACATCATACCTTGTCCAAACATTTTGTCATGAGCTATTAATCATTTTTGCAAAGCGGTGACTTGTTGTTCTATAGCTATAGAAAGGTGGCACGGCAGAACATTGGTTAGCACTGCTGCTTCACAGCTCCAGGCATCTGGATTTGATTCCCAGGTCTGCTTTTGTATCCTATCACTTGTTGATGACTGCAATACATGCATGCATGCAATGAATATTGTCTGTGTGGAGTTTGTATGTTCTCCTCGTGGCTGCATGGGTTTCCTCCGGATGCTCCGGTTTCCTCCCAAAGATGTGTGGGTTAGGTTGATTGGCCATGCTAAAATTGCCCCTTAGTGTTCTGAGATGTGTAGATTAGAGGGATTAGTGGGTAAAGTATGTAGGGATATGGGGGTAGGGCCTAGGTGGAATTACAGTCAGTGCAGACTCGATGGGCCAAATGGCCTTTTTTGCACTGTAGGATTTCTATGAACATAAAGGTGAACAAACAGTTTTGCTTTCGGCAGTGTTAGTAACGTTGACTAAGTTATGAGGAAACCTCCCTTCCTATTGTTTGAGGCATGGGACTTTTAGCATTCGTCTAACCAACAGAAAGTGCCTCGGTTTAAGCACCCCAGACAGCATAACGCTCTCCTCCTCAGTACTAAGGGGAGGCAACAGCCTAGTGGTCCTTTAGCCAGAATGTTAACCCAGAAACTCAGCTCATGTTCAGGGGACCTGGATTCGAATCCCGCCGCAGCAGCTGGTGAAATTGGGATTCAATAAAAAATATCTGGAATTAAGAATCTACCATGGAACCATTGTGGGAAAAACCCATCTGGTTCACCCAAGTCCTTTAGGAAGGAAATCTGCCTTCTTTACCTGATCTGGCCTACATGTGGCTGCAGAGCTACAGCAATGTTGTTAACTCTCAACTGCCCTCCAAGGGCAACCATGGGTGGGCAATAAATGCTGGCCCAGCCATTTATTCATTCATGTCCCATGAATGATTGAAAAAAAGCTATGCTGAAGCTATGTTCAACACTCTGGAATTATAACTTTACCCACAATTTTCCTGACACAGAGCTGAGAATTTCTTGTTTGCTTTTCCATCATTCTCAGAATGTCGATGATGGTTCACAGACAGAGCAACAGGCTGGGGCAGGTTGGTTAAAATAATTTTGCTTTTGTATCCCTTCACTTGTTGATGACTGCAATACCTACATACTTACAGCAAAAGTTTGAATTTATAAATTCAAGTTTATTTATTAGTCACAAGTAAGACTTACATTAACACCGCAATGAAGTTATTGCAAAATTCCCCAAGTTGCCACAGTCCAGGTCAATGCACCTAACTCGCACAGCTTTCAGATTGTGGTAGGAAAGTGGAGCACCCGGAGGAAACCCGTGCAGACATGGGGAGAATGTGCAAACTCCTCACAGAGTGACCCAAACCAGAAATCGAACCCTGGTCCCTGGCACTGTGAATCAGCAGTAGTAACCGTTGTGCTACCACAATAGAACACTTTGGTCACATTAAAGTGTCCTGAATTGCTTCAAAGAAGCTTTATGAAGTTCAATTTAACACTCAGCCACGTAAAAAATTTACAATCTCCAGTTCTCCTCGCTTCTGCCTGTCTTGATGTTGCTGGAATTTGGTTCTGCTCCAACAATTCACCCTTCTCTCTTCCCATACCCAAAGGGTGGTTCGGGAGTGGAATGCCCTGCCTGCAGCGGTTGTAGATGCGCCAAGTTTGGTGGCGTTTAAGAGGTTAGTTGATAAGTATATGGAAGAGAAGGGAATGGTTTAGTTTGGAGGGGCATTGCTTTTTATATTGGTCGGCGCAACATCGAAGGCCGAAGGGCCTGTTCTGTGCTGTAATGTTCTATGTTCTATGTTCTATATATCAGCCTCACCAAAGCAGCAAACCTTTACTCCCATAGCTCACTCTCGGGCTGTTCCACACCGGGGAGAACCACACCTTTGTCAGAGCTATTGTTCATTTGGCATTCCCATTCATCCCGACTGGGAAAACCAAGTGCTCATGCAGGACAGGAATACCTGGCTAATGTTCCTGGGTTATGAGGTAAATTACCAGTCTGACTGCTAAGAGTGGCTCCTTATCGTAGATCATCCAAGGCTGAGTGGGCGACCTGATGGAAGCTTACAGAACTATGAGGGGTATGGAGAAAATGGATAGTAGAGCTTTTTTTCCAAGTAAGAAATGTCAATGACTAGGGGACGTAGGTTTAAAGTAAAAGGGGAATGATTTTCAGCTGCATTCACCCCAAGTCCGGAAAATCCCGCCCGAGGGCAATAGATGTTTACATGGTCCACCCCCATACACTATGATTCCCATGGCGAGTGGGATAGAAAAAATACACCTGGAAAGTTTAAAGAAGATGTGAGAGGTAAGTTTTTTACAGAGAAAGCGGTAAGTGGCTGGAATGCATTGCCAGAGGAAGTGGTGAAAGCAGATACAATAGCAACATTTAAGAGGCAGCTTGACAGATATATGAATAGGCCAGGAATAAAGGGATATGGACTGCGTACAGGCAAATAGTCTTTAGTTTAGAAAGACATTATGTGTCCATGCAAGGTTGGTGGGCCAAAGGACCTGTCCCAGTGCTGCACCGTTCTTTGAGTTTTGTTCTTCGTCATTTGTTCTTTGCATCAGAACGGGAAGCTGGAATACTGGGAAGTAAAATCTTTTCTTCTGCTAGCTTTGTTTCAGTGGGCAGATAGAAACAGAAATAGAGGAAATTCTTAATAACTATAGAGACAGAAACAATAATCCTTCAGGTTGATGGCATTTTATTAGAACTGACGTGTTGTGATGTCAGGAATTTTAATTCATTTCAAATAATGGCAGCTTGGGTCATTGCACAATGAGGCAGAATATTATTCAAGCAAAGAGGAACAGTCAATGTTTTGAGTCCAATATAATCCTTCAGAATTCATTGAATGAGTTTCCGCACATCGTAGAGACGTAGAGGTTTATAGCATGGAAACAGAGTGCGTGAAGCCTTGGTGAGACCACACCTGGAGGACTGTGTGCAGATTTCGTCTCCTTCCCAATGGAAGGATATACAGCCAGAGAGGGGGATTCACCAGCCCAGTTCCCGGTAAGGTGTGATTTTCCGAGCAGAGGAGGAGGAGACTGGCCTTATATTCTCCAGAGTTTAGAGGTTTGAGAGGTGACCTCAATGAAGTGTACAAATTTCTTACAGGGCTAGACAAAGTAAGTGCAGGAAGGATGTTCCCCCTGACTGGGGGCCTCAAGAAATTTAGAAAATAGGAGCAGGAGAAGGCCATTTAACTCCTTGAACCCGCTTCACCATTCATTATGATCATGGCTGATCATCCAACACAATAACCTGTTCTCTCCTTCCCCACCCATATCCTTTGATCTCATTCATTCCAAGTGCTATATCTTTCTTGAAAATATACAGGGAGCAATTCTCCCATCTCACATGCCACGTGAATCGTAGCGAGCAGGGGGTGGTCCAACAAAGCTCCATTGACGTTGGGCAGGATTCTCCAGTTTTGGAGTGAGCGTGCTGGAGAATCCCACCCACAATGTTTTGGCCTCAATTGTTTTTTGTGATAATGAATTCCACAGGCTCATCACTCTCTGGGTGAAGAAATTTCTTCTCACCTCAATCCTAAAGTCATAGAAGTTTATAGCATGGAGACAGGCCCTTTGGCCCAACTTGTCCATGCCATTTTTTTTTTAAACCTCAAAGTTAGTCCCAATTGCCTACATTCGGCCCATATCCCTCATACCCATTTTACCTATGTAACTGCCTAAACACTTTTTAAAAGACAAAATTGTACCTGCTCTATTACTACCTCTGGCAGCTAGTTCCAGACAATCACCACCCTCTATGTGAAAAAATTGCCCCTCTGAACCCTTTTTATATCTCTCTCCCCCCCCAACCTTAAACCTGTGCCCTCTAGTTTTAGACTTCCCTACCGTTGAGAAAAGATGTTGACTTTCTAGCTGATCTATGCCCCTCATTATTTAATAGATCTCTATAAGATCACCCCCTCAGCCTTCTAAGCTCCAGAGGAAAAACATCCCAATCTTTCCAAGCCTCTCCTTATAATTCAAACCATCAAGTCCTGGTCGCATCCTAGTAAATCTTTTCTGCACTCTTTCGAATCTAATAATATCCTTGCTATAATAGGGCAACCAGAACTGCACACTGTATTCCAAGTGTAGCCTTACCAATGTCTTGTGTAACTTCAGAAAGACATTCCAACTCCTGTATTCAATGTTCTGACAATGAAACCAAGTACACAGAATGCACGCGACGCGTCGTGTGAGGGCTGTTCTTGGATCTTTTTTCGAGAGTATCCTAGTGCTTCACGTCGTTAGTGTACACTTGACCTGGACCATTTGATGGGCAACATGACAGCTCAATGACTATCACTGTGCTGTGCAGATACATGGATTTGGGCCTGTGTCTGTGGGAGTTTGCTCATTCTCCCCGTGTTTGCGTGGGTTTTCTCCGGGTGCTCCAGTTTCCTCCCACATCCCAGAGATGTGCTCTTAGGCTAATTGGCAAAACAAATTCTCCCTAAATTGTCTCAAATTTTGTTTTTAATCCATAGATCTATAAACATGGACAGGGATCACTGGTAAAGGTGGGAACATCGGGGTAGTGGCGCGGGCTCGTTGGGCCGAAGGGCCTGTTTCCTGTGCTGTTTTGTTCTTTGTTCTTTGTTTTTTGTTCTTCATCACTCTGTCCATCTGTGATTCCAATTTCAAACTGCTATGAACTTTTACCTCGAGATCTCTTTATTCTATAACACTCCCCAAAGACCTAAATGATTTAGCTCATATCCTTAGACTATGGACCCGTGTTTTGGATTTCTCCACCATTGGGAATATCCCCCCCTGTTTCTATTCTGCCTGATCCTTGTTAGGAATTTATAGGTTTCGGTGAGACCCCCCTCATTTTTCTGAACTCCAGCCACTATAATTCTAACCAACCTTAATCTCCCCTCACATGCCATTCCAGGAATCAGTCTAGTAAATCTTCACTGCACTCCCTCCATAGCAAAAATTTTTCTTGCTGGGGACACAGTCACAGAATAAGAGTTAATAAAAGAATAAGAATTAGACTATTTAGGACTGGGATCAGGAGGAATTCCTTCAGTAAGACAGTGATAAATCTTTCCAATTCTCTACCCCAGAGACACTGTGAAGTCACTGAATATGTTCGAGAGATTTCTAAACACCAATGGCATGGAGGGAAATGAGGATAGTGCAGGGAGCTAAAATTGAGACAGGATCATTTCCCAGTTGATTGGTAGAGCATGCATGAGAGACTTTCTTCTGCCCCTATCATAGGATTGTAGAACCCCTATATTGCTGAAGGCAGTCATTTGGCCCATCAAGCCTGCACAAGCAACAAGCCCACGCAGACCCTATCCCAATACCTTGGCTAATTTACTTTTCTAATCCCCTTGACACTCAGGAGCAATCTAGCATGGCCAATCCACCTAACCTGAACACCTTTACCTTCCTATATTGGACTCGTAACATTAACGTGGTTTCCCTCTCTAGAGATAGTGACATAGTGCTATTGTCACAGCATCAGGAAGCTGGGTTCAATTCCCAATCTCAGGTCACTGTCTGTGTGGAGTTTGTACATTCTCCCCATGTCTATGTGGGTCTCTTCCGGGTGCTCTGATTTTCTCCCACAGATGTGGAGATATCGGCGTCGGACTGGGGTAAACACAATATTAAGTCTCACAACACCCAGGTTAAAGTCCAACAGGTATCACAAGCTTTCGGAACACTGCCCCTTCATCAGACAAATGGGAGTTATGTTCACAAACGGGGCATTATTATACATAATTTACAGGATAATGGTTGGAATGTGAGTCTTTACAGGTCTTAAAAATACAGACAATGTGAGTGGAGAGAGGATTAAGCACAGGTTAAAGAGGTGTCATTTGTCTACAGCCAGGACAAATGGTGAGATTTTGCAGGGCCAGGCAAGTCATGGGGGTTCGACATGAACCCAAGATCCCAGTTGAAGCTGTCCTCATGTGTGCGGAACTTGGCTATCAGTTATATCTGGCTGGAGTTCTGTCTGCCAGTGTAAAGAGAGAAACCAAGTTCACGTTTGAAGGTGAACCTCACAATTTATTATTACAGAAAGCTATTTGCTAGAATTCTACTGCCCACCATGGGAATCAGATGGGTGAGCCATGTGAAGGCCTATTGACCTCGGGTGGGATTTTACAAGCAGCGTCGTAAAATCCCACCCATTGCTTTTCGCAATGCTAATTGAGAGGTAAATACAATCAGGGTAGAATTCCCCTGCTTTGGTTTCATAATCGCCACAGAGTCACTCAATTGCTACAGCACTCGAGAAGTTTATTCGAACCATTTACTTATTAGTATTGCAAGTTGGCTTATATTAACACTGCAATGAAGCCCTTATGAAAATCCCCAAGTTGCTACAATCCAATGCCTGTTCGGGTACACTGAGAGAGAATTTAGCATGGCCAATCCAGCGTGTCTTTTGGACTGTGGGAGGAAGCTGAAGCACCCAGAGGAAACCCACGCTGACGCAGGGGAACACACAGACTCCGCACAACAGCGACCCAAGCCAGGAATTGAACCTGGGTCCCTGACACCGTGAGACAGCAGTGCTAACCATTGTGCCACAGTCTGATGTGTCAGTGCCACTATTCCAAAGACCCGGTGCCACCTCCTTGCCTTCTTGTTACGTATCAGATTATGGTCTTGACTCTTTTAGCTGCTGAAGTTTCTCGTCATGTCACTGGTGCTTTGCCTTGGGCGCTGGATGCAAGAGATCTCAGTTTGGCAGGTGTTCAGTGAAAGATTTTTCCTCAGATAAGGAGTAGATAATGGAGATCTGTTTCTGAGTGAGTGCATACACAAGCATCATCTGCAAACTGATTTTTTGATTTGATTTGATTTATTATTGTCACATGTATTAACATACCATGAAAAGTATTGCTTCTTGCGTGCTATCCAAGCAAAACAAACTGTTCATAGAGAAGGAAAAGGAAGGGTGCAGAATGCAGTATTACAGCCATAGCTAGGATGGAGAGAAAGATCAACTTAATGCAAAGTAGGCCCATTCAAAAGTCTGATAGCAGCGGGGAAGAAGCTGTTCTTGAGTTGTTTGGTACGTGACCTCAAACTTTTCTATCTCCTTCCCAATGGATGAGAGAATGTCCAGGATGCATGGGGTCCTTAATTACGCTGGCTGCTTTGCCAAGGCAAAGCTGAAGCTCTGTGATTGACATTGAGGTAGTTGATGGCTTGGAATTTTCAACCCAAGCTGGTTGGGTTCTCTGGTCACACTGCAGTAAAGTTTCACAACGCCAATTTTAAATCCAACCAATTTATTTGATAGTAAATTCGCGAGCTTTCGACACTATGTGCCTTCGTCAGGCAAATGCAGTGTTCTGGTCAGTGAGCAGAGATTTGGCTGAGTGCCAAATTCACCGGAGAATTCCAGTCTTGCTCTTCAGTTGAAGGTGGCGTGTGCTGTGTGGATGATCTTCCTGCCTGTGGGTACTTTCCAGGAGGTGAGGCGCAGTATTGTAATGAGGGAAGTATGGAAACAGGTTAGGGCAGTGACACAGCGTAATTCGATCCCTTGTTTGACAAGACTGCATGCGGTGGAATCTGCTGCAATTAAATTGCGATCAGTGCAAGAACAAACTGCGATGCCACAATATTGAGAGGGGGGAGGGGTTAGAAGTTTCTACATGCTCAAAAGGTAGTTGAATTTTATCTGCTTAGGTTTGTTTTTATAGAGTGGGGACAGGGCGGGGGAGGGGTGGTGGTGGTAGGAACGGGGGGGGGGTTGGGGAGGCAGTGGCATAAGTGGTATTGTCACTAGATGAGTAACCCAGAGATCCAATCCAATTCCCTGGAGTCCCAGGTTCAAATCCCACCAAAGCAGATAGCAAAATTCCAATTCAATAACCAAAAAAAAGGAAATTAAAGTCTAATGACTTTATGAAATCATTGTGGATTGTTGTTAAAAATTGCTCTTTAAGGAAGGCTGGTCTGGCCTACATGTGACTCCAGATCCACAGCAATGTGACTGACTCTTAATTGCCCCTTCAAAGACAATTAGGGACAGGCAATTAATGCTGGTTCAAACAGTCATAGAACATAGAACATAGAACACTACAGCACAAACAGGCCCTTCGGCCCACAAGTTGTGCCGATCATATCTATACCTACTAGGCCATAGAACTATCTGTAACTCCCAATCCCATTAAATCCCATGTACTCATCCAGAAGTCTCTTAAAAGACCCCAGTAAGTTCACCTCTACCACCACTGATGGCAGCCAATTCCATTCACTCACCACCCTCGAGTGAAAAACTTACCTCTAACATCTCCTCTGTACTTGCTCCCCAGCACCTTAAACTTGTGTCTTCTCGTAGCAACCATTTCAGCCTCTGAGAATCCACTCTATCTATTCCTCTCAACATCTTATAAACCTCTATCAGGTCGCCTCTCAATCTTCATCTCTCCAGGGAGAAGAGACCTAGCTCTCTCAACCTATCTTCATAAGGCATGCCCCCAATCCAGGCAACATCCTTGTAAATCTCCTCTGTACCCTCTCAATAGCTTCCACATCCTTCTTATAGTGAGGCGGCTAGAACTGCATATACTACTCCAAATGGGGTCTGACAAGGGTCTTATAAAGTTGCAGCATTACCTCCCAACTCCTAAACTCAATCCCTCTATTAATGAAGGCCAGTACATGGACTGCAGTGATTCAAGAAGGCGGCTCACCACCAACCTTCTCAAGGGCAAGTAGGTATGGGCAATAAATGCTAGCCCAGCCAGTGACACCCATGTCCCTCAAATGAACAAAAACAAAAACCCATTGGTGTTTGCGAGGACTTCCTGTGTGGTGACTGGCTCCCAGATGTCCTACTTTGGGTAACAGAGTGGCACAGAGGTTAGCACTGTTGCCTCACAGCACCAAGGACATGGGCTCAATTCCAATCTTGGGTCACCGTCTGTGTGGAGTTTGCACATTCCCCTCATGTCTGGTTTCCTCTCTTGGTCCAAAGATGCACGGGTTAGGTTATTGGCCACGATAAATTGACCTTAGCATCAGGGGATTATTAGCAAGGCAAATATGTGCGGTTTCGGGGACAGGGCCTGGGTGGAGTTGGGGTTCGTGCAGACTTGGTGGGCCGAATGGCCTCCTATTGCACTGCAGGGATTCTATGATTCTACTTTGTATGTAGGAGCTTTATGGGTTGTAGGGACATTGTGAAAAATAAATATAGACCTTATCACCTTCTTGTTTCTTTGAGCGGGGCATTTAGTGCCACAGTACACAGTGCTACATTGTCATGGCAGCACCTTCTCCTTGTATTGAATTCCAAGGTTCCAGGAGATACAACTGATACACTTACCACATCAGAGGGGAATGCAGGAACTGCACGGTATGTTATGGTCAGCACCTAGCAACAAGGGTGGAACACAAAAGCCGAGGAAGTTTAGAGTTTAACAGCTGATCATGCACCTAAAACCTTTTCATAAAAGCAAAATAGTGCAATGCTAAAATTCTGAGTGGCACAGTGGTTAGCGGTGCTGCCCCACAGCAACAGGGACCCGGGTTCTATTCCCGGCTTGGGTCCCTGTCTGTGCACATTCTCCCAGTGTCTGTGTGGGTTTCCTCAGGGTGCTCCAGTTTCCTCCCACATTCCAAGAGATGTGCAGTTTAGATAAATTAGCCATGCTAAGTTGACACTTAACGTCAGGGGATTAACAGGGTAAATACATGGGGTTAACCGGATCTGGGTGGGATTGTTGTCGATGCAGGGTCAATGGGCCGAATGGTCTCCTTCTGCATTGTAGGGATTCTATGATTCTATCATAAACGTGGAAAATGCTGGAAAATCTTGGCAGGTCTGGCAGCATCTGTGGAGAAAGAGAAATAGAGTGTATATTTTGGGTCCGGGTGACAATTCTTCAGAGCTTCAGAAGAGGATTACTGGAGTGGACACTCAGGATTATGAGGATAGGGCATGGATGGGATTGGATTGGAGTCGATGCAGACTCGATGGGCCAAATGGCTCCTTCTGCATTGTTCCATGGTTCTATGCTTAAAGACAGACAAGTCTCCAGAGCCTGTTGCCTACATCTTAGAATCTTAAAGAAAGCTGCAGCAGAAATAGTGGAGACATTGATGGTAATATTCCAAAATTCCCTGGATTCTAGAAAGGTTCCAGCAGATTGTGAAAAAGCTAATGTAAGGTCACTTTCCAAAAGGGAGAAAGACAGAAAGTAGGAAATTAAAGACCAGTTAGTTTCACGTCTGTTGTTGGGAAACTATTGAAATCCATTATTTAGGACGTATTAATGGGACATTTGGAAATTCAAAATGCAATCTATCGGAGTCAGCAAGGTTTTACGAAAGATAAATCAAGTTTGTCTAACTTGCTGCAATTCTTCAAAGATGTAACAAGTGGAGAATGGGGTTCCCGTAAATGTATTATATCTGGTCTTCCAGAAAGCATTTGATAAAACTGCACAATCGGTTGTTTTTTAGCTTTAAGTTTATTTATTACTGTCACAAGTAGGCCCACATTAACCCAGCAATGAAGTCACTGTGAAAATCCCCTGCTCGCCACATTCTGGCACCTGTTCGGGTACCCAAAGAAGAATTTAACATGGCGGACCCACCTAACCAGCACGTCCTTCAGACAGTGGGAGGAAACCAGAGCACCCGGAGGAAACCCAGGCAGACATGGGGAGAACATGCAAGCTCTACTCAGACAATGATCCCAGCCAGGAGTTGAACCCAGATCTTTGGTCGTGCAAGTGCTAACCACTGTACAACTGAAGGTAAGATCCCCGGGTTGAAGGTAGTTTATTAGCTTAGAGAGAGCATTGGCTAGCCAGCAGAAAGCAGAGAGTGGGGAGAAAGGAGTCTTTTGCTGGTTGGCATTCTATAAATAATGTGCACCACAGGATTCAGTCCTCAGGCCCCAACAATTCACAATCTATATTATGATGATCCTGTGCCTTTAAGAAATCTATTTACATTATATTTCTTGTAAGAAGTATGTTTAGAACTCAGATCAATTTTGCAGAGTGCCAGTTTGTCTAGAAAAACCTTTAAATTAGTAGCTGGGCACACAAGACAACTATTCATTTTAGACCTGGGGTGTTTGTTTAAGCAACAAATGCATTTATGTTTACTTGGGTTCCCCCTGGGGATTCAGAGTAGAGTTTTGGTTAGGTTGATTGATAGAGACAGAGTCACGTGATTAATGGGAGGAACTTACAGGAAAGAAAAGGTTACAGTTTCATTATAAAATACAAACAATTGCTTCCTGAGCTGCCAGGAGAAAGCAATGCCTCTCTCTTTCTCTTTCTGAAAATACCTTCTAAGAACGCTAGGGTGATAACCCAAATTGTGCCCGTATTTTGCTAACCAATTTTAAAGAGGCTGATTAAGTCTATAAGAAGAATATTGTTTGAATTGGAACTCATAGTTAAAGGTTAGCAGTTAAGAATTGTATCTTACCATGTTTAAGTATTGTTCGATTGTTAAAGGTTAAGCTAACTGATTTGTTATACTTAAATTATGTTGTTAAATAGAGTTTGCTTTGATAAAATCTTCATAGTTTGTCAGCAGAATTGTACCTGGATATGAAATATCCCTTCACACCAATGGCAAAATCGAAAATTGTTGGGGTCTAGTCTAACTTCATAATATATGTTGGGATTATTAGGTGCCCTAACAATATTAATGACCTGGACGCAAAAATAGAATGTACTGTAACCAAATTTACAGACAACACTAAAATAGGCAAAAAAGCAAGTTGCAACAAGAAATTTACAAATTAAGATGGACAGGTTAGGTATGTGGGAGAGGAATTTGGTAGAGGAATTTAATGTAGATAAGTGTGACATTGGTCAGAGAAACAAAATTTAACTTGTTATCTAAATGGAGAGAAACTTCAAAATGCTTCAGTTCAGAAGGATCTGGCTGTCCTCGTACATGAATCAGGGAAAGTTATTATGCAGGTGCCATAGTTACTTAGGAAAAGAAATGGAATTTTACCATTCATTGTTAATGAAATAGAGTATAAATGCAGGAAAGTGTTGTGCAACTGTATAGGGCATTGGTGAGACCACTTCTGGAGTACTGTGCACAGTTGTGGTCCCCTTATCTGACAAAGGACTTAAATACATTAGAGATGATTCAGAGAAGGTTGCAGAGATGAAGGACTTGTCTTATGAAGAAAGATTCGGTGTTTCAAACCTATGCTCGCTGGAGTTTAGAAGAATGAGAAGCAATCTAATTGAGGTTTATAAGATGTTAAAGGGGATTGATAGGATGGATGTGAAATGGATGTTTCCCCTTGTTGAATACTGCAGAAACAGGGGCCATAATTTTAGGTTAAAGGGTGACATTTAAAAGAGAAATGAGGAGGAATCATTTCACTCAAAAGGTGATGAATCTATGGAATTTTCTGCCCCACACTTCAATGGACTCAGAACACTAAATAAATTTAAATAGCATTTTTAATTAGCAGAGGGATGAAAGGTTATAGGGAGTGGGTGGAGTTGAGGCCGAGATGAAATCAGCCGAGATTATAATGAACGGTGGGGCAGATTCAGGGGGCTGAATTGCCAACTCCAGCTCCTAGTTCTTACATTAACGCTCTTATGTAATCGGTTTTAAGGAGATGGTGGTGAGGCACCTGCTTGAACCACGCATTGTACCTACACTACAGTCCATGTTGTGTAGGTACGCACGCAATTGTTTTTATATTCGTCCATGGGATGGGGGCTTATTGCCTCAATCCAGATTAAATTTACTGGATTAGTCGAAACTGCCGATCGGGAAGGCAGATTTTCTTTGAACTCTCTCTTTCTAAACTCTTACCAGTCTTCAGAGATCTTATCAAAACACTCATCCAGTTAAAGCACCTTCACCATGACAATGGGAAAGATCCCAGCTAAACTAGCCTTTGGGCATGGCTTCAGGAGCTCAGTGCAATGACCAATATCCATTATTTTTTGACTTGATTTGGTTTATTATTGTCACATGTATTAGTATACAGTGAAAAGAATCATTTCTTGCATGCTTTACCCTGAAGGTATTTTAGAGTCAGCCACATTGCTGTGAATGGAGGCCAGAACGGGTAAGAACAGCAAGTTTCTTTCCCTAAAGGACATTAGAGATCCAGATGGGTTTTTGTGACAATCAACAATGGCTTCATGATCATCAGTCGAATTTTAATTCCAGATTTCTTATTGGATTCAAATTTCACCATCTGCTGTGTTGGGATTTGAACCCCGGTCCCCAAAGGAATACATTGGATCTCTGGATTACTGATCTAGCAACAACACCACTACATCACTATCTCCCCCAACAGAGATGTTATGGACGGTGTTCCAATGTTTTTAACCCAGCAACAGTGCAGGAACAGCAATATATTTCCACGTCAGGACAATGTGCAGCTTGGAGGGGAACTTGTAAGAGAGGAGGCATTCCCATTTGTCTGCCGCTCTGTCTTTCCTTGTTGTCACACCAGTACACCAAATTCTCCATAAATCATAGATTTTCTATAAGGCAAAGAAGCAGAATTAGGCCACTTAGCCCACTGAATCTGCTCCACCATTCAATTATGGCTGATATTTTTCTCATTCCCATTCTTCTGCCTTTTCCCCATAACCCCTGATCCCCTTAATAATCAAGAACCTATTTATCTCTGTTTTAAAGACACTCAATGACTTGGCCTCTACAGTCTTCTGCGGCAAAGTGTTTCAAGATTAACCACTCGCTGGCTGAAGAAATTTCTCATAATTTCTGTTCTAAAGGATGGTCCCTTCATCCTGAGGTTGTGCTCTCTGGTTCTAGTTTTTCTTACGAGTAAAAACATCCTCTCCACGAAGCCATGCTGACTTTATCATGCACTTTCAAGAACTCCATGATCTCACCTTTAAACACAACTCTAAAGTCTTGCCAATGACCAAAGTCAAGCTAACCAGCCTATAATTTCCTGTCTGCTGCCTCCCTCCCTTCTTAAACAGCAGAGTTACATTTCCAGTCCTTTGGGATTCTCCCTGTTGCCAATGATTCCTGAAAGATCATTACCAATACCTCCACAATTTCCTCAGTTATCTCTTTTAGAACGTTGAGGAGATGTAGTTCATCCAATCCAGGTGATTTATCTACCTTCAGAGCTTTCAGTTTCCTAAGAACCTTCTGCCTCGTGACGGCCACTACACTCACTTGTGCCACGTGACTCTCCTCGTTCTTGGCATCTATCTCATTCCCGTACTCCGTCCCATCCATTTACCTCGACTTTTGCCAAAACCCTTTGCCATATTGGGTCAAGGTTACACCTTAATGTCAGGTGCAGCCACGCTTAATACATATAACTTAATAAATCTGGTGTTTAAAGGATTATGACAACAGTGAAAATGTTGAATTATCATGTCAAACCCATCTGGTTCATTCATGTCACACAGAGATGGAAATCTGCCCACGCTGGTTTCTATTTGACTCCAGAAAAAAAAACCCACAAATGTGACAGACTTTGAAGTGGCCTAGCAAGCCATGCAGTTTGGAGATGGATTGGCCTTGACAGAGTTGTCCACATCCTGTCAACGAAGAGGAGAAAATGCCAGAAAATGAGATTGCAAAACATACACACGCTAAATGCCCGCAAACAGCAGAATTCAAGCCACGCTGATTAGGGATAAATGCAGTAACATCTCCAAGTTATGGAATGCAGGAGGGGAAATGAGGGGATGCCTCAGCTGAAAGATGGTGCACTCCTCTCTCCGTCATGCGGTGAAATGATTCAGAGAGCTGCACTTACTGGATTTTGTGTCATAAGCAGCAAACTACTAAGAACTTGAAAAGTTCCCACTTCCCACTCAGGGAGGATTTATTTTTTGTTGCTGTTGACATAGATTCCTGGGAGAAGTGTGCAGTGCATCTGTGCACAGCCCAAGTTGATTTTATATTAACCGGTTGATACAGCCCATCAGCAGATCCAGATTAAATTTACTGGATTAGTCGGAACTGCCGATCGGGAAGGCGGATTTTCTTTGAACTTTCTAAACTCTTACCAGTCTTCAGAGACCTTATCAAAACACTTATCCAGTTAAAGCACCTTCATCATGACAACGGGAAAGATCCCAGCTAAACTAGCCGTTGGGTATGGCTTTAGGAGCTCAGTGCAATGACCAATATCCATTATTTTTTGACTTGGTTTGTTATTGCCACATGTATTAGTACACAGTGAAAAGAATCATTTCTTGCGTGCTATACCGACAAAGCATACCATTCATAGAATCATAGGGGAAAGGAGAGAGTGCAGAGTATAGTGTTATAGTTATAGCTAGAATGTAGAGGAAGATCAACTTAGTATAAAGTAGGCACGGAATCAATGGATGGGAAGCTGATTTGAGTGATGGACTAGGATTCACACGTGACCCTTTATAGCTTCTTGCAGTCTTGAGCAGAGCAGGAGCTACACCAAACAGTGATACAACTAGAAAGGATACTTTTTATGGTGCATCTGTAAAAATTGGTGAGAGTTGTAGCTGACATGCCAAAACCTAAAACCAGAGGGCACAGCCTCACGCTAAACAGAGATGAGCAGGAATGTATTCAGCCAGTGAGTGAAGAATCTCTGGAACTCTTTGCCGCAGAAGGCTGTGGAGGCCAGGTCATTGAGTCTCTTTAAGACAGAGATAGATAGGTTCTTGATTAATAATGGGATCAGGGGTTATAGGGAGAAGACAGGAGAATGGGGATGAGAAAAATATCAGCCATCATCAAATGGCGGAGTAGACACGATGGGCTGAATGGCCTAATTCTGCTCCTATGTCTTATGGACAAGCTGATGACCCATCCAAAAATATCATTCACCCACCACCCCTATTTTAGCCCTGTGACATTACTGTACCTTTAAGAAAGGTATTTTTTTAAACCATGTTTTCTGCAGTTTGTAAGCTAGTCTTTTGTTTCTATTGTGCCTGCTCCATTTATTGCTGCTCAAATGGTTTAAATGGGATTTTGTTTATTTTTACTCTGGGCGTTGTGCAGTGTCTGGGATTTTTATGACCCTGAAGGAAGATGCATAGGTCAGGCCATAGTTCTTTTCCTTCCAGTTTAGTTTAGAGTCAGACGCTGTTCTAATTTTCAAGTTGCAGGCAGGTTTTCTCTCTCTCTCCCTCGAATTCTGCTGGCCACTGTTTTAGTTAGAAGGTGTTTTTACTTCCGGCTGAATGCAGTGTTCTGTCTCTCTCTTCCTGATATTTTTGGGAAGCTGTCCTGACTTCAATTTTGTCTATGTATATGTCAAGAAAACTGCAGAATCCAACCAAAGGACTAAGTTTCAGCATCATGTGAGCATTCATATTTTCTGTGCTAAATCTGTGACAGGTGCTTGTTTATGGGATTTGTTTGGTTGGATCAATGTTTAGCTATTAATATTAACACAATACTATGGATTTTTTTACTTCCTGTTCATAATTGATAAAAATTCTTGCTAATTTTTTTACTATATGTTAACTATATTCTTAAATAAATTGTGTTTAAGTAAAACTCCCTAGTGGGTCATCTGAATCATACCTGAAGTGAAACCTATCATGCTTACCCTAGCCAAATTTAGATTGCGAAATTTATGATCCAGGCTGATTTCATAAAGTGCCTCGGAATTTCTGGCCTGGATTATAACAGCCCCCATTAGAGCTATGTCTCAAATTTAAAATTCTCCTCTTCTTCGCCAAAGCTAACCTTATCTTGTTTCAGCTGATGGATTTCCCGAGGCCGGTGTAAAACAGCTGCCTTCTATGATATCTGTGAAGCGGATTAAATCTGAGATTGCTCGCCTTAACAGTATATTTAAGTTACCATCTATCCTCCTGGGATGGGGTAGGCTGCCTGCCCCATCCCCAACCCCGTAACAAGCGACAATGTACAGTTTGGCGACAGGATCTTAACACATTCACCTCTCCTCACTCTATCTTCCAGTCCCCCCCCACTTCCAACCCTCAAACCCTACGACTGCAACCCTGCCCCCAACTTCCATTCCTCCGCACGCACCCCCAATTCTACATCAAATTTTAATAAGCACTAAACTCAGTGACACTGTTGTTTCAGAATTCACAGAAAGTTCCAGCCTATAATAGGGCAGTATGGTGGCACAGTGGTTAGCACTGCTACCTCACGGCGCCAGGGACCCGGGTTCGAATGCCAACTTGGGTCACTGTCAATTGTTTGCACGTTCTCCCCATGCCTGTGTGGGTTTCCTCACAGTGCTCGCACAGACAGTAACCCAAGCTGGGAATTGAACCCAGGGTTCTGAGAACTGTGAGGTAGTGGTGTTAACCACTGTGCCACTCTGCTGCTGAGCGACTGTCAGAGGGTAGGAGGCAGATGTATGTAACGCTGCATTCTGTGAGTAAATGAACTCTCAAAAAAAGAATTTGTATCTAGATTCATCCTTCATTCACCATGTGGCTGGGATTCTTTTATCATACCTGACCATTCAAATGAGACCAGCAGGAATTCAGGATGATCATTACTCACCCCCTCCTTTAACAGCATCCACAATCTACCTGAAGGAGGCACACTGTCTTCCAGAGAGCTCTGTGTTCCCTATATCCAGAGTTGGGTGACTTAGTGGAGAGAAGATCACCCTTATCTTTTCTCCATTTATTACACGAGAAATGTTCTGCCTCCGATCTGAGAAAGAATAAGTGATCTAATTAACTATGCCATTTATTTTTGGGTTAACATGTGAATAGTGTTGTTGGGGCCAGCATATGGTTTTAATTCTTCTGTTTTATCAACGTTAACATTATCAATGTATGAGGAATGGTTGAGGACTCTGGATCTGTACTTGTTGAAGTTTAGAAGGATAAGGGGGGATCTTATTGAAACTTACAGGATACTGCAAGGCCTGGATAGAGTGGATGTAGAGAGGATGTTTCCATTGGTGGGAAAAACTAGAAGAAATCCCACCACACCAGCTTAAAGTCCAAACATCTTTTGAGACAGCCTGTCCCCAGTCCAGCGCTGGCATCTCCACATCAGGAAAATCTAGAACCAGAGGGCACAACCTCAAAACAGAGATGAGGAGAGATTTCTTCAGCTGGAAATTTGATTTTGATTTGATTCATTATTGTCACATATTAACATACAGTAAAAAGTATCGTTTCTTGCAGCTATACGGAAAGAACATGCCATTCAAAGAGAAGGAAATGAGACAGCAGCTGTAAGAGGGAATGCTGGGCGACTGTTAGTGGGTGGGAGGCAGTAGTATGTAATGCTTCGTTCTGTAAATAAATGAACTCTCAAAAAATAATCTATATCTAGTTTCTTCCTTCATTCACCACGTGGTTTGGGATCCTTTTATCATACATGACCTCAAACCATCCCACGCTCCAAAGATGTGCAGATTAGGTGGATTGGCCACACTAAATTGGCTGTTATTTTGGTTTAACTTCTCATCCGAATGACAGATATGAACATCAAAATTTGCAATGGTAAATAAAAGTACAACTTAATGATGCACCCCCACCACCTCCCCCCCCCCCCCCCCCCCCAATTCCATGCATCTGACCCCTTCTTTTCCAGGTCCATGGTGTTTCACAGACTAGACAAGCAAGTGACAAATGATTTGATTTGATTTATTATTGTCACGTACATTAACATACAGTGAAAAACATTGTTTCTTGTGTGCTATACAGACAAAGCATACCATACATAGAGAAAGAAAGGAGAGGATGCAGGATGTAATGTTACAGTCATAGGTAGAGTGTAGAGAAAAATCAACTTACTACAGGATAAGTCCATTCATAAGTTTGACAGCAGCAGGGAAGAAGCCGTTCTTGAGTTGGTTGGTACGTGACCCCAGACTTTTGTATCTTTTTCCTGAAGGAAGAAGATGGAAGAGAGAATGTCTGGGTTGCATGGAGTCCTTAGTTATGCCGACTGTTTTGCCAGCGCAGTGTAAACAGACTCAATAAATGTGAGGCTGGTTTGTGTGATGGACTGGGCTTCATTCATGACCTTTTGTAGTTTCTTGCCATCTTGAGCAGAGCAGGAGCCGTACCAAGCTGTGATACAACCAGAAAGAATACTTTCTATGGTGCATCTGTAAAACCTGATGAGAGTTGTAGCTGACATGCTAAATTTCCTAGTCTTCTGAGAAAGTAGAGGCATTGATGAACTTTCTTAACTATAGTGTCAGCATGGGGAGACCAGGACAGGCTGTTGGTGATCTGAACATCTAAAAACTTGAAGCTCTCGACCCTTCCTATTTCGCCCTCATTGATGTAGACAGGAGCATGCCCTCCTTTATGCTTCCTGAAGTCGATGACAATGTCTTTCATTTTATTGACATTGAAAGAGAGATTGTTGTTGCTATATCAATTCACTAGATTCTCTATCTCATTCTTGTACTTTATTTCATCATTGTTTGAGATCCGACCCACTATGATGGTCTGATTGAAGAAACTAATCTGGATTTACTCAATCAACAGAATTCAATTTTGTACTTTCTCTCATAAAACCTGTTGGAAAGCATTGTAAAAGTTGATCGTGATGTGTAACTGCATCAGGGGGCATGGTAGTGTTGTGTTAAAATTAGCCTCAGACATTTGAACTTAATAATCCTAATAATAACTCACGTCAAATCTCACAATAGTTTAAGCATTTGAATTGCAATAGAATTTGTGTCAACAAAGATACATTATATATGATTTCCTTCATTATTAATGCAAAATGAAAGCATGAGATGGGCCTAATTTACAGGGAATTATATTTACAGCACGAAGCATGTCATTTGGAACTAGTCTATGTCAATGTTTACGCTCCGTATCAGTTTTCTTCCACCTTAATTCATCTGACCCTATTGGCAGGGAAGATACAGTGGCACAGTGATTAGCCCTGTTGCCTCTCAGCTCCAGGTCAATTCCCGGCTTGGGTTTCTGTGTGCTTGGAGTCTGCACATTCTCCCCATGTCTGCATCGGTTTCCACCTGGTGCTCCAGGTTCCTCCCACTTTTCAAAAATGTGTGAATTAGGTTGATTGGCTGTGCTAAATTGACCGTAGCATCAGGGGATTAGCAGCGTAAATATGTAAGGTTACAGAATAGGGCCTGGGTGGGACTGTGGTCGGTGCAGTCTCGATGGGGCAAATGGCCTCCTTCTGCACTGTGGGGTTTTTATGATTCTATGAAATCCCATTCCTTTCACAATTGTATTTATAAAGCAATTCTCTATCTTCTAATTTCTCCCGAATTCCATACTGTATTTATTGGTCACTTTCACATTTATGACCCTCTTGTTTTTAATTTTTTTGATAGTGGATATGTGTTCTCTACCGTTACTCTACTGAGTCATTTCAGAATTGTGACGATACCTATCAATAGAAACATTGAAAATTCACTGAACGGAAGGAGGCCATTTGACCCATCATGTCTCTGCTGTCCATATAAAAGCAATGCCATCTAATGCCACTTTTGCTTGGTATATAACGGCACTTCAAGTGTGGATCCAAGTCTTTCTGAAACGAGAAGCTTGTTTCTGATTCTACCACCCTCTCAAGCAGTGAGGTCCAGATCCCCATCACCCTCAGAGTGACAGACATTTGACTCAACTCCCCTCTAATCCTTCGACTGATTACTTTTAGTCTATATTTCCTGACCTCTCAAGTAACAAAAATAGAACATTCCTATGCATTCCGTCACTTCATGGGAAATCATCTCATGGTTTCATGGTCCATCCTCACAAGACAAATTACAGGAAATGTGGTTATTGAAAGAGTAGAGACAAGGTAATAGAGAAAATGGGAAACAACGATGATGGCAAGGGATAGAGGGCACAGATCTAAGAGTGCATCAGCAGGTAAGGTTACACAAATATTAAGGATCTGTATCTGAATGCACAACATTCGAAGCAAAACCAATAGACTGAGTATGCAAATCGAACTAGTATGCAGGGACATCAATAAATTAGGAAAGCTAATAGAATGTTCATAGAATCCTACGGTGCAGAAGGAGGCCATTCCGCCCTTCGAGTCTGCATCAATCACAATTTCACCCACGCCCTATCCCCAAGAGCCCATGCATTTACGCTAGATAGTCCCCCTGACAGTAAGGGTCAAGTTAGCATGGCCAATCCATCTAACCCACTTATCTTTGGACTGTGGGAGGAAACCGGAGCACTCAGAGGAAGTCCACACAGACACAGGGAGAACGTGCAAACTCCAGACAGTGACCCAAGTGAACCCGGGATCCTAGAGCTGTAAGGCAGCAGTGCTGACTGCTGTGCCACTGTGCCACATCAGTAAATATCATATATTGCCAGGGGAATTAAATACAAAATTAGGAAGGTTATACTTCTGTTGAACAGGGCCCTGGTGAGACCACATTTGGGGGAGTATTGTGTACAATATTTCTCTCCTTATCTAAGGAAGAATATAAATGCATTAGACGTTGTTCAGAGAAGGTTTGCTGAACTAATATCTGAAAAGGGCGGATTGTTTTCTGAGGACAGGCTAGCCTTCTGTCCACTGGAGTTTAGTAAAGCAAGAAACAACTTGATTGAAACATACAAGAGGGGTCTTGACAGCATGGATGTGGAGAATGTTTCCTCTTGTGGAAGAATCCAGAACTCAGGGTCACTGTTTAAAATTAAAAGGTTCGAGTGAAGATGACCCTTTGTCAAAGCTCAAAGCTCAGCTTTGTCAAAGGGTCATCAGGACTCGAAATGTCAGCTCTCTTCTCTCCCTACAGATGCTGCCAGATCTGCTGAGATTTTCCAGCATTTTCCCTTTTCCAGCATCTGCAGTAATTTGCTTTTATTAAAATTGAAGAATTGCTCAATTATAACAGAGATAAGGAGAAACTTTTTTTCTTTCCGACAAGTCAAGAGTCTGGGGAACTCGCTTCTTCATAAAAGCGTTGGAAGCAGAATCTTTAAATATTATTAAGGCAGATGTAAATAGATTCTTGATAAGCAATAGGGTGAAAGGTTATCAAGGGTATGTTACAAAGAGATCAGCCATGATCTTATTTAATGGCAGAAGGAAGGCGATGCCCTAGTAATATTATCACTCGGCTATTAATCCAGAAACTCAGCTAATGTTTTGGGGACCCGGGTTCAAATCCCACCATAGCAAATGGTGGAAATTGAATTCAATAAAATTATCTGGAATGAAGAATTCCTACAGTACAGAAGGAAGACATTCGGCCCATCAAGTCTGGACCAATAAAAATCCCACACAGACTCTATCCCAATAGCCCCACATATTTACCTTGCTAATTCCCTTCACACTAAGGGGCAAATTAGAATGGCCAATCAACGTAACAAAATATTTTTCGATTGCGGGAGGAAATCGGAGCAGCCGGAGGAAACCCACACAGACAAGGGGAGAATGTGTAAACTCCACACAGGCAGTAAATATCATATATTGCCAGGGGAATTAAATACACTGTTTACATTTATGACCCAGGTACCTGCCGTTGTGAGGCAGCAGTGCTAACCACTGCGCTACCATGCTACCCCAATGACTGTGAAATCATTGTCGATTGTGGGAAAAACCCATCTGGTTCACTAATGTCCCTTTTGGGAAGGAAATTTGCTGTCCTTACCCAGTCTGACCTACAGCATCATTAAGAATTCCCTGACATTCTCTCTTCCACTTTCTTCCTTTGGGAAAAAGATACAAAAGTCTGAGGTCACCTACCAACTGATTCAAGAACAGCTTCTTCCCTGCTGCTGTCAGATTTTTGAATGGACTTAGCTTGCATTAATTTGATCTTTCTCTACACCCTAGCTATGACAGTAACACTATATTTTGCAGTCTTTTGTTTTCTTCTGTATGAACGGCATGTTTTGCCTGTATAGCGTGCAAGAAACAATACTTTTCACACATATATGTTAATATATGTGGCAATAATAAATCAAATAATAAACTGAGTCAAATGTGAATCAGAGCCGCAGGAATTAATTCTCAACTGCCTCTGAAATGACCTAGAAGGATACTTAGTTCAAGAATAACTAAGGATGGGCAACAAATGCTGGCTTAACCAGCGACACCCCTGTCCCATAAATGAATAAAAACTAGTAGGCTCGAGAGGTCAATTGGGCAAGTCCTGCTCCTAATTCAGAGGCTGGCATGTTCAGAGTTAACAGAGTCAGTGATGTCGTCTTTGAGGTTTACCTACAATCAACGTTTCCAACAACACCAGGAATAAAGAACAAAGAACAAAGAACAAAACAGCATAGGAAACAGGCCCTTCGGCCCAACGAGCCCACGCCGCCACCTTGATTTTACACATAATTGTCTCTTTAACCATTCATCAGTCACTGATTGGATATACTGTGAAATTTAGATGGATACTTGAGCAGAAAGAAAAATTTGAGCAGAGTAAATTGTAAACCTAGATTCCATAAGTGGGGTTATCATTGATGTTCCTCCTCACATCTCCAGGGACCTGGATTTGCTTTCCAGCTTGAGTTACTGTCTGTGTGGAATTTGTTCATTCTCTCTGTGTCTGCGTGGGTTTCCCCCAGGTGCTCTGGTTTCCTCCCATAGTCCAAAAGATGTGCTGGTTAGATGCATTGACCTGAACAGGTGCCGGAGTGTGGTGACTAGGGGATTTTCACAGTAACATAGGATATAGAACATTACAGCGCAGTACAGGTCCTCAATGTGGCGCCGACCATTGGAACCAATCTAATGACCTCATTGCAGTGTTAATGTAAACCTACTTGTGATTAATAAAGTAACTTTAACAAGTTGCTTCTTTAAATGGTTTCACTGGGTTAGCTGTTCAGGTCACAGAGTCCCCAGCATGATCCAAGCCAGCAAGGATCCATAAACTGAAGGAAAGGGAGCAGAAGAAACAAGAGCAAGGGGCCTGAACTTCACAAATTGATCAGTAGGCAATGTGAGTCATTACTGACTCAGAATAGACTGTTCGTTGTACCTACAGCCCTGATTTGCTATCACATGCTGAATATCCCTCAGGGAAAACTCTCAGAAACTTTACATTTTCACAGATAATGCCCAGAAATCTTCTACCTCGCCCACCACAGAATCGGCGCGGGTGAGGATCCAACAACAGAAACCTCCATTGACCTGGGGGTCGGAATCTCGCACAAGCAAGGCCATAAAATCCCACCTGTTAATGTGCTCTTATTAGTTCAGTATGATAACTGACCTTTCTCCTGTGGCTGTGTTTGGATTCATAGAATCATAGACAGTGCAGAAAGAGGCCATTCAGCCCATCACGTCTGCACAGACCACAATTCCACCCAGGGCGCATTCCCGCAACCCCACATATTTACCCAGCTAATCCCCCTGGCACTAGGGTCAATTTGGCATGGCCAACCTGCGCATCTTTGGACTGTGGATGGAAACCGGAGCAGCCAGAGGAAACCCATGCAGAAACTCCGCACACTGTGGCCCAAGCCGGGAACTGAACCTGCGTGCCTGGCACTGTGAAGCAGCAGTGCTAACCACGGCGCTAAGGTGCCACCATTGTCGGTGATTTTTCAGTGCAATGAATGCAGTTTGAACAACAACAACAAAGGAGAAAGAACAAAACAGCATGGGAAACAGGCCCTTCGGCCCAACGAGCCCGTGCCGCCACCCCGATGTTCCCACCTCTACCAGTGATCCCTGTCTATGTTTATAGATCTATGGATTAAAAACCAAATTTGAGACAATTTAGGGAGAATTTGTTTTGCCAATTAGCCTAAGAGCAAATTTTTGGGATGTGGGAGGAAACCGGAGCACCCGGAGAAAACCCACGCAAGCACGGGGAGAATGCGCAAACTCCCACAGACGCAAATCCACGTATCTGCACAGCACAGCGATAGTCACTGAGCTGTTGTGTTGCCCATCAAATGGTCCAGGTCAAGCATACACTAACGTCATGAAGCACTAGGCTACTCTCGAAAAAAATCCAAGAGCAGCCCTCTCACGATCCATCGTGTGTATGCCCCTCGTTAGACAACAAGGTGGACTTTGTGTCGCATTCAGGGTCGATTCCGAAACGTTCCCCATTCCGTTATCGGCGTTTATTGGTTGGAGACTCTCAGCAATCAGCGCATAAATCCATGGAGCCATTTGTATTTTATTAACTTATTTGTAGACCTTTCAAATTCTTGATGTCATCGTTCAGTATTAGCAACAGCTGTCTCAAGCAACATTTCCCTCATAAAGCAATTATGAGTAGATTGGTTGGATAGAATAGCAGTTGGAACCCATAAAGAGGTATGATCGATGCATCATCAAGTGATGCTTGATCTTTGTTAATTTGTGTTGCCTTGAGCAGAGTGGAATCTGAGGAAAATTGCAACATCTTTTTCTGGAGAAGGCTGCAGGGAAGAGAAATAGGAATGAGAACAATGTCTGACATATAATCCCAAAGCAAATTGTGGCAGAAACACAAAAGATTGCAGGAACGAAACCAATAAGAGGTCTTTTTCGATCTGATTTTTGGGCGAATTACCACTTGAGACAGACTCTGTGTTCGAAGGGTGAAGTCAAAATTCTGCTTCAAGATAAACAACTCACGTGGTCAGACTAAAGAACAAAGAAAATTACAATATAGGGAGAGAATCTTTGACCCTCCAAGCCTGCACTGACCATGCTGCCTGACTGAATTAAAACCCCCTATCCTTCCGGGGACTATATCTCTCTATTCCCATCCTATTCATGTATTTGTCTAGATGTGCCTTAAAACACACCATCATATCAGCTTCCACCACCTTCCCTGGCGGCGAGTTCCAGGCACCCACTACCCTTATACATCTCAAAACTTTGCAAATGACATGAAGATGGCTGGACTTGCTGATAATGATGAACGGTGTTGGACAATACAGCAGGATATAGCTAGGCTGGTAAATTGGGCAGAGAAATGGCAGATGGAATTTAATCCAGAGAAATGTGAGGTGATGCATTTTGGAAGAAATAATGTAGAGGCGAGTTATACAATAAATGGTAGGGCTATTAAGGGTATAGAAACACAGAGGGACCTGGGGATTGCAAGTCCACAAGTCTTTGAAGGTGGCAGTATAGGGGGAGATGGTGATGAAGAAGGCATATGGTATGCTGGATTTTGTAGGAAGGGGAATGGAGTATAAAGCTGGCGTCTAATGTTGCAATTGTATAGAACATTGGTTAAGCCACGATTGGAATACTGTGTCCAGTTCTGGTCACCGCACTACCGGAAGGATGTGGAGACCCTGGAGAGAGTGCAGAGGAGGTTTACCAGGATGCTGCCTGGTATGGAAGGTCTTAGCTATGAGGAGAGATTGGGCAAATTGGGGCTGTTCTCCCTGGAAAGATGAAAAATGAGGGGAGACCTAATAGAGATGTATAAGATTATGAAGGGTATAGATAGAGTGAACAGTGGGAAGCTTTTTCCCAGGTTGGATATGAAAATCACCAGGGTCACAGACTTAGGGTTAGAGGGGTGAGATGTAATTCAGGTGGTAGAGGGAAGTTTTTCACACAGAGGGTTGTGGAATGCACTGCCAAGTAGGTGGTGGAGGCAGGCACGCTGGAGTTGTTTAAGGTTTATCTAGATAGGCACATGACTACAGAATGGAGGGATGCAAAAGACTGTTCTAGTTAAGGACCAAGGGCCTCAGGATGTTCCTGGGAAACAATAGATTCCTATGGGTCATCCAATATATTTTATAGCTCACCTATCTCTTACGTTTGAGCATTTGGAGATCTTCCATGAATGTCTGTACAGGCTGTGTATGTTTATTGATGCCTCTTTTTTTACATCCATCAGTGATTCGGTCCACCTTGTTGGCTAACAAGGAGTGTACATGCAGCGGGTCATGCGAGAGCTGCTCTTGGATGTTGCTTCGAGAGTTAGTGCTTCACGTCGTTAGTGTACACTTAAACTGAACCAACTGACAAGCAACACGACAGCTCAGTGACTATCACTGCTTGCTGTGCAGATACAGGGGCCCGGGACAGATCTCCGACTTGGGTCAATGTCTGTGGGAGTTTGCACATTCTCCCCGTGCTTACATGGGTTTTCTCCGGGTGCTCCGGTTTCCTCCCACACCCCAAAAACGTGCTTTTAGGCTGATTGGTGTTAACAAATTGTCCCTAAATTAGACCTCCCTCAATCTGACACACTTAAAATTCTCTAAGATTGCAACAACCCACATGCAGTACCTTGTCAAGGGCCTTGCTAAAGTCCATGTAGACAACATCAACTGCATTGCCTTCATCAACTTTCTTGGTTACCTCTTCAAAAAACTCAATCAAATTTGTGAGACATAATTTTCCACTCACAAAGCCATGCTAACACTCCCTAACTAATCAGTCCTTGCATCTCTAAATGTCTGTAGAAATCAGTCCTTGTATCAGTAAATGTCTGTATTGTTACTGCATTGTTATTATGCCTTCCACAACTTCAAAATGTCCCAAAGATTTACAATCAACAAGGCACTTTGCAAATGGCGTCTCTTGTTGTAATGGAGGAAACATAACGGCCACTTTGCACACAGCAAGATCCCACAAACAAGGTGTAAGGGAGGTGAGGGTGGGAACATGAGGAGAGAGGTGATGATAACCAGATAACTTGGTTTAATGGTGAAGAGAAACTCAGCTGCTTTTCTTCAAATAACTCCTCAGAATCTTTTACATTCATTAACTTCTTGCAAAGAATGCAGCACCCAAAAAAACAAAAAGAGGCCTTTTGGTCCATCACATCTGCACCTATCTATTCTGATAGGGCAACACAGTGGTTAACACCAGGGATCCAGGTTCAATTCCAGTCTTGAGTGACTGTGTTTGTTGAATTATAGATGCATAATCCTACAGTGCAGAAGGAGGCCATTCGGTAAGTACCAACCGCAATCCCACACAAACCCTATTTCCATAATTCCATGCATTCACTCTAACTATTCTTACTGACACTAAGCGGCAATGTAGCAAGGTCAATCAACTTAACCCATGTATCTTTGGACTGTAGGAGGAAACCAGAGCACCCAGAAGAAACCCTTGCAGACACGGGGAGAACGTGGGTCCCTGTGCTGCAAGTGCCAACTACCATTACACCCGTAAAGTTTGTACATTCTCTCCGGGTCTGCATGGGTTTCGTCTGGGCTCTCTGGTTTTTCTCACAGTCCAAAGGTGTGTGAGTTGGGTGGATTGCCCATGCTAATTTACCTGTTAGTGTCAGGGGGATTAGCAGGGTAAATATGTAGGGTTACGGGGATAAGTCCTGGGTGGGATCGTTGATGATGCAGGCTCAATGCACTGAATGGCCTCCTTCAGCATTGCAGGGTTTGTCTGATTCTAATTTCATTTTCCAGCACTTGACCTTATACACCTTTCAAATGCTCATCTAAATGTTCCTTGGTGTTGTGAGGGTATCGCCTCTGGGGTGGTGGAGGTGTTTTGCCTGATATGCTTTGTTACACTAACTGGCTTAACCAGCTCAGGCACATAGCTCAGTGCTGACACTCAGATTGCCTGCGGGTTCTGAACTCCCAATGGATCATCGCTCTCAGAATGGACATGATCATATTATGAGGTGTTTGGAGGAGAGATCATGTTACTTTAGAACATAGAACATAGAACATTACAGCACAGAACAGGCCCTTCGGCCTTCGATGTTGTGCCGACCAAAATAAAAAGCAATGCCCCTCCAAACTAAACCATTCCCTTCTCTTCCATATACTTATCAATTAACCTCTTAAACGCCACCAAACTTGGCGCATCTACAACAGCTGCAGGCAGGGCATTCCACTCCCTAATCACTCTTTGAGTAAAGAACCTACCTCTGATATCCGTCCTATAACTCATACCCCTTAATTTAAAGCTGTGTCCCCTCGTGCTAGCTTTCTCCATCCTAGGAAAAAGGCTATCACTGTCCACCCTATCTAAACCTCTAATCATCTTATATGCTTCAATAAGATCCCCTCTTAGCCGCCTCCTTTCTAACGAAAACAACCTCAAATCCTTCAACCTCTCTTCATAAGACCTGCCCTCCATACCAGGCAACATCCTGGTAAACCTCCTCTGTACCCTCTCCAATGCCTCCACATCTTTCTTATAATGTGGGGACCAGAACTGCACACAATACTCCAAGTGCGGCCGCACTAGAGTTTTGTACAGTTGCAACATGATGCTGCGGCTCCTAAATTCAATCCCCCTACCAATAAAAGCTAAGACTCCATATGCCTTCTTAACAACTTTATCCACTTGACTGCCTACTTTCAGGGATCTATTGACACATACACCAAGATCCTTCTGTTCCTCAACACTATTAAGAGCCCTACCATTAGCCCTATACTCTACACATTTATTGTTCCTGCCAAAGTGCATTACCTCACACTTTTCCACATTAAACTCCATTTGCCACCTCTCGGCCCAGCTCTGCAACTTGTCCAAGTCACTCTGTAAACTATAACACCCCTCTTCACTATCTAAAAGCTTTCTGCTTGCTTTTCTTGGAAAGTGTAGTTAAAGGCAAATTGGAAACATAGAATATAGAACAATACAACACAAACAGGCCCTTCGGCCCACGAGTTGCGCCGATCACATCTACCAATCCACAGACCTATCTATAACCCCCTATCCTATTCTTTTCCATATACTCATCCAGAAGTCTTTTAAAAGACCCCAGTGAGTTTGCCTCAACAACCTCCGACGGCAGCCGATTCCATTCACTCACCACCCTCTGAGTGAAAAACCTACCCCTGACATCTCCTTTGTATTTGCTTCCCTGCACCTTAAATCTGTGTTCTCTTGTAGTGAGCATTTCAGCTCGGGGAAATAGTCTCTGAGAGTCCACCCTATCTATTCCTTCAACATTTTATAAACCTCTATCAGGTCGCCTCTCAACCTACGTCTCTCCAGTGAGAAGAGTCCCAGCTCTCTCAACCTGTCTTCATAAGGCCTGCCTCCCAATCCAGGCAGCATCCTTGTAAATCTCCTCTGCACTCTCTCAATAGCCTCCAGACCCTTCCTATAATGAGGCGACCAGAACTGCGCACAATACTCCAACTGGGGTCTGACAAGGGTCTTATAGAGCTGCATCATTACCTCCTGACTCCTAAACTCTTTTCCTCGATTAATGAAGGCCAGTACACCGTACACCTTCTTGACCACTTCCTCCACCTGCGAGGCCGATTTAAGAGTCCTATGGACCCAGACCCCGAGATCCTTCTGCTCTACAACACAGCTAAGACTCCTACCCTTATGTTTGTTTGACCCCTTGAGGCTAAGAGTCTTCAACATGATGATTGCATCTTTCCTTTCCTTTACTTGCTGCCAATAGATTTTTTTTCCTAATTATTTTAAAGCACAAATAAAATTCATATATATTTTATTCATTCCAGCGGGGGGACTTTGATCCACTGGAATAAATGCTAACTGAGCCAATATTTATTGCCCTGGAGAAGGTGATGGTGAGTTCCTTTCTGACCAGGCAATATCTAAACCATCTGCATTCGTATAGTTTACTATTGCTGGTGTCTTTATTAGTGACACAAGTAAGCTTACATTAACACTGCAATGATGTTACTCTGAAAATTCCCCAGTTGCCACATTCTGGCACCTCTACAGGTACATTGAGGGAGAATTTAGAACAACCAGTGTATCTAACCAGCACACCCAGTGCAAAAGACCTGCCATTATCTCTGTGTTTCTCTAACTTTGGATTGCATCGTCAAAAGTTGCATTATCCCATCTTTGATGGCATGGCTGGGTGTTCCAGTCTCGCTGACTAGAATTGCAGGTCTCTCAGCAGCAGGGGGTGCTTTCAGTGGGGAACCCTGTTGAAAATGGTGAGACCAGAAGATCTGGCCACTGGCCAATACCGCCTCCACTGATAGAAAATGCTTGCCTTGAGCTGCAAGCCCTAATCTGGAGAATTTGTACCCTAAACCTCTCTATCTCTCTACCTGTCTCTAATTCTTTTTGACTCTCCTTAATGCTTACCTCTTTCAACAGCTAGTTGGTCACAGTCTGAATATCTCACATAGCTCAGTGTCAGATTTAAGCCTGACTTATGCTTCGGGGAAGAAGTACAGCACAGGAACAGGCTCTTTGGCCCATTAAACTTGTACTAACACATGATGTCTTTCTAAAAGAATTACCTTTAGCTTCTACGCAGTTAGTATCCCTCTATTCCCTGCTGTTGGTGGGATAACCAAGGTGACTGGTACTGTCTAAAGTTTAGAAAATGCAAGACTCATGAATTAGATAGCTCTGTATAAAAATGTAACTTTACTTAAATCAGCAGCTACCAGGAGACCATCAAAGGATCAGGACTGCTCTGAGAGAGAGAGCTGCCAGACCTGTCCAATGAAATCTGACACATATACTTCAAAATAGATCAATTACAGGTTTTCTTATCATTCATTCCCGCCTTTCAGTAACTTTAAATCAATCATTTTCACAAATCAACAATAATACCTGTTAAATACTGTAACCAATCAAATTTCACCTCTCAGCATAATATCACTTTATTAGTCCATGAAATCCAGAAGCTACCTCCTGGTCTTGGCTGACCCACTCTCCAGTTGCCTAGTAACCTAAGATGCTCAGCCCAGAGTTCAAATAAACATTCTCATGGGTTCTCTGAAAGGTCACTGTCTAATCAGACTAACTCATGACACATTGACTAGGCACTGGTCCATGTCGCCCAGACAATAAATAAATCCTATTCATGAAATATGATTAAGTGTTCTAAAAGTTCTTTCCAACCAAAACTTTAATTGACAAATCTTGCATACTTCCAAGGTTCAATTATTCTCTCAAAATGCGGTTTCATCCTAATGTCTTTTTATCATGATGCTGATCAGTAAATTACTTCAGTCCAAAGCAAACAACATTCCTTAAGATCAACAAGAATACATTCAAAACATCAGCATATCTGTCTTACTTATTTGAATCAATTACTGCAGCTCAAAGAATAAAGAACAAAGAAAATTACAGCACAGGAACAGGCCCTTCGGCCCTCTAAGTCTGCACCGACCATGCTGCCCGACTGAACTAAAATTCCTTGCCCTTCTGGGGACCATATCTCTCTACTCCCATCTTATTCATGTATTTGTCCAGACACCCCTTAAAAGTCCACTTCCAAACCTTCTCTGGCAACGAGTTCCAGGTACCCATCGCTCTCTCTGTAAAAAATCTGCCTTGTATATCTCCTTTAAACCTTACCTCTCGCATCTTAAGCCTGCACTGCCCATGCTTTCCGACAGAACTGAAACCTCCTATCCTTCCAGTGTCCATGTCTTTCTACTCCCATCCTATTCATGTGTTTGTCCAGATGCCCCTTAAAAGTCACTATCATATCTGCTTCCGCTATCTCTCCTGACAGTGAGTTCCAGGCACCCATCTCCCTCTGTATAAAAAACTTAAGCTCATACATCTCCTTTAAACCTTATCCGTCGCACCTTAAACTTTTACCCACCCCCCCCCCCCCCCCCGGCTAATTGACTCTTCCACCCTGGGAAAAAGCTTCTGACTATCCACTCTGCCCATGTCCTTCATAATCTTATGATCTCCAAAGGACCGAGTAAATTGATCCCACACAATTTGACCATGGCAAAGGCACTGGATGGAGATGTATCCCTCCCTTAGCATGAATAGAAGTATGTAAATTTAGATATATCAACTATTCTAGCATAATGCCATATATAGATAAGTATTCGTATATAATTCCCAATGGACTGTCTGTATCAAACATAATAAATTCAACAACAAAACAACAGAAAAGTTTGCAACCATTTCAATAATTATCAAGTGACAGTCTCAATAATCTCTTTCATTTCTCCCAGCTGCTGGCCAATATTAAATAAAAATAAAAATGAATTTACAGAACTACGTTGCAATTGCATCGCACTAAATTTCAAGGCTGGAGATTAACAATCTGTCTTGGGATTTGATTGTTGGTTCTTATGTTCTGTCGACTGAAATTCTCTGATTAGCTTCATATGTCTTCTGTAAACACAAACAAAGTGCTCTGAGGCACTTAAGTTAGTATCATGTTAACTAAATCATATCTATTTCCTCTATTCTAATATTACGCTGATTTCACAGTCCCACAGTCTGGCTGAATCTAATAGCTTGTCTGCAAAGCCACATTAGCCGCATTATCAGTGAAGTGGCGACAGAAGCTATGATGAACCGTGCTCTACAAGATTATCCACCATTTGGGACAATTTCGTTATTGCTGGAGTGCTCATTAGGATATGAACAAGGGACAAGGAACAAAGAAAATTACTGCACAGGAACAGGCCCTTCAGCCCTCTAGGCCCACGCTGACTACACTGCCCGACAGAACTGAAAACCCCTACCCTTCCGAGGACCATGTTGATCTATTCCCATCCTATTCATGTATTTGTCAAGACACCCCTTAGGAGTTACTATCGTATCTGCTTCCACTACTTACCTCTCCGCAGTGAGTTTCAGGCACCCACCATCATCTGTATAAAAAAGTCTGCCTCGTATATCTCCTTTAAACCTTGCCCCTCGCTCCTTAAACCTATGCCCCCTAATAATTGATTCTTCCACCCTGGGAAAAAGCTTCTGACTATTCACTCTGTCCATGCCTCTCATAATCTTGCAGACTTCTATCAGATCACCCTTCAATGTCCATTGTTCAGCTGAGAACAAACTAAGTTTCTTCAACCTCTCCTCATAGCTAATGCCCTCCGTACTAGGCAACATCCTGGTAAACCTTTTCTGTACCCTCTCCAAAGCCTCCACATCCTTTTGATAATGTGGTGACCAAAATTGAATATTATATTCCAAATGCAGCTGAACTAAGGTTCTATAAAACTGCAACATGACTTGTCAATTTTTAAACTCAAATGCTCCAAATAATGAAAGCAAGCATGCCGTATGCCTTCTTGACTATCTTCTCCATCTGTATTGCCACTTTCAGTGATCTGTGTACCTGTACATCCAGATTGCTTTGCCTATCAATACTCTTCAGCGGTCTGCCATTGACTATATATTTCCTATCTGTTTTAGACCTTCCAAAATGCATTACCTCACATTTGTCCGGATTAAACCCGGCCCTGCCTGCAGCAGTTGTGGACTCATCAAGTTTAAGGGCATCCAAATGGGCAGTGGATAGGCATATGGATAGCATTGGAATAGTTTAGGATAGAGAGTCATAAAATTGATTACATTGGTCAGCACAACATCCAGGGTTGAAGGGCCTGTACTGTGCTGTAATGTTCTATGTTCTATGTTCTAAACACCATCTGCCATCTCTTCGCCCAAGTCTCCAACTGATCTATATCCTGCTGTATCCTCTCATGGTCCTCATCACCATCTGCAAATCCACCAACGTTTGCGTCGTTCGAAAACTTATTAATCAAACTAGTTACATTTTCTTCCAAATCATTTATATATATTACAAACGGCAAAGGTCCCAGCATTGATCCCTGAGGAATGCCACTTGTCACAGCCCTCCATTCAGAAATGTATCCTTCCACTGCTATCCTCTGTCATCTTTGACCAAGCCAGTTCTGTGTCCACCTTACCAGCTCACTTCTGATCCTATGCGACTTCACCTTCTGCACCAGTCTGCCATGAGGGACCTTGTCAAAGGTTTCAGCTGTGTCTTGTGTTGCCATCGCTGACAGTACTTCTCATGAATTAGGGCACAGAGAGTGACATGGTGGCACGGTGGCACAGTGGTTAGCACTGCTGCCTCACAGTGCCAAGGCCCCGGATTCAATTCCTGGCTTGAATCACTGCCTATGCAGAATCTGTGCATTGCTCCCCCACCACCCCTCCTCCAATCTGCATGTGTTTCCTCTAGATATTCCAGTTTTCTTCCTCTGAAAGATGTGCTGGTTAGGAACATTGGTCATGCTAATTTCTCCCTTAGTGTAACCAAACAGGCACCAGAATATTCCTGTTTGACGCAAGAGTGGTTAGGGAATTATGGCCAAACCATGACTTATAAAGGCAATTAGAGATTGTATCAGATTCAAGGAAGAAGCATACAAATTGGCAAGGGAAAGCAATAGGACTGAGGTTGGGAGCAGTTTAAAATTCGGCAAAGGAGGACCAAGAGGTTGATTAGAACATAGAACGTAGAACATAGAACAATACAGCACAGAACAGGCCCTTCGGCCTTCGATGTTGTGCCGACCAAAATAAAAAGCAATGCCCCTCCAAACTAAACCATTCCCTTCTCTTCCATATACTTATCAATTAACCTCTTAAACGCCACCAAACTTGGCGCATCTACAAAGATTAAGAAGGGAAAAATAGAGTATGAAATTAAAATAGTGGGGAACATAAAACTGACTGTATAAGTTTCTTTAGATATATAAAGAGAAAAAGATTGGCAAAAACAAATGTAGACCCTTTACATGCAGAAACGGGAGGAATGATAACAGGGAATAAAGAAATTGCTGAGGAATTAAATTTGTACTTTGCTTGTGTGTCTTCACAAAGAAGATATGAATGTATCAGAAGGGCTAAGAGAAACATCATTTAGTGAGGATCTGAAGGAAATGAGCAATAGTAGAGAAATGGTTTTGGGAAAATTGATGGGATTAAAGGTGGATAAATCGCCAGGTCCTGAAAATCTTCATCCCAGAGTACTTAAGGAAGTGACCCTGGAAATAGTAGACCCGCTAGTGGTTATTTTCCAAAATTCTTTGGACTGAAATAGTTCCTACAGATTGGAGGATAATTAATGTAAGCCCGCCATTTAAAAAAGGAGGCAGAGAGAAAACAGACAGTTATAGAACATAGAACATAGAACATAGAACATAGAACATTACAGCACAGAACAGGCCCTTCGGCCTTCGATGTTGCGCCAACCAATATAAAAAGCAATGCCCCTCCAAACTAAACATTCCCTTCTCTTCCATATACTTATCAACTAACCTCTTAAACGCCACCAAACTTGGCGCATCTACAATTGCTGCAGGCAGGGCATTCCACTCCCGAACCACCCTTTGGGTAAAGAACCTACCTCTGATATCCGTCCTATAACTATCACCCCTTAATTTAAAGCTGTGTCCCTCGTGCTAGCTTTCTCCATCCGAGGAAAAAGGCTATCACTGTCCACCCTATCTAAACCTCTAATCATCTTATATGTTTCGATTAGGTCCCCTCTTAGCCGCCTCCTTTCTAACGAAAAACAACCTCAAATCCCTCAGCCTCTCTTCATAAGACCTGCCCTCCATACCAGGCAACATCCTGGTAAACCTCCTCTGTACCCTCTCCAATGCCTCCACATCTTTCTTACAATGCGGGGACCAGAACTGCACCCAATACTCCAAGTGCGGCCGCACTAGAGTTTTGTACAGTTGCAACATGACGTTGCGGCTCCGAAATTCAATCCCCCTACCAATAAAAGCTAAGACTCCATATGCCTTCTTAACAACCTTCTCGACTTGACTGCCTACTTTCAGGGATCTATGCACATACTCACCAAGATCCCTCTGTTCATCAAGACTACTAAGAATTCTACCATTAGCCCTATACTCTACACATTTATTATTTCTGCCATAGTGCATTACCTCACACTTTTCCACATTAAACTCCATTTGCCACCTCTCGGCCCAGCTCTGCACCTTGTCCAAGTCCCTCTGCAAACTATAACACCCCTCTTCACTATCTACCACGCCACTGACTTTAGTGTCATCTGCAAATTTACTAATCCATCCTTCAATACCCTCATCCAGATCATTTATAAAAATTACAAACAGCAGGGGCCCCAAAACAGACCCCTGAGGTACACCACTTGTCACCGAACTCCAAGATGAATATCTCCCATCAACCACAACCCTCTGTCTTCTATCTGCTAGCCAATTCCTAATCCAATTAGCTAAATCACCCTCTATCCTATACATCTGCATTTTCTGCAGAAGTCTTCCATGGGCCACCTTATCAAACGCCTTACTAAAGTCCATATATTACCACATCAACCGCCTTACCCCCATCCACCTCTTTGGTCACTTTTTCAAAAAGGTTAGTAAGGCACGACCTACCCTTCACAAAACCATGCTGACTATCCCCAATCAATTCATTTCTCTCTAAATAACTATAAATCATATCCCTAATTATTCTCTCCAATACTTTGCCCACAACAGAAGTAAGACTCACTGGCCTATAATTCCCTGGAAGGTCTCTCTTCCCCTTCTGGAACAACGGGACCACATTCGCTATCCTCCAGTCCTCCGGAACCACACCCGTAACCAACGACGACCTGAAGATCAGAGCCAGAGGCTCTGCAATCTCCTCTCTTGCCTCCCAGAGAATACTAGGGTAAATCCCGTCCGGCCCAGGGGACTTATCCAACTTCAAACCCTCGAGAATATGTAGCACATCCTCCCTATCTACTTCGATACCTTCCAGTTTGCTACCCTGTACCTCAGTGTTCTCCATAACTACATTTACATCACCCTGCGTGAATAAGTCAGTGAACTTAACTTCTGTACTGGGAAACGGCTAAAATCGCATTTGGAAGTCAGACAAAGGCAGCATGGATTTACAAAAGAAAAATCATGCTTGACGAATCTATTGAAATTTTTGAGGATGTAACAAGTAGAATTGACTGAGGAGAATCAGTGGATGTAGTTTATTTAGACTTTCAGATGGCTTTCGACAAGTCTCACATAACAGACCACTATGTAAAGTTAAAACACATGAGATTGCTGGTAATTTCTTGAAATGGATAGAAAACTGGTTAGGATAGCAAGCAAAGAGTTGGCATAAATGTCTCTTTTTCTGATTGGCAGTCAGTGACTAGTGGGGTTCCGCAGGGATCTGTGCACATTATATATTAATGATGTGGAAGAGAGAAATGTATGATTATCTCCAAATTTGTAGATGATACAAAATTGGATGGGAGGGTGGTTGAGAGAAGGATGCAGAGATGCTTCAGTATGATTTGACAGGATGAGTGTGTGGGCATCTGCATGGTGGGTGCAGTATAATGTGGATAAATGTGAGGTTATCCACTTTGGTAACAATAATAGGAAGACAGATTATTACTTAAATGGTTGTAAATCGAAAGAGACGGATATTCAACGAGATTTTGATATCCTTGTGCGTCAGTCGCTGAAAGTAAGCACATAGATACAGTGGCAGTAAAGAAGGCAAATGGCCATCATAGGGAGCGGATTTGAGTATAACGATAGGGGTGTTTTGTCACAATTGTATAGTGTGTTGATGAGGCCACACCTGGAGTCTGTGTGGAGCTTTGGTGTTCTTATCTGAGGAAGGATGTCCTTGCTATAGAGCGAATATTGCAAAGGTTTACCAGACTGATTTCAGGGATGACCAGTCTGTCATATGAGGATAGACTAAGTCGGTTAGGAATATATTCACTGGAGTTTAGAAGAGTGAGAGGGGATCTCATAGAAACTTATAAAAAACTTATAACATGGTAGATTCAGAAAGAGTGTTCCCAGTGGTAGGGTATGTCCAGAACTAAGGATCATAGTTTGAGGATAAGGCGTAAACCTTTTAGTACTGAGGTGAGGAGAAATTTCTTCACCCAGAGGAATTCACTACCACAGAATGTAATTGAAGCCAAAATGTCATGTGATTTCAAGAAGGAATTAGGTGTTGCTTTTGGGGTTTAAGGAAGCAAGAGATATTGGGAGAAGGAGAGATCAGGATATTGAAGTCAATGATCAGCCATGATCAAAGTGAATGGTGGAGCAAGCTTGAAGGGCCGAATGGCCTCCTCCTGCTTCTAGAACATAGAATATAGAACATTTCAGCGCAATATAGGCCCTTCGGCCCTCGATGTTGCGCCAACCAGTGGAACCAATCTAATGACCCTCTAACCTAAACTATTCCAATATTATCCATATGCCTATCCACTGAACATTTGAATTCTCTTAAAGTTGGCGAGTCCACAACTGCTGCAGGCAGGGTATTCCACACCATTACTACCCTCTGAGTAAAGAACCCACTCTAACATCCGTCCTGTAATTATCATCCCTCAGTTTAAAGCTATGTCCCCTTGTTTCTATGTTTCTATGATGGAGAAAATCAAAAAAATGAGACCAGGTGAGTTGCTCTTTCAATGATGACTTATTCCTGTGTTGTAGCTGCTCTATGACTGTGTAATTGTATGGTAAGAACAGAGGATTAGTTTTGGATCGCTCTTGCTTAGAGCCAAATATGTTATAAATGTCTATGATTCATTCCACATCACAAAACAATTAATCTCTCCAATGATTATTGACAAGTCAAAACCATCAAAATGAGCAGAACGCAGTAATCAAGGAAGCAGCTGTAAAATCTGGCTGAACTTAGTCTATTTATCCATGGAGAAGCAATGTGCAGCTCGCTTTCCTTTCAGAGACTGGAGATCAATCTAACAGCCTTTAAAATGCCCCCCAATGTTTCCATGGACATAGAACATAGAACAATACAGCACAAACAGGCCCTTCGGCCCACGAGTTGCGCCGATCACATCTACCAATCCACAGACCTATCTATAACCCCCTATCCTATTCTTTTCCGTATACTCATCCAGAAGTCATTTAAAAGACCCCAGTGAGTTTGCCTCAACAACCTCTGACGGCAGTCGGTTCCATTCACTCACCACCCTCTGAGTGAAAAACTTACCCCTGACATCTCCTTTGTATTTGCTTCCCTACACCTTAAATCTGTGTCCTCTCGTAGTGACCATTTCAGCTCGGGGAAATAGTCTCTGAGAGTCCACCCTATCTATTCCTCTCAACATTTTATAAACCTCTATCAGGTCGCCTCTCAACCTCCGTCTCTCCAGTGAGAAGAGTCCCAGCTCCCTCAACCTATCTTCATAAGGCCTGCCTCCCAATCCAGGCAGCATCCTTGTAAATCTCCTCTGCACTCTCTCAATAGCCTCTACATCCTTCCTATAGTGAGGCGACCAGAAGTGTGCACAATACCCCAAGTTCTTACCATACAATTACACAGTCGTAGAGCAGCTACAACACAGGAATAAGCCATCATTGAAAGAGCAACTCACCTGGTCTCATTTTTTTGATTTTCTCCATCATAGAAACATAGACATTGAGGACCCCCACACCCCCACCTCCCCCAATACCTGCCCATGCATATGTCCCCCACACGCCCATCCAATGGACTTACCCTGACAAAGCTTCCCCTGGCTCTGTCCTGGCACTGAACCCCTGGCACTGACCCCTGACACTGCCCTTCTGGTGCCAGGAGGCAGTACTAGATTCACCTGGGGAAGAAGCAGTGCTCTGAAAGCTCGTAAAAACAGATAAACCTGCTGGACTTTAACCTGCTGTTATGAGATTGTGGTGAAGAGGTGGGTTTAGAGGGATATAGACCAAAAGCTGGCAACTGGGACTAGCTTAGCGGTTAGAAGAAAGGGGCGGCATGGACAAGTTGGGCCGAAGGGCCTGTTTCCATGCTGTAAACCTCTATGAGTCTACGTCATGTTATCCTCGGCCTTCTGCCACATTCTACCTATCCCCAATACAAAGTGAAGGAACAGTACCTCATCTTCCTTATGGGCACTTTACAGGCTGAACACTGATTTCAATAATTTCAGAACCTTCACTTTCACCCCATTTCCAATTCTATTATTTCGTTCTATTTCTTCTTTTCATCTCATTCACCCATTTCTATCAAGCTTCTTTCTCACTTCCATTTTTCCACTTCTCCATTCCTGCTCTCCTGCTTGCCCTCCCCCCTTCAGGGCAGCTGCCTTGACCATTTGTAACTCTGTTCTGCCATTCACACATTCTGATCACTTAATGGACACTTTTAACACCTCTCCCAGCCTTCTTCATCCTCGTTTACATTCCCTTTGTCTCATTACAGCTCCCTCATAGTATACACTCATAGTATAAATCTCCTCTGATTCTCTTTGCCCTCAGCTCTGATGAAGGGTCATCCGGAATTGAAACGTTAGCTCAATTCTCTCTCCACAGATGCTGACATTTTCCAGCATTTTCTTTTTTTGTTCCAGATTCCAGCACCTGCAGCATTTTGCTTTCTGTTGCACCAATAACAAGTTATCTCACACCATCTACTTCCTATTTATAGGGTTTACTGACTATTACATTCCCTATATTATAGCACTAATTGAGCACTTTGCGTGGTTCTCTGAGACAGGTTCTCTGGATGTGATCACACTGGAAGCAGTACAGAGGAGGTGCTGCCTGGCGTGAAATATTTAAGCTATGAAGAGAGGTTGGATAGGCTTGGCTTGTTTTCATTGAAGCAGACATGACTGAGGGGTGACCTGACTGAGGTGTTCAAGGTTATGAGGGACATAGAACATAGAACATTACAGCACAGAACAGGCCCTTCGGCCTTCGATGTTGCACCGACCAATATGAAAAGCAATGCCCCTCCAAACTAAACCATTCCCTTCTCTTCCATATACTTATCAACTAACCTCTTAAACGCCACCAAACTTGGCGCATCTACACCTGCTGCAGGCAGGGCATTCCACTCCCGAACCACCCTTTGGGTAAAGAACTTACCTCTGATATCCGTCCTATAACTATCACCCCTTAATTTAAAGCTGTGTCCCCTCGTGCTAGCTAAGACAGAGGACAGAGTGGACAGAGTGAATAGGGAACAGCTGTTCCCCTTAGATGACAGGTCAGTCATTAGGGAACATAGTTTCACGTTGAGGGGCAGGAGGTTTAGAGGGGATGGAACATAGAACACTACAGCACAAACAGGCCCTTGGGCCCACAAGTTGCGCTGATCATATCCCTACATAGTAAGAGGTCTGACAACACCAGTTTTAAATCCAACCGATTTATTTGATAGTAAACTGGCAAGCTTTCGGCTATTATAGCTTTCTTCAGGCGAATGAGGTGTTCTGGTCTGCAATAGCACACATATCAGCACAGACAGTTTACAGATTGCTGATTAGGATGCAAATCCTTACACCTAACCTGCTATTCAAGTCTTAAAGTGGCTAACATTACGTTGCAAGAAAGGATGTCCCGAAGCATGGTACATTGGGGAGGCCATGCAGACACTATGACAGTGGATGAATGAACATCGCTTGACAATCACCAATCAACATCCCTTCCTGTGGGTGAACATTTCAGCGGTCACAGGCATTCGGCCTCCGACCTTCGGGTAAATGTTCTTCAAGGGGGCCTTCACGACACACGACAGCGCAGAGTCGTTGAGCAGAGACTGATAGCCAAGTTCCGCACACACGAGGACGGTCTTAACAGGGATCTTGGCTTCATGTCACACTATCTGTAACCCCCATGACTTACCTGGGTTAGCAAAAAACCTCACTTACTGTGCTGCCTGGACACATCTCTCTAACCTGTACTCAGTGCTCCTTCCGCTCACATTGTTAGCCACTTTAAGACTTGAATAGCAGGTTAGGTGTAAGGATTCGCATTCTAATCAGCAATCTGTAAACTGTCTGTGCTGATATGTGTGCTTTTGCAGACCAGAACACCTCATTCGCCTGAAGAAGGCTATAATAGCCAAAAACTTGGGAGTTTACTATCATATAAATCAGTTGGATTTAAAACTGGTGTTGTCAGACCTCTTACTGTGTTTATCCCAGTAGAATGTTGGCATCTCTACATCATATCGCTACATACCAGGCCTACTTATAACCCTCAAACCCATTAAATCCCATGTACTCATCTAGAAATCTCTTAAGAGACCCCAGCGAGTTCGCCTCTACCACCACCGACAGCAGCTGATTCCATTCACTCACCACCCTCTGAGTGAAAAACTTACCCCTGACATCGCCTCTGTACCCGTGAGGATGTGAGGGAAACCTTTTTACCCAGAAGGTGGTGAGGATCTGGAATGTACTCCCTGGGGAGGATGATAGAAGCGGGTTGCTTCACATCCTTTAGAAAGTGCCTGGATGAGTACTTGGCACATCATGACATTTAGGGCTATGGTAAATGGGATTATGTACAAATTCATTTGTTTCCCACATGTTGGTGCAGACTCGATGGGTCAAAGGGCCTCTTCTGCATTGTATGATTCTATGATTATATGATTCAATGGCCAAGGAAGGGAGGTGTACAACGTGGACAAACAGGCTGAATTCAGCCGATAAATCAAAGAACAAAGAACAAAACAGCACGGGAAACAGACCCTTCGGCCCAACTAGCCCGCGCTGCCATCTCGATGTTCCCACTTCTACCCATGATCCCTGTCATCCCTGTCTATGTTTATAGATCTATGCATTAGAACCAAATTTGAGACAATTTAGGGAGAATTTGTTCTGCCAATCAGCCTAAGAGCAATTCTTTGGGATGTGGGAGGAAACCAGAGCACCTGGAGAAAACCCATGCAAACACGGGGAGAATGCGCAAACTCCCACACACACAGGCCCAAATCCATGTATCTGCACAGCACAGCGATAGTCACTGAGCTGCGTGTTGCCCATCAAATGGTCCGGGCCAAGCGTACACTAATGATGTGAAGCATTAGGATACTGTCGAAAAATTCAAGAGCAGCCCTCTCATGACCCATCGCATGTATGCCCCTTGTTAGACAACAAGGCAAACCAAAGCACCTGTAGGATAAAACATCAATATCAGCACATGCAGTGACAAGTGGTAAGAGTGGCAGAGACTCCTGGTCAGCCATTGCCTGCAGACTCTACCATCACTATCCATAGCACCAGACTACATAATGCATGTAGAAGTGTATGTTGCCACAACATTGTGGGATCTATGAGGAGCCAGATGCCCAGTAGGGCTTGATCCCCTTTCCAGCTCAGGTGAACTCAGGACCTGCCTCCTTGCCTTCCCCACGGTGAGGTCGTGGCACTGTGGGTCAGACCTGCCTTGGGCAGAGAACTCAAGAAGAAGACAATAATTACAGGTGGCAAGGAGGCCCAGTGATTAGCACTGCTGCCTCACAGCACCAGCGATCCAGGTTCAATTCCCGCCTTGGGTCACTGTGTGTGGAGTTTGCACATTCTCCCCACTGTGTGGGTCTCCTCTGGGTGCTCTGGTTTCCTCCCGCAGTCCAAAGATGAATGGATTAGATGGATTGGCCGTGCTAAAAGTGCACAGTTACAGAGATAGGGAGGGAGAGAGGGCTTCAGTAAGATAGTCTGTCAGAGTCGGTGCAGGGTCAAATGTCAAATCAGGGACTCTATAATTCTAAAGTGTGACAAAAATCTATTTCATTGGCATTTGGGAATGTGCCACAATGGTTAGCATTGCTGCCTCACAGCATCGGGGGCCTGGGTTCAAATCTGGCCTTGAGTAACTATGCGGAGTTTGCATGTTCTCCCCAGGTCTGTGTGAGATTCCTTCGGGTGGTCCGCTTTTCTCCCACAGTTCAAAAATGTACAGGCTAGGTGGTTTCGCCATGCCAAACTGCCTCAAACTAGCATCAGGGGAATTTGCAGGGTAATTGGTTTATGGGGATAGGGCTGGTTGGAAAGTGGTTGGTGCAGACTCAATGGGCCGAATGGCCTCCTTCTGCACTGTAGGGATTCAATGATGTCTTGAAGTTTTCAAATGCTGTAGAAATGCAAATAGTGAAGATACCTAACATATAAACATGAGGAAGAAATTAAGCCATGATCCATTCAACTGCCCATTTGTCGAAATTCACCTCTCAGGGAAGAATTCAAGGCTGGCTACAGTAGAACCACAATTTTTTGGATGGAAACATTCACTGCTTAATAATCTCCAGGAAATCATCTCTCACTAAATGTCAAAGGGAACGTTGCCTGCAAAATTTACAGCATTTTGCTCTGATGTATAGCAGGAAAGATAACACGCACAAAAAGTACAATGTGAACTGCGAACCAGGGAACATTCAAGGGATGCCAAACACACACAAAATACGCAAAGATGCCTTACATCTGAAACACAACTGCCAATGCAGTGGGGAAGAACGCAATCATCTCCAAGAGGATGTAGATGGGTTGCTGGACGAAAGACATGGAATTTAACATGGATAAGTGTGAATTGATACATTTTGATGGGGAGAATGATGTGGAAGAGTACGCACTGATTCATCCAATTTTAAGAGGTACCACTTTGTCTAATTCTGGGCACCATGCCTTGGAAACATGCTGTGGTTTTGGAGAGGCTACAGAAAAGATTTACTGGACGGGCAAGGTTTCCGGGACGGGCAATTAGTCACACGCACAGAGTAGAGAAACTGAAGTTCTCTTCTGAAAACCAAGAGGACCTATAGGATATTGGTGAAGGTTACAGAGAAAAAGAGAATCTGTTTCCAATGCTCAGTAAAGTGAAGGGCAGAGAATTAGGGTGATTGTCAAAGGAGCAGAACTTACACAAGGGACACTTTTCTTCATACAAACCATCCCGTGTTTCACAGCGGCAGAGATAGATCACCGTTGGTCAACGGTGGGATCTACTGGTCCCACTATTGTCAATGGCATTTCCCATTGAAAGCACTTCTCGCTGCTGGGGAACCCATGGCGGTACGGAGAGACTGGAAGATCCCATCGGTATGAATGGCTGGAAAACTCTGGCCAATGAGTGGGTTAGGATTTGGAGCACACTTTCTCTCTGGAGCTGCAGTCTCCACAAGGAACTGAGACACCTGCTCTCTGATTGGACCACCATCTCTTTGGGGGGGTGGGTGGGGGGGGGGTTAATTTTTCAATAAAAGCCTGCCCAAGATCCCACTGCCAGGTCAAGTGGGGTCACCACCTACGCTCAGTCCAGGTGAAGAGATTTTCGGGTCAGAGCACAAATTTGGCCAAATGAGCAATGGTGGCACAGTGGCACAGTGGTTAGTGCTGCTGCCTCTCAGAGCCAGGGTTTTATCCTGATGCTGTGAGATTTTCCTTTTGTCAGGCCGAAGAAAGTTCTAACAGTTTTATTTTCAGAAAGTTCCAACAGTTAATACATTTTAGAAGGAATTGTTTTGTCTCTTGGTGGTGAAGCTTGGCTTGTACTGTTGGCGCAATATTCGGTGTGGCAGCGGGAACTTGATCTTGGAGTTATGGAACTGTTCGACAGCAGGGCGGAGACACTTGCAATCTCCTCTATCTTCATGAGCCTGGGCACGATGGCGATCTCCCATATCATGGTAGCACTGAGTGACAGCACCAGCAGTGGTCAGGTCCCTGTACACCCTGTACATATCGTGGGTTCCATTAGGGTAACCAGATACCAATTTTCTTTACTTCTCCAAAACCAGTCCACTATAGACTATTTCGCCTGCAGACCTCTTCAGTTTCTTCATCAATAAAGCAAAGTACCAGAATTGAGACTTGGCAACAATATGATTTACAGCAAAGATGAGCATCTGATATAGTGCGGGGCTGGGCTCCTTAGCTGAGGGCAGGTGCCACCCAATCACCTTATATTCCTTAAGGATGCCTGAAGCCTTCATATCATTTTTCGCTCACCTCCTGTGCTCAATAATTTACTTAAGATATTAAAACTGCACATAAATTTAGTTTATTTATTAGTCACAAGTAAAGCTTACATTAATACTGCAATGAAATTACTGTAAAATTCCCATAGTCGCCACACTGGTGCCTGTTCAGGTCAATGCACCTAACCAGCATGTCTTTCAGAACGAGAAAGGAAACTGGAGCATCCGGAGGAAACCCACACAATCACGGGGAGAACATGCAAACTCCGCACAGACGTGACCCAAGCCGGAAATTGAACCCAGGTCCCTGGCACTGTGAAGTAACAGTGCTAACCATTGTGCCACCGTGATTTAGTAGCAAAAAAGAAATGCAGTGTTTACAATTTCCTTAAATTTCCATGGATTTTGATGATTTTTTTCTCTCTGGGATGATAAGCAAGACCGGCTGGGTGGGGTAAGAGTGATAGGAGGCCACTGGGGTCTCTTGCCCTGCCTCAGTGGATATGCAAAGATTGAACCAATCCATCATGTAACCCAAGGATTGCACCAAAACACAAGTGTGTCCAATTTGTCAGCTGGCAGTCACAAAAGGACACTCTTGTTACTGTTAAAATTCTGCCTCACATCTGCATTAATTTAGGCTATTGGCTTTCTCCCTGGACTATACAAAAAGCTTAAGAGGTATGTTAGTTGGCAGGAAATATCGAGACGAGATTGCCAGTTTGTCATCCAGTCAGAGTTTTAAGAATCACGGGACCAAGGTGCTACAGATCAGTCACAGAAACATGGAAACTAGAAGCAGGAATAGGCCATTCGGCCCTTCAAGCCTCACTCTGTCATTCATCTAAATCATGGATGATCATCAAATTCAATATCCTGATTCCCGCTTTCCACTTGTATCCCTTGATCACTTTGACCCCAAGAACTATATCCAGTTTCTGGAAATCACACAATGCTTTGGCCTCAACTACTTGCTATGGTAATGAATTCCACATACTTACCATTCTATAGGTGAAGAAATTTCTCCTCACCTCAGTTCTAAAATGTTTATCCCTTATCCTCAAAATTTGGTATAATTCAATCAAAGACCAAATTCTGAATGGGCTAAATGGCCTTTTCCTGTTTCTCTTCCTCTCTATTATATAACAATGGGAAAGGCAATCCTAGCTCATACTTTAGATTTCATTCCTATTAAATCCAAATATTTTAGAAATGTTAAATAAGGCTTTTCTTATTATTAGTGGACAATGCACAACCGTGGTCATTTAGATTTTAGGCTTTAACTAAACAAAGAAACAAAGAACAATAAAGGACAAGAGCAAGCTCTTCGGCCCTCCAAGCCTGCACTCAATCATGTGTTCCTAACTAGACCATCTGTTTGTATCCCTCTATTCCCAGTCTTGTCATGTGGCTATCTAGGTAAGTCTTAAATCATCCTAGCATCTTAAATCTACCTCAACCACCTTACTTGGTAGCGCATACCAGGCCCCAACACCCTCTCCGCATATTTATATTGAATCTTGAACCACCCCCCCCCCCACCTTACTTTAAAATTGTGACCTGTGTTTGTCATTTCTGACCTGGGAAAAAGTTTCCAACTGTTCACCCTATCTATGTCCTTCATAATTTTATAAACTTCTATCAGGTCACCCCTCAACCTCCGTTTTTCCAGGGAGAACAACCTTAGTTTACTTAATTTCACCTCATAGCTAAGACCCCCCCACACCAGACAACATCCTGGTAAACCTTTTCTGCACTCTCTCCAAAGCCTCCATGTCCTTCTGGTAGTGTGGCAACCAGAACTGGTCGCATATTCCAAATGTGGCTTAACCAATGTTCTATATAGCTGCAACATCGTATGCCAACTTTTATACTCTTTGCCCCGACCAATAAAGGCAAGTATGCCATATGTGCCTTCTTCACCACCTTCAACAAACAGATTAAAATGAAGATGTTGTAATTGTTTTTTTCCGTGGGAATCCTTCATCCACATCTTTCTTCCTTTCTATTATGACAGTGACTTCACTTCAGGCATATTTAGACTCATCCATACAGAAGGAAGCCATTCAGCCCATTGAACCTGCACCAACAACACTCATAACCCCCTATATTTACCCTGCTAATCCCCCTAACACTAAGGTGCAATTTAGCATGGCCGAGAACTTAACCGGCATGTCTTTGGAATGTGAGAGGAAACTGGAGCACCCGGACAAAACCCATGCAGACATGGGGAGAACATACAAACTCCACAGTGACCCAAGCTGATGCAGGAACAGTGCTCTGAAAGCTTGTGCTACCAAATAAACCTGTTGGACTTTAACCTGGTGTTGTGAGATCTCTTACTGTACCCACGCCAGACCAACACCAGCAACTCCACATTGTAAGTTATTGATTCACGCCAGAGACAAAAGTGTAGATGCTGCTGCTACAAAAAAATACATTCTATAAAATTGTATAATACTCTTTTTCTGAGAAACTTAATTTCAGTTACATATATATTAATCAAACAAAATCTTTGTTCATAAATTGACTTAAATCTCGCTTATAAAGCAACATTGTTGTTTTTTTTATGCATTTGTGGGGCATGGGCATTGCTAGATGGCCAGCATTTATTGCCCATCCCTGGTTTCCCGAGGACAGTTGAGAGTCAACCACATTGCTGTGGCTCTGGAGTCACATGGAGGCCAGACCAGGTAAGGATGGCAGATTTCCTTCTCTGAAAGACATTAGTGAACCAGATGGGTTTTTCCAACAATTGACAATAGTTTCATAGTCATCAGTAGATTCTTAATTCCAGATATTTTTTATTGAATTCAAATTACACTATATGCCATGAGGGGGTTTGAAACCAGGTCACCAGAATATTGGCTGAGTTTCTGGATTAATAGTCTAGCAAAAATACCACTAGGCTATCGCCTCTCCCCACTCATGTTTATTATGATTCACTGGGTAGCACAGTAGCACAGTGGTTGGCACGGATACCTCATAGCATCAGGGACCCAGGTTCGATTCCTGGCTCAGGTCATTGTCTGTGTGGAATCTGCACATTCTCTCCATGCCTGCGTGGGTTTCCTCTAGGTGCTCCGGTTTCCCATAGTGCTATATCCAGCCATCTCTTGAATACATTCGATGTTTTGGCATTAACTACTTCCTGTGGTAATGAATTCCACAGGCTCACCACTCTTTACATGAAGAAATGTCTCCTCACCTCTGTCCTAAATGGTCTATCCTGAATCCTCAGACTGTAACTCCTGGTTCGGGACTCCCCCTCCATCGAGAACATGCTCCCTACATCTACCCTGTCTACTCCTGTTAGAATTTTATAAGTCTCTACGAGATCTCCCCTCATTCCCCAGTTGGAGTATTGTGCGCAGTTCTGGTCGCCTCATTATAGGAAGGATGTAGAGGCTATTGAGAGAGTTCAGAGGAGATTTACAAGGATGCTGCCTGGATTGGGAGGCAGGCCTTATGAAGATAGGTTGAGGGAGTTGGGACTCTTCTCACTGGAGAAACGTAGGTTGAGAGGCGACCTGATAGAGGTTTATAAAATGTTGAGAGGAATAGATAGGGTGGATTCTCAGAGACTATTTCCCTGAGCTGAAATGGTCACGACGAGAGGACACAGATTTAAGGTGCAGGGAAGCAAATACAAAGGAGATGTCAGGGGTAGGTTTTTCACTCAGAGGGCGGTGAGTGAATGGAACCGACTGCCGTCAGAGGTTGTTGAGGCAAACTGACTGGGGTCTTTTAAGAGACTTCTGGATGAGTATATGGAAAAGAATAGGATAGGGGGTTATAGATAGGTCTGTGGATTGGTAGATGTGATCAGTGCAACTCATGGGCTGAAGGGCCTGTTTGTGCTGTATTGTTCTATGATTCTATGATTCATCAGAACTGCAGCAAAAACAATCGTAAGTTAGTCAGTCTCACACATCAGTCCTGCCAACTCTGTTGCTAGAACCCTCCCAAGTCATATGATTTGGAAAGCACCCTACTCCCTATTATCCAGTCCAGACGTACTGAGGCCAACTTTAGTGCATGTTAAATGAGAGAAGTAGTATTCTTTATTTGGGGCAAGGTTTAAAGGAGATGTAAGAGGCAAGTTTTTTACACAGAGGGTGGCAGGTGTCTGGAACTCATTGCAGGGGGAGGGAGTGAAAGCAGATACAATAGTGAGTTTTAAAGGGCAAATACATGAATAGGATGGGAATAGTAGGATATAATTCCCGGAAAGGTAGGGGGTTTTAGTTCAGTTGGGCAGCATGGTAAGTGTAGGCTTGGAGGGCCAAAGGGCCTTGTCCTGTGATGTAATTTTCTTTGTCGTTTGTTCTTTGTTTAACTTAATGAGAACATTCTCCACCATTCTCCGACTGTGTCACCAACACATGTTTTAAATTGATTGAGATGGAAGGGGACCAAACATTTAAGCTTTTTAAAGAAAAAGAATGTTCCTCAATTTTTACTATCCTTTAACAATCACACATCACTTAAATAATCAGTCCGATATTTTAACTTTCACGGAATCATCATCCAAGCAGATGTTATCAAAGCTGCCGGCAGCGTGAATCTTCTCATTCCAATTGTTAGCTCACAGACTGAGGAACAGACTGCCCTCAATTGATTGCAGGAATCTATTAACTATTCAAGTTTAAAATGTAATAATGCCACCAACAAATTAAAACAACTCACCAGCAGTTCCAGCCAGAGTAGAAGGAGCAAAGTTTTGGCCCTGATTGTAAAACACTGGTGAGGCCGCAACTAGAATATTATGTGCAGTTCTGGTCACCGCGGGAAGGATGTACTCTGGAGAGAGTACACAGGAGGTTTTAGGTGGCACTGTGGCACCATTGTTAGCCCCGCTGCCTCACAGTGCCAGGGACCTGAGTTCGATTCCTGGCTTGGGTCACTGTCTGTGTGGAGCTTGCACATCCTCCCTGTGTCTGCATGGATTGGCAATGCCAAATTACCCTTTAGTGCCAGGGGAACTACCTAGGGTAAATGCATAGGGAAATGGGGATACGGGTGGGATTGTGGTCAGTGCTGTCTCGACAGAATGGCCTCCTTTTGCTCTGTAGTGATTCTATGATTTTTCAACAATGTTGCCAGGGCTAGAAAAGTGCAGCTATGAGAAGAGATTGGATAGGCTGTGGTTATTATTCTTGGAAAAATGTGGAGTGACTTGATAGAGGTGTACAAAATTCTGAGGGGAAGAGATAGAGTGGACGAGATAAAACTGCTTCCCTTGGAGAAGAATTCCAGAATCAGGAGATATAGATTTAAGATAGGTGCAGTAGGTGCAGAGGGAACATGAGGAAGAACATTTTTCACTGCGAGGGTGGTGGGTGTCAGGAATTCGCTGTCCGATTGGGATGTGAAGGCAGAAATCCTAATCTCTTTAAAAAGCACGTGGATATGTATCGTAAGTGCTCTAAGCTACAGGGCTATGGGCCAGGTGGTGAATGGTGCGATTAGAAACCTGGATGTCCTCAGATTGGCAGGGAAGAGATGGGCCAAATGGCCTCCTTCTGCACTGTAGCTTTTTTGTGGTTCCTATGGTTTCTGTACACTGATTTAGCCGATCAAGAGAAGCTAATTAAAAAGCTGATTAAGAGAAGCTAATCCCGGCTGATTACTCAAAACTGATCCATTGTCCATTCTTCCAATTAACAACAGGCTCAGGAACTTAGATCCTTTCGCAGTTCCTTTTCCAAGGACACTTACTCTTTCAAGACCCTCACCATTCAGACACTGAGCCATCAGCATTAAATACTTAGTACAGGAACTGTGTACAGTCTTTACCTTGCTGAAGCCCATTGGGTCGATAGATGTTAAGGAAATGACATTAACTGGGAGAAGGCATAAAAGAAGCAGCAATTTGGCAACGTAATGCTGATTCCGATGATTGGGGTGTAAGTGCAGAATGGGTACCAGTTTTATTTGATAACTGCTGTTTGAATCAACGAAGTTCAGATGCAGATGCAGCTGCTCCTAGGGAATAGCAGGAATATCGATTTATCCCAGTTTTCTGGGAATGTGCAACTGGAATAAAACACATGCCATTATGAGAGGAAAGATTATTTAATTGGAGAACAGATTGATTAATATTTAATCATCAAACTCTTCAACAGCTATCAACACATTATGGGGAGACGATGGCCAAGTGGTATTTCTGCTAGACTATTAATCCAGAAACTCAGCTAATGTTCTGGGAGTTGGGTTCGAATCCCGCCACAGCAGATGGTGGAATTTGAATTCAATAAAAAATATCTGGAATTAAGAATCGACTGATGACCATTGTCGATTGCCAGAAATGCCCAGATGGTTCATTAATGTCCTTTAGAGAAGGAAATCAGCTGCTCTTACCTGGCCGGGCCTACAGGTGACTCCAAATCCACAGTAATGTGGTTAACTCTCAACTGATCTCTGAAATGGCCTAGCAAGTCACTCAGTTCAAATGCAAGTAGGGGAATGGGCAATAAATGCTATCCAGCCAGTGCCACCAGTGTCCCATAACTCCCACCGGTTTTTACAGATGCACAGTAGAAAGTATGTATCAGATGTATCACAGCTTGAAATGGCTCTTGTCCTGAGAAACTACAAATGGTCATGAACATAGTCCAGTCCATCATTCAAACCAGCCTCCCATCCATTGACTCTGTCTATACTTCCGGCTGCCTCAGAAAAGCAGCCAGCATAATCAAGGGCCCCATATACCTTGGATGTTCTCTTTTCCAATTTCTTCCGTCGGAAAAAAAATACCAAAGTCTGAGATCATGTACCAACAGATTCAAGAACAGCTTCTTCCCTTCTGCCATCAGACTTTATATATATCACCATATATTAAGCTGATCTTTCTCTGCACCCTAGTTATGATTGTAACACCACATTCTGCACCCTATCCTTTCCTTCTCCTCTATGTACTCTGTCTATATAGTGTGTAAGAAACAATATTCGTCTCTATAGCCTATTACATGTGACAATAATAAATCACATCAAATCAATCAAACTCAGTTTCTCTCTCGACAGATGTTGCCAAGCTGCTGAGTATATCCGCCATTTTCTGTCTTTGTTTCGGATTTCCAGCATCTGCAGCATTTTATATTTATAAACAAATAAGGTCATAGAGTCATAGACATTAACAGCACGGAAACAGGTCCCTCGGTCCAACTTGTCCATGCCAGCCTTTTCATTCCTTAAAATTCTAAGCTAGTCTCAATTGCCCACATTTGGTCCATTTCCCTCAGCAAAGGATTAAATTTCCCAGGTTCTGTGAAAAGGAAGTGTAAAAAAATGGGATGGAGATACCACCTCAATGATCAACATTGAAGCTAGTGGAAGAACTTTGTCGATAGAAAAAAATTGTTCAAGCTGGCTATGCAATCAATGGATAATACTCTCACCTCTGAGATAGGAATTTGCAATACTGAGGGAGCGCTGCGCTGGTGAAGTGCTGCCCTTCAAGTGAGACGTCAAACTAGGGCCATGTCTGCACTCTCAAATGGACTCCATAAGGTATAGGAGCAAAATTAGGCCATTTGGCTCATAAGATCAACTTCGCCATTCGATCATGGCTGGCACGTTTCTCAACCCCATTCTTCCGCTTTTTCCCTATAACCTTCAATCCCCTTACCAATCAAGAAGCTATCTATCTCTGCCTTAAATACACTCAGTGTCCTGGCCTTCACTGCCTTCTGTAGCAATAAGTTCCATAGATTCACCAAACCCTCTGACTGAAGAAATTCCTCCTCATCTCGGTTTTGAAAGGTCGTCCCTTTACTCTGAAGCTTTGCCCTCTGATCCTAGCCTCTCCTACTAATGGAAGCATCTTCTCCACATCCCAGGCCTTTCAGTATTCTCAAAAGGTCCCATGGCAGAATTTTGGAAAAGAGCTAGGGAGTTCTTACTGAGTTGTCCTGGCCAACATCAAGCAGTGTCACTCAATCAGATATCATGGCCAATACTTCGATGCAATTTATGACAGCTTGCTGTGTTGTTTGCAAATTGGCTGCACATTTCAGCTGCGAATACGCTTAAACTGTAAAGCGCTTTGAGCTGAAATTGTGAAAGATAAAAGCAAGTACGCTCCTTCCAAACAATTGTCCCTGCACTCTGCATCTGGAAGACAGAACGTGCTGCTGAATTAAGAGTGCACATGTGGGAAAGATAAAGCCTTTGTGATTAATATATCAGACAAAATAATCCAAGTATTTTGGAGCACTGGTTCCAGGAACATTGGGATGTGCCGTGTTCTTGCATGATTCCCAGAATTTTCCATCGATGAGCAAGGTCTGGTACAATAGTGGTGCGTGGGGATTCTGCAAATCCCATGACATCTCAGATATACACATACCACACTCCACCAAATTGCGTTACAGTATGGAGATTCGAGAAAGAAAGCACTTTCTTGCTGATGAGGCCTGGAACGAAATGTTTTAAAACCACAAGCTCGCACATGTTGACAGTGAGCAAAGTCAATTCAGTTCCCCTCCCCAGAACCTTGCTTGGAGGGGTCATAGCATTCTTTTACAGTTACTAGCCGGAATTTTACCACCCCATCCGCCACAGGAATCGGAGCGGGAAAGGGGCGGATAATGGGAAGGTCTATTGACCTCAGACGGGAGTTTCAGGACAAGCGAGGCTGTAAAAATCCCTTCCACTATGTCCAAACTTTGCCAGCCTAAATCTCATTAAATGGTAGGATAGGAGTGAGGGCCGATGTTTACATTGGTGTATTTGCCTGTCTGATCTACTTGTGTCTCCCAATCTCCAGAAAAGTACACTTGCAGAAGGCTAACAAGACAAAGGATTTCACAATTAATGGTAGGACTCTGGAAAGTACTGAAGATCAGCAATGACCTTGGGGTGCATATCCTTAGATCCCTGAAGATGTCAGGAAAGGTGGGTAAGAAGGCATATGAGATACTTGTCTTTATTAACCGAGGCAAAGAATACAAGGACAGGAAGGTCATGTTGGAACTGTTCAAAATACTGGTTAGGCCATACCTGAAGTATAGTTCTGATCACCACATTACTGGAGAGAGTGGAGAGGAGATTCACCAGGATATTGCCTGGATTGTCTGAGCTATGAAGAAAGATTGGATGGACTGGGGCTGATTTCTTTGGAGCAGCGACGATTCAGAGGATTTCATGGACCTGTGGATGTGGTGTATCTGGATTTCCAGAAGGCATTTGACAAATCTGCTACATAAGCTAAAGGTGCATAGTCTTACGGGTAACGTATTAGCATGTGTAGAGGATTGGTTAACTATCAGAAAGCAAAGAGTTGGAGTAAATGGGTGTTTTTCTGGTTGGCGATCAGTGACTAGTGGTGTGTCTCATGGATCAGTGTTGGGACTCCAATTGTTTAAGATTTACAAAGGTGATTTGGAGTTGGGGACTAAGTGTAGTGTGTTAAAATTTGCAGATGAGTTGCAGAGCAAAGTGCGCAGAGAATGCTGAAAGTTTGCAAAGTGATATAGATAGTCTAAATGAGTAGGCGAGGGTCTGGCAGATGGAGTACAATGTTGGTAAATGTGAGGTCATCCATTTTGGTAGAAATAATAGCAAAATGGACTATTGTTTATATGGTAAAAATAATTGCAGCATGCTACTGTGCAGAGGGACCTGGATGTCCTTGTACAGGAATCACAAGGAGTTGGTTTGCAGGGGCAGCAAGTAATTAAGAAGGCAAATGGAATTTTGTCCTTCATTGATAAAGGGATGGAGTTTAAAAACAGCAAGGTTATGTTGCAGCTGTATAAGGTGCTAGTGAAGCCACACCTGGAGTAATGTATACAATTTTGGTCTTCTTACTTGATAAAGGATATACTGGCACTGGAGGGGTTGCAGAAGAGATTCACTAGGTTGATTCCAGAGTTGAGACGGTTTGTTTATAAGGAGAGACTGAGTAGACTGGGGCTATACTCATTGGAATTCAAAAGAATAAGGAGAGATCTTATAGAAATATAGAAGATTATGAAGGGGATAGATAAGATAAAAGCAGGGGAGTTGTTTCCACTGGCAGGTGAAACTGGAACTAGGGGGCAGAGCTTCAGAATAAGAAGGAGCAGAATTAAGACTGAGTTGAGGAGGAACTTCTTCACACAAAGGTTGTGAACCTGTCAAATTCCCTGCCCAATGAAGCAGTTGAGGTTACCTCGTTAAACGTTTTTAAGGCAAGGATAAATAAATTTTTGATCAGTAATGGAATTAAGGATTATGGTGAGCGGGCAGGTAAGTGGAGCTGAGTCCATGAAAAGATCAGCAATGATTTTATTGAATGGGCAGAACAGATCGAGGGGCCAGATGGTCGACTCCTCCTTCTTGTTCCTATGTTTTTATATAATCTGCTTTTGTCATATTGGTTGAAAGATAAACATTGGTGAAGACACTGGGGAGAACTTTCCTGCTTCACTTTGAAATTATGCCTTGGGCTCTTTGATATCTACTTGCGAGGGAAAATTGAGATTATTATTATTTGTACCTGAATAGTAATTTTAAAATTCACTCAGCCACATTGTGAAGCAACAAATAAGAAATTAACAGGAATGTTTGAGGCTCCTCTTACACTTAGCTCGGTGGCACAGTGGTTAGCGCTGTTGCTTCACAGCACTCTGCTAGGAGCAGCAGTAGTTGGCTGGATTCGATATGTTTTGCTTTTTGTGGTCAGGACATACCAGATTCCTGAGTAGATTCCAGTTTAGTAGCTGTCCTGAATGAGCTTGGCAAGGGACGCAGCTAATTCTGGCACATGTGCCTTCAATATCATTTCGATTCCAACCTTGGGTGACTATCTGTGCATCAGTTACCTCCTGGTACTCCGATCTCCTCCCACAGTCCCAGCAGATTAGGTGGACTGGCCATGCTAAATTGCCCCTGTGTGTTTCAAGATGCGTAGATTAGTTGGATTGGCCATAATAAATGTGTGGGGCTACAGGGACAGGATGGGGGGAGATGAGTAAGGTGCTCTTTCAGAGAGTCAGTACAGGCTCGACGGGATAAACAGCCTCCTTCTGCACTGCAGGGATTCTATGGTTCTATGGCTCACTTCAAAAGTTTAAGTGTAAGCACAGTGCCTGTTCATTAGTCTAAGTCCTCAATATAACCTAGAAGAGCTAAAACTCATGCTCCACAATTTTGGTAAACGCTGCAAAGAGGCCACTAATGGCTGAAGCAGACATTTAGCCTCTTTGCCTATACATGTCCCTTCTCCCACCAAACTTTGCCCATCAATCGTACCATATCACCATATCAACCCACCATATCATACCCCTTTCTCCCCATGGTTTTCCGTTGGCTACAAATTGCCCCCTTCTTTCCCAGTCATTTCCCACCCCTTCCCAATCACACCTCAATCTTCTGAATGCGCTGTCACTGTCCGGATTTGATTTTATTTATTATTTCACATGCATTGGGATACAGTGAAAAGTATTGCTTCTTGCGCACTATATGGACAAAACATACCGCTCATATAGAAGGGGAGGAGATAGTGCAGAATGTCATGTTACAGTTATAGCTAGGTGTAAAGATAGATCAACTTAACATAAAGTAGGTCCATTCAAAAGTCTGACAGCAGCAGGGAAGTAGCTGTTTTTGAGTTGATTGGTACGTGATCTCAGGCTTTTGTATCCTTTTCCCACCTTTCCCGATTACACCCCCACTGTCCTGGTCATTCCACTTCCCTCCCTCTCTTCTATTCACTATGACCCCCTCCACCCCCGCCACACAAATCACTCCACCTCTCTTCTGATCATTTTCTCTCCCTCCCAATCACTCCCACCCCAGCAGCACTCCCCACCCTATCAATCCCCCTCTCAATATCTTTGATTTGATCTGATTTATTATCATCACATGTATCAGTGTACAATGAAAAGTATTGCCTCTTGCATAACATACATAGACAAGGAAATGAGAGAGTGCAGAATGTAGTGTTACAATCACAGCTAGGGTGTAGAGAAAGATCAACTTAATGCAAGATAAGTCCTTCAAAAGACTGATGGCAACAGAGAAGAAGCTGTTCTTGAATCGTTGGTACAGGTCCTCAGGCTTTTGCATCTTTTTCCCAATGGAAGAAGGTGGAAGAGAGAATGCCTGGTGTGTGTGGGGTCCTTAATTATACTGGCTGCTTTTCCGAGCTAGCGTAGACAGTCAATGGATGTGAGGCTTGTTTGAGTGATGGACTCAGTTTCATTCACAAACTTTTATAGTTCCTTGCGCTTTTGGGCAGAGCAGGAGCCATACCAAGCTACGATACAACCAGAAAGAATGCTTTCTATGGTGCATCTGTAAAAGTTGGTGAGAGTTGTAGATGATGGACCAAATTTCCTTAGTCTTCTGAGAAAGTAGAGGCGTTGGTGGGTTTTCTTAACTTTTGTGTGGGCATGGAGGGAACCAGGACAGGTTATTGGTGATCCAGACATCTAAAAACTAGATGCTCTTGACCATTCTACTTTGTCACCATTGATGTAGACCGGAGCATGTTGTCCTTTACACTTCCTGGAATCGATGACAATTTCTTTCGTTTTGTTGAAATTGAGGGAGAGATTATTGTCATTGCACCAGTTCACCAGATTCTCTATCTCATTCCTTAACCCTGTCTCATCACGGTTTCAGATCCGACTCACTATGGCGGTGTCGTCAGCAAACTTGAAAATCGAGTTGGAGGGAAATTTAGTCACACAGTCATAAGATATATAAAGAGTATATTAGAAGGCTGAAGACAAGCTCTGCGAACTTAAGTGAAGGATGGCAGACCAGGAATCACAATTCCCCTTCCTGGCAAGTTGCCTTCCTCAATTAGTGTTGACAGCTTGCGAGGATGTGCTCAAGACCCATTGTGGAACAGAGGACAGATTTTATCATTTGAATACAGCAATCATTCCCCATGCCCCATTCCTGGGGGTGAGACGGGCATCAATTTTGACGGAATTATCAGTAAAAAGAATAATTCCACTTGACTGAACGTCTAATGGATTTGGCTTCCCTAAAACAATTTCTTTCCTAATGGTTGTTAGTCACTGCTAATTATCTCTTTCATTCCATCAGTCAAAGTATTTTTGTACAATGGTAGCTGTGTTTTAAAAATCAGAACATTCCTGAAACTAAACTTAACATTAATAACATGACTTCTAAAGAGAATGATCATGTTTGCAGTCTCAAACTTGGCTGAGTTCAGAATAACTGGAACATATAGAGAAATGGCTCTGGTTAGTTTTGCATCCAAGGAAAACTTTATTATTTCCATTTCTTATTGAGGACTCTGTAGATGTGAATCATCCAGTTCAGGCACCATTAGTGGTACACAGACACCGCAATGTTTACTGTGCACAGATGCACCACAGCATCTTGCTGACACTTGCTGAGTGTCCTTCGGCAGCATGTTTCAAATCCACAGCTGCTTCTACTAAAAGGACAAGGACACGGGAACACCCATCTCAATGTGAGACTTGACCTATATTTGGAAATATATCAGCTGTTCCTTTATCACCATTGGGTCAAATCCATGGATCTCCCTGTTTAATAACACTGGGGGAGTGCCTTCCTCATGCTGTAACCCCACACATTTACCCAAACTAATCTCCCTGACACTAATGGGCAATTTGCCACGGCCAATCCACCTAACCTGCATATATTTGGACTACACGGCAGTGACTTTGTTTGAAAAGTATTTAATTGTTGGAAAGCATGTTGGGACATCTTCTGGTCACTTAAGCGCCATATAAAAGTATCTTTTTCATGTAACTTGATGGACTGGGATTTGCAATGTTAGTCACATTTACCCTTCTAGTTGGAAGCACATTTTGAGTTACTAATTCTTTCTAAAGAAAACAAAAATTTGGAATCTCGGCTTCTCATCTGAGTAATCCCATAATATATGGGATTGCTTCTGGGCCAAAAAGTCTGCTGGAATGTAAAATTCAGAGTACTAAAGTTATGTGTGGTTCATGTCATTTAGCATTTGGGCTATTATAAATCTGGCTTTCATTGAAATAAGATATTTTTTCAGAGAAATAAAACACAGCAACATCTGTGTTGTGGATGCTGAGGAAAATTCACATCAACTCAAATGTGGGAGAGATTGACAAATATGTGGATAGTCAAAAGTTTTTCCAGGGTGGAAGAGTCAATTACTCGGGGGCACAAGTTTGAGGTGCGAGGGGCAAGGTTTAAAGGAGATGGATGAGGCAAGTGTTTTACACAGAGAGTAGTAGGTGCCTGAACTCGTTGCTAGGGGCGTAGTGGAAGCAGATATGATCATGACTTTTAAGGGACAGCTTGACAAATATATAAATACGATGGGAATAGAGGGATATAGTCCCCAGAAAGGTAGGGGGTTTTAGTTCAGTTGGTCTGCATGCTCAATGCAGGCTTGGAGGGTTGAGGGCCTGTCCCTGCACTTTTCTTTGTTTCTTTGTTCTTTGTCATGGACAAAGAGACAAGGGGAATGCAAATGGTGGTGATCACGGCTAAGAATGGTGCTGATAGCGACACCGTAAGTGATCAGAATGTGTTAATGTGACCCAGCCTTTGACTGCTCTTATAGCATCGGTATTTGTATGTTGACCCGGTTAACTTGCTGATCAATAGTAATGATCTCAGTATGGTTAGCATATTGACAGAGGGATGGTAATGCGAATTAATATCAAAAGGAAATGGTTAAATTTCTCTCTTGTAGGAGGAGATGGTCAATGCCTGGCAGTTGTGTGGCATCATTGCACTTTTGATTTGATTTCAATTTGATTTATTGTTGTCATGTGTATTGACATACAGTGAAAAGTATTATTGCATGCTTTACACGTAAAGTATATTATTCATACAGTACATCAGACAGAAGGAAAGGAGAGGCTGCAGAATGTAGTGTTACAGTCATAACTAGGATTTAGAGAAAGATCAACTTAATATAAGGTAGGTCCATTCAAAAGATTTGATTTGATTTATTATTATCATATGTATTAACATACAGTGAAAAGTATTGTTTCTTGCGCGCTACACAGATAAAGCATACCGTTCAATGACAAGCAAACAAGAGGGTGCAGAACGTAGTGTTACGGTCATAGCTAGGGTATAGAGAAAAATCAATTTAATGCAAGGTAAGTACATTCAAAAGTTTGACAGCGGCAGGGAAGAAGCTGTTCTTAAGTTGGTTGGTACGTGACTTTAGACTTTTGTATCTTTTTCTTGAAGGAAGAAGGTGGAAGAGGGAATATCCAGAGTCCTTAATATGTTGGCTGCTTTGCTGAGGCAGCAGGAATTGTAGAAAGAGTCAATGGATGGGAGGCTGGTTTGAGTAATGCATGGGGCTACATTCATGATTTTTGTAGTTCCTTATGGTCTTGGGCAGAGCAGGAGCCAGACCAAGCTGTGATACAAACAGAAAGAATACTTTCTATGGTGCATCTGTAAAAGTTGCCCACTCATAGCCAACATGCCAAATTTCCTTAGTCCTCTGAGAAAGTAGAGGCGCTGGTGGGCTTTCTTTACTATAGTGTCAGCATGGGGGGAAAGCCAGGTCTGATGCCAGCAGAGAAGAAGTTGTTCTTGAGTCACATTTATCAGCCCAAACTGGAAAGTTGTCCAAGCTTTGCTGCATGTGGGATACAGATTAAGGGAAGATTTGATAGAGGTTCTTGCAGATCTTGTTAGGCACCAGTAACTTTTTTTTAAAAAAATGCTGGTTATTAACTGAAAGAATTATATCACAAGATTTTATATTTTACTAAAGACCTTTATTATATAAGGGGCAGCAAAGTGGCTCAGTGGTTAGCACTGCTGCCTCACAGTGCCAGGGACCCAAGTTCAATTCCAGGCCTGGGGTCACTGTCTGTGTGGAATTTTGCACATTCTCCCCATGCCTGCATTGGTTTCCTCCAGGTGCTCCAGTTTCTTCCCACACTCCAAAGATGTGCAGATTAGGTGTATTGGCTATGCTCAATTGTCCCTTAGTATCAGGGAGACTAGCAGGGTAAATGCCTGGGGTTATGGGGATAGGGTCCTGGGTGGGATTGGAGTTAGTGTAGACTTGATGGGCTGAATGGCCTACTTCTGCACTGTAGGGAGTCTATGATTCTAAAAGTTAAACAAGTATGACTAACTTATTTCAGTAAAAACATAAAAATCTCAACAGCCTACTTCTAGTTTTCCTTTTGCTTCAACACAACAATCCCCTTATTGTTGGGGCTGTTAGTCCTAGGGGCTGTTAGGGGCTGTTAGTCCTAGCCCCTCCTAGGATTAAACCAACTTCTGCCACAGCTTTCAGGAATTCACTTTGATTCATCCTGCTATTCTCCGAGGTATGTATACCTCAGGGCCGTCAGCAGCTCAGAAAAGCACTCATCACCTCTGTCTCAAGGACAGCTAGGAATGGATAGTAAATGTTTACCTGCCCACATCCCAAGAACGAGTTTTGAAAAACTCCCTGAATTAATGGCATCAGGACTCACTACACACAATATCAGGAAATAGCTGAAGACAGTGGATAATGCAAAGGCAAAATTCCTGATAATATTCCAACAATAGTATTGAACTGGCTGTGTCCCAGTCACCCTGTTCCAGTACAGCCAGCATTTTGGAAAGAAAAATAATGGCCCAAAACCTTGGACCCAAATCCCGATTTGAATGAATTATGCTGAGCATTTCAGGAAAATACAATAGCCCAGACCCATGGACATTGTAATAACATGGAAATGTAGCTGTGGAGAGCACTGAGGTACAGGGTTGCAAATTGGGGAGTATTGTAGTAGATAGGGAGGATGTGTTAGAAATTCTCGAGGGTTTGAAGTTGGATAAGTCCCCTGGGCCGGACGGGATTTACCCTAGGATTCTCTGGGAGGCAAGAGAGGAGATTGCAGAGCCTCTGGCTCTGATCTTCAGGTCCTCGTTGGTTACGGGTGTGGTTCCGGAGGACTGGAGGATGGCGAATGTGGTCCCATTGTTTAAGAAGGGGAAGAGAGACCTTCTGGGAATTATAGGCCAGTGAGTCTTACTTCTGTGGTGGGCAAGGTATTGGAGAGAATTATTAGGGATAGGATTTATAGTTATTTAGAGAGAAATGAATTGATTGGGGATAGTCAGCATGGTTTCGTGAAGGGTAGGTCATGCCTTACTAACCTCATTGAGTTTTTTGAGAAAGTGACCAGAGAGGTGGATGGGGGTAAGGCGGTTGATGTAGTATATATGGACTTTAGTAAGGCGTTTGATAAGGTGGCCCATGGAAGACTTCTACAGAAAATGCAGATGTGTGGAATAGAGGGTGATTTAGCTAATTGGATTAGGAATTGGCTGGCAGATAGAAGACAGAGGGTGGTGGTTGATGGGAGATATTCATCGTGGAGTTCGGTGACGAGTGGTGTGCCTCAGGGGTCTGTTTTGGGGCCCCTGCTGTTTGTAATTTTTATAAATGATCTGGATGAGGGTATTGAGGGATGGATCAGTAAATTTGCAGATGATACTAAAGTTGGTGGAGTGGTAGATAGTGAAGAGGGGTGTTTTTGTTTACAGAGTGACTTGGACAAGTTGCAGAGCTGGGCCGAGAGGTGGCAAATGGAGTTTAATGTGGAAAAGTGTGAGGTAATGCACTTTGGCAGGAACAATAAATGTGTAGAGTATAGGGCTAATGGTAGGGCTCTTAATAGTGTTGAGGAACAAAAGGATCTTGGTGTATGTGTCAATAGATCCCTGAAAGTAGGCAGTCAAGTGGATAAATTTGTTAAGAAGGCTTATGGAGTCTTAGCTTTTATTGGTAGGGGGATTGAATTTAGGAGCCGCAGCATCATGTTGCAGCTGTACAAAACTCTAGTGCGGCCGCACTTGAGTATTGTGTGCAGTTCTGGTCGCCACATTATAAGAAAGATGTGGAGGCATTGGAGAGGGTACAGAGGAGGTTTACTAGGATGTTGCCTGGTATGGAGGGCAGGTCCTATGAAGAGAGGTTGAAGGATTTGAGGTTGTTTTCGTTAGAAAGGAGGCGGCTAAGGGGGGATCTTATTGAAGCATATAAGATAATTAGAGGTTTGGATAGGGTGGACAGTGATAGCCTTTTTCCTAGGATGGAAAAAGCTAGCACGAGGGGACACAACTTTAAATTAAGGGGTATGAGTTATAGGACGGATATCAGAGGTAGGTTCTTTACTCAAAGAGTGATTAGGGAGTGGAATGCCCTGCCTGCAGCTGTTGTAGATGCGCCAAGTTTGGTGGCGTTTAAGAGGTTAGTTGATAAGTATATGGAAGAGAAGGGAATGGTTTAGTTTGGAGGGGCATTGCTTTTTATTTTGGTCGGCGCAACATCGAAGGCCGAAGGGCCTGTTCTGTGCTGTATTGTTCTATGTTCTATGTTCTATGTTCTATGTTCTATGTTCTACGTTCTAACTCCACAGAGACAAAAAGTCCCATCACAAAGTTACTTTATTTACACCATACATCTGTACACAGCCAGCTCTCCAGTTGCTCCCTGCTAAATGCAGGCTGGGAGTCTGACATACCTGCTTTAAATCGGGAGCATGAGGCTCCCTGATTTAAGCATCAATCAGGACTTCTCAGGTCATTCATACTGTAGCAAGCCAACCTCATTAGCCTAGCTGAAGTCATCACAGACATGCACACTGAAAGAGCACCTGTTTGCTTTCTGATTTGCTTTCAAAAGTTATCACAATTGAAGCACTGCATTGCAGTCTCTCCATAACTTCCCATGATGACGTATTTATACTTCTTTATTTGAACTTTCCTTTCTCACAGCAAATAGCGGCAGAAAACATTCTTTGGGTGGATTAATTTCTTTGTAGATGTGTTTAAAAAATGTTTAAAATATATGTAATGCACAGAAAGTGAAGGATTTTTTTTCCTCAACTTTGTCATGACCTACTGCTAGTTCCAGTAGAAAGTATGTTCATATAAAATAAAGTAGTTGTTACTGCCTGTAATAAGTTTCACCAACCTACTTTTTCAGAAGACTAGGGAAATTTGGCATGGCGCTTGTGACTCTTATCAATTTTTACAGCTGCACCATCGAAAGCATTCTTTCTGGTTGTATCACAGTTTGGTATGGCTCCTGCTCTGCCCAAGGCCACAAGGAACTACAAAAAGCCATGAATGTAGACAATCCATCATGCAAAACAGCCTCCCATCCATTGACTCAGTCTACACTTCCTGCTGCCTCGGCAAAACAGCCAGCATAATCAAGGACCCCACACATCCCGGACATTCTCTCTTCCAACTTCTGCCATCCGGAAAAAGATGCAAAAATCTGAGATCATATATCAACTGACTCAAGAGCAGCTTCTTCCCTGTTGCTGTCAGACTTCTGAATGGACCTACCTTGCATTAAGGTGACCTTTCTCTACACCTTAGCTATGATTGTAACACTACATTCTGTGCACTTTCCTTTCCTTCACTGTGAACAGTATGCTTTGTCTGTATAGTGCGCAAGAAACAATATTTTTCACTGTATGTTAATGCATATGACAATAATAAATCAAGTCAAAAATTTGGATTTTGCAACGCATCTTAAGCATCTCCCTGGAGCAATATTAATTCTCAGAAGCCTTATGACATAAAGTGAAACGAGTTCTACATTTACAGTGGAAAGTATGCAACTTGGCTATTCCAATTGCTTTAGGAAAATTTATCCCTTGAGATGATACATATATATAGACTGATATGAACTTTCTGTCCGATAGGTATTGCAGAATCCAGTGCAGATTGAAAATATAGCATCATGTTCCCCCACTACTGGTACAACACACTTGTAGCCTCGCTTCTTAACTGGAGTTCCTTTTGAGGCTTCGACCTAAGTACAGGAATCACGAGGAGAGTCAGAGTACGTGTAAACTGCACAATGAATATATCCAATTACTTCCAGTTCCCTCTTTACCCCTGCTCAGATCCAACCATTCCTCCCTCACTCCCTTGTTGACAGAGACAACAGAACCGTTATATTAAGGTAAAAAATATATTTTATTGGTCATGTGCTAAAAGAGAAAAAATATATTTTATTGCAAGAATTTTGAAAAGATGAAGTGATTAAATGAAATGTCACAGTACAGCTGCTAAAACGTTTAGTTAAAAGTTAACATGGTATCAAATTTTTATATTTATAACATTATTTTGGTCAATAAATGCTCTCCATTAAACTTTACAAAATATTACTAATGTTTCAATGAAACATTAAAGCAAAACTTTTAAATTATACAAATGCTTTCTTGAAGCATCAAAACGCGGATAAATGTGTAGTGGTCCATTTTGGCAAGAATAATGGGATGAAGGAATACAATATCAAGGTAGGAGTCTTAGCTGTGTTGTAAAGCAGAAGGATCTAGGGGTCCGGGTCCATAGGACTCTTAAATCGGCCTCGCAGGTGGAGGAAGTGGTCAAGAAGGTGTACGATGTACTGGCCTTCATTAATCGAGGAACTGAGTTTAGAAGTCAGGAGGTAATGATGCAGCTTTATAAGACCTTTGTCAGACCCCACTTGGAGTATCGTGCGCAGTTCTGGTTGCCTCACTATAGGAAGGATGTAGAGGCTATTGAGAGAGTGCAGAGGAGATTTACAAGGATGCTGCCTGGATTGGGAGGCATGCCTTATGAAGATAGGTTGAGGGAGATGGGACTCTTCTCCCTGTAGAGACGTAGATTGAGAGGTGACCTGATAGAGATTTATAAAATGTTGAGAGGAATAGATAGGGTGGATTCTCAGAGGCTATTTCCCCGAGCTGAAATGTTCACTACGAGAGGACACAGATTTAAGGTGCAGGGAAGCAAATACAGAGGGGATGTCAGGGGTAAGTTTTTCACTCAGAGGGTGGAGAGTGAATGGAATCGGCTGCCATCGGAGGTGGTAGAGGCAAACTTGCTGGGGTCTTTTAAAAGACTTCTGGATGCGTATATGGGAACGAAAGGGATAGGGGGTTACAGATAGGTCTATGGATTGGTAGATATAGATGTGATCGGCGCAACTCGTGGGCCGAAGGGCCTGTTTGTGCTGTAGTGTTCTATGTTCTATGTAACATAACAGCTAAATATGAGATCATTGTTAATGAAGTAAACAAGGCACAAGAATACTAATGATAAAAACATTTAGGCTGGAATTTTACTACCCACAGGAATTGAAGTAGGTGTGGGGCAGAGAATGGGAAGATCAGTTGACCTTGGTGCGGGATTTTATAGTTTTAGCTTGAGTGAGGCTATAAAATCCCATCCTTAGATTTTCCATAGCCCAAAATGTGAATTTTCTATTGTTCAACCTCTTGCAATAAGGTCTTCAAATTGCAGCCTGAGAAGTTCTGTCTCTCTTCTCCCCATTACATTTTCAGTTTCCACATTCTAAATTGCAACCTACAAACACTTACACGCATTCCACACATAAAGATTTATAGTAACATAATGCAGATTTAAATAGAAATTTCACAAATTTAAGACAAATGACAAAGCTTATACTTATTAAATAATACTCATCTTCACTCATAAAAATAAAATTAAAAATTACACTTTAAATGAGACAGGATTTACTGGTTCTCAAAAAAAGCAACAAAAAAACTAAAAAAAAAATCAACATACCTTTACAACAGCAAGGAATCCTTCTGCTCAGTCTTCACTGTAGAACTGTTCTTTCCAAGCTGGACCTGAATGGGTATTCTCAGTGTGGCCCCATTATAGGGGGGATTAAAGACCTGTTGCACTGTGCTGGGACCTGCGGAGATTGTCCTGTTGAAGGCTGAAGACTGCTGCTCCCATCAGGAGTTTTATTGCTATTTTTCAACTTAAGTAAGTGCACAAAGAACTTAACTACTTTTTGGCAGCACATGGCTTTCTTCTGCTAAATGTAAGTTATGGGCCAATGAATGTTTATTGAAACTGAGTCTTATTACAAAAGCTGCCTACTTCCACTTCTGTAGGTCTCTATTCTACCTTGCATTGTTGATCTTTCTCTACACTCTAGCTATGACTAACACTAGTCTTCACTCTCTCCTTTCCTTCTCTATGAACGATATGCTTTCTCTGTATAGCGTGCAAGAAACAATACTTCTCACTGATACTAATACATGTGACAATAATAAATCAAATGAATCTGTTTCATAGAATCTCTGCAGTGCAGAAGGACATCATTTGGCCCATCAAGTCTGTATCCACCACAATCCCACCCATGCCCTATCCTCTAATCCCCCTGATGGATGGTGCAAGAGGGAGGGGTTCAGGTTCCTGAACAATTGGGGCTCATTCTGGGATAGGTGGGACCTCTAAAAGAGAGATGGTCTACACCTGAACCAGAGGGGAACTAATATCTTGGGGGGAAAATTTGCTAAGGCTATGCAGGGGGCTTTAAACTGATTCGGGGGGGGGGTGGGATCCTAAGTAGTTGGGGTGCTAAGAGGGATGAGAGTAAGGGGGTCATAGAGGAAAGCTGTAAAACACAGCAGCATACGGGTGGGGTAGGGCATGGTTTGAAATGCGTATACTTTAATGCAAGGAGTATTCGCAATAAGGGGGAGGAACTTGCAGCTTGGACCAGTACCTGGAACTTCGATGTTGTGGCCATTTCAGAGACTTGGGTAGAGCAGGGACAAGAATGGATGTTGCAGGTTCCAGGGTTCAAATGCTTTAGTCGGAGTAGAGAAGGAGGTAGAAGGGGGGGAGGAGTGGCATTATTAGTCAAAGACTGTATCACAGTGACAGAGAAGAAGTTTGATGAGGACTTGTCTATTGTGGTAGTATGGGCTGAGATTAGAAACAGGAAAGGAGAGGTCACCCTGTTGGGAGTCTTTTATACACCTCCAAAAAGTTCTAGAGAGGTAGAGGAAAGGATTGCCAAGTCAATTCTGGTCAGGAGTGAAAGTAATAGGGTAATTGTTATGGGAGACTTTAACTTTACTAATATTGATTGGAATAGCTATAGCTCTAGCTCGTTAGAGGGGTCAGTTTTCGTACAAAGTGTGCAGGATGGTTTTTTGACTCAGTATGTAGATAGGCCAACTAGAGGTGAGGCTACATTGGATTTGGTGCTGGGCAATGAGCCAGACCAGGTGTTAGGCTTGGAAGTTAGTGAACATTTTGGTGATAGTGACCACAATTCGGTTACGTTCACCTTAGTGATGGATAGGGATAGGCATGAAGCTGGGGGCAGTAGTTATAGCTGGGGGAAGGGTAATTATGAGGCCATCAGAAGAGAATTAGGGTGCATAGATTGGACTAGGAAACTACAGGGACTGGGAACATCTGGAATGTGGAGCTTATTCAAGGAGCAGCTGCTGCGAGTCCTTGATAAGTATGTCCCTGTCAGGCAAGGAGGAAATGGTCGAGTAAGAGAACCTTGGTGTACGAAAAAAGTTGATTTGCTGGTTAAAAGGGAAAAGGAGGCTTATGTCAGGATGAGGCTTGAAGGCTCAGTTAGTGCAATGGATAGCTATAGATTAGCCAGGAGGGAGCTAAAGAGTGAATTGAGGAGAGCTAAGAGGGGACACGAGAAGACTTTGGCTGATAGGATTAAGGAGAATCCTAAAGCTTTCTTTAGATATGTTAAGAATAGAAGATTGGTTAGGACAAGATTAGGGCCAGTCACAGACAGCAGTGGGAAGTTGTGCGTGGAGCCTGAGGAGATTGGAGAGGTACTGAATAAGTATTTCTCTTCGGTATTCACGCAGGGTGATGTAAATGTAGTTATGGAGAACACTGAGGTACAGGGTAGCAAACTGGAAAGTATCGAAGTAGATAGGGAGGATGTGCTAGATATTCTCGAGGGTTTGAAGTTGGATAAGTCCCCTGGGCCGGACGGGATTTACCCTAGGATTCTCTGGGAGGCAAGAGAGGAGATTGCAGAGCCTCTGGCTCTGATCTTCAGGTCGTCGTTGGTTACGGGTGTGGTTCCGGAGGACTGGAGGATAGCGAATGTGGTCCCGTTGTTCAAGAAGGGGAAGAGAGACCTTCCAGGGAATTATAGGCCAGTGAGTCTTACTTCTGTTGTGGGCAAAGTATTGGAGAGAATAATTAGGGATAGGATTTATAGTTATTTAGAGAGTAATGAATTGATTGGATATAGTCAGCATGGTTTTGTGAAGGTTAGGTTGTGCCTTACTAACCTCATTGAGTTTTTTGAAAAAGTGACTAAGGAAGTGGATGGGGGTAAGGTGGTTGATGTGGTATATATGGACTTTAGTAAGGCATTTGATAAGGTGGCCCATGGAAGACTTCTGCAGAAAATGCAGATGTATGGGATAGAGGGTGATTTAGCTAATTGGATTAGGAATTGGCTAGCAGATAGAAGACAGAGGGTGGTGGTGATGGGAGATATTCATCGTGGAGTTCGGTTACAAGTGGTGTACCTCAGGGGTCTGTTTTGGGGCCCCTGCTGTTTGTAATTTTTATAAATGATCTGGATGAGGGTATTGAAGGATGGATTAGTAAAATTGCAGATGACACTAAAGTCGGTGGAGTGGTAGATAGTGAAGAGGGGTGTTATAGTTTGCAGAGGGACTTGGACAAGTTGCAGAGCTGGGCCGAGAGGTGGCAAATGGAGTTTAATGTGGAAAAGTGTGAGGTAATGCACTATGGCAGAAATAATAAATGTGTAGAGTATAGGGCTAATGGTAGGATTCTTAGTAGTCTAGATGAACAGAGGGATCTTGGTTTGTATGTGCGTAGATCCCTGAAAGTAGGCAGTCAGGTTAGGAAGGCATATGGAGTCTTGGCTTTTATTGGTAGAGGGATTGAATTTCGGAGCCGCAACGTCATGTTGCAACTGTACAAAACTCTAGTGCGGCCACACTTGGAGTATTGTGTACAGTTCTGGTCCCCGCATTATAAGAAAGATGTGGAGGCATTGGAGAGGGTACAGAGAGGTTTACCAGGATGTTGCCTGGTATGGAGGGCAGGTCTTATGAAGAGAGGCTGAGGGATTTGAGGTTGTTTTCGTTAGAAAGGAGGCGGCTACGAGGGGACCTAATCGAAACATATAAGATGATTAGAGGTTTAGATAGGGTGGACAGTGATAGCCTTTTGCCTAGGATGGAAAAAGCTAGCACGAGGGGACACAGCTTTAAATTAAGGGGTGATAGTTATAGGACGGATATCAGAGGCAGGTTCTTTACCCAAAGGTTGGTTCGGGAGTGGAATGCCCTGCCTGCAGCAGTTGTAGATGCGCCAAGTTTGGTGGCGTTTAAGAGGTTAGTTGATAAGTATATGGAAGAGAAGGGAATGGTTTAGTTTGGAGGGGGCATTGCTTTTTATATTGGTCGGCGCAACATCGAAGGCCGAAGGGCCTGTTCTGTGCTGTAATGTTCTATGTTCTATGATACTATGGGGCAATTTATCATGGCCAATCAACCTAGCCTGCACATCTTTGGACTGCAGGAGAAAACTGGAGCACCTAGAGGAAACCCACACAGACACGGGGAGAATGTGCAGACTCTGCACAGACAGTGACCCGAGGCCAGAATTGAACTTGGGTCCCTGGCCCTGTGAGGCAGCAGAGCTAACCACTGTGCCACTGCTGTTGAATTTCTCATTTAATCACTTTTATTATTTCCATGCCCTCTTGGCTCGGTTGCATCCTCCATGAAATGCATTATCTTTAAGATTCTGTTCCATCTATCCCAATCTTGCTTAGACATCAGCATTCTGGCTGACTCATTTTGGCTCGTGACTACCTTCCTAGCCCTTCAAACCCCCTCTCCCATCTCCTCCAAATATAAAATTACAACTATGGCTCTAAATGAGGATAGCTTTGAGGAGTATATGCAGGCCAAAGTTTAGATGTAACCTTTGCCCACTTGGCAAGGTTGGGAAAGAGGTGGAGAGGATGTGGGGTGCAATCAACACATACACACCCTGTGGTATACGAGAGGCCAAGTCAGCATGAGTCAGAAACGAAAGAGAGAAAACTGCAGCTGAACTATATACAGACCAACCTTGAAGGCTCCAGGCTAGCAGACCTCTCCTACTGAGAGGGGTCTAACAAAGTCCCAGAACTGAGTCCACAGACATTGTGTAAAGTATCTCCACATGGAAATGGGTCTTAATTTAATCCATACTGTGATGTGTGCACTCATATTTTAAACATTGAAGTACTGAAGGAGCATCTACTGAGAATTAAGTACATTTTCTTTCCCTTTTCCTCTCTTCGCAAGTAAACTGTAAGAATATCAAGACTGCAAGAAACGACAAAAGATCGTGAATGTAGCCCAATTCTTCATGCAACCTCCCATCTGTTGACTTTGTCTATACTTCCCGCTGTCTTGGCAAAGCAGCCATCATAACTAAGGATCCCAGACATCCCAAACATTCTCTTTTCCACCATCTACCATCAAGAAAAAGATACAACAGTTTGAGGTCACATATCAATTGACTCAAGAACACTTCCTGCTGCCATCAGACATTTGAATGGACCTACCTTGCATTAAGTTGATCTTTCCCTACACCCTGGCTATGACTGTAGCACTACATTCTGCACTCTTGCCTTTGCTTCTCTATGAACACTATGCTCTGTGCTCTCTATGCCAATACTATAATTAAGAAAGCCCACCAATTCCTCTACTTTCACAAAAGATTAAGGAAATCTGGCATGTCAGCTTTTGACTCTCACCAACTTTTACAGCTGCACCCATAGAAAGCATTCCTTCTGGTTGTATCACAGCTTGGTATGGCTCCTGTTCTGCCCAAGACTGCAAGGAATTACAAAAGGTCATGAATGTAGCCCAATCCAATCCATCACACAAACCAGCACCCTATCATTGAATCTATCTACAGTTCCTGCTGTATCAGCAAAGCAGCAGCACAGTTAAGGACCCTTCGCATCCTGGATATTCTCTCTTCCACATTCTTCTGTCGGGAAAAAGATAAAAGAGTCTGGGGTCACGTACCAACTAACTCAAATACAGCTTTTTCCCTGCTGGTGTCAGACGTTTGCATAGACTTAACTTGCACTAAGTTAATCTTTCTCTACAACCTGGCTATGACTGTAACACTACATTCTGCACTCTCTCGTTTCCTTCTCTATGAATGGTATGTTTTGTCTGTATAGCGTGCAAGAAACAATGCTCTTCACTGTTTGTTAATACTAAATCAAATCTCATCAAATGGTGTATTAGAAATAATACTTTTCATTGTGTGCTAATACACGTAACAATAAATCAAATCAAATAGCTAAATCCCAAAACCACACACAAGTGAAACACACAGATAAGGGGTTAATTTTTACAGAGGAGAGAGCTGAACAAAACTTTGGTTCATCAGGAAACTAAGTATGCCATTATCATCGACAATGGCACAGAGTAACTGCCATTCTATAGCACAATTAGCTCCTGCCAGGAGTTAAAGGAACATTCATCCTTAGAGTCAGATATCCCTCAGCAGGAGAGTGGATCACGTTTTCTGTTGTGTAAATCAGTGGTTCATGACTGTTGTGCTAAGGTACACTGATATGCAGTGAGAAAGTACGTGTGCCGTGCCACAGGCATTTCCATGTACGTACCTTTGCATCAAGCCACCTGACAAGCCGTAAACTATCTCTGCAGTACCCCTTCAACAGGGGATCCAGCAATGCAGTGATACTTATCTCCAAAGGAGTATTTGAAAGATGAAAGTGAGTGATGCCTGCAGTTTGTGTTGGGAATGCTGCAGTTCATGGGGCTGGCCAAGGTTGTTGCGATGGAACCAGCCCGTGTGTGTGCTTGCACCACGGTTGATCTCGCAGTGAAGGGAAGGGTGTTAGGAGATGACCGAAACCAGTGCTTTGCTGCATGTTGGATCTCTGGCTGCCACCAGAAAATGATATTGATAAGATGGCCAAATCATCAATGGAGAGAATGTCTAGAGAGAGGCTGCAGCAGTTCCTCTGCTATTTGGGAGTCTTGGTCTGTTATTTTCACAACAAGCTACAACTAGGAACATCAATACAAGTTTGCACCTGCATCGGACCTAACTACAGTGTGCATTTTTTAATGCCTGTAATTTTGATGCAAATTATCACACATACATTAATTTTACATAGAGAGCACAATTTCAAATATCAGGCTGAATAGTGTGGCCTTAATCTACTTCCACAAAGCAATGGAGAATCTAGTTCACAATTAAGATTGTGATGTGGAAATGCAGGCATTGGACTGAAGTGGGCACAGTAAGAGGTCTCACAACACCAGGTTAAAGTTCAACAGGGGACTTGAAATAGGGATGGCATAGTGGTTAGCATTGCTGCCTCTCAGCAGCAGTGACCCAGGTTCAATCCCAGCCTGGGGTCACTGTGTGTGTACTTTGCACATTCTCCTCAAGTCTGTGTGGGTGTCCTCCAGTTTCCTCCTACAGTCCAAAGATGTGCCGGTTAGGTTGATGGACCATGATACATTCACCTCAAGTATCAGGGGGTTAGCAGGGTAAATATGTGGCGTGACATAGGGTCTGGGTGGAATTATGGTCCGTGCAGACTTGACAGACCAAATGGCTTCCTGCTGCAACATAGGGATTCTATGATTCTTTTATGAGGCTTATTTAGAATCACAAGTTTTCAGAGCACTGCTCCTTCATCAGGTAAGTGCAGTCACCTAATGAAGGAGCAGCACTCCAAAAGCTCATGATCTAAATAAACGTGTTGGGTTTTAACCCGGTGTTGTGAGACTTCTTAAAATTAAGATAATGTCACCAGTCCGTTGCATTTAAGCATCATAAACAGACAAGAAGAAACGTTCCAATCTAATTGCGGCAATAAAGCTTTGCATTGATACTATCTCCAACTTGTGCCCAAAACAATCTTTGTTAGGTAGGTAGACATTATCTAACATTGAATATATTGCTACCATTTGGCACACAGCAGGAAACATAACAGATTGTAATACAAAATGACACCAATCCAAACTGTGTTGCTAAAGGAGAGCAAATGAATGACAGAAGATTGTGAAATTAAATTCACATCTTGCAATTACAAGCATGTTTTGCAGTAAGCTAATTTTGTTTAGATTTGACATTTAACTTGGTAAATGTGAGAAAGGTTTTCATATAATGTTGGCACCAGTTGTATTAGTGCCACAATGTTTATTTTCTGTTTGGCATTGAAATATCATACCTAACACCTAGTGGCATTTTAACTGGAATTATTGTTGCACTGAATATACCTGAAATCCAGTCCAAATGCCAATTTAAACTGACCAAACAGGATGAATGGCCACATCACAAGGAAACACTTTGTTTGCAGTGGATTGCTGAATTATGGCACATCCTATGACGTGATCCATTGTATGTGATTGACTGCCAGACAATAAATTGTATTGTCAGACGTTTGAGGAATCAATTCAGCTGAAAAAAGTGGACATGCCGTGGAACTGTTTGTCTCACTGAAGTGCCGTGTTAAAAAGTTGGGAACCACTGGTGTAAAAAAGTAGATTGACCGTGTCCATACAACCCAGTCTAGACCAGGCCATGGAGTGAACAAAAGTAAGCAGATGCTGAGTCTTTGACAACTCAGAATGCTAACAAGGGTCAAGAGCTTCAGGTTTTTAAATGTCCAGATCACCAACCACCTGTCCTGGTCCCCCCATGCTGACACTAGAGTTAAGAAAGTCCACCAAGGCCTCTACTTTCTCAAAAGACTAAGGAAGTTTGGCATGTCAGCTACAACCCTCACCAACTTTTACAAATAAACCACAAAGTATTTTTTCTGGTTGTATCACAGCTTGGTATGGCTCCTGCTCAGCCCAGGACCACAAGGAATTACAAAAGGTCATGAACGTAGCCCAATCCATTACGCAAACCAGCCTCCCATGCATTGACTCCATTTACACTTCCCACTACCTCATCAAAACAGCCAGCATAATTAAGGATCCCACATGCCTGGACATTCTCTCTTCCAGCGGGAAAAAGATACAAAAACCTGAGGTCACATACCAACCGATTCAAGAATAGCATCTTCCCTGCTGCTGTCAGACTTTTGAATGGATTTATCTTGTGTTGTTAATCTTGCGCCTCACCATAGCTGTGGCTGTAACACTACATTCTGCACTGTTTCCTTCGCTATGAATGGTATGCTGTCTGTATAGCATGTTAAGAAACAATACTTTTCACTATGTTAATATGTGACAATAAATTAAAAACTGTACCTTGATAGTGTGATATATCATCATCGTGAACATTGTTAGCACGAAGAATGAGACCAGTCACCTTCACATCCAAGCCTACACTGAACACCCATAGCAACCAGTTGTGTGGGTGATTCTAAGTCCCAGTCAAATGGTAAAGGGCTTTGAAATATTTTGTAAATCTCTGCCAACCTTCTACTGGGATTTGTACTGTGAGTAGTGTTGTCAATTCCGATCAAATCACAGAGGAGTTCATGCTGGGAGAAATTAAGAATCCAATAAACAAACTAATCTGAGATTGAGCCAAGAACGTTGTGTACATTTGTTCTTGTAATTCTTGGTGCAAGAGGGAAGGAATGGAATTTCTTTCAACATTAACATAGTATATAAAGTGTATCTAGCTTTCCATCTTATGTGTAGACCTGTTGTTTTGCATCGTCAAGATACTAACAGGCTAAAGAGTAAATTTGTACTTAAATGTGTTGCACTCAAATGTAGGATCGCTGCAGATGAATTAACACTTACTGGCAATTGATTTGTTCCAATTTAACATGGATTCAGTAAGGTAAATATGTTAATAAAACTCAAACATCTCAGTGAATTTCGCTCCACTTCCATTAATTTTTAAGAAAAGTCTCCAACCGACTCTGCAACTTGCAATCATGGACAAAGGATACTTGAGTTTATAGAAAGAAATCTCAAAATAATCTTTGATTGTAATCTAACCAACATTTATCCTTCAACCACTTGAGCACATTATCTGATCACTTATTCTGGTGATTGTGGGTCTTTGTTTGAGCTAGCTGTAATGTCACATTTGCAGTCATGTCAGTGACTGTGTTTCATCAACAGGGAGGTGCTTAATAACATGGAAAGCACAATACAAATACAAGTTCTCTTTAGAATGGATGAGGGCACGAGGTGCTGCAATAGATTGGATGCTGGTCTTCAATCTCTGATATTTGAATCAAATCCAAAATGATGGACCAAAAGAGGTCCACAAAGCACGAGGTTGGGTGGTCTCAACTCATTCCATCGTTGGAACAGGCCCATGGACAAAGCAAGCTCAGTTTGGCATTAAAACAGCAATGAGAAACATGGCACATCAATGCTGGTCGAAATGCAAATATGGAACTGAGACACATTACTGGAGAGGAAGAGGGCAGACTTTATACTATACTATTGCTGACCTGCGAGTGCCTAATGCTGGAAGATCCACTGCGATAAATGTGAAAAATGATAAATGATAAACAAGGGGATTAAAAACAAAAATAAGGAAGTATACCTGAGAGCAGCATACCTGCTCTATTCATCACAATATTTTCAACACAAGCATTTCAACACAAACATTTCTCAAAAAATCTTTAATAGAAAACAATTACAGAAGGTTTTCACCTGATGTAGTGTAAATCTCACTTCTAATTTTCAGTAGTATACACAGATGCATTGTTTTAGGCAAAGTAGTCATTATAATCCATACTGGTATTTTGAAATACAATTATGGCAGAATGTCTATTTTCCAATGTGCATCACCCTTTGTGAATAATGCTTACTGTTATTCCTTATCTTTATTGCCTCTGGAAATGAAAGTGCAGAAGAAATTTGGTGAATTTCAAAGAAAAACCGGTCCCATAGAACAGAGGCATCCAGGCGATGATCCATAAGCAACCTCCAAGCAAGACAAGCCATGTTTGTGCTCAAATTTCTTACTGTGCTTGACCCTAAACACCCAAAAAACCTGCTGGCATCAGCAGGTCAAGATACAAATTAATAGAAACATTGGTTTTTAAACTTTATTTAGGATCTGGTGAGACTCAAGGCACACTAAGATTGAATGACCCACTGAGAAAGGTTTCTGAGGTAAATGTTTAAGTGAAGCAATTGTATAGTTATAGCAATACAAAATGGATTAAGCACCTATATCCCGTTGAAAAGTATAGCAACATTAACAAATCCACCCTGAAGCACAACAAAAAAACTTAAATAAATAAATGTTGAAGATGATAGACATCCATTGTATGTTGCAATCTCAATTAAATCTGGTTATGTACTATATTGAAAAATGCAATGCTCTAAAGAGGGAGAGGGGGTGAAATCATGATATATCTAAACTCAAACAATTTATATAATAATGATTCTTCTAAGTAGTTCTGGCTAGTTTCCCAAGTGCTCTGTATCACTGGGATTAGCGAAATGTTTAAGTGAATGGAAGTTCGGGACTGCGGAACAGTTGCCAGGCAAAGGACACTGAACCAGGTAAAGAGAAGCTAAACCATTGCAGTGAACTCCAACTTGCAATCACGTGAGACAATAAGCAATGTGTATTTACAGATTAAATGAACTCAAATTAGGAAGTATTAATTCTACATTTAAAATTAAAACCCTAGCAAACTTCTGATTAGGTTATATCCTAGTACCACATTTCAAATTAGTAATTTAGTTATAAAACACTCTGGCATGGCATTAGGCACACTGTGGTACATAAATTTAACTTTTCAAAAATCCACATAGTAGTTATAAAAACACTTTTTGGTTTGAAAATGTATATTTTGACTCAAGATATATTAGGCCTAAAAACCCTATTTAGAATGAGCAATTGGAGTGTGCAAGTATTCTTTAGAAAATCTTTGGTCCAATATAATTTATACAGCTATGGTCGATGTTATTGCCATCCTTACTCATGGCAACACGGAATTGTAACACAGACAACGTATAGTGTACAATACTCTTCATCATCACTCAAATTACTACCAGTGGCACTAAACCAGAGTGCCATAAATTTCAAAGGCTCCCTTTTACACAATCCAATTTTAAAGAACAACGTCTGTTGCTTAACTGTTAGGCGAAGTGGATATTAAATTAAAATCTTCCCTGCTCCCTTATTACACTTTACCTGCCAGCAATGTTGGCAAATGGTCAATCAGGTTCTAAGTGCTTTTCAGTTCTTAACAGGGAGGAGTACATTCTGATCTCTCAACCCCACTCACCTTCCTTTGTACTTCTATCAAATGCTGCCCTCCAGCAGACAACATGGAAAAATCGCTCATACTCCTGGAAAAAGTACCAAGCTGATCAAGGCAACTCTACCAATTTTCTCTTCCCTAACAACCTATATTTGGGGATGGTGGGGGGGACACTCAATTTCATTGGTTGTGTCTTTATATGGCCTTATATTTATGATTACCATCTCTTGTTCAGAGTTTATAAAATCAAAAGCACTCGATAAAACTAGGCTGCAATAGCACAAATGGTCAGAAGTCACAGGGCTGATTCAATCATTTCAATTAAAACTGCATTAATTCCACTTTCAGGCTACAACGTTAATTGTCCATTTGACATCGAAAAGGAAAAACTCCACCGCCCATGGATCCCTATAGAAATGTTGGCACTAAAGTCTTCCCTTCTTAGCATCGCCTATCGCTCCCCAAATGTCAAAGACAAACTCGTCCGGAAAAGCAAAGTCTCCAAGAGCTTCATCAAGTGCAACAGCAAATTCATCAGGATTTTTCTTGTCCTTTCCAACCTCAACCATGGTCGAAGCTGGGAAAAAGAAAATACAGATTAACAATTTGCATTGTAGCATTTTTAAACGTGTATATAAAATGTTCGTGCTACTCCACAGGATGTTGGTTTGGGATGCAGACTCACTCAGGCAAGTATACCCTTCATTTGTCAGCCAATGACGATCCCACTAAACCTATTTTTGGTAGCAGACACTAATGAAGTACAAGCGCTTCCTCAGAACTCCTTTTAGGTGACACACCATGTGAGGAAATATTGACTTGCTGGTTAGAGGAAGAGTGGTTAAATGACGTTAAACAGAGGGCTTTGCTCTGACTGTTTACCCTGAAGCCATTTGAGCACCAAGTTCAGGTCTCCCAGAACCACTCTGACCTGACAGTGTCCCCACCTCGAAAGGTCTAGCCTGCCAGTGGGATAAAACAACCAGAGATGATTACACAGGAGTCTGCACTCCTCGCATGATTGTTAGACTGCTGCAAATCAAAGCTCTTGGGAATACAGAGAATGCCTGACGCTTAATATTCTCTGTAGTGGTGAAGCAATTCATTCCTGTCCAAACAATCAGCCCATCTGGTCGATACTAGTATTTTAAGCTCAACACAAACCTCCTCCCAATCTATTTCATCCAATCTATGTTCTTCCTTGTGTAGTTATCAAGCTTTCCCTTCAAAGCATCTATGATTTTCATCTCAACTACTCCTTTGTGGTGACAAATTCCACATTCTCACCACTCCCTGGTGTAGGAGGTTTCTCCCGAACACACTATTGAATTTATTGGTGAGTATCATACATTTCTGACCGTTAGGCTCAATGCAAAACGTTCCCATGTGATGTTTCCTAACACTAAACTCATTCATAATTTAAAGATGATTCTTCTAGAGGGCCACACCCCTGTGAATGGTAATTTTTCCCAGTGCTGCTTAACAATTCACGCCACCAAGCTTGCAATTTGATGAAGATGTATAGAATACTTGGCTAATTTCTGAATATTTCTCTCCTATCCAATATACTGTTTATTATGGAGCTACTCATTTGTTAAAGTTCATTTTCATTTCAATCAATGATGAAAAGTCAGGATAATCTCAGTTATTGTCGGGCCAGATACAAAATCAGGTGACAATCTTCACATGAATTTCAAGACAAATTTACAAACTGGAAAGTTAAAGGACTCTTCATTTTTTGTTTAGACAGTTCAATATGTGCCTTAAATAATCCAATTTCTAAGCAGAAAATTTGTACTGCTAGGTGTTTCCCACACTAAGTGGACATAGGGCACAAGAAATTTCACACTTTTGCCCTGAAATCCTAAAGTTTGAAGAGCATATTGTACAGGCAGCCATAAGAAGCACTTTGGATAGAATTCTATAAATCAAAATATCACACTTGCAAAAAATAACAATAAGCTCACCTAATTCTGTGTCCCTTATACCCATGTAACTTTCTAATAGGTCATCAACTTTGCTGATTGCCTTCTCTTCAAATTCAGTGGGCTGTTGACAAAACAGTTCAAGTATAAAAGTTAGTTAACAACGAATTGCAAGACGATCAACAAATTTATCATAAATAACCAGAGATCCTCACATTATAATAATACAACCATTCAGAACAAAGTGGTTAACTCTGCGGCCTCTCAGCGCCAGGGACTCAGATTCGATTCCTATCACACTGTTCGTAATATGCACATTCTCCTCGTGTCTGCACGGGTTTCCTTCGGGTTCTCCGGTTTCCCCTCAGTCCAAGGATGCGTTGGTTAGATGCACTGGCCGTGCTAAATTCTTCTCAATGTACCTGAACAGATGCTAACTGTGGCAACTAGGACATTTTTACAATAACTTCATTAGTGTTAATGTAAGCCTACTTTTAACATGAATAAACTTTAAAACTTCAATTCCATATCACCTTTGGGAATCACACGGACTCAAAACATTAAGTCTGTTGCCAGATTTGCTGGGCCTTTCCAACATCATCTATTTTTAATCTAAATTTTTAGATCCTGTTCAGGAACCTATTCAGCTCTGTAGCACTTACCAATTCTTCAACAGTTGCAGGTCCCTTTGAACGCAATCGTAGTGTACCCCTCCCTGTGCCAATTTTGTTGTCACCACCAGGTCTTCCTCCTCGTGATCTTGGCTCAATGCCTTCTGAAAAAGGAAAAGAAAGCAAGCTAAATTCACCTATAATACCTCCAAATTTCACAAAATGGGGCAAATACAACTTTTAATGCAAGTGACATTTCTTAAATTATAGCGAGAACTGGTCACAGCTCTTCATTCATCTACTCATCACATCTTATATAATGTCAAATCATAACACCCTCAAGATGTGTGTAACATAGAAAGGAAAGACAGAACAGTGACAGAAAAAAAAAAATCACACTTAGAGCCTTCCACATCCTTAGAACAGCCCAAAATGCTTCAAAGGCAGCACGATGACACAGTGGTTAGCACTGCTGCCTCACAGCACCCTGGGCTCCAGGTTCAATTACTGGCTTTGGGTCACTGGCTGCATGGAGTCTGCATATTCTCCCACATCCATATATGTTTCCTCCACGTGTCCTGGTTTCCTCCCCATAGTCCAAAGGTGTGCAGATTAGGTGCACTGCCCATGCTAAATTACCCGTTAGTGTCAGGGTGGGCTAGCTAGAGTAAAATGCACTGAGTTATGGGGATAGGGCCTGGATGGTATTGTGATCGGTGCTGACTCAATGGGCCAATGGTCTCCTTCTGGACTGTAGGAGTCTATGATTGCCAAGTTATTACAAGTCACTGAAATAGCAACTAATTTCCACAAAACAAAATCCAACATGTGTGACTGAGAAATCACCAGAAAGAATGGATACAGCAGACCTGCATTATTATGCCACCTTAGATCATCCATCAGAAATGTCTGGCCAAATTATGCCAAAGTGATAGGGCTTGAACAGGGATCTAATCCAGTACTTTGTTATGAAAGGTTCTTGTAAGAGTGATGTAGAGAAGTTGTTTACAACTTGAGGGACTAGAGGCAAAAGGGAAATGAAAACTAGAACCACAAATTTAAGATGATCACTAATAAATCCCACAAGAAATCAAGAAAGGTCTTTCTCCAGAAAGTGGTAAGAAGGTGGAATTTGCCACCACAAGGAGTAGCATAGTTTAAACGGCACAGAAATAATCAAGGCAAAGCTCAGTAAGGGTGTGAGGAAGAAAAGAGTAAAAGATTATGCTAAGATTAGATGAAGAGGGATAGAAGCAGGAGCATAGGCACAGCATGGATCAGACAGGCAAAATGGTCCATTTCAGTTCTATATACGCAATATAATGAAGTGTAGATTGTGCCTGGTCTTTCACTGAAGTTATAGGAAATACAACACTTTGAACAAGGAGGACACGATGGAATTCAGGGCAGGGAATCTGAAGCCATCGTCACAAATGGAAGACATTTGAAGGCAGTGGGGGATGATAGTGCAATGTCTCTGATTGTCAAGAGGGTTCTACAAGCAAAAAACAGGAGATAGAAAAACCGTGTTCTGAGTGATCCCTAAGACATAGGAACAGAATTAGGACACTCAGCCCATTGAATGGCAGAGCAGACTCAATCATGAGTGATACTTTTCTCATCCCCATTTTCCAGCTTTTTCTCCATAACCCTTAATCCCCTCATTAATCAAAAACTTATTTATCTCTGTCTTAAAGATACTCATGAGCTGATCTCCACAGCCTTCTGTGGCAAAGAGCTCCTTAGAAGTTCCAAAGAGTTCCACAGATTTGGGTAGAATACTGTGTTTGACAGTGAGAGATGCATCAAAGTGCAGTTATACCTTGATTTATGCTCAAATTCTGAGGTATGAACCGAAAATGCTAGAAACACAGCCTCAGATAATATCTATAGACAAACTAAATTAATGATTCTGACCTGTGACCTTTCACCACAACTGGATGATCTTCTAAACTCAGTGATTTCAAAAACAAAAAAGTACCACTGGATTGCTGTTCCAATTTCATTACAACTTGCATTCATAACTTTAAATGTACTGAAAATCTCTCGAGATATGCCACAGGCTCGTGATCAGACAATCTGACATTGCTAGCCTACAATATCTTTTGAATTTCGTGTCTCATGATTCTCCTAGATTCCCTTTACTAACAGAATACTCGCTGTTGAATCAAATATTAGAGAATTGGAACTGGCAAATCATTCTGGATAGGCTGAGTGAGTGGGCAAGGACCTGGCAGATGGAGTTAGCAAATGTGAGGTTATCCACTTTGGAAGGAATAATAGGAAGGAATATTATTTTAACGGTGAAAAGCTACTGTGCAGAGGGACCTAGGGTCCTTGTGCACAAATCGCAAAAACTCATCTGCAGGTGCAGCAGGTGATCAAGGTGGCAAATGGAATATTGGTCTTTATCGCAAGGGAGATAGAATATAAAAGCAGGGAGGTCTTGCTGCAACTGTACAAGACACTGGTGAGGCCACAACTGGAGTACTGTGTGCAATTTTGGTCCCCTTATTTGCGAAAGGATATATTGGCCTTGGAGGGGGTACAGAGAAGGTTCACCAGGCTGATACTGGAGATGAGGGGGTTAGCTTATGAGAAGAGATTAAATAGACTGGGCCTGTACTCGGAGTTTAGAAGGCTGAGGGAGGATCTTATACAGACTTACAAGAAAGTGGCTAGATAGGGTAGAGGTAGAAAGGAAACCAGAACTAGAGAGCACAGCCTCAAAATAAGGGGGGGCAGTTTAGAACAGAACTTCTTCAGAGTGGTGAATCTCAAATTCTCTGCCATTGAAGTGGTGGAGGCTACCTCGTTGAATATATTTAAGTCACAGGTAGATAGATTTCTGATAGATAAGGGAATTAAGGGTTATGGAGAGCTGGCAGGTAAGTGGAACTGATCCATTCAGATCAGCCATATTATTGAATGGCGAAGCAGGCTCAAAGGGCTAAATGGCCTGCTCCTATTTCTTATGTTCTTAGCACCACCAAGTGGTCAAGTTTGAAGTCCATCACATATCAGCACGGCTTGCTCTGACGAACAAGTTCCGTAACTATGGTAACAAATGTATAATGTTTCTCAAAAGTGATTTGATCAAAGGATAAAATATTGTCCAGAATATCAGGAAAAAAAATTTCAAGTTTTATTTTGTACAACTGAGGGTAAATAGGCCTTGGTTTAAAGTTTCATCCAAAAGAAAGCATTTCTGACAGGACTACACTGGGACCGTCAGTCTGGGTTTTATTCTCAAATCTGTCAAATAGATTCAGACAAGAAAGTGCTATCTATAGAATCACATGGCAGTCACCGTTAAATCAGATTTGTGCAGTTTATAGCTAACGTATGAATAAGGAGAAGGGCACAGCATGTGTGAAAGCAGAAAACAAATCAATCCCAGACGGGCTGGTATACTGTTCATTGTATATCACTCTTATCTAACCTCAACCACTATTTCCATTGTGAGCTGCAAGCTTGCAATCAGTTGGTGGTTTCTAACGTAGAACATTTTGACAGCGGGTACAGGTTAACTGAACACCCTACTCACCAACAATTGGCTTGGGGATGGCAAGAGGGACATCCCTCCCCTCCTGGTCTGAATCCAAGGCAACCTACATTAACACAATCCTTACTTTGCCCTCATTGCCACGGATCAAACAACTCAAAAACAGCTTCTTCGCTGCTGTCAGAGGTTTGAATGGACTTACCTTGCATTAAGTTGATCTCTACACCCTAGCTATAACATTACATTCTACACTTTCTCCTTTCTCTATGAACAGTATGCTTTGTCTGTATAGTGGGATCAAAACAATACTTTTCACAATATACTAATACATGTGACAATAATAAATCAAATTGAATCATTGCAGCTGAAAGTGTTTTAAGGCCAAAGTAAACAACTTTAACATTGATATAGGATAAAACCGCAGTCAGTTTTTACCTGCTACAATCCCCATACTGCAAACAAGATCAAGGTCCAGTTACCAATTCCTCTAGCAACTGGTTAAAAGACTTGCTGCTTTCTATAGGTTTGTTATCAATAAATTATATCATACAACAGGCTGCACTGCAAGAGCAACCAACTTATGTCAATTAGTGGTGCTATGTAATCACTTGGTAAAGCACTAGATAGACTTTACTGATTTATTTATTGTTACATCTATTAGTGAAAAGTATTGTTTCTTACGAGCTATATAAATAAAGCAGACTGTTCATAGAGAAGAGGAGAGCATGCAGAATGTAGTGTTGCAGTCATAGCTGGGGTACAGAGAAAGATCACCTTAATGCGTACTAGGTCCATTTAAAAGTCTGATGGCAGCAGGGAAGAAGCTGTTCTTGAGTCAGTTGGTACATGATCTCAGACTTTTGTACCTTTTTCCTGATGGAAGGAGGTGGAAGAGAGAATGTCCAGGGTCTGTGGGGTCCTTGATTATGCTGGCTTTTTCAAGGCAGCAGGAAGTGTAGACAGAGTCAATGGACGTGAGGCTGGTTTGTGTGATGGACTGGGCTTTGTTTATGATCCCTTCTAGTTTCTTGCTGTCTTGGTCAGAGGAGGAGCCATACCAAGCTGCGATATAATCAGAAAGAATGCTGTTCCTATCCACAGATGCTCTATGGTATGCGGTTTTCAGTATTTTCAGTTTGTATTTCAAACTCAAATTAGCCTAAAATTAAGATAATGTTGCATTTGTGTGCGGCACCAAATATTCCATGTGAAATTCATCACTCAGAACATAGCCTCCGATTTCTCAGTTAAAGCTCAGCTCCTCGAGAGGTTGAATCTTCAGCTATCCCAATCCTGCAAACTCTAATTCTTCTGAAACTCTTCAGCTATCAATCCCTCTATTTTCACATGGTTCCTTTCATGATGACAACTTCAGACTCCCTCTCGGTTTCCATCACTTCTGGCTTGCTCAGAAACTGTCCTACGAAAGATATTCCCAAGTCTAAAATTGAAGTCACTTTTTTCTAATGTCTGCAGTTACGGGTCAGTCACAAACTATACTGAGTCTGCAGCACAGAAACGAGTGTACCAATGTATCTGCTTCTCCTCCCATTCTTGTGCATCTGATGCCATCAGCATTAGCTCTCATTCCTTTCTCATTTCTGTCTAGTTTCTTATGTGCTTTTCAAATGACTATTAAATTATACCTCTAATGGATGATTAGCCACCTAAGATCTTTTCCATGGAATCCCTACGGTAGAGAATGAGGCCATTCTTCTGAGTCTTCACCCACTCTCCGAAATAGCATCTTGCTCAAGCCCAGTCTGCTGTCCTATCCTTATAAACACTCACAATTAGCTTGGCTAATCCAGCTAACCTACACATTTTTGGATTATGCAAAGAAACTGGAGCACCCAGAGGAAACCCACACAGTCACAGGGAGAACCTGCAAACACCACACATACAGTCACCCAAGGTTGGAAATCTAACTGAGGTTCCTGGTGCTGTGAAGCAGCAATGCTAACCTTTGTAACACTATACTGCCCTTATGATCATGTATGAGAAAAGGTCATGTATGATTAAAAAGGACCCCAAGCCACAGTGAATTAAATATTAAACTAGATACAATTTTTTTTGAGAATTAATTTATTCACAGAATTCAGCATTAGTGCACAGGAGACAGGTGCATATATCTCCCAACATTCTCTCTCTGTTCTTTTGGAAACAGGACAAATTATCCAAAGGTGAAATGAACTAAGTTAAATTAAAGAAACTCACACAAACATGGGAAGAACATGCAAACTCCACACAGTCAGTTACCCAAGGCCAGAATCACACCCAGGTCCCTGATGCTGTAAGGCAGCAGGACTAACCACCATGACATCGTGCCGCTCTTTTTTTTGTGCCTCTCTATATTTACACTCATCCCAAATATGAGGCCGCCTCATTTTTCTCACCAAAATACACAATCTCATTCATTGATAACAGATTCCATTTGTTAATTACATCCCCATTATACAATTGTATTCACAGCAGACCACTGCAGTGTTACAGGATACAAGTCCAACAGACACACCTGATTCAACAAAATAGCCTCCTGGTATATGGAAGAAACTTCAATGCCTAACACTTCTTGCCAGACAACACTGAATTTATACACATTTACTGAAAGATGTTGTAATCTGCCAAATCCCTAATTGAACCACATTAAAGGCTAATTCATAACTTTCCAGCAAGTCAACTTTAAAAGAGCAAATTACTGTGGATGGTGGAATCAAACAAAAATAGAAAATGTTGGGAGTCATCCAAACTCAAAACATTAGCTGTATTCTATTTTTACAGATGCTGTCAGGCCTGCTGAGATTTAACAGCTGTTTCTTGGAAATTCAGGATTGTTTCCATTTATTCTCTTTCAACTTTTAAGTGCAAGTCCTTCAATTTTTAGACAGATTAAATCCATGTTAAATTGGACAATGGAAAAAGTTGCTCTGTGCATGCATGCACTCGCGTGCTGTGGAGGGTTGGGGGGAGGGGCGGTCGTTCAAAATGGTCATGTTAAGTTGTATTCCATGCTAGATCACCATATGTTTAAAATCTTCTGAAAACACATTTAATGAGTCACTTGGAAGTATTTCCAACTACAGCCCTTCAGCAAACACTCAATTTGAAAGTTAATTTGTAAATGTGTCACCATCCTTCACACTGCTAAGGGTTAAGCTTTCTATTACTACAGATGCGATCTTTTTAAACATTTTAACATGATTCTACACTTGATAGGTCACTGAAGATAGATCATTAACAAGTAACGCTTGAAGATTATTTCAGATCAGGTTAAATGGGCAAAGAAAGGTAGGACAGGATTGGGGGGGTGGCAAGAGCCTGGAGATAGTAAGAACCTGGGAGTGCAGAGGAAGAAAGGAAACAGAATTTGCATTTACTTAGCACCTCTCATGAGCCCAGTTCAGCAAACCCGTGGTCATTTTGGAGTGGCAGAGCAGATAGGGTAAACTTAGCAAGCTGGTCACTAACACCTGGCTGAAAATAGGCAACCTCAGCCTGACACAGCTGAATATTTACATGAGTGACAAATAGATGAATGTAAATTGTAGCATTAGGAACCATATTAAAAGTCAACAATAGCATTTCCTTCTACTATGCAATCTGAAACTTCTGCAGTACCTGGGCTAAGGCACAGACAAATATGATCCTTGTGTCTGCAAACAACTCTTTCGTTGATCAGTTTCACTATCAAAGTGAAACTGGTTGATAATAACTGAAGGCGGACATCATTGGTTATTGCCAAAATTCCTTGCATTTCAACCCAAATGGTTGTCAGTGTCTCTCCTTCTGCTTTTTCTATTTTCTTCCCACACTCGCTTTGACAACTGGATGTGACAGATCCAGGTGAGACATGGGCCTCTTATCCATCAGTGGTGAGTGTTCCACCACCCACCAAGCACCCCCCTCCTTCTCCCCGCCAAGAGTCCCAGAGAGATTTGTGGCATGGTAGGATAATGGAACAAGAACCATGAGTATCATTACAGTATTAGCTGCCACTGTCCTCAATCCTTCAACAGTTCACTCTACTAAACCATCTGAAACATGATGAAACAGTGCAGCATACACATGGCGCCTTTCATTCCTTTGAATCAACTCTTCGCACAAATTGCTCAAATATTGTATCACTGTACCATCATCAGAAGCATGAGAATCTGTAAACCACCAGTTGCAAAAACTTGCCAAAACTATCAAAATGGGAGCTGTAATATTGCTCATGATGTGTACTTCTAATTATTTACAATGACTTGAAGCAATGGACCCACAAAAAGCCTAGCAAAGTTCACAGTTAGTCTAAAGCACAGATGAGCAGGCTATTCCCACATGCATAATGGTGCTGGTGACACCATGAAACTTTTTTCTAAGTTCTGATCCCTAGTCTGTCATGGTGACAGAGTGGTTAGCACTGCTGCCTCACAGTGCCAGGGACCCAGGTTCAATACCAATCAGGGTGACTGGGTGGAGTTTGCACATTCTCTCCGTGTCTGCATGGGTTTCCGCCAGGTGCCCCAGTTGCCTGACATAGTCCAATGATGTGTAGGTTAGATGGATTGGCCATGTTAAATTGCCTGTGTGTCTCCCAAGATATGTTGGTTACTGGGGAAAATACGTAGGGTTACAGGAACAGATGCTCTACAGGCAAGTCGGTGCAGACATACAGGCTAAGTGATCTCCTTCTGCACTGTAAGGATTCTAGACTTCTGCTGTGAGCTTCCTTGAAAGCTCGAACACATTTTGAGAAAGGCTTGCCTCCCTCAAGAGCTGAAAACAGATCTACCACGGCAAATGTCCAACGTAGAGCTCGATTATGGCAAGTTGAGTATCCCTGCATGTGTGCGTCGTACTATCACTTTTAAAGAACAGGAATAACTGGAGCTGCTCAGTGCAAGAACTCAATGGGTTCAATGATACCAAGCCATTGTAGCCACTCCAATTCCTCCTCCACTTTGCCCTTCATGGAGTAGGGCACTATCCTGGACTTGAAAAACAAGGATAGCCTGAGGATTTACAAACAACTGGACTGTAGTGTCCAGTTCATCTTTGAAAGCTTCTGGATCTATGAATGACGTGCAAGATCACCTGTATGTGCTGAACCTCAACAAAATTTCACTGAGCCAGCCACACACTAGTAAACTCGTCCTTTTCACCACCAGAGGCCATGTGTTATGCAATGTCCACCTCTATCCCAACCAATGGTATAGCTTATCTGGTACATGTCTGAAGTTGGATCCTTGCCTGATTAAGGGCTGGCACCTGTTTAGAACCTCAAGTCTTGACTGAATTTGTCACATGTATTAGTATACAGTGAAAACTATCGTTTCTTGCATGCTATACAGACAATGAGTACCATTCATAGCAAAGGAAAGGAGGATACAGAATTTGTTACAGTCACAGCTAAGGTGTAGAGAAAGATCAACTTAGTGCAAGATAGGTCCATTCAAAAATCTGATGGCAGCAGGAAAGCTGTTCTCAAGTCAGTTGGTACATGACCTCAGGTTTTTGTATCTTTTCCCCAATGGAAGGTGGTGGAAGAGAGTACATCCAGGGTACATGGAGTCCTTAATTATGCCGGTTGCTTTTCCGAAGCATCAGGAGGTATATTCAGAGTCAATGAACGAAAGGCTGGTTTGTGTGACAGATTCACGACCTTTTGAAGCAGCACGGAGAGGCAGCGATTTGGGAGAGCGTGAAGTTCGAGTGTTAAGTAGTTTTTAACTTTTCTCTTTGTTTAAAACAGCGAGCGGGGGTAGTTTTTGCCATTTTTATTTAAACTAACTGGAAACCGGAAGTCGTCATTAGGAGGCTGCCGGTAGTTGTAGTTTTCTCTGTCTCTATAAATTGGTCCAGAGAGGAAACCCGATACTCTACACAGGTAGAGTATCCCACCCTCCCCCCTCCTCTAACCTAATAATAAGTGTGTGGGAAGTTTTTTTTTCTCTCCTGGAAATTAAAGTATCAGGGATGGCAGTGCAGGCAGTACGTTGCACCTCCTGCGGTATGTACGAGGTGAGGGACACCAGTAGTATTCCTTCTGATTATACCTGCAGGAAGTGTGCACATTTGCAGCTCCTTGAGGATCATGTTAAGGAGCTGGAGCTGGAATTAGAGGAACTCAGGGTAATTCGAGAGGTTGAGGAGGATATTGGCAAGACTAACAAAGAGATAGTCACTCCTAAAAGTGATTCTTGGGTAACTATTAGGAGGAGGGGTAAGAAGCAATCGGGTAGACAATCCCCTGGGGCTGTTCCCCTCCAAAACAAATTTTCTGTCTTGGAGGCTACAGTTGAGGAAGAATCAACTGGAGATGACCAAAGGAAGCAGGTCTCTGGGGGTGAGCCTGCTGAGAATGCTCAGGTGGGTAGGGGGAATAAGAGATTGGGCCTAGTAATTGGAGACTCCATAGTTAGAGGGACAGATAGGAGAGTAAATAGTAATAAAAGTGACCCAGGGCTGGTGTGTTGCCTCCCAGGGGCTGGGGTCCAGGATGTCGCAGATCGGGTTTTTAAGATTCTTAAGGGAGAGGGGAGTCAGCCCCAAGTCATAGTTCATGTAGGGACACATGAAATAGGAAGGACGAGGGAAGGGGATATTAAACTCTTTACTCAAAGAGTGATTAGGGAGTGGAATGCCCTGTCTGCAGCTGTTGTAGATGCGCCAAGTTTGGTGGCGTTTAAGAGGTTAATTGATAAGTATATGGAAGAAAAGGGAATGGTTTAGTTAGGAGGGGCATTGCTTTTTATTTTGGTCGGCACAACATCGAAGGCCGAAGGGCCTGTTCTGTGCTGTATTGTTCTATGTTCTATGTTCTAAACAGAAATTTATGGAGTTGGGGTGGAAGCTTAGGGCCAAAACTGGCAGAGTGGTTATCTCTGGACTCTTGCCTGTGCCAAGGGATAGGTTGGAGAAGAATAGAGAGAGGGAATGTTTGAACTCGTGGCTACGGGGATGGTGCAGGAGGGAGGGGTTCAGGTTCCTGAACAATTGGGACTCGTTCTGGGATAGGAGGGACTTCTACAAGAGAGATGGTCTACACCTGAACCAGAGGGGAACTAATATCTTGGGGGGAAAATTTGCTAAGGCTATGCAGGGGGCTTTAAACTGATTCGGGGGGGGGGGGTGGGATCCTAAGTAGTTGGGGTGCTAAGAGGGATGAGAGTAAGGGGGTCATAGAGGAAAGCTGTAAAACACAGCAGCGTACGGGTGGGGTAGGGCATGGTTTGAAATGCGTATACTTTATTGCGAATACTCCTTGCATTAAAGGGGAGGAACTTGCAGCTTGGACCAATACCTGGAACTTCGATGTTGTGGCCATTTCAGAGACTTGGGTAGAGCAGGGACAAGAATGGATGTTGCAGCTTCCGGAGCTCAAATGCTTTAGTCAGAGTAGAGAAGGAGGTAGAAGGGGGGGAGGAGTGGCATTATTAGTCAAAGACTGTATCACAGTGACAGAAAAGAAGTTTGATGAGGTCTTGTCTGTTGAGGTAGTATGGGCTGAGATTAGAAACAGGAGAGGAGAGGTCACTCTGTTGGGAGTCTTTTATACACCTCCTAAAAGTTCTAGAGAGGTTGAGGAAAGGATTGCAAAGTCAATTCTGGTCAGGAGTGAAAGTAATAGGGTAATTGTTATGGGGGACTTTAACTTTACTAATATTGATTGGAATAGCTATAGCTCTAGCTCGTTAGAGGGGTCAGTTTTCATACAAAGTGTGCAGGAAGGTTTTTTGACTCAGTATGTAGATCGGCCAACTAGAGGTGAGGCTACATTGGATTTGGTGCTGGGCAATGAGCCAGACCAGGTGTTAGACTTGGAAGTTGGTGAACATTTTGGTGATAGTGATCACAATTCGGTTACGTTCACCTTAGTGATGGATAGGGATAGGCATGAAGCTGGGGGCAGTAGTTATAGCTGGGGGAAGGGTAATTATGAGGCGATCAGGAGAGAATTAGGGTGCATAGATTGGACTAGGAAACTACAGGGACTGGGAACATCTGGAATGTGAAGCTTATTCAAGGAGCAGCTGCTGCGAGTCCTTGATAAGTATGTCCCTGTCAGGCAAGGAGGAAATGGTCGAGTAAGGGAACCTTGGTGTACTAAAAAAGTTGATTCGCTGGTTAAAAGGAAAAAGGAGGCTTATGTCAGGATGAGGCTTGAAGGCTCAGTTACTGCAATGGATAACTATAGATTAGCCAGGAGGGAGCTAAAGAGTGAATTGAGGAGAGCTAAGAGGGGACACGAGAAGACTTTGGCTGATAGGATTAAGGAGAATCCTAAAGCTTTCTTTAGATATGTGAAGAATAGAAGATTGGTTAGGGCAAGATTAGGGCCAGTCATAGACAGCAGTGGGAAGTTGTGCGTGGAGCCTGAAGAGATTGGAGAGGCACTGAACAAATATTTCTCTTCGGTATTCACACAGGGAGATGTAAATGTATTTGTGGAGAACACTGGGATACAGGGTTGCAAACTGGAAAGTATTGAAGTAGATAAGGAGGATGTACTAGATATTCTTGAGGGTTTGAAGTTAGATAAGTCCCCTGGGCCGGACGGGATTTACCCTAGGATTCTCTGGGAGGCAAGAAAGGAGATTGCAGAGCCTCTGGCTCTGATCTTCAGGTCGTCGTTGGTTACAGGTGTGGTTCCGGAGGACTGGAGGATAGCGAATGTGGTCCTGTTGTTCAAGAAGGGGAAGAGAGACCTTCCAGGGAATTATAGGCCAGTGAGTCTTACTTCTGTTGTGGGCAAAGTATTGGAGAGAATTATTAGGGATAGGATTTATAGTTATTTAGAGAGAAATGAATTGATTGGGGATAGTCAGCATGGTTTTTGTGAAGGGTAGGTCGTGCCTTACTAACCTTATTGAGTTTTTTTGAAAAAGTGACCAAAGAGGTGGATGGGGGTAAGGCGGTTGATGTGGTATATATGGACTTTAGTAAGGCGTTTGATAAGGTAGCCCATGGAAGACTTCTGCAGAAAATGCAGATGTATGGGATAGAGGGTGATTTAGCTAATTGGGTTAGGAATTGGCTAGCAGGTAGAAGACAGAGGGTGGTGGTTGATGGGAGATATTCATCGTGGAGTTCGGTGACAAGTGTGTACCTCAGGGGTCTGTTTTGGGGCCCCTGCTGTTTGTAATTTTTATAAATGATCTGGATGAGGGTATTGAAGGATGGATTAGTAAATTTGCAGATGACACTAAAGTCGGTGGAATGGTAGATAGTGAAGAGGGGTGTTATAGTTTGCAGAGGGACTTGGACACGTTGCAGAGCTGGGCCGAGAGGTGGCAAATGGAGTTTAATGTGGAAAAGTGTGAGGTAATGCACTTTGGCAGGAATAATAAATGTGTAGAGTATAGGGCTAATGGTAGGATTCTTAATAGTGTTGATGAACATAGGGATCTTGGTGTATATGTGCATAGATCCCTGAAAGTAGGCAGTCAAGTCGATAAGGTTGTTAAGAAGGCATATGGAGTCTTAGCTTTTATTGATAGGGGGATTGAATTTCGGAGCCGCAACGTCATGTTGCAACTGTACAAAACTCTAGTGCGGCCGCATTTGGAGTATTGTGTGCAGTTCTGGTCCCCACATTATAAGAAAGATGTGGAGGCATTGGAGAGGGTACAGAGGAGGGTTACCAGGATGTTGCCTGGTATGGAGGGCAGGTCTTATGAAGAGAGGCTGAGGGATTTGAGGTTGTTTTCATTAGAAAGGAGGCGGCTAAGAGGGAACCTTATTGAAACATATAAGATGATTAGAGGTTTAGATAGGGTGGACAGTGATAGCCTTTTCCCTAGGATGGAAAAAGCTAGCACGAGGGGACACAGCTTTAAATTAAGGGGTGATAGTTATAGGACGGATATCAGAGGTAGGTTCTTTACCCAAAGGGTGGTTCGGGAGTGGAATGCCCTGCCTGCGGCAGTTGTAGATGCACCAAATTTGGTGGCGTTTAAGAGGTTAGTTGATAAGTATATGGAAGAGAAAGGAATGGTTTAGTTTGGAGGGTCATTGCTTTTTATATTGGTCGGCGCAACATCGAAAGCCGAAGGGCCTGTTCTGTGCTGTAATGTTCTATGTTTTGCAGTTTATTGCAGTCTTGGGCAGAGCAGGAGCCATATCAAGCTGTGATACAACCAGGGCGGTGCAGGCTCGTTGGACCGAAGGGCCTGTTTCCCATACTGTTTTGTTCTTTGAAAGAGTGTTTTCTATGGTGCATCTGTAAAAGGTTGAAGAGAGTCATAGCTGACATGCCAAATTTCCTTAGCCTTCTAAGTAAAGGATTTGGTGAGCTTTCTTAATTATAGTATCAGAATGAGAGGACAAGGACAGGTTGTTGGTGATCTGGACACCTAAAAACTACTTCCTCCCCATTGTGTAGATAGGGGTTTATTGTCCACTAGGCTTCCTAAAGTCAATGACCACCTCCTTCGTTTTGGTGACATTGAGAGAGATTATTGTCGTCACAACAGTTCACCAGATTCTCTCTTATTCCTGTACCGTCTTGTCATTCTTTGAGGTCCGACCCACTATAGTGATGTCATCAGCAAATGTGAAAAAGTCTTCCTATAGTGCGAAAACCTAACTATATACACAGAGGTTCCTGTGTCCACCTCAGTTGTGATTTGTTTTCCACTGAATTCCATTGGAGCACAGATAGACTCTACGTGCCTCTCAGTCACATTAAACATATTTCAAGAGTGCCTCTCTGCACGCTCTGAGCTTTCCAGGTGACGTGTAGCTTACAGAAGCTTTTTGGAATTTGAATCTCCCTGCTCGGCCTTCATCTAGCTCCAAGCACCCCTGCATTTTAGAGCTAAATAACTCTTTTGTTGCAACAGTGACAAACGGTATTGAAAAATTTGCAATGATTCATACAGTGGATCCATCTCCACATCTGAAACATTCCTCAGCTTTCAACTTTTTGCTTGCAGCCTCTTTCTTTACTTGATGCACTGCACCCACCTGGGCATCACCATTGGCTTACTGAATGGATTTTGCATTGCTGGCAGCCATTTCCAATCCTGAGGCATCTCCCAGCAAAGTCAGAATGCTGTCCTCATTAATGCAGCATTAACTAACAGATCCCAAAGCACGTCTGTCTTCCAAAACTGTCCCAAATCTGAAACATTTTGAGAGCTGGCTTAATAGAGCAACACAGTTAGCTACTAACCATTTTGTGTTCTAAAAATCACTAAGGAATGTGAACCGCTGGGCAATCACTGAAGGTTTAGGATTGCAGTGATTCTGAATGAGTGAAACTAAATCCACTAACAGAACACCCCCAATTTCCGTGGGGTTGCCAAATTCTTCAAAGCTTTTAAGTCTTCGCTTCAAACACACAGAGGAATTGAGTGGTCTTAGATGTCAACTTACCAACAAAGAGCATTCCAACCTTTGCACATATTCAGTCCGGAACTCACTAACTGTCCGGAACATAGTCACAGTGCTGTTAATTTCTTCGTCAGTGAACTCTCAAACCCACCAATCAGAGCCTTCGATGGCTGCTCACATTGCAAACTAGTGACTTATTCTGCAAATCTTCATATTGCCATGCTGAACCTCAAATTTTTCTTTTCCTTTCAGTTTGCCATTTTTTCATCATCAAAAAAATATTGTGGCCACAAAAAAGGTTGTCAAACACATTGTGATGAGTCAACTTACAAAAATACAGTACCGCAAACAGCTAGTTACACAGGTCCTTCATGGTAAGACTTAAACCATGAATGCCTGCATTACCAATGACATCAGCCACACATGCTCATATCCGCTAAAGACTCAGAACACAGGCTGAAAATAGGAAGATGCTCTATAATATTTAGGTAGATCGGCCATGCAAAATTCTCCCTCAACATACCCGAACAAGCAGCCGAATGCGATGACTAGGGGATTTTCACAGTAACTTCATTGCACTGTAAATGTAAACCTACTTGAGACTAATAAACAAACTTATAAATGAACTCCATACTTTTACTTACCAAATGCTTTTGTAGTTTCTACCAGTTTCATTGTGAATGTTTGGCCTTTCGGCAACTCTTTCAGCATCTTGGCAACTTCATAGTGGCGACAACCTACCACACCCTGACCATTGATCGATTCAATGTGATCGCCAATGAGGATTACTTTAACTCGATCAATGATGCTGTTCTCTTTAATGCGCTGGAAAAAGAGAAAAAGAGAGAGTGAGAGCATGCTCAAACACAGCAAGAAAAGCAGAAAAACTTATTTCCAAATGTCCATGCCAAAAACACAGCTTTATGGGTATGAGCAGATGTCATACACCTGCTACATTTTTGTTATTCCTTCATGATAAATGCAAGCCTCTGCGATATCTACACTCCTCCAGTGAAAGCTTTGTGCAACTCCAACTTCCATTGCTCCACCAAATCATTGCTTTCAAAAAGGATGCACTATTTTAAGTTGGAATAGTTTTCTATAAAATCTTCAGGCTAGGAAGGCAACATGATGGTTGATATTGACGTTCTCCTCCAAATAACTTCCCTCCCTTGCTGCTCCACTTAATCCCGTCTCAGAAAGACAGCAAGAGTAGCAGGAAAGTAACAGTGATTGGAAGACCTGGAGCAGCAAGCAGAGGAACAATCTGTGACTGAAAGAGCAACATCTCAAATTCTGACTCTCCCATGCTCACTGCTCCTCCAATCAAACTCTTATTTTTCGACTCTCTCTAATCCCAGCAATTGTTCAGCCAAGGATCATAGCACAGCATGGACAGTATGGCAGCACAGTAGTTAGCACTACCGTCTCTCAGCGCCACAGGCCCAGGTTCAATTCCCGGTTTGGGAGAGTGAGAGAAGTTTGCACATTTTCCGTGTCTGTGTGGGTTTCCTCCGGGTGCTCCAGTTTCTTGTCACGCATCAAAGATGTGTGGGCTAGGTGAATTGGCCATGCTAAATTGTCCCTCAGTATCAGGGAGACAAGCTAGGGTATATGCATGGTGTTATGGGGATAGGACCTGGATGGGATTGAGGCTGATACAGATTCAATGGACCAAATGGCCTTCTTGGGTACCATAGGAATTCTACAGAAGGGCAGTAAGGTGAAGTAATATTAAATGGGGACTACCTTTCTTGACCCCTTCACTTGTCTTTGCTTATCAGGACTTCTTACCTTGCAATGTCTAACTTGCCTACTGACCCTGAAGAGTTGGAGAAGAATATTCCAGCACTTGGGGCCTCAGCAACTGTAGGCACAACCACCAATAATGGAGCAACTGAAACTGGACATGCACAACAGGGCAGAATTAGGGCAGCACACTTTTGTTCAAAACCAATGTGAAAATGAGCCCAATAACTACAGTTAGTTTAACCTTGCGGGTGAGGAAACTTATGGAAATGATTTAGAATTAAAATTAATAGCCACTTGGGCAAATATGCATTAATTATGAAAAACCAGCATGGAATTTCTGGTTTTGAGATTTTTGATGAAAGAACAGAGATGGTTGACGATAATGTTGTTGATGGGGTGATCAGAAGGCATTTAATAAAGAGCAAAACAGATATGCAAAGTTATAGGTCATGGAGTAAAAGGGACAGTAACAGCATAAATACAAAATTAGCTTTGAGTGACAGGAAACAATACTGGTTAATGGATGTTTTATGAACTGGAGGAAGACTTGCCATCATGTTTGCCAAGGCTCAAGTGTTGGGACCTTGCACTTCCTGATAGATTAATGACCTAGGTCCTAGTGCACAGGACACAATTAACATACATATGATATGAAACTTAAAATCACTGCAAACTGTGACAAGTGTGTGTAGAACTTCAAAAGGACATAGACAGGTTGGTGAAAATGGGCAGGCCAGTGACAAATTAAATGCAGGGAGGCATGAAGTAATTCAATTTGGAATGACAAACACAAAATACAGGGTACAATTTGAAAGAGAGCACAGAAACAGAGGAACTTGTATGTTTTTGAATATAAATCATTGTAGGTGGCAGGACAGGCTGAGAGACTGGTTAATGAGGAATATAATATACACAACTTCATTTATATGGGCACAGAATATAAAAGCAGGGTAGTAATACATCTTAAACATTGGGTCGGCCTCAAATGATGAAGAGTCTAACTCTGGGTGTCATATTTGAGGAAAGATTTGAAGGCATTAGAGAGATGTAGAAAAGAATCACAAGAAAAGCCCCAGTGCCAAGGAATTTCAATGATGCAGATGGATTGTAGTTGTTCAGAAAAGTGGCACTCTGTAAATCATCTCTACCGAGAGCCAGTGCATCCTGAAAGAACTAAATACAGGTGGCCTCCTTTCATGATTCCAGGAATTGGAGAAACAATCTCTACTGGTTGGAATCATGCCTAGCACAAAATACAATTGTAATTGTCAGACTGCAATCATCTCAGCCCTAGGACACTACTGCAAGGTAGTATCCCAGGTTCAATTATCTTCAACTGTTTCAATGACCATCCCTCTAGGAAAAAGGGCTTCGAAGCAGGATGTTCATTAATGATTGCATGGTGCATTGGTAACTCATTGATAACTCATCAGATCCTGCAGCAAGTCTGAGTGCATGCAGCTAAAACTGGGGCAACATTCAGGCTGGGATGGTTAACATTCACAAGGCACAAGAAGCAGACAATGAGCATCTCCCACAGAAACTTGAAAAATATCCAGAGTGGTGAGGATGTGGAACTAGTTACCATAAGATATCGGAGCAGATTAGGCTATTCAGCCCACTCAGTCTGCTCTGCCATTCAATTATGGCTGATATGATTCTCATTCCCATTCTCCTGCCTTCACCCCGTAACCCTTAATTCTCTTATTGATCAAGAACCTATTTCTGTCTTAAAGACACTCAAAGACTTGGCCTCCAGAGCCTTCTACGGCAAAGAGTTCCAGAGTCACCACCCTCTGACTGAAGAAATTCCTCCTCATCTCAGTTTTAAAACAGCATCCCTTCACTCCGAGGTTGTGCCTTCGAGTTCTACGAATGGGGAGGCAGAAGTGATGAGTATAGGTATTTAAAGGATATGGGGAGAACAAGCAGATGCTGCACAGACAGTGCCCCAAGCTGAGAATCAAACCCAGGGTCCCTGTTGTTGTGAGGAGCAGTGCTAGGACAAAATTCAACAAGACATTTATAGGACAAAACTAGATGAGCACATGATAAGGGAATAAAGGGGTAAGATAATAGATTTAGATGAGGAAAAGTGGGAAGCGTCTCAAGAGGAACATAAACACTGGCTATCTTATTACTGTGCCAAACGTTCTATACAAGAGAGAATCTAACCATCTCCCCATGATACTACCATTGGTGAAACTCCACTACCAACATCGTGCACAGGACTTTTGGGCCAATTAGGCTCAGGGAAACAATAGGTTTTTAATATAAAAATTGGAGTTTAGGATCGTAACCTACTCAAATTTTTCTGCATGCTTTCATTTTACAGTTTTTTTTGGAACGTATTTGAAGCACCAGCTGAGAGCTGGCTGTTCAATAGTCTGCACATTGCCTCTCACTGCCACTAGATGGCAATGCAGTACATCTTTACACTTATCACTGTGACAAAGTCCAACAAATAATATATCACAATTTCATCAATTTGCATTCAGACATTATCTTGGTAGGAGTTCAAAATTCCCCCTATTTCTTGATCTAATCATGAGAACACAAACTACCAACTCAGTGACCCAACCCAACAGGCGACTAGTGATTTTTTAAATTCATTTGTGGGACATGGGTGTCGCTGGCCGGCCAGCATTTATTACCCATCTCTAGTTGCCCTTGGAGGGCAGCTAAAAGTCAACTACATTGCTCTGGCTCTGGAATCACAGGTAGGCCAGACCAGGTAAGGACAGCAGATTTCCTTCTCTGAAGGACATTAGCAAACCAGATGGATTTTTCTGACAATCAGCAATAGTTTTATGGCCAACATTAGATTCTTAATTCCAGATTTTTTTTTAAATTGAATTCAAATTCCACCATCTGGGGTGGCAGGATTCGAACCCGGGGTCTTCAGAACATTAGCTGAGCCCCTGGATTAATAGTCTCAAACCATAACACCATTTGGCCATCGTCTCCCCACGAAAGACGCAGAACAAGCAGACAGGTACGAAGGGTCCAACAGTGCTCAACCAAACAATACAGATTTGTATCCAACCCTTCCAATGTCAAATCGAGATAGAAACTAGAAGGAGTAGGCAATTCGATTGTTCGAGCCTGCTCTGCCATTCATTTTGGCCATAGTTGATCATCGCTTTCAATATCGTGATCCCGCCTTTCCCTCATATCCCTTGATCCCTTTAGCCCCAAGAACTATATCCAATTTCTTCTTGAAATCACAATGTTTTGGCCTCAACTAGTTTCCACACACTCACCACCCTCTGGGTGAAGAAAGTTCTCCTCACCTCAATTCTAAAAGGTTTACACCTCATCCTCAAACTATGACCCTTGCTCTGGACTCACCCACCACTGGGAACGAGATTCTGAATCTACCCTGTCCAACCTTGTTAGAACTTTCAGTTTCTGTAAGATCCCCTCTGACTCTTCTAAACTCCAGTTAATCCTAACTGACTTAGTCTCTCCTCATATGACTGACCCGATATCCCAGGAATTAGACTGGTAAACCTTCGCTATACTCCCTCTGTAGCCAAGATGTCCTTCCTCCGATAAGGACACACTATATTCTGTGTGTGGCCTCACCAACGCCCTATACAAGTGCACCTATAAAAGTGCAGCAAAATATCCCTATCCAGAAATCCCTCACTATGAAGGCCAACATACCATTTGTCTTCTTTACTGCTTGCTGTACCTGAGCATGTGTTTTCGACAAATGATGCATGAAGACACCAAGGTCTTACTGAGTATCCACCTCTCTCAACTTGTACCTATTCAAGTAATAATCTGTCTTCCTATTATTGCTACCAAAGTGGATAACTCTCATTTATCCACATTATACTGCATCCACCATTTAGACGTTCACATACATAGCCTGTCCAAATCATGCTGAAGCATCTCTGCATCCTCCTCACAGCTCACCTTCTCACCCAATATTGTATCATTTGCAAATGTGGAGACCATACATTCAGTTGCCTCTTTCAAATCATTAATATATAATGTGAACAGTTGAGGGTCAAAGAAAGTTACAACACAGGAACAAGCCCTTTGGCCCACCAAACCTGCCCCACTAAAATCCCGACCCCCTTCTGGGGACCATATCCCTCTATTCCCATCCTATTCATGTATTTGTCAAGAAGCTCCTTAAAAGTCAGTATCGTATCCGCTTCCGCTACCTCCCTCCAGCAGCGAATTCTGGGTACCCATCACTCTCTATGTTAAAAAAAAAAACTTGCCTTGTACATCTCCTTTAAACCCCTGCATCTTAAACCTAAGCCAATGCCCCCTAGCAAGTGACTCTTCCATCCTGGGATAAAGCTTCTATCCACTCTGGCCATGCCTCTCATGATCTGCTGGACTTCTATCAGATCATTCCTCAATGTCCGTTGTGAGAGTGGACAAAGGTTCTCCGACCTCTCCTCATAGCTAATGCCCTCTGTACCAGCAACATCCTGGCAAATCTTTTCTATACCCTCTCCAAAGTCCTCAAATCCTTCTGATACTATTGCAACCAGAATTGAATACTATTTTCCAAACGCAGGCTAAGCAGGGCCCTCCAAAGCTGCAACATGGCTTGCCAATTTTTAAAATCAATACTCTGGCCAATGAAGACAAGCATGCTGTATGCCTTCCTGACTTCTCCACCTGCATTGCCACTTTCAATGACCTGTGTATCTATACACCCAAACCCCTCTGCCTATCAATACTGTTAAGGGTTCTGCCATTTACTATATATTTCTCCTCTGTAATAGGCCTTCCAAATCTCATATTTGTCTGGGTTAAACTCTATCTGCCATCTCTCTGCCCAAGTCTTCAACCGGTCTATAACCTGCTGTATCAAGAATAAAAGATTGTTAGGGCAAGATTAGGGCCAGTCAGGGACTGCAATGCGAAGTTGTGCATGAAACCTGAAAAGATGAGAGGCGCACTGAATGAGTATTCCTCGTCAGAATTCACACAAGGAAACGTCAGTGTAGTCGAGGAGAAAACTGAGATAGAGTTGTAGACTAGACGGGATTGAGGTACAAAAGGAGGTGGTGTTAGCAATTCTCAAGAGTATGAAAACGGATAAGTCCCCTGGGCCGGACGGGATTTATCCTAGAATTCTCTGGAAGGCTAGGGAATAGATTGCAGAGCGTTTGGCTTTGATGTTCATGTTGTCATTGGCTACAGGTAGAGTGCCAGAAAACTGGTGGATAGCCAACGTTGTCTTGTTCAAGGAGAGTAGAGACCATCCTGCGAATTATAGACCGGTGAGCCTTACTTCTGTTGTGGGCAAAGTTTTAGAAAGAATTGTAAGGGATAGGATTTATAATTATCTAGAAAGAAATAAATTAATTAGGGATAGTTAATATGGCTTTGTGAAGGGTAGGTCGTGCTTTACAAACCTTAGAGTTTTTTGAAAAGGTGACCAAAGAGGTGGATATGGATAAGGCAGTTGACCTGGTGTATATGGATTTTAGTAAAGCGTTTGATAAGGTTCCCCATGGTAGGCTACTGCAGAAAATGCAGATGCATGGGAATGAGGGTGATTTAGCAGTTTGGATCAGAATTGGATAGCTGATAGAAGATAGAGGGTGGTGGTTGATGGGAAATATTCAACCTGGAGTTCAGTTACAAGTGGTGTACCTCAGGGATTTGTTTTGGGGCCACTGCTGTTTGTCATTTTTATAAATGACCTGGATGAGGGTGTAGAAGGATGGGTTAGTAAATTTGCTGATGACATCAAAGTCAGAGGAGTTGTAGACAGTGAGGATGGATGTTATGGTTTGCAGAGGGACATAGATAAGTTGCAGAGCTGGGCCAAGAGGTGGCAAATGGAGTTTAATGCAGAAAAGTATGAGGCGATTCTCTTTCGTAAGAGTAACAGGAGTACAGAATGTAGGGCTATTGGATGGACTCTTAATAGTGTCGATGAGCAGAGAGATTTCAGTATACATGTGCACAGCTCCCTGAAAGTTGGCACACAAATTGATAAGGTTGTTAAGGCGGCGTACAGTGTGTTAGCTTTTATTAGTAAAGGAATTGAATTTCAGAGCCGTGAGGTCATGTTGCAACTGTACAAAACTCTGGTGCAGCTGGAGTATTGCGTACAGTTTTGGCTGTTACACCATAAGAAAGATGCGGAGGCATTGGAAAGGATGCAGAGGCGGTTTACCAGGATGCTGCCTGGTATGGTGGGAAGGTCTTATGAGGAAAGGCTGAGAGACCTGAGGTTGTTTTCGTTAGAGAGAAGGTTAAGAGGTGACCTAATTGAGACATACAAGATGATCAGAGGGTTAGGTAGGTTGGACAGTGAGAGCCTTTTTCCTCATATTGTGATGGCTAACACAAGGGGACATAGCTTTAAATTAAGGGGTGGTAGGTATAGGACAGATGTCAGAGGTAGGCTCTTTATTCAGTGGGTAGTAAGAGCGTGGAATGCCCGACCTGCAGCAGTTGTGGACTCGCCGACTTTGAGGGTATTCAAATGGTCAGTGGGTAGGCATATGGATAACACTGGTTCCGCTGGTCGGCACAACAGCGAGGGCCAAAAGGCCTGTACTGCACTGTAATGTTTATGTTCTTTCGTCTGATGGTCCTCATCGCTATCTGCAAATCCACCAACCTTTGCGTTATCCACAAACTTAATCAAATCTGTTATATTTTCCTCCAAATCATTTATTTATATTACAAACAGCAAAGATCCCAGCACTGATCCCCGAGAAACGCCACTTGTCAAAGACCTCCATTCAGAAACACACCCTTTCACTGCCACCCTCTGAGTTCTATGACTGAGTAGTTCTACATCCATCTTGCGAGCTCACCTCTGATCCCATGCGACTTCATCTTCTGCACCAGTCTGTCGTGAGGGAACTTGTCAAAGGCCTTATTGAAGTCCATGTAGACAACATCTACTGCCCTACCCTCATCAATCATCATCACTTCCTCAAAGAACGTGATTATGCTGGTGAGACGCAATCTCCCCTTCACAAGACCATGTTGCCTCTCGCTAATACGTCCACTTATTTCCAAATGGGAGTAAACCCTGTCTGAAGGAATTCTCTCCAATAATTTCTCTACCACTGGCGTATGGTTTACTTGCCTGCAATTAATTGGATTATTTTTGCTACCCTTCTTATACAAAAGGAACAACACTGGCTCTACTTCAATCCTCTGAGACCTCCCTTGTATGTAGAGATGTTGGCATTGGACAGGGGTAAGCACAGTAAGAAGTCACAGTAAGAAACCTGGTGTTGTGAGACTTCTTACTGTGACCTCCCCTGTAGCCAGTGAGGACACAAAAGATTTCCCTCAAGGCCCCAGCAATTTCCTCCCTTATTTTTCTCAGTAATCTGGAGTATATCCCATCAGGCCCTGGGGACTTATCTACCTTCATGTTTCTCAAGAACCCCAATACTCCTTTTTGATCTCAATATGACAAACTATCTATACATCCTTTCCCAGACTCATCATCCATCAAGTCCTTCTTTTTGGTGAATGCCGATGCAAATTACTCATTTAATACCTTGCCCATTTCCTCTGGCTCCACACAGATTCCCTCCCTGCCCTTCTGTGGCTAACGCTCTCCCTGGCTACTATTGTGGTTCCCCAGGACAACAACGAACTTTTAGCTGATCAAACGAGTGTCTGAGCTTTGATCTTCCAGGTAAAAAGACTTTATTCTCCAGTGCAAGAGAACAAAGCCGGGATGTCCGGAACAATCCAACAAACCGCTCACTTACAGTCTTTTTATATTTGCCGTAGTTTCATATCCCGAGACCTCTTATCTCATTCTCAAGGTTGGCTTTCTTTAACCACTATTGATGTCAAACCCACCGGTTATCTACCTTGTTTCAGATTGGTCCCTAATTGGTGCATTGTGGCTTAACTCAATCAACTTAAATCAAAAAGATAACATATTTACTTCATTCTACACTTCATGATCATATTTAAGTTGAGTAACTGATCAACAACCATTGTTTCCCGAGGCTGTTACTGCTCACATCCATTGATTACAAGTGATTACCATACTGATTCTATCACATTGGTTAACATACTTTGACCACATTAGCTATAATCGATTAACATGCTGATCAACACATTTTGTCATACGGACCTTACTTACAAGTTCTTGATATAAACTCTCAAAATTTGTAATTACATATACGCTTACAAGAATTTGTAAGTAACTCCACTAGTCACTAGCTGCTAATCTTCGCTGAAATCCCTCTACCACCTCTACTGGAGGGGCTTTTCCTCTACCCACTGTATAGTCAGGGTGACTGCAATGATTTCTCCCAGAATGTTCCTCAATGAAGTCTCACTGCCTCCTCTGCTGAGATTGTGAGAAACTGAGGGAGGAAGGCACAAGTGGGCACTTGAATGGAATGCCATTGTCCAAAGTATTCAAATTTTAACTTGAGGGACAGGAGTTATGACAGTTTCAGAGGCTGTATTGACACAAACAACTATATACACAGGGTGTCCTGAAAGATGACACCTGTCAAAAGGAATACAGTTCAATGTGTTAGGGAAGTGAAAAATGCATACGAGTCTTAGAAGGCCTTTGGTAGTTTTGTACTGAGTTCAAGTCAAGGATTGATAGACACTGTTGAGAAAAATTGAAGTCATTGACAAAACGAATACTAAGTAATATTAAGACAAAACAAAATTGTGAAGAAACAACCTGGAAAGTCATTGCCAAAAGGGAAAGATCTCTGAATTCACTAAGACCTCCCCTGTGGTGATTTCACTGGAAACATGTGAATTCTTAAGTGCTGTTTGTGAAGTGCATCTTTGTCTAGTTGTTTTCCTTTGCTTAATAAATTTGTGAATATCTACCTATAATTCTGTGAACCTTCTCAGTTACTCTGGAAACTAACAACATGCATCCTCCAACATCCTAATCCATTTGATTACTCAACTAAGTAACAAAATTATTGTTCTAACTAAAGGACAGGGCAAACAGAGCAGTAATGACTTCCTTCCCTTTGCCAACATTGCTAACAGAATAAGCGCTGCACAATGACCTCCTGGCTGGTGTTTCTTTGACTTTGTAGGCGGTCTTTGGAAACATACATACCCACACCCAACCGCTTCCCTTCCCCTCCCAGCCAGTTGTCGGAAAACAACATTTTATTTCCAGTTCCTTCATTTGGAGCTAAGTATTAGTTTACCTCCAATCCATTAGCACATTGAAAATTTATTTTCCATCTACATCAAATACTAACATTTTAATTTTAGTTTTTATCATAGAAAAGTATAGCACTGGAGGTGGCCATTCAGCCCATTGTACGTTGCACAGCGCCGTGAAAGAGCTGTGCAATGTGTGTCTCCCTTATTGTTTTCCTGTAGCCTTGTAAACTTTCAATTTGAAAGTCTTAACCGAATTCCTTTTTAACGTTACTGAAATCAAAGTTTATTAGTCACAAGTCAGGCTTATATTAACACTACAGTAACGTTATTGTGAAATTGTCCTAGTTGCCACAGTATGATGCCTGTTCAGGCCAATGCACCTAACCAGCACATCTTTCAGAACTGTGAGGAAACCCATGCAGACACAGGAAAAACATACAAACTCTAGACCGTGACCCAAGCAGGAATCGACCCCGGATCCCTGGCACTGTGAAGCAGCAGTGCTAACCACTGTGCTAGCGTGCTGCTATTGACTGTGCTCTACTACAGTTTTAGGCTGTGCATTCCCAATTACCCAAACTCTCTGCATTTAAAAAAAGTTTTCATCTTCACTCCGAGATTCCCATACAATCTCAAATTCCCTTAGCTTCACAGCTTACATTTCTGAAAGTTACAAAAGTTAATGAGTAATCCAAACTGCGCCATAGGCAGCTAAATCCAGAGGATCTTATAGTCCAGGGCATCATGCAGTAAAAATGACTCAATATCCAACCAGGAAAGGCGCTGCCTAACAGATTTGCTTAGCATTGGGTTACCACCATTAAGCTAAATAAAGTTCTGACCTTTGCACAAGTAAAGCACGCAAATAGCCTTCCCAAGAGCATAACGTTTACTCATCACTGTCACCGCAGGTTGGATCTGAATACAAAACAACCACGTAGACATGAAATAGGCTTTTACTCTCTCATGCACGTTAATCCCAGCAAACCAGGATCTGCAGTGCTTAAATTTTGTAAACACTGTTTAAAAAAGACTAACCATTTTACTGAGTGGGGAATTTAAAAATTCACTTATGGAACATGGGCGTCGCTGGTTAGGCCAGCATTATTACCCATCCCCAATTTCCCTTGACGTGGTGGTGGTAAGCTGCCTCCTTCAACTCAATGTGATGCTGGCTCAATTCAGCGCTGAGCACGAAGTTCCAGAATTTTAACCCAGTGACAGTGAAGGAATGGCTATTTATTTCCAAATTGGTACGGTGAGCACTTGGAGGGAGCTTCCAGGTGCCAGTGTTCCCTTCTATCGTCCTCCTTTATCCTTCTAGATGGTAGAGTTGTGGGTTTGGAAGATGTTATCGAAGGAACTTTGGCAGGTTCTCACAATGCATCTTGTAAATAGTACACACTACTGCCATTGTTGCAGTGCTGGAGGAAGTAAATGGAGTACTAATCAAGTAGGCTGCTTTGTATTGGATGGTGTCAAGCTTCTTGAGTATTGTTGGAGTTGCACTCTTACCAGGTTAGCAGTGAGTATTCAATCACACTTCTGACTTATGCCTTGTAAATGGCAGACAGGCTTTGGGGAGTTACTTGCCATTGGATTCCTAGCCTCTGGTCTGTTCTTGTGGCCAAAATATTTATGTAACTAGTCCTGTTCATTTTCTGGTCAACAGTAACCCTCAAAATGCTGACAGTGGAGGATTCAGCAATGGTAATACCACTGAAGATCAAAGGGCAATAGTTAGATTCTCTCTTGTTGATGCCAGTGGCTCGGACTGCTGCCTCACATTGGGTTCAATTTTTGGCTTGGGTCACTGTCTGTGCAGAGTCTGCACTTTCCCCTCATATCTGTGTGTGTTTCTTCCAGGTGGTCTGGTTTCCTCTCACACTCAATGGCGTGCAGGTTAATTGGCCATGCAAAATTCTGTGCACTTGAACAGGTGCCAGCGTGTGACAACAGTGGGATTTTCACAACAAATTAATCAGAATGTTAATGCAAGCCTAAAGGTGACACTAATAAATAAACTTATAAATTTTATGATCATTATCTGGCACCCATGTAGCAGGAGTGTTACCTGCCAGTCTAGGCCTGGCTCTTATCCAGATCTCGCTGCATCCAGACATGGACCGCTTCAGTAACTGAGAAGTTGCAAATAGTGCAGTGAACTTCCCGACTTCTGGCCTTAGGATGGAACATTTTTGATGAAGCAGCTGAAGATGGTCGGGCCTAGGACACTGCCCTAGGAATTCCTGCCGTGATCTTCTGGGACTGAGATAACTGATTATCAAACCAAACTAATAACCTTATCAATGAATGCGGGTGATAGTGACAGGAATTACAGAAAGAGAACACTATTGGCAGCTCGTGCCTGTGCAAGTTCTACGACAGGATCAACACTGCCTAATTTCATCCATTTTTAAGTTGAATTCCCTAGATTTGGGTGCCACCAATGCTCAAATCTATTTCCCATTCCTAGTTAGGTTTAAGGTGGTGTGATGAACCATCTTCTTGAACAACTTGGACTGTGTAGCCATTTCCACAGTGCTGTGAGGGAACTTCCAGGATTTGACCCAGCAGCAATGAGGGAACAATGGTATATATCCAAGTCAGGATGGTGTGCAATTGCATATGACAGCATCCTCACTTCTTTTCAAAGATCACAGGATAATTCAATAATTATAGGAAATGAAAGTACACAGCTTTAAATTAAGGGGTATGAGTCATAGGACGGATATCAGAGGTAGGTTCTTTACTCAAAGAGTGATTAGGGAGTGGAATGCCCTGCCTGCAGCTGTTGTAGATGCGCCAAGTTTGGTGGCGTTTAAGAGGTTAATTGATAAGTATATGGAAGAGAAGGGAATGGTTTAGTTTGGAGGGGCATTGCTTTTTATTTTGGTCGGCACAACATCGAAGGCCGAAGGGCCTGTTCTGTGCTGTAATGTTCTATGTTCTATGTTCTATAAAAACAGTTTCAACTTCATTAACTGCATTACTGACAACAGTGGTAAAATTTGTATTTGCTTTAATCAGGCAAAGAAACAGAAACCTACAGGGAAAAGGCTGCAATAATTTAGCAATATTTTTGTTGCAAATACAAGTGCCATTTTCTCCACTTGCACAAATATAGAATTGAAACTTACTTTGATGAAAGCAAATCCTGCCCCGTTGTCAGTTATGGTTAACCCCAGAGCATCCTCTGCTTTAAACACATCAACTTCTTTCTTCAGACCTTTTGTGTGCGCAAAAATGAAATCTTCCAAGCCAATCTGTCCCCCAAGGAGTTTGTCCATGTCAATTCTGTGCGTATTCAACGTGCAGAATAGAATCTGTGTGCAAGAAAAAGTATTGATAGTCAATATAGGAAAACATGGGAATCAGACAGATAACACCGATCACTCACAAGCCGACTATTTCTAGAATTTATGGAAAGCCATAAAACAAATTCCAACCCATTCGAGCCTTTTCAACTTATCCACTGCCCAATTCCTTCATCCCACCATTGCTGATGTTTTTAGCCCTCTAGGTGGCAAATCTGGAATTTCCTCGCCAAACCATTCCACCTTCTATCACCTATCTCGAAACCAAGATTATGGTCCAGTTTCCTAATATCTCCTTATGTGGTGTAGTGCAGTTTTTTCTGATTACATTTGTGGTGGTGTCATTACTTTGCTAAAAATATTTAGCCGAGGTGGCTGTTCAGTCCTTCCTGACCGTGTAAGCGCCTTGCACAAGCAACTCACTTAACCCCACTCCCCTGCCTTTTTCCCATTGTCCTGAAATAGTTTTTCTTTTTGAGATAATTATCTCATTTTCCTTTGAATGCCTCAGTTCAGGCAGCCTGCATTACACCTCAAGCTGTGCATGCAATGTTGGAACCACTCACTGAATAAACAATGTCTCAGGTTGCTGTTGCTTTTCTTGTCAATTATCTTAAATTGAATAGAGTTTGACAAAGGGTCATCTAGACTTGAAATGTCAGCTCTTTTCTTTCCTTACAGATCTTCCTCAGACAGACCTGCTGAGATTTTCCAGCATTCTCTCTTTTGGTTTCAGTTTCCAGCATCTGCAGTAATTTGCTTTCATCTTAAGCTAGTGTCCTCTGGTTCTAGATGTTTCTTTCAATGGGAAGAAATTTGGGAAAATTCATTTTGAATCCTCATCCCCATCTCTCCACTTGTTTTTGTCCAGCCCCTCATGATTCTGAATGTCCCTATCAAGTCTCCCCTTAATCCTCCCTTCTCAAAGGAAAACAGTTGTTTCTCTAATCTATCCAGATAGCAGAACTCCCTCACCCTGAGCCATTCACGTGAATCATTGCTGCATTCTCTTTAATGCCATTGTATCCAGAACTGGATGCTATACTCCAGATGAGGCCAAACCAATATTTTCTATATCTTTTACGAAAGAAAGAAGTGGGGTCAGCTATCCTGCAACTCAAGCCTGCTCCGCTATTCAATAAGATCATGGTTGATCTGATTGTGGCCTCAGTTCCATACTCTCACCTTGCTCCGCACTCTCTTGCAACTATGTTGAAAGTCCAGCATCCCAAATGCCTTATGCACTGCCTTCTCAAATGGTCCGGCCACCTGCAATGATTTACACACACACGTAGATCTTAAGGTCCCTTTGCTCCTGCATCCCCTTAAGAGTTGTAACCTTTATATCACATTTTCTTGATCTTCCTTTAAAGAAAATCTTCCCCAATTTGATTTTGTAACTGATCAGAACACTTGAGATATTTAGGATGATGACAACTAGTTGAGGTGATGAATTATCAAACAAGAAAGAGCACAATAGTATTGATTTAATGAAGCCTCAGAGTGGCACAGAATCATAGTAAGAAACAGTGCAGGAGGCAGCCATTTGGCCCAATAAGTCTGCACTGACAACAAACCCATCCCAGGCCCTATTCTCCACAATACCACACATTTACCCCACTAATCCCCAGTACCTATACATCCCGGGACACGAAGGACAATTTAATACGGTGAATCCACCTTACCCACACACCTTCGGACTGTGGGAAGAATGCAGAGCACCTGAAGCAAAACCACTCAGACACGGTGGAGAATGTGCAAACTTGATAAAGTCTTGATAAAGTCCCCCATGCAAGACTTCTTGAGAAGGTGAGAGGGCACGGGATCCAAGGGGCTTTGGCCTTGTGGATCCAGAACTGGCTTGCCTGCAGAAGGCACAGAATAGTTGTGGATGGGTCTTTTTCTGCATGGAGGTCAGTCACCAGTGGAGTGCCCCAGGGATCTGTTCTAGGACCCTTGCTGTTTGCCATTTTCATAAATGACCTGGATGAGGAAGTGGAGGGATGGGTCAGTAAGTTCGCCGATGATACGAAGGTTGGTGGTGTTGTGGATAGTCTGGAGGGATGTCTGAAGTTGCAGCGAGACATAGATAGGATGCAAGACTGGGTGGAGAAGTGGCAGATGGACTTCAACGCAGATAAATGTGTGGTGGTCCATTTCAGCAGGACCAATGGGATGAAGGAGTATAATATCAAGGGGAGGAGTCTTGGCAGTGTTGCAGAGCAGAAGGATCTTGGGAGCCTGGGTCCATAGGACTCTTAAATCTGCCCCGCAAGTGGAGGATGTAGTCAAGAAGGCATATGGTGTATTGGCCTTCATTAATAGAGGAGTCAAGAGGTAATGCTGCGACTTTATAAGACCCTCGTCAGAACCCACTTGGAGTACTGTGTGCAGTTCCGGTCGCTTCACTATAGGAAGGGTGAAAGGGTGCAGAGGAGATTTACAAGGATGTTGCCTGGATTGGGGGGGGGCATGCCTTATGAAAATAGGTTGAGAGAGCTAGGTCTCCTCCCTGGAGAGACAAAGGTTGAGAGGAGACCTGATATAGGTTTATAAGATGTTGAGAGGGATAGATAGAGTAGATTCTTGGAGGCTATTTCCCAGGGCTGAAATGGTCGCTACAAGAGGACACGGGTTTAAGATGCTGGGGGGCAAGTACAGAGGAGATGTTAGAGGTAAGTTTTTCACTCAGAGGGTGGTGAGCGAATGGAATCGGCTGCTGTCAGTGGTGGTAGAGGCGAACTCGCTGGGGTTTTTTAAGAGACTTCTGGATGAGTACATGGGATTTAATGGGAGTGGGAGTTACAGATAGTTCTATGGCCTAGTAGGTACTGATATGATCGGCACAACTTGTGGGCCGAAGGGTCTGTTTGTGCTGTAGTATTCTATGTTCCATATAGACAGTGACCCAAAGCTGGAATTGAACCTAAGTCCCTGGAGCTGTGCGGCAGTAGTGCTAACCACTGTGCCATTGCGCTGCCCATATTTGCCTCAGAGGCTGAATGCTCTGACTTCAAGTGCTACTTCAGAATTTAAACACAAACTGAGTCTGACCCTCCAGTGAAATACTGAGGAGGTGCGCACTGTCAGAAGTGAAACCATTCCAATGTTTGGTTCACGCTAATGTGTATGCCTCGCCTGAGCTTTCTCCCATTGCTCTTTAGTTACATCGGTTAATTGAAGTGGAGAGAATAATTCTAGAAAAACAGGATAACATGGGGAGCAGAAATAAGGTGAGAAGGATCCCTCATCTTTTTCCAGAAGCAATGAAAACATCTACAATGATTAATTCACTGTAATTACATTTGCCTGACGGTTTGATAAATTTCATCTAATTAAGTTTACAGTGAGCTGATTTGGATCCCAGACTTGGCCACTTTCATATTTTATTTTTCTTGATTCTTTCCTGGAACATGGACAAGGCCACCTTGTCCATAATTTAATGGGCATTTATCGCCCATTCCTAATTGCCCTTGGACTGCATAGCTTGCTAGGCCATTTCAGAGGACAGTTATGAGTCAACCACATTGCTGTGGCTCTGCAGACCCAATCAAATTTAACGTAGGCCTAACAAGATAAGCAGAGAGAGTAAATGCTGCCCAAAGAATAAATCTGACGTACGCAGAAATTGACATTCCAGAGACTCATGCAGAACATACATTAGCCCAGACACATTCATTACTGCTAGCAATTTTTATACACTACTTCAAAATGCAAACTCATACCGATCACATAGCTCATAATGCTGACCATAATTCAGAACAAAGAGGAATGCGTCAGGCAGCTAACGGAATAGTTCTATGTTGTCTGGTATAGAATTTCTTTTATTGGCCAGAAAGATTTCAAACCTACTAAGGGTTGCATTCATAATAATCAAGATACAGAAATTTACACAGCACTTTTCAGAATTTCAGGAAATCTCCAAATGATTCAGAGCTAGTTTTGAAGAATGGTGATTGCAATACATTTAAAAAACTGGCAGCTAACTTGTACACAATAAATTTCCACAGACAGCCAAACAATAATGACCAGATACTTCGTTTTTATTTGTGTTGCTGGAGGGATAAATATCAGCCAGGACACAGGAGAGAACTCTTCCATTCTCTCAAAATAGTGCCCTGACCATTCAAAAGGCAGACGAGGCCTCTTAAAAAAAAAGGCACCTCAGATAGTATAGCACTCCCAAAGTACTACATTGGAGTGGCAGCCTAGATTGCAGGCTTACATCCCTGAAACGGGGCCTGGGTCAACAATCCTCTGTTCAAAGACAAGAGTATGCTCCATTGATCAAAGGCTGATCCTCTCCCACATGGAGTCATATTTAGTTTTGTGCATTATAAAGTCTTCATCTATTCATCCATGTTTAACCCAACAGCAACAAGTCATTTGGTGACAAGCAATTTCAATTGGTGTTGTCCTCGCACAAAGCGGCCCATCATGGGGGCTAACAAAGGCAGCTACACTGTTGCTGCAGACCGGCAAAGGATAGCCGTTTTCTGTTTACCTCAACTTCATAACATTTGTATCATGGGCCTTGGCCTGCAGGTTACACACATGAATCTAGAACCAGTGTAGCCATTCCGCCTCTCGAGCCTAATACACTATTCGCGGCTATATCATCATTCATCATCCATTCAAGTGACATAACTCAATGTACTTTCATAACTTTAGCTAGCAAAAAAAAAAAATCAATCTCAACTGTAACATTTCATTAACTAGCTAACACCTACTGCTTTTTATAGAACTCACTTCTACCACTCGAACACAAGAAATGTTTCCTAAATTCTCTCGCGTCTGACTGTGACATAAAGATTATGCTCCCCTTGTCCTAGATTTCAGAGTCACAAAAGAAACGGAAACAAACAGGTCCACAATTTCTTGGATGTCTCACACACCTCCTTAGTCAATGGAGTTACATTTGCAATTTGTGAATGAGAAGTGATACAACCACGAAGAATCATAGCTAATAAATCAGCTTCCTTTATTCTATCCTTTTATCAGTTTCTGGGCATGTGCCAGTCTTTCATACAGCCATTTGTTTTCCTCAAGCTGTTTTCTTGCTTTCATTAACTTTGACAAGTTCTTGTGTTTGTTTCCCTTGAACGTCAGGTACATGATCCTTTTCCTGTGAAAGGGGGAAGTCGTGATTCAACAAATCTATTTTCAGTTACAATCCTACCAGCACGCCCTTAAAAAAACCCAGATTATACCTGACTTCCTCTGAAGGAAATAGAAAAACTAAGTGAATCATTTAATTCTTTTCAACTTTCTTTTCATATTCTATTTTGCAACTCTTCACATTTTTAAAGTTACATATTGTACTAGGTATAGCTCCCAGTCATATGTACACTATTCTCTGTACTGTTAGCATGTCGTTCTTTTAGTTTTATCTTATTTCTTTTATCAACCTTGGCTTTGTTATTTATTATATAGAGCTCTCTGTCCTTCAGTGCAGATACTGGTCCCACATTAAGCTAAAAACTTTTTCAACGCTTCCATTATTAACCGATTAGTTTCAATCAGCTTGTTGTCGTTTGTTTCTATTGTCACGCAGTTCAAATTAACCTTAAAAATCTAGAAACTCAGTAACCGTGTGATGTTCTAATAGAAGAAACATGCTGCTCAGAGATACTCAGCAGGTCAGACATCGGTGGAACAAGGAACAAATTTTAACATGCATGACCTACTGCCAAAAGATCTGGGACAAATTCTTCCAGCACATTCTAATCTGGGAGGCTTCATTTATGGAGAAGATGTCATCACCCCAGAATCATGATGTTTGTAATTATCCAAAATAACTTTATTGATGAGGTCCTCGTTCACAAGTCAACAGAAATTGTGGAGAATGATAAAGAGAGAGGCATGTCAGCAGAATCCAAAGGATCACCAGTGAGAGGAGCGCGTTCCATAGGGACATGGACAAGATTATCACCCAGAGGCATAGTGAGCAAGCAACTCAGCCAGAGTGGGATGGTGGAGTTGGATGGTTGCTAGTAATGAGGGAGCATCAAGTGCCTCAATGGATTCCACAGGAAAACTCTAAAGGGCATTGAGGGAACCTGTGTACTTAAGATGGAGTCAAAGCCGGATCAGGTCAAGGGAAAATGAGGCGCACTAAAGGGTTGGGGAGGCATTAGGAGGACAGTATCTGAGAGGAGAAAAGTGAAAAACCACTCAAGACAGAGGGAGCTAGGAAAAGTAAAGAAAGCATGAACGCAAAGGAGAAAGTGAAAATAGTGTAACGGATTCCAATCTGGAACAGCAACAAAAACATATATGTGAATGGATGCTGAAAACTCCAAAGCCTATCTAACATTTGTTTATCTACAAAAAGATGATGGACACAAAGCAACTGAATCCATTTCATTTTAGGCATCGTTACACAGTGCACCTTTGCTGATGGTCCAAGTAGCACAAATTCTGCCACAAGTACCACATGTGAAGCTAGCCATTGTTGTTTTCGATATCGACGCCTGTTGGTTGTGCACTTGAAACCATAAAAGGTGTCACCACTTTCCTCTGTCATCCACTAGTGACGCCCAAATACAGAAACACGCTTGTAAACATCTTTGAAGCAGAACTTTGAATGTCCCATTGTGTAGGGCACATGGAAATCTGAAGGGCATCAACAGAAGCAAGTCCAGAATTCAAGTCAGTGATACTACGGAAGCGACTGAAGTAAGGCAGAGCCAATACTCGTATGGATTTAGACAGTTATAGCAAGTCCAGGAATTATTTGAAGGGTAAATATCAGAAGAGGCACTGAAGCAGATATTGCCTCATGAGAGCAGGTGTGCAAAATTGCCTATGCACAGAATGACGATGAAGTTAGATGTCCAAATAAGATTCAGGAAAGGCAGACAAATGCACTCAAATATTTGTGAAATATGCTATATTAAGGCAAACAGAAGTAAGATAGCAAATAGAGAAACATCTGGATGGTCTGAACATATACCTCAGTACAAAAGCTATTCCATCAACAACCAACTTAGAAAACTGCTGGAAAAATTCAGAAGGTCTGACAGCATTTGAGGAGATAGAATAGAGCCAACATTGAGTCTGGATGACCTGTTGTAGAGCTTTGGATAATGGGTGGAGTACTAGATTGGATTGAGGATTGACTAAAACAATTCACGAGGGAAGGGCTGTGGATGTCATCTATATGGGTTTTAATAAAGTGTTTGAAAAGGTCCTTCAAGGCAGGCTGGTGCAAAAGGTTAAATCTCACAGGATAAAAGGTGAGTTAGCTAGATGGGTGGGGAACTGGCTTGGCCATGGAAGACAGGATAGCAGTGGAGGGGTCTTTTTTCGGCTGCAGGTCTGAGACTAGTGGTGTTCTGCAGGGTTCTTTACTGGGACCTCTGCTGTTTGTGATACAAGTGATTTGGAAGAAGATGTGATCAGTAAGTTTGTGGATGACACGAAGATTACTGGAGTTGCGGATAGTGATGAACATTGTCAGAGAATACAGCAGGATATAGAAAATTGGGTGGAGAAATGGCAGATGGAATTTAGTCCAAATAAATGCGAAGTGATGCATTTGGTAGATTTTATGTACTGGGAAGCTATATAATAAATGGCAGAACTATTAGAAGTATAGAAGACCGATGATCTTTGCGTTGTCAATGGAGACGGGAGAGATTCCGGAAGATTGGAGGATTGCGTACATGGTGCTTATTTTCAAGAAGGGAAACAGGGATAGCCCGGGCAATTACCACTGAGTCTGACCTCAGTGGTCAGTAAGTTGATAGATAGGGTTCTGAGAGATAGGATTTATGAGCATTTAGAGAAATTCAATATGATCAGAAATAGCCAACACAGCTTTAAGGGCAGATCATGCTTTACGAGCCTAGTTGAGTTCTTCGAAAATGTGACTGAGCAATTGACGAAGGAAGATCAGTGGACATGGTTTACATGGATTTCAGCAAGGTGTTTGATAAGGTCCCCTATGCAAGACTTCTTGAGAAGGTGAGAGGGCATGGGATTCATGGGGCTTTGGGTTTGTGGATGCAGAACTGGCTTGCCTGCAGAAGGCACAGAGTAGTTGTGGATGGGTCTTCTTCTGCATGGAGGTCAGTCACCAGTGGAGTGCCCCAGGGATCTGTTCTAGGACCCTTGCTTTTTGTCATTTTCATAAATGATCTGGATGAGGAAGTGAAGAGATAGATTAGTAAGTTCGCCGATGATATGAAGGTTGGTGGTGCTGTGAATAGTCTGGAGAGATGTCTGAAGTTGCAGCGAGACATAGATAGGATGCAAGACTGGGCTGAAAGTGGCAGATGGACTTCAACACAGATAAATGTGTGGTGGTCCATTTTGGCAGGACCAATGGGATGAAGGAGTATAATATCAAGGGTAGAAGTCTTGGCAGTGTTGAGGAGCAGAAGGATCTTGGGGTCCGGGTCCATAGGACTCTTAAATCTTCCCCACAAGTAGAGGATGCGGTCAAGAAGGCATATAGTGTACTGGCCTTCATTAATAGAGGAATTGAGTTTAGGAGTCGGGAGGTAATGCTGCGACTTTATAAGACCCTTATCAGAACCCACTTGGAGTATTGTGTGCAGTTCTGGTCGCCTCACTATAGAAAGGACGTGGAAGCTATTGAGAAGGTGCAGAAGAGATTTGCAAGGATGTTGCCTGGATTGGGGGGCATGCCTTATGAAGATAGGTTGAGAAAGCTAGGTCTCTTCTCCCTGGAGAGACGAAGGTTGAGAGGCGACCTGATAGAGGTTTATAAGATGTTGAGAGGAATAGATAGAGTGGATTCTCGGAGGCTATCTCCCAGGGCTGAAATGATTGCTACGGGAAGACACAGGTTTAAGGTGCTGGGGGGGCAAGTACAGAGGAAATGCTAGAGTTAAGTTTTTCACTCAGATGGTGGTGAGTGAATGGAATCGGTTGCCATCAGTGGTGGTAGAGGCGAACTCGCTGGAGTCTTAAGAGAATTCTGGATGAGTACATGGGATTTAATGGGATTGGGAGTTAGATAGTTCTATGGCCTGGTAGGTACTGATATGATCTGTACAACTTGTGGGCCAAAGGGCCTCTTTGTGCTGTAGTGTTCTATGTTCTATAGACACACAGACGGACCTGGGTATGCAAGTCCAAGATCCTTAAAGGTGGCAGCGCAGGTGGAAAGGCTGGTGAAGGCAGCATATGGCATGCTTGCCTTTATTGGACGGGGCATAGAGTACAAGTTGGCATATGATGCTGCAGCTATATAGAATGTTGGTTAGGCCACATTTGGAGTACTGCATCCAGTTCTGATTGACACACTGTCAGAAGGACACCGAGGCTTCAGAGTACAGGAAACGTTTATCAGGATATTGCTTGGTATGGAGGGTCTTAACTACGAGGAGAGATTGGGTAAACTGGGGTTGTTCTCCTAAAAAGGAGGATAAGGGGCGACCTAATAGAGGTATATATAATTATGAAGGCCATAGATAGGGTGAACAGTGGGAAGCTTTTCCCCAGGACGGAGGTGACGAACACAAGGGGTCGCAAGTTCAAGGTGAGGGGGGCAAAGTTCAACACATCAGGGAACATATTTTACACAGAGGGGGTCTGGAATGCACTGCCAAGCAAGGTGGTTGAGGCAACACACTGGGATCTAGATAGCCACATGAACAGTCTGGGAATAGAGGGATACAAACAAATGGTCTAGTTGGGCTCATGAGCGGCACAGGCTTGGAGGGCGGAAGGGCCTGTTCTTATGCTATACTGTTCTCTGACTGACATAAAAGTAGAGGGTCGGGATAAGTGGGGCCTTCACTAGTTGGCAAAATGCAACTAGCAGGGTGTTGCAGGGGTCAGTCCTCAGACCTCAACTGTTTACAATTGATATAAATGATCTGCAAGCAGGGACAGAGCGTAACAGCAAAATTTGGTGATATAAAAGAAGTGGAACAGCAGATAGCAAAGTGGAGATCAAGATTTTATAGATGGATATTGAAATGCTCAGAGAGTGTGCCAAAATTGGGGGGATGGATTTAATGCAGATAAATGTGAGGTAACCCATTTTAGCCAGAAAAAAATAGAAAGGCAAATTATCTAAATAAAAAAATGTTCAATTCTACATCACACAACTTGTACAAATCCATCTGAAAAAAATCGCAGCGTTCCTATCATATTCATCACCTTGAACTTAATAGCTTTTGCTCCTTCAAGAAGACTGCTGCTAGTTTAAAAATAATGCTGATGTTCATACTGATGAGCACACCGTTCCTAAAGTAATGAAGTTCAACACCAAGAAAATTTGCTACAACTCAAAAGCACATCATATTCTTGGTATATTACCGAAGTCAACATGCCATGTTTCTATGGTTGATTGGCAGATCAACAGCTGATCATAGAATGAGTAAACTGATTTGACCCATCCAAATGCGCAGCACAGTGGTTAGCACTGCCATCTTACAGCACCTGGGACCCAGGTTCAATTCCAGCTTCACATCATTGCGTATGGAGTTTGCACATTCGCCTCTTGTCAGCACAGATTTCCTCCAAGTGCTCCAGTTTCTCCCACAGTCCAAAGGTGGCCAGGTTGGGTTGACAGGCCACACTAAAATGACTCTAGTGTCAGAGGAATTAGCAGGATAAATACGTGGGATTATGGAAATGATGCCTGGGTGGGATTGTGGTAGATGCAGACTCGATGAGTCAAATGGTCTCCTTCTGCATGTAAGAATCCTATGAAAGCCATAACATTGAGAGAACACGTAGCAGCAGCCTGTCATATCATCCATCCATCTCCCAAATGATTCAAATATTTCCTTGGCCACTCAAACTGAAGCTCTACTTCACAGGCTGGTCAGGCAGCTTAATAAACTTGCTGATTATTAATTACATTCAATGCCCTTTGCGTTTTCAAGATTTCAATTGTGCAATAAGAGCAATTTACAAACTTTAAAACTCAACTGTATATGAATTTTTGGCCCTCCTTCCATTACTATACATGATTATTCACAGGTTCAACGCTTGTTCACAGCACAGCATCAAGGTGATGCATGAATTTTTACCACATTACAGAACAACCAAATCTGTATGGTCACCGAAGAATAAATCAAATGACATGGCATCAAACTATAGGCTAAGAAGAGAAAACACGAGGGTTGGGATCGTCACCTTGGTTCAGATGATAATACACTCATTTTAGACCAAAGTTAAAGCCCTGTTATGAACTTTGACACAATCTAGGCTCATACTTCCAGGCAGTGCAGATAGATGCAATCTTTTAGATAAGTTATTAAACAGGGATATCGTCTGACAACTCAAAAAAGTAATCAAAAGTAAGACATTAAGTCATTTGTTAATAGAACATAGAACATAACAACGCAGTACAGGCCCTTCGGCCCTCTGTTGCGCCGGCCAGTGGACCCTCTAACCTAAACTATTCCAATATCATCCATATGCCTATCCACTGAACATTTGAATGCCCCCAAAGTAGGCGAGTCCACAACTGCTGCAGGCAGTGCATTCCACGCTCTCACCACCCTCTGTGTAAACAACCTGCCTCTGACATCCGTCCTATAACTACCACTTCTTAATTTAAAGTTATGTCTCCTCGTGTTGGTCATCACCATCTGAGGAAAAAGGCTCTCACTATCCACCCTATCCAATCCCTTGATCATCTTATACGCCTCAATTAGGTCACCGCGTAACCTTCTTCTCTCTAATGAAAATAACCTCAGGTCCTCAGCCTTTCCTCATAAGGCCTTCCCACCATACCAGGCAACATCCTGGTAAACCTCCTCTGCACCCTTTCCAATGCTTCCACATCTTTCTTATAATGCGTCGACCAGAACTGTACGCAATACTCCAAGTGCGGCCGCACCAGAGTTTTGTACAGTTGTAACATAACCTCACGGCTCCTAAATTCAATCCTCTACCAATAAAAGCTAACACACCGTACGCCTTCTTAACAACTTTATCAACCTGGGTGCCAACTTTCAAAGAGCTATGTACTTGTACCCCAAGATTCCTCTGCTCGACAACGCTATTAAGGGTCCTTCCATTAACCCTATATTTCATATGCCTGTTATTCCTACCAAAGTGAATCACCTCACACTTATCCGCATTGAATTCCATTTGCCACCTCACGGCCCAGCTCTGCAACCTATCTATGTCCCTCTGCAAACTGTAACATCCATCCTCGCTATCTACAACTCCCCGCACTTTGGTATCGTCAGCAAATTTACTAATCCAACCCTCTACACCCTCATCTAGGTCATTTTATAAAAATGACAAACAGCAGTGGCCCTAAAACAGATCCTTGAGGTACACCACTTGTAACTGCACTCCAGGTTTAATATTTCCCATCAACCACCACCCTCTGTCTTCTATCAGCTAGCCAATTCCTAATCCAAACTGCTAAATCACCTTCAATCCCATGCATCTGCACTTTCTGCAGTAGCCTACCATGGGGAACCTTATCAAACGCTTTGCTAAAATCCATATACACTACATCAACTGCCTTACCCTTATCTACCTCTTTGGTCACCTCCTCAAAAAACTCAATAAGGTTTGTGAGGCACGACCTACCCTTCACAAAACCGTGCTGACTATCCCTAATCAATTTATTCCTCTCTAGATGCTTATAAATCCTATCCCTTATAATTCTTTCCAAGACCTTGCCCACAACAGAAGTCAGGCTCACAGGTCTATAATTTCCAGGATGGTCCCTACTCCCCTTTTTGAACAAAGGAGCAACATTTGCTATCCTCCAGTCTTCCGGCACTATACCTGTAGCTAACGACATGAAGATCAAAGCCAAAGGCTCTGCAATCTCCTCTCTAGCCTCCCAGAGAATCCTAGGGCAAATCCCATCTGGCCCAGGGGACTTATCAATTTTCAATACCTCAAGATTCGCTAACACCTCCTCCTTATTAAGCTCAATCCTACCCAGTCTACAACCTGGTATCGCAGTATTCTCCCCGACAACACTGTCTTTCTCCTGCGTGAATACTGACAAAAAATACTCAGTGTCTCTCCTATCTCCTCAGGCTCCACGCACAACTTCCCACTGCTATCTCTGACTGGCCCTAATCTTGCCCTAACCAATCTTTTATTAGTTATATACCTGTAAAAAGCTTTAGGATTCTCCTTAATCCTATCCGCCAAAGTCTTCTCGTGTCCTCTTCTAGCTCTTCTCAACTCCCTCTTTAGCTCCTTCCTGGCTGATTTATAGTTCTCTATTGCCCTAACTGAGCCTTCACGTCTCATCATTATATAAGCCTCCTCCTTCCTCTTCACCAGAGATTCAACTTCCCTAGTACACCATGGTTCCCTCACTCGACCACTTCCTCCCTGCCTGGCAGGTACATATTCATTGAGGACATGCAGAAGTTGTTCCTTAAATATGCTCCACATTTCAGATGTCCCCAGCCCCTGCAATTTCCTGCTCCACCCTATGCATCCTAAATCTCTCCTAATAGCCCCATAATTACCTTTCCCCCAGCTATAACTACTGTTATTCGGTACGTGCCCATCCCTTTCCATCACTAAGGTAAATGTAACCGAATTGTGGTCACTATCACCAAAGTGCACACCCACCTCCAAGTCTAACACCTGGTCTGGTTCGTTACCCAGTATGCTTATGCAGCCCTGCTGTATTTGCAACATTGCTTTAATGGTTATGCAAGCAAAATGCAACCAAACACTATGGGGACATTCAAAATGCATATTTGTTTTCCTTCTAGCATCTGTACTAGAAAACAAAAGTGAAAACTCGCAGTGGAAACAACTTTTCCTACGCTTATGCAAGAAAGTTGTAAAAAAAACAGAAGATTTTTCCAATCGCTGTCATACAGAAACCAGAGAATAGAATTTCTTTGCCAACAGTGAGCTCTGAAGTTGCACACTTCAGCCTCAGCTCCAGTTAGCTGGACCAGAACATGAATCCCTTTACCAAAAGGCCACTGGGCACACTCCATCACAATTACTAATCTGAAAATTAAACAATTCTTAAGTTTTCTTCTGATAGACAAGGGAATTAAAGGTTATGGGGAGAAAGCAGGAAAGTGGAACTGATCCACTTCAGATCAGCCATGATGTTGTTGAATGGTGGGGCAGGCTCTAAGGGCTAGATAGCCTACACCTGCTCCTATTCCTTATGTTGTGTTCTTAAAACGGGATTCCAAAAATACACAATATTTATTCATACCGATGGCAATCTTAAGAGCAAGGGATTCAGAATGCCCAGTAACATCGCTACAATTGCTAACTGGCCATCTTCCAGAAAGTGGAGAAACAGGACATGCCATCTCTGCAATGAAAGGCAGATTGAGATCACCTATTGCTTCGGGCTAAAATTGTATCCTATCTTCTTGTTTCATCAGTTTGAAGCCTTTTGGGAACTAACACAAGCCACTTTATAGCATTTTCATGAGTATCAGCCCCCTCTCACAGTGAGTGACAAACCTAAGGTGAGATTTTTCCAATCAATGCACATTAAACTGATCTAACAATCAAGCTGTATTTAGTAAACGGCTGGCCGAACACGCCTGAAATTGTCATCAGCTGTTAACTGTAGCAGATTGAAAGTGGAAGCTCAGGCAGCTTCACTCAGCTGTTCCTGGATGTCATAACAAGATATTCACCCAGATCTCGGATCCCTCAGTAAATAGTTAACACTGAAATAACATTTAACTAGGTGCTAAAGTTTATGGAACTGCCCACCCAGTCTACTTAACGTGTTGTCAAATGTTTTTGCAATTGTCTTCAACGGTGATAGCAAATGATCAGCACAAACATTCTGTCTGTTTTCCCTTCATCGTGAACAGCCCATTAATGCATTGTGCAGAACCTTTAAGATTGCTGTGCAACAAAAAATGTGCACGTCTTAAAATGATTGTTTCTGGTATGAAGCGTGTTCTCCCTCCTGGCAAAGTTATGGATTCCTGTTTGTGATAAACACAGGTGCTGCAAGTGGTGGGAATTGTAATAACCCCATCTAAAAAGTTACATTTAATCAGAATGCATCTAATAACTCAAACAAGTCAATATTTCAATTGTATCCTCAGTTAAAGGTCATTGATATCTTGATGGCACAGTGGTTACCACTGCTGCCTCACAGCACTGATGATCTACGTTCGATTCTCGGCTGCGCAAAGTCTGCAGATTCTCCCCATGTCTGTATGGGCTTCCTCCATGTGCTCTGGCTTCCTCCCACAGTCCGAGAAACATCCTGGTTAGGTGCATTGGCCATGCTAAATTCAAACTGGCACCAGAGTGTCAGTAACTTTTTACAGTAACTTCATTGCAATATTAATCTATGCCTATTTGTGACACTAATAAATAAACTCAAACTGATAAATTGAAAATATTTACAATTTTGAAAAATATCTCAAGTTGGGTTCACAAAAGTTTACATCAACTATTTTCTTGTCACTGGCCTTCAAGTTGTTATCTCATTTGTTAATTCATGCCCTGATTTGGGGTGGCATGATGGCACACTGAATAGCATTGCTGCTCACAGCAGAGACCGGGGTTCAATTCCTGGCTTGGCTCACTGTGTGAAGTTTGCATGCTCTCCTCGTGTCTGCGTAGTTTTCCTCAGGGTTCTCAGGTTTCCTCCCACAGTCTTAAAGATCTGCTTGTTAGATACATTGACCCAAACAGGCGCCAGAGTGTGATAACTAGAAGAACTTCATTGCAGTGTTAATATAAGCCTTACTTGTGAATAATAAATAAATGTTAAACTTTTAGTTTTGTCATATTCATTGTGCGGAATGTTATGGACTTGTTCATTCTGTGCAACTCCTAACCTACCCTGAATGTCCCACTCACAGTTACTTATTTCTCAAATGAAAAATGTATGGCAAATGGCAATAAGATGGGCAGGGGGAGAAAGGAGGGGTGCGGAAGGGCTTTCAGGTAGCGGAATATAATGAACCTTCATTAAACTACAGATTTAGTTTACAATTCCCCACCCAAATGAAAGTATTAAGCACATATTAAATTACACAACCACATTAGAGTAACATGAAACCCAGGTGGAAACGCTTGGTAGCTGTGCATTATCTAATCTGCCTCAAGGAGAGAATGAAAAACTGTGTTCAAAGAAAAGGCTTTGTTATACATTTTATCTTTGTCCAGACATACAAAAGTAGACTATTGTGATTACAATACCATTTTAAGGCATTTTTTCTGCAGTCTTAGATAAATTAACCCAAAGATATCAAAATACAGACACACCCAAACACTGTTTACAACCTAGGGGCAGACATCAAATTCAATTTTCCACTAAGTAGGAAGCTAATTATTTTACTGGTGATGCAAGCTCCTGATATGCGCATCTCCCAAAACAGTCAAGTTTTGCAATAAAACTTATCTTCTGACCCCAAACTTGACCCTGACTGACAGGTTTCAACCCCATCTTAGTTTCAGGACCACTCACATCCTCAACTAACAAAGATGTCAGTTTTGAAATTTTCAATTGACCCCAAAAGAGCATTTTGGTGGCAGATTTCCACCACTTTGGGTGTGTAGGCATATTTCTTGACAACACCTAACTAGTCTCACTTTTTTAAGATCCTTGTTTATAACCTCCTCCTCCCACTTTTCCCTCAATCTATTTATTCTATTCAATTCTTTTAATCATTTTAATCATAGAACAATTATCATTACAATAATCTTAAAATATCTCAATTAGATTACCCCTCCAATCTTCTACTGTCAAGGGAATACAAGCACAGTCTAAATAACCCATTTAGCACTAGTACAATTCTGGTAAAGCTTTGCAACATCTAATCCAAGGCTAATACATTCTTCCATGGATCCAGTGCCCACAAACCAAACAAAATTCTCCCAATGTTGTCAAACCAGAACTTGACACAACTTGATCATCACTTCTCCTCCTTTATAAACTTTGAGTTGAAGATGAACATTCCATTGGTCTTTGGAGGCAAGGAAAGTGCTGCATATGAAGGAAATCAAATCAAAATAAATGGCTGGAAACATTCAGCAACAGGTTAATGTCCAACTGGCTTATTTGGTAACAAACACCACTAGCTTTCAGAGCGCTGCTCCTTCGTCAAGTGAAGGAGCACCTGACAAAAGAAGAGTGCTCCGAAAGCTGGTCGCTTGTGCTATCAAATAAACCTGTTGGATTTTAACCTGATGTTGAGAGACTTCTTACTGAGTTTACCCCAGTCCAACACCAGCATCTCCACATCATAAATTCAGCAGGTCAGGCAGCATTTGTGCAAAAACAGAGGTCACGTTGACTTCCCAGCTCTTCAATCTTGGTCAGGAAGGCCTTTAACAAATACCTTAGTGAACCTTAGTTTAATACATGTATGCAGAACTTGTTCGCATGATGGAAGGCAAGATATAGGACAGCTCTTCAAGACCTCACTTCTACATCCATTTGCTGCACATATAACGAAAGGTACTATTAAATTGTCATATTTGAGAACAGATATCTATTTCCACATTCAAATTTCATTTGGCTAATATGCTGATTGGCAGTGTATATTAGAAGCTTGTTGAAATTCACAAAAAATTTCCCACACAGATGATAAGTTCTTTGTACAAGCTGGCAATTCAACTTGCTTGCATTTTAGTAATGGCCAACACTTTTTTAAAATCATTTATACAAACCTATTAACGTGGTAAAATATCCCAAAGAACTTCACAGGACACTTCAGACAAAATTTGACACTGAACCACATGCAGCAACACAACTGGGACACATTTAAAGAGATGGGTTAATAAGGAGCAGCAGGAGGGAATGAGGGAGGGAATTCATTAGGGATGCCCTTCTGCCATCACTTTTTGCCCAAAAACACTCCCCCACCCCTCACTATTCCTTCTTCCACATTTCTACCCTGCTCTTCTTCACATCTCAGCTTGCATTCCACCCCCTTTGGACCTTTACAATGGAAGCTGCACGAGTCCCAAAGCACAGTTCTGTTCAGATAGACACTGGTGCCTGTCAGCAGAGGCAAGGAAACCTTTCCACTCTATAACCACAGGTACTGCACGCAATCAACATGGTGAGACAGGAGGCTCCAGGGGTCCAGCAACATAGTGCTATCCATGAAAACTAGCTCAACATAGAGAAAGACAGCAGAACTGCCTTGACAAAGCAGTGTGCAATGAATCAGGAGAAACACAGCACTGTGGCAGAAAGGGTTTGTTGCACTCACTTTCAAGTCTCACAGAAACTGAGAACCATCTTGTGCGCATCACAGTTCAGTTTTATTTTAGACTAATGTAATTTGACACCAGAGTACGCAAGATAGGAAGGTCTAATAAAATAAATGCCATTATGTGGAAATGCCGGCATTGGACTGGGGTAAACACAGTAAGAAGTCCAACCAATATATTTGATAGTAAACTCAAGCTTTCAGGGTTTGCCCCTTCATCAGGTGAATGGAGACTTCTGGCCTCAGACACAGAACATAGAACATAACAGCGCAGTACAGACCCTTCGGCCCTCGATGTTGTGCCCGCCAGTGGACCCTCTAACCTAAACTATTCCAATATCATCCATATGCCTATCCACTGAACATTTGAATGCCCCCAAAGTAGGCGAGTCCACAACTGCTGCAGGCAGGGCATTCCACGTTCTCACCACCATCTGTGTAAAGAACCTGCCTCTGACATCCGTCCTATAACTACCACTTCTTAATTTAAGGTTACGTCCCCTCGTGTTGGTCATCATCATCCGAGGAAAAAGGCTCTCACTATCCACCCTATCCAATCCTTTGATCATCTTATACGCCTCAATTAGGTCACCGCGTAACCTCCTTCTCTCTAATGAAAATAACCTCAGGTCCCTCAGCCTTTCCTCATAAGGCCTTCCCACCATACCAGGCAACATCCTGGTAAACCTCCTCTGCACCCTTTCCAATGCTTCCACATCTTTCTTATAATGCGGCGACCAGAACTGTACGCAATACTCCAAGTGCGGCCGCACCAGAGTTTTGTACAGTTGTAACATAACCTCATGGCTCCTAAATTCAATCCCTCTATCAATAAAAGCTAACACACCGTACGCCTTCTTAACAACTTTATCAAACTGGGTGCCAACTTTCAAAGAGCTATGTACTTGTACCCCAAGATCCCTCTGCTCGGCAACGCTATTAAGGATCCTATTAAGGGCTATATAGTCAGACAGACTATATAACAGCACAAATAGTTTACAGATTACTGATTAGAATGTGAGTCTTTACAACTAACCTGCTGCTATTCAAGTCTTAAAAAAGGGCCAACAACGTGACTGGAAGGAGCATTAAGCACAGGTTAAAGAGATGAGTATTGTCTCCAGACAGTACAGTAAGTGAGGTTTTGCAAACCTAGGCAAGTCATGGGGTTACAAGTAGTGCGACATGAACCCAAGATCCCTGTTGAGACCATCTTCATACGTGCAGAACTTGGCTATCAGCCTCTGCTCACCAACTCTGCGTTGGTGAAGGCTGCCTTGGAGAATGCACACCCGAAGGTCAGAGGCCAAATGCCCATGACTGCTGAAGTGTTCGCCAACAGGGAAGGGAACAGGCTTGCCTGGTGATTGTCAAGTGATGTTCAATCATCTGTTGTTGTAGCGTCTGCATGGTCTCCCCAATGTACCATGCTTCGGGACATCCTTTCCTGCAGCATATTAAGTAGACAACATTGACTGAGTTGTAAGAATATGTACTGTGTACCTGGTGGATGGTATTCTCACATGTGATGATATCATCCACATTGATGATCCTGAATGTCTTGCAGAGGTTGCTGTGGCAGGGTTGTGTGGTGTTGTGGTCACTGCTCTCCTGAAGGATGGGTAGTTTGCTTCGAACAATGGTCTGTTTGAGGTTGCACGGTTGTCTGAAGGCAAGAAGTGGGAGTGTGGGGAAGCCCTGGTGAGATATACGTCTTCAATGATATGTTGAAGACTCTGGAGAAGATGTCGAAGCTTTTCCGCTCTGTGGAAATACTGGATGACAAAGAGTACTCTGTCCACCATGTCCCATGTTTGTCTTCTGAGGAGGTCGGTGCGGTTTTTCACTGTGGCGCATTGGAACTGTCGATCAATGAGTTGAGTGCCATATCCTGTTCTTGAAGATATCTTTCAGCATCCGGAGTTGTCTGTCACGATCCTCCTCATCTAAGCAGGTCCTGTCCATAGGGATGGCTTCTTTAACATGGTTTAAGGTGAAAGCTGAAGAAGTGGAGCATTGTGAGGTTGTCTGTGGGCTTGCTGTACAGCGAAGTGCTGAGGTGACCATCCTTGATGGAGATGCGTGTGTCCAAGAATGCAACTGATTCAGAAGAATAGTCCATGGTGAGTCTGATGGTGGGGTGGAACTTGTTGATATCACATAGTTGTTTCAGTGATTGTTTGCCATCAATCCAAAGGAAGAAAATATCATCGAATGTCTGGTGTACTATCTAGAGACAATACATATCTCTTTAACCTGTGCTTAATGCCCCTTCCGCTCACATTGTTGGCCTCTAAGACTTGAATAGCAGGTTAGTTGTAAAGATTCACATTTTAATCAGTAATCTGTAAACTGTCTGTGCTGTTACATGCTCTGAGGCCAGATCTTTCCATTCACCTGATGAAGGGGCAAACACTGAAAGCTTGCGAGTTTACTATCAAATATATTGGTTGGATTTAAACCTAGTGTTGTCAGACTTCTTACTGTGTAAGATAGGTGCCAGATGTTCTAACAAGCATTCATGAGATGCAAATCAATGCAAATTGAATTCAGCCAGCCAACAGGAAGGCCAATTTGCCATTAAACCACCACTGTGATAACTGCTACACGATATCATGGGTTTCGTTCTTGATAGCTACCAAATCAAAGAACAAAGAATCCACGATAAGTGGGATCAGAAAATTCTGCCCAAAGTGTTGTGCACTATTATGATCAGCCAATTTCTTGATTCTTACTAGGAAAAGCATAACATAATGCAGACAGATCCTTTTATGCTCTGGTAATAAATTCACATTTCTCAATCATCTTTCACAATGCAAAGCATTTTGGACCAATTACAGGTTTTTCTCCTCAAGTATAGTTGCTGCTTTAATTTTTTAAATGCAGTAACTCACTTGAACACAACAACAAACTCCCACAAATAGTTTAAGGACCAGAGGGGTATTGGGTGACCACGACTGACCAGGCATCTGGGAGAACTCTTCCACCCACTTAGAAGACATATGAACTTTTAGGGGACATCTTGTTTAGGCTACCAAACTTGATCCCAAAGCCAGCACCTTCAATCTACAGAAGCCTCTCAGTACTGTATTGAAATATCAACTTTTATCATCATGTGCTCAGTGCCAGAATACGATAACATTTTGGTCATTCCAGTATCCAGCAAAGAAGTGAACGGCCACTTCACAACATTCAGGTACGCTGTAGATAACATATACTAGCAGAGCTGCACAATGACATTTTGCTTTCCAACCTATCTAGAAGGATCAATTGAAATTAAAGATATAGTTCAATTACATATCATTCGGTTTTATCAAGGTCAAGCTTGGAACACAAAGCACTATAAAATTGCACAAGTGTTTACAATGCATTTCATTGCGCTGTACTTCGCCCAACCTAACACCTCGAGTCATAATTGCACCAGGAAGATTAAAATAAGACTCTGTAGTTCTAACTGCATGTTTTACTGGGACTGGTGAAAATAGCAGATTTGATGATTGTTCTGTACTCTGCTAGTGTCAGAAACAACCATATCCAGAAAGCCAGTGGGGTGTGGGAGTGTGCTTTTCCTCGAGTCACTTCTCTGAAGATAAGAGCGAGAGTGAGTGAATACAGGTGTTGTTCATGGAGAGAGATTAGGATTTGATGCATCCCACCCATACTCTATCCCCTTAACCCCATCTATTTACTCTGCTAGACCCTTTAAAACCAAAGGGCAATTTAGCATAGCCAATCAACCTAACCTGCACATCTTTATGGAAGGAAATCTGGGTGGAACATCCAGAGGAAACCCATGCAGATATGGAAGAATGTGCCAACTCCACACAGACAGTGACCCAAGGCTGAAATTGAGCCCGTGTTTGGATAAAGGAAACATTTGCCAAAAGAAAACAACCCTGAATTTAATTTCAACTAAATTTTAATTTTTGGTTTGTAGCTAAAATGCTTTGTTCAAATCACTTAGACCCCAATTTCAGATCACAGTTCCTTCAAAGTCCTTATCTCATCACATGCCACTTGCAATCGGAAGCATCCCAAATGGGAAGTGAAGAGCAAGGCCAGATTCTAACAAAGCTCAGCTCAAATCAGGAATCAATTCCACATGCCGGCTAACCCAGGATTCCACATGGGAAGAAAGTAAACTTTGGCAGGTGGGGACAAGAGAACAGAAACCACCTCTCCACAACAAAAACAACAAGTATCCACACATTGGATAATCGCTTAAGAATTTAAACACCAAACTAGATAGTACTTACAACACACAAACGAGCCATTTGGCCCAGATTGTACAGACTTGTCAAACCTTACCTTGTTTGAAAAAGCCATACTAGATGCCAAGCTCAGTTTAAGTCAAAGAACCAAGTCATAGTCACAAATGAAAGTTGGACTTGAGCTCAATCATATGACATACATGTGCCCAACACAGTGAATAAGAGTGAAATATTACAAGATAGCAGCTTCAAGGTAGGAAGCTTATGGAGAAATGACTATAGGACAGGCAGGTAGTTCAAAGTTTGAAGGGCAAAGATCAATTCTGACACCAGTCCTGGGAGTCCTTTGTGGGCTGAATCTTTTCAGCAGCCACTTTCACTGCAAGTCCGCAAATATCAGGAGCTGGTGAAATGAAGATGGCAATTTCAGCCCCACTTTTCCCATAATGGAATGCAGTGGAGAAAATTTTGTCTGGGAGGTTGTCAATTACTCCCCCTTGCCCAGAACAGGAAGTAAGGGAACATCAGAAGTCTAACAGTGTCAGTGGTCATGTTCCATGCCCATCTATGTGATGAGATCACTTCAGAGTACTGATAAGATGGTGAATGAAAAGAGCAAGGGACACCAGCAACTCTGCACCAATCATGGTCATGTTGATTATATCGAGAGCAATGAGATCACTTTTGCTCAGACGCAAACAGAGGTTTGTGGGGATAACTGATTGCATATTTGCTTCCTACAGCCCATTAATTAACTACCTTTGCAACTCACCCTCAAGCTTTCTTATCTACTTTTTTTCCTTACCTCAAATTGCTTTTTTTGAAAATATGTTTTTGCTGTTTTCATAATGGCCCAAATTGGGCAGCATTTCTTGGGGTGACATGATGGCACTGCTGCCTCAGTGCCAAGGGCCCAGGTTCAATTCCGGTCTTGAGTAATTCTCTCCATGCTTCACTCATCCTTTGCATGCTCTCTCCATGTCTGCGTGGGTTTCCTCCGGGTGCTCCGATTTCCTCCCACAATCACAAAGTTGTCTAGGTTGGGGGACCGACCATGCTAAATTGTCTCTTAACATCACAAGATGTGTAAGATAAAGGATTGGTAGGGTGGATGAGCAAGCTTGTGGGGATAGGGCAGGAGGTGGGCATGGGTGGGATGCTCTGTTGGAGAGTCGGTGCTGACTTGATGGGCTGAATGGCTTCGTTCTGCACTGTAGGGATTCTATCCTTTCCTAATCCATTTCATCACCAATTATGTATTTCCCTTTGCCTATACTGGTCTTGTATACTGCTATACCTAGTGGAAGAAAAATAATTGGGCCAGAAACCAGTACTCTAGCTCCAGAGATTAAAAGAACAGCAGACAATGAAAAAATTCCTTGAAGAAAGGTAGAGGCAAAGATGAGGGCTAAAAGGTTGGGGGGGAGGAGGGGGTGGCAGAGCATCTTGTTTTTGCTTCAGTGGGAATCTCACTTTACAGTTTTAAACTCTGGACACAAAGTTATATACACAAAAAAGATTATAGATTTTTTAAAATATGAGATTAATCAATACAAATACTTTTTTCTAGATTCCCAGTCAGAAGAGGTGCTTAAATACGTTAAGGTTTGCAATTGGTGTACCATGACTCAAGTTGACTAAATCATCAAGGGTGTGGTACCATCATTTAGGTATGTTAGTCTGTTTCACAAGTGACAAATTCTCAACGTAAGTTGATAATTCACAGGTATCAAATACACACTTACTCTAAATCTAGTGGAGAAAACGTAAAATACATGTAGGAGAAGTAGACCATTCAGCCCACTGAGTCTGCTCCACCATTCAATGAGATCATGATTGATCTGACAGTCCTCAACTTCACTTTCCCACCTTACCCCCATAACTTCTGATTCCTTTACTGATTAAAAAAATCTGTCTATCTCAGTCTCAAAGAAAGCTAACAACCCAGCCACTGCAATCCTGTAGAGGATATTCCTCCTCATCTCTTAAACGAGCAATCCCTTACTCTAAGATTATGCCCTCTTGTCCTAGACTCTCCCATAAGGGAAAACAAACTCTCAGCATCTACCTTGTCAAGCTCCCGGAGAATTCTGTCCGTCTCAACAAGTCTCACAACACCAGGTTAAAGTCCAACTAGTTTATTTGACTTTTTACTGTGTTTACCCCAGTCCAATGATGGCATCTCCACATCATGTCTCAATTCCAATGAGCACAAGCCCAACTTACTCAACTTCTCCTCATAAGAAAATACCTCCATACTTAGGATCAACTTAGTAAACCTTCTCTGGAATGCTTGCAATACAAGATATATCTTTCCTTAGCTAAGGGGTCCCAAACTGCTCGCAGTTAAACTAAGATACAATTTAATAGCCAGAGATTCAATTCTTGCACTCTGTGTTCATATTAGACTGTGTGCATGCAAACTTGATGCCAACATGAAGTACTGAAAAAAAACATTTTTTAAAATTCCATTCTTTAAGGCAAACATCTTTCACCTTGACAAGCATAAAAAGTGCACGTTACCCAAAACAGAATGTGATTCATTACCTCAGATACGAGATGTGGAATTTGTTACAAAAGCAAAATAACTCAACCACAGCTATCCTTCCCTAAAGTTGCTGACAGTTATAAATTAAACAGCTACACTCATTCTAGCCATTCATGTCAACTGTAACCAGGGTAACCACCCTCAAGTGACCCAGAGCATTCCAGTTTTTCCAAATATGGAAAGACAACTCGTCAGTATGACATATTGACTGACCTCACATGGAATTTATACAAATATCAGTATAAATCAATTGAAGAGACCCGCACTGACATCCCCAAGTTTATTGCCTTTTACAATTACTCGCTATTTTAGGAAATCTAGTTAATTTAAAGGCTGAATGAGGTTTAAAATTATGAAGGGCTTTTATAAGGTATGAGGTTCAAACATTTCCACTTATTGGGGAGTCCAAAGCTAGGCGCCACAAATTTGAATCACCAACGAAACAACTCATGACCCAGGTAGAATTTATTTCCCAGGGCAGCAAGAACATGAAACTTGTTGCCAGGAGCAGCAGTTGAGGCAAAGAGCAGAAACAAATTTAAGGGGAAGCCAGAAAAAGATGAGGAGAAAGTATTCAGAAAAAACATGCTGATAATGCAATGGAGGGGATGGGAGGAGGCTCATGTGAAGTATTAACACTAGCAGAGAGCAGTTAGACTAGAAGCAGCCCAATATAACTACGTGAAATCTTGCTGCATTGACCTCATTTCTATAGTCTGTTCAAGAGGTAGCCCTGAGGTTTTGTATCAACACAGGCAATGGATTCCTTCATCAAAAGCAATTTAACTTAAGAGCACATTCACCAACCCAGTCCATCGAACTGCCAAAAGGAAACTACAAATATGCCTATTTAAAGTATCCAAGGAGGTTGGAAAAATTAAGAATGCCCAAATAGTTGCCTCCTTTGAAGACTGGTTTACCAGCCACTCAGTTGGGTTTTTACGTCAATACTTTTCCAGCCTCTTTGAACATGTGTACTGTCTCTCATTAGCCATTGGAGTGAAGGTAAAAACTTTAACTTGCAAATCAGTGGTTAAGCTTGTAGCAACAAAATAATCTGTTCCCTTTGACAACATCAATTTTATTTTAATAATCCAAACTTGACGAAAATGAAGAAAGCAAGCATGCAATTCCTAAGTATTGCCAATTGATATAGTTAAGAGATTTGGATTTTAGACCATGGGTAACTGTCTAACTGCTTAACTTATTAAAGATCCCTTATTAAAATCAAATGATGGCAAAACCTTTCCAGAAATCTGCCCCCTAACATACACTCAAGTGTCATCACATTCTCTCATATACAAAAAAAAATCATTGCACCTCCCCTCCGATGCTAAGCATTTTTCCTGGATTTTCCCCTTTGAAGTAGCTTTTACTATGCTGTTGGTGTTCATTCTAGGATCAGTATGAAAGATTCAATAGCCTAAATTTCTCTGAAAACACATTACAAAACAAGCAAGAATCATCTAACTTCATCTTAGGGCTTTCTTAAGGCCTTTGTTTGAGCAAGAGATACTCTAGTTGGTCAGATTGCTCAGTGTTCATGGATATCATTCTTCCATGTTCTGAGCTACATGGTGAAACAGAAAAATGCTTTATTTTTCAACAGTGACCTTCACCAGGACAAAATTCAAGGTCAAAACCTTGGACGTTGTAGGAGAACCAACTGGCTTACTAAAATAGCCTTTGTGAAAAGATCAGTCATATTTATCCAGTCTGCATACGTGACTGTAATCTCACAACAGTTGGCTCATAACTTATCTGAAAAGCGTAGAAAGTAGGGTGGAGTATTAAATTCCAGTCTGACAAGCAACACTCATATCCTAAGAATTATTTGTTTTTACATGATGAAATGACAAGAAGTAAATATTCTGAACAGAGTAGCATTTCTCACCAGTAGACATCACTCTTCTTTTTGTTTTTCTGGTCAGAGTAATGTCTACTGGTGAGAAATGGAAGTCAATATCCTTATAGGATTACCACTATCACAGAACTATCAAAGCTTCACTGATTTAATTATACAACGTATTGTTAACAATTTCACACATAGTAGGTACAAATAGTAATTTCTCCATGTGGTATCAAACCCCTATAATGGCTTGCTATTTTATTTATACATAACAGAACTGGGCATTCATCACCGAAAACTGACTCAAGTTGAATTTTTGGTATTTCCTTCCATTAAGCCACTTAAAAACATGTTGTAGTTTATAAAAAAGCTAAACACCAGAGCAGAGGTGGTTTCTGGGAACATTCTTGTTTTAAACACAATTTTCAAATAGGAAACAGGAAGTTATGATCTTGTGATTGAGGGAATTTGATGAGGAAATGAAGTCAGGCAGCTTGAGAGAGTCTCCACCTGGACCATCATTCCTATACTATCTCTCCTGCACTGAAGTAACTTGCTCTAGCCTCTCCGAGTAACCCCTTTAATAAAAAGGAGCTTTGAACTGGTACTTAAAAGATGAAAATCTGTCTGCAAGTAGGATGGAGGAATTTTTTTGCAAAATTACAATAAATTAGTTTTGAATTCTTAATGTTTCAAGAAGTCCTAAAACTCATACTGGGATTGCGTGGGATGGAATGGGGCATAACAGTGGAGGGAGTGGGCGCACCAACATATGCCATGGACTGATTCATCAATAGTGACAATACATAACAGAACACTTGCTGCCAAGTTAACAGATGTGTACAGAAGGAAAAAGATAACACGCAACTTACAATTTAGGCAAGTGTAATGGCAACTGAGCACAATTCTTGTTATGCTAACTACATTTCATGTGTGAAAGGAACTCTGAAAAATCCACAATACCAGATTTCTGCACATAAGTTTGGGCTAAAGAGATAACAAGCACAAACTGTTCAAAATGCTGCTCCTCTACCCAATGCTTAATTATATCTACACCAATCATTTATTTCCACCTTGGCTTCTTTCATTAAATTCAAAATCTTTGGTGTGATAATACTGTGCCTTGAAGAAATAAATGTATAACATGTTTGTATCATGTGTGATGATACTGTGCCTTTAAGAAATATACAAGAACGTGAAGAATTAGGAGTAGACCATTTGGCCCCACAAGCCTACTTCATTCAATAAGTAAGAGGTCTGACAACACCAATTTTAAATCTAACCGATTTATTTGATAGTAAACATGCAAGCTTTCGGCCTTTGTCAGGCAAATGAGATGTTCAGGCGAATGAGGGAACACCTCATTCGCCTGAAGAAGGCTACAAAGGCCAAAAGTTAGCAAGTTTAATATCAAATAAATCGGTTAGATTTAAAATTGGTGTTGTCAGACCTCTTACTGAATTTATCCCAGTTCAACGCCAGCATCTCTACACCATTCAATAAGATCATGGTTGATCTTTTCTTAGACACAGCACCACTTACCCACCCGTTCACCACAACCCTTAATTTCATCACTGTTCAAAAATTTATCTACTCTTGCCTTAAAAACAATGAGGTACCCTCAAATGCATCACTGGGCAGGGAATTCCACAGATTCACAACTCTTTGTATGAAGAGGTTCCTCTTCAACTCAGTCCTAAATCTGCTCCCCCCTATTCTGAGGCCATGCCCCTTAGTTCTAGTTTCATCTGCCTGTGGAAACAATCTCTCTGCTTCTATCTATTCTCTTCATAATCTTATCTTTCTATAACATCTACCTTCATTCTTCTGAATTCCAATGAGTATCGTCCCAGCCTACTCAGTCTCTCCTCATAGCCAACACACAACTCCAGAATCAACCTAGTGAATCTGCTTTGCACCTTCTCCAGTGCCAGTGTATCCTTTCTCCAATAAGGGGACCAAAACTCTAGACATGCATGTCATGTTTCTTCTAAACGGTACATTTAGAATTCAAATCTGGTTTGCAAGGTGCCAATTTGCTCAAATCTTTTAAATTGGTAGCTGGAAGCAAAAAAATAATTTTATACCTTGTGTTTGTTTTCAGCTAAGCTAATAAATTTGTATTTACTTGCATTTACCCAGGGGTCTCAGTGTAGAGTTTTGATTAGGTTGAGTGACAGGGAGAGTCATGTGTTTAATGTGAGGAACTAAGATTGCAGCAAAGAAATACTGCCTGGATTGCCAGAAAGAAAGTAGTTCTCTCTCCCTGTGTAAAGGCGTGTCTGAAAGCTCTATGTCTATTAACCAGAGATAAGTTAGTCAGCCTGTGTTTTGCTAACTAATTTTGAAGAGGAGCTTAAGTCTGTAAGAGAAATATTACTTGAAGTGGAACTCAAAGAACAGCAGTTAAGAATTGTATCTTGTCTTAAGTATTTTCCCAATTGTTAAAAGTTAAGCTAATTCATTTGTTAGAGTTAAACCATGTTGTTAAATAAAATCTCTTTTGATCAAAGCTTTCTGGTGTGCCAGTAACACATCACACCCTCGCATTAATGCCAAAATAGCAATTAGCTACTATTCTTGTTCATATTATTTTCATTTATAAATTCATCTCAGCAGATCACTTCTGCTTTAACAAGCACCACAATATAAATGTCAGCAGAATATGGATACTTCCTGTGATGCCAACACAACGAAAGCAGAAGCAGAAAGTGACCAAGTATACTCTGGACTATACTGACTGAGCTTGTTTATTACTAAGACAGAAACACGAGTTGTATTCTTTTAATGTAGTAATTCTGAAATGGGCATCACTGGCAAACCCAGAACATATTGCCCATCTATAGCTGTCCTCACGTAGGTGGTCATGATCCTTCATCTTGAACTGATGCAGTCCATTTGGTAAATGGTACTTCCACAATCCTGACAGATAGTGTTTCAGGTTTTTGAGTCAATGGTGATAAAGGACCCTCTTATTGAAGAGCTGCAAGCAGTTTTAATCCAACTGATTAAAGACCATTTCTAGGGGAAGTTCAGTGTCAACTATGGTATAGGATTGGCATTACATGCTGTACTGGTGTGGTGCCATAAACTGTGCTGATAGGGTTAAAAAGTAGCAAGGATTTCTTCTGCAGATTATGATCCTGTTGAAAAGTATATCCATGTGAATTTAAGGACAGGATTGTGTTCGTCAATTAAGCCCTCTCCAAGTTGACACATGCTTTCAGATCCAAACTGAAGAGTGTCCACCTAGTTTGAAAAACAGCCTCAAATTACCAGTAAAGCTAGGAGGAGGAAATCAGCTAAAACATAAACATTAGAGCATGTGCTCGGATATTAAATTTCTCTCACCATCATACTTCAAAACGCATTTAATTGGCTCTAAAGCACTTTGGGACAACCTCAGATTGCACATTTCACAATGCAACTCATATGACTACTAGGCTATGCAAACAGACACAGAACATTAATCTGAGCACTGCCACAATCTCACCACTGGGTTGCATTTTTAAATAAGATGCATAGATTGAATTCATGCCATGTCAATTCAAAATTAATTACATGTTGTACAAGCTTACAGCAGATGCTATCAAAATGCCTTTGTGTACGGAACCACAGAATGCAGCCACTGAGCTTGACCCACCATTTAGTACATTCCCATTGCTTTAAAATTGCAGGAATAGTTTGCTTGGCTGTGCAAACATGGGCAAATAATGAAACCACCAACAGTTTGAGGTATTTTGAGTGACACAGCTCCACTCGTGTCTGCTTTATTTTTTGGGATTACTTAATGCTCCTTTATACTATCAAAAGTGAGAATGTAACAGGTGGCAGACAGTGGACTGATATTGTGAATGAGTGGGGCTGAATCACATAAGGGGGCCATATCACATAATCACATAAAGGGAATCACATAAGGGGCACAGTACACCATCTTGCACTAGCACTTATCATAGAATCCCTACAGTAAGAAAGGGGCTCTTTCGTATCTGTACCGACCACAATCCCACATGTGCCCTATTACCATAACCCACATGTTTACCCTACTAATCCCTCTGACACTAGGGTCAATTTAGTTTGGTTAATCTACCTAACCTGCATATTTTTGGACTGTGGGAGGAAACCAGAGCACCCAGAGAAAAAGCATGCAGACATGGGGAGAACATGCAAACTCCACATAAGCAGTGACCAAGGCCGAAATGGAGCCCGGGTCCCAGGCACTGAGAGGCAGCAGTACTAACTGCTGTGCCACTTTATTTGTAGAACATGTAGTGATTAGTTAGAAAACCAAGGGACATAGGAATATAAGAATGCCCAGAATTGGGAAAAACTAAATTCCCATCACTCATTCCCGGAGACCATTACTTCACGATGGTTATATTAATTTTTCTTCCATATGCTTATGATTTCAAAATGACAAGCTTAAGACATCTGTGATTAACAAACTTATCCATTAACAGTTCTCTTTCTTTCAACATAACCATGCCTTAGATATGGTTAACCTGACTAGAACAAAGGGTGTCTTGTAATTAGACATATTGCATCAGACTGCATGTGACCATGAGGATTGTAAAGCTATATAAAGGGAGATGGTCCCATTGTTGGCACATTTTGCTAACTGATTCCCAGCACTGATTGCAAGTTGGGTAGCAAAGGCTTGCCAGCTTGTATATGTTAAGAATAAAAAATTTTTGAATCAAACAGCGGTTGGTATTTGCCTTTGTATCAAGGATGGAAAAGTCTTGCAAAAAAAAAAAAGTATGATTTTAATACACAGTGACCTACAAGTGCTTATGCACAAATTTTTACAGGTGGCAGGACAGGTTAATAAAGGATATCACCTCTTGGGTTTTTGTTTATTTTATATAGAATCCTACAGTGCAAAAAGAGGCCAATTGGCCTATCGAGTCCACAATGAACGCAAATACACCAAAGCCCTGGCTCCATACCTTCACACTAGCTAGTCCCCCTGACACTAAGGAGCTTTTTAGCACGGCCAATCCAACTAACCCGCACTGAAGGAGAAAACCCACACAGACACAGGGAGAATATGCAAATTTCACACAGATAGTGACCCAAGCTGGGAATCAAACACAGGTCTCTGACACTGAGACAGCAGTGCTGTGTCACCATGCCATCCATACCAAAACCAGGAAGTTAAGCTAAACCTGTACATAACACAAGTTCAGTCCAGCTGAAGTACTGCCCCCAATTCTAGGCATCACAACTGGCATCAAGGCTTTGAAAAGTAGAAGAGATTGATCAGAATGGCTCCAATGATGATAGATTTAAGCGACATGGAGAAACTGGGTCATTCCCCTTTAGGAGAAGGCCAAGAGCAGATTTGTTAGAGATGATAAACTGTGAAGGGTTTAAATTGAGTAAATAAAAACTATTTACAATGGATTGAGTATTATAAACTAAACCACATTTGCCATCAGACACTGAAATCCTTCAGCATATCACCCAATATTTTAATTAACGGTTTACACTGATGGTATTGGACATCACTGACCTCTAAGACATCCATAGAGGTTACAATTACCAACAGATCAGGATATTTTGCAAACATCCTCAATCCACACTTCGTATTTGCATCAATTCCACACGTATGTAACAATTGCTGAAACCATTCCATATTATGAGCCAGGCTGATTTGCATATCAAGAAGTGGCAAAAATAAGTGAAATAAAGTGGGATCAATAATTTTAGGAGAACGTTAGAGTTAAGATTTCCACAGAATGAACTTGGCTTCTGGACTGACATTCAACTCAATTAATGCAACAACAAACTGTACTAGTCCAACCGGTTCCTCTCTCTAAACACCTGGCTCAAACAGATCCATTTTCTAACCATGACCAAAGAAATGACACAAGAAAAAGATCAGCTAATCTATCAGAATCCAGTGGCCACCTATTTTCTGAATAATCCTAGATTTTGCCCCTGCTACAGTTACTTGTTTCAAGAGCTCTCCTCACAAGCAGAAAAAAGTCTCCACAGTGCAAAAGGAGGAGGGGGGAGGTGGAGATAGGGGTGTTAGTGAATAGAAGTTAAGTGGTGATAGTCAAGGCTTTGGGAGGTATTTATTTTTATTTGTCACAAGTAGGCTTACATTCACACTGCAATGAAGTCACTGTGAAACCCGGGTTCCTGGCACTGAGAGGCAGCAATGCTAACCATTGTGCCACAGCTGAAATCAAAGCAGGCTAGAGAGGGACATGACAGAGGCAATGTGGTGGTGAATGACAGACATCCCAGAGACCAGACAGGTCAAAAAGGTAAATCATGGTACTTGGCTATGAACGACTCAAATGTCAAATGAGCACATAGTAATGGCCAGCTAAAAGAAGTTCAGAGGTAAAATGGGACAAAGCTCTAAATGGATTCCACAGTAGATATAAAAGTCATCCAGCCTTTTGTTGATGATGTGGAGTCATTAGCGTCCAAGTGGAATGCAGCCAATCTTGCTACTCATCTTCCATCCAAAGCACACAAATATCCTTACCTAAGGGGCATGTGGTGTCCATCAAAAGGCTTGAGGCAATGACCACTGAGCACCAAAGGAACCACATTGTGTCAGGGATATAGAAAACATTATGTTCTGATTTAGTACAGTTACTTTATTTTTACCCATAATTTGAAGTTCATTGTTTGGATCCCTTTATAAAGCGTTAATCCAACTTGTGACTGATGACACCTACGTCACTCCAACTCACATTCAAATAGAATCAAATTCAAAGAACAGAGTTGGCAAGGACTTAAGCAGGCAAAAAGCTGAGTGGTAGTGCTGCAGATCAGCTGTAATTAATGGAGGTACATGGAACAGCTAGAACAGTTTTGGTAGGGTTGATCTTCATGGATTGCCAGTTTTGAGACAGTCAGGAGAGATGTGCTTTCAATGAATAAGTCATTTCAAGCATATTTGATTTTAATCTGTAACTTATTCAAAATAAGCAGGTCTCCACAAAGATATTGCAATACATGTTACAGCAGGTAATGCAGAGGAATGGCATGAGGAAAGGGAAATATGAAACATTATTAAAGCTAAATATTTGAAACAAATGGCTCAAAAGTAGCAATGAAATCACCAAGATTCCAGTAAAACAATATAAAATTTTTAAGACATTCCCAGGATCCAGCGGCACAAAGTAAGGTTTAGTTTGTCCAGGCGTAGGTTACATCTGGAGAACTATTAAACACCAAGTACAGGTAATCACAGGCCCAATGGTTGGGACAGCCGTTAAACAAAATTGCACAAGCATGAGTAAATATATAGGTAGCTCACACGACTTAGATGGGAGCCAGGCTGTGTAAACAAACTGGGATAGAAAATGACTGAGGTAAGCAACTGCAGGATAAGAATCTAAAAAACAGAGGCGAGTCATTCTGATAAAAACAAAATACTCTGAATGCTGGAATCCTAAAGAGCAACAGAAAATGCTGGAAAATCTCAGCAGATCTGACAGCATCTGTGAAGGAATAGAGCCCATTAAGATAAAAGCAGAATACTATGAATGCTGGATTTCTTTCTCCACAGATGTTGCCAGAGCTGAGATTTTCTAGCATTTTCAGTTTTTGTGCAAGTCATTCAGTTCTTTGGCATGTTCTGCTGTTCAATTAAATCATGCCTTATCTGTACATTAACTTCTTTCATAGTTTATTCTTTCACAGGATGATTAAATATCAATGACAAGACCAGCATTTATTCTTCAGCCTCCACTTACATATTGGCCCAAACCTGAAATGTTCATCAGGTCTTGCTGCATATGCACACCGACTCCTTCAACGGCTGAGGCATTGCAAATAATTTTGAACATTGCACAATCAGCAAATATTTGTGTTACGATGGGGGAAGACTGTTGATGAAGCAACTAAGATGGTTCAGCCGGACATGACTGAGAAACTCCTGCAGCAATCCTTAAGAACAACTACTTTCCTTTGTGCTAGTTATGACCCCAATTCTAAATCAATAGGGCTTCATATTAAAACAGAAAATGCTGGATAAACTCATTTGGCTGAGCAGGATATGCAGAGAAAAAAAGTTAACATTTTGATTCAGCACAACTCTTCTTTAGAGTTAAAATTATTTTGAACTTAGGGCCTTAATGTTTGCGAGGAACTTGGATGTGGCTGCAGTGACGGAGACATGGTTAAAAGAAGGGGAGCAGTGGCAGCTGAATATCCTTGGGTATGTGTTTCAGGCGTGACAGAGGAGGGTCTAGAAAAGGTGGGGGAGTGGTATTATTAGTTAGGGAGTGGTGCAAAGGGAGGACAATTCAGAGGAGTTAGGAGTGGAGTCGCTGTGGGTGGAGTTGAGGAATAGGGAGGGGGTAATTACTATAACTAGGGGTGTATTATAGGCCACCCAACAGCCTGCGGATAGTTGAAGAAGGTATATGTAAAGACATTTTGAAGAGGTGCAGAAACAGACTCATTATAGTGGGAGATTTTAATCTTAGGGCGGAGTGGAAGGTACCTAGAGCTCGGACGGGGAGGAATTTGTAAATTGTGTACTGGAAGGATCCTTGGAGCAATATGTGGCTAGAGAGGGGCTATATTGGATTTAGTTCTGGGTAATGAGCCAGGGCAGGTGGTTGATGTTGTAATAGGGGAACATGTGGCTAACAGTGACCACAATTCTGTCTACTTTAGGATACAGATGAAAAAGATGTTTGTTGCCCTAGGGGGAGGGTGCTAAATTGGGGGAACGCTAACTACAGTCAGATTAGGCAGGAACTTACGGAAACTGATTGGGAATAGTTGTTCGATGATAAGTCCACGCTAGGCTTGTGGGAGTCTTCCAAGGGAATACTGAAAATGTTGCAAGATAGATACGTGCCGGCTAAGAGGAAAGATGGGAAAGGTAGGATTAGAGAGCTGTGGATTACTAGGGACATTGAAGACTTGGTTAGGAAGAAAAGAGAGGTGTATGTTAGGTCAAAGCAGCTAGAACAGAGAGAGCATTGGAAGAATATAGAGAGAGGAGGAGGGAGCTCAAATGGGAAGTTATATAGGCTAAAAGGGGGCATGAAATGGTTTTGGTGGAGAGGATTAAGGAGAATCCAAAGATTTTTTACTCCTATATTAGGAATAAAAGGGCAGTTACAGGGGAAAAAAAAAAACGGACCTCTTAGGGACAGAGGAGGGGAACTGTGCTTAGAGCCCGAGGGAATGGGGGAGATCCTGAATGTATACTTTGCATCGGTATTCACGAAGGAAAGGGGCTTGTTGACCCGGTCCTGTCTCTGAGGGAGCTGTGGACCAGTTGAGGGAAATATCCATACCGAGGGAGGAAGTGTTAGAGCTTCTAGGTAGCATTGAAAATGATAAATCTCCAGGGTCTGATTGCATTTATCCCAGCCTGTTTAGGGAGGTGCGAGGTGAAATTGCTGGGCCTCTGACGCAAATCTTTGTCTCTTCTTTGGACACAGGGTGAGGTCCCAGAGGGCTGAGAATAGCTAATGTTGTACCATTGTCTAAAAAGGGTAGTAGGGATAACCCTGGAAATTATAGGCCGGTGAGTTTGACGTCAGTGGTACGGAAGCTGTTGGAGGAATTCTCAGAGATAGGATGTATAGGCACATAAGATCGCAACGCTCTATTAGAGATACATAGCATGGCTTTGTTAAAGGGAGGTCATGCCTTACAAATCTGGTAGAATTTTTTGAGGAGGTGATGAAAACGGTCGACAAAGGGAGAGCCGTTGATGTCGTCTATATGGATTTCAGTAAGGCATTTGACAAAGTCCCTCCTGGGAGGTTAGTTGAAAAGGTCAAGGCTCATGGGATACAAGGACAGGTAGCTAGATGGATAAGTAACTGGCTTGGTAATAGGAGACAGAGAGTAATAGTGGAAGGGTGGTTTTCCAGCTGGAGGTCGGTCACTAGTGGTGTGCCACAAGGCTCAGTACTGAGACCTCTTCTATTTGTAATATATATAAATAACTTGGAAGAGGGAGTAAGTGGAGTGATCAGCAAGTTTGTGGACGATACAAAGATGGCTGGACTTGCAGATAGTGAGGAGCATTGTCAGGCGATGCAGCAGGACATAGATAGATGGCAGACGGAATTCAATCCTGATAAATGTGAGGTGATGCATTTTGGGAGAAAGAATGTAGGGGGGAGGTATATGATAAAGGGTAGACCTATTACGAATACAGAAATGCAGAGGGACCTGGGGATGCAGGTGCATAAGTCTCTGAAGGTGGCAGAGCAGGTGAAGGTTGTGAAGAAAGCATATGGTATGCTAGCCTTTATAGGAAGCGGTATAGAGTATAAGAGCTGGCCTTTAATGTTGCAGTTGTATAAAACGTTAGTTAGACTTCATTTGGAATACTGTGTCCAGTTCTGGTCGCCTTGCTACCGGAAGGACGTGAAGACTCTGGAGAGAGTGCAGAGGAGGTTCACCAGGATGCTGCCTGGTATTGGAAGGTCTGAGTTACGAGGAGAGGTTAGGCAAATTGGGGCTGTTTTCCTTAGAAAGACATAGACTTAGAGGAGATCTAATAGAGGTGTACAAGATGATGAGGGATATAGATAGAGTAAACAGCATTAAATTTTTTCCTAGGATGGACTCAAATAGCACGAGGGGTCACGGGCTTAGGGTGAGGAGGGTAAGGTATAACTTGGACGCTGGAGGGAGTTTTTTTCACACAGAGGGTGGTGGGGGTATAGAACACGCTGCCAAGTAAAGTGGTGGAGACAGGCACTCTGGAGTTATTTAAGAGATACTTAGATGGACACATGAACAGAATGGGAATGGAGGGATATAGAAAACTGGTTTAAATTAGGGATCATGAGCCTTGGGAGTCCCTGGGTAGTGTGTAAACAGTCGTTGATATCGACGTATTTGTTTTTATCCTACAGGTACTTTGGTCCACCTTGTTGTCTAACAGGGGGCATGCACACGATGAGTCATGGGAGGGTTGCTCTTGGATTTTTTTTTTGAGAGTATCCTAGTGCTTCACGTCGTTAGTGTACACTTGACCTGGACCATTTGACGGGCAACACAACAGCTCAGTGACTATCACTGTGCTGTGCAGATACATGGAGTTGGGCCTGTGCGTGTGGGAGTTTACGCACTCTCCCCGTTCTTTCCTGGGTTTTCTCCAGGTGTTCCGGTTTCCTCCCACATCCCAAAGATGTGCTCTTAAGCTAATTGGGAAAACAAATTCTCCCTAAATTGTCTCAAATTTGGTTTCAAACCATAGATCAGACAGGGTTCACAAGTAGAAGTGGGAACGTTGAGGTGGCAGTGTGGGCTTGTTGGGCCGAAGGGCCTGTTTCCCATGCTGTTTTCTTTGTTCTTTTTATTTCAGATTTCCAGCATCTAGGGTACTCTGCTTTTATTTTAGGGATGTTTGGTACCACACTTGATCAAATACTGCCTTGACTGATACCCCTTGATAACACTGCCTTAATAGAAACAGGCAATTTGTAATGGAAATTCCAACAGTCCGAGGACGTAATTTCTTTTGGAGAGGGTGGGAAAGTAAAGTTTTCCAGATTTCCATCGTATGAGGATGAAAAGTGTTTCTGATCTCAATTCATAATGGCTTACCTCTCATTTTAAGACTGCGCAGTCTTGTTCTGTTTTGGATTTTCCCATCAGAAAAAAGAGATTTCATTTTAAACACCACGAATAAACCTTACAAACTGAAGGGAATATAAACATATTTATGCAAAACATGCAGTTTGAATGAAGACTCAAAATCAATTTCTCCACACCATTTTGGTAAACAGACCTGTTCAATAGATCAACTATTATCATTATTGATTGAAGTGAGAGTCATCTACCATCCTAATTAAAAGACATCCAAAAATTCTTGACATTCAAAACAAGAGGCCAATGAATGAGTAACCCAATGATGCATTGCATTTGCACTGTTTGAAATTGCAAAGTACTGAACCTGTATTTTAATTAGTAATCTTAACCAGGTCTGAATCTGGTGACACTGCTGCCAAATACCCATCAATATCCTCATTGTTGGACAGCAATTGTACATCCAAGTTCAACTAAAGGTCACAAATAAAACAGGGTTTTAAACTCAGTCCTTGGTCACCCTTGAATGCACAGAGAGGAGCAACTCAATCTTCACAGTCCAGAAGGAGGCCATTGAGCCCATCAAGTCTGCATCTGTTTTCTGAAAAAGAACATTCTACCTGATCCCATCTCACCTTATCAATTTAACCTTGCACATTATTTCTTTCAGATACCAATCCAAATCCCTTTTGAATATCTCGATTGAACCCATCTTTGCTAATCTCTCAGGAAACTCATTCCAGACTCCAATCACCCCGGGTAAAAAGATTTTCCTCACATCACTGTTTTGCCCATGATTTTGCATCTGTGCCCTTTAATAGATGTATTCCTAGAGGAACAGTTTCTCACTATTTACTGTGTCCATACAAAGAAAACTACAAAGGAACAGGCTCTTCAGCCCTCCAAACCTGTGTTGAATATGATGCCTGAACTAAACAAAAAATAATCATCCCTTATTTGGACCATATCCCTCTGTTCCCTCCTTATTCGTGTACCCATCCAGACACCTTTTAAATATTGCTAATGTGCCTGCTTCCATCACCTCGTATGGCAGCACCATTCTGCATGAAAAACTTCTTCTGCAGCTTCCATCTTAGAAAAAAACCTCTGACTCTCCACCCTGCCTACACCTCTCAATTTTGTTGACTTCTATCAGCTCTCCCTCAGACTCCACCTTTCCAGTAAAAACAATCCTAGTTTATTCAATCTCTCCTCCTTACCCTTGAGACCAGGCAACATCCTGATGAACTTTTTTGCACTGTCCCCAAAGCTTCCATGTCCTTCTGGTAATGTGGTAACCAGAACTGCACACAATACCACAAATACCTCACGTCTCCTCTTATCCTACCTTTCTCCAGGGAAAACAGATTCAACTTCTCCAATCTAGCCTCATAAGCTGATATTCTTCATACCTGGAATCATCCTTGTGAATTGCCTCATTACTCTAGCCAATGTCTTCACATCCTTCTTCAAGAACGATGCCCAGAATTGGACCCAGTGCAGCATACAAGGCCTAACTAGTGTCCTATACAAATTCAACATGATCGCCTTACTCTTGTATTCAACAGAAACATACAAAAATACAAGTAGACCATTTATTACGATGACTGATTATCTAACTCAATTCTTGTCTCTACTTTCCCATATTATTTGATCTATTTAGCCCCAAGAGCTACATCTATAGAAACATATAGAATATGCTTTTATTAATAAAACCTAAGATTAATAAAACCATCTTATTAACTGCTCCCTCAACATGCTTTACCACCTTCAATGATTCATGACCTTTCTCTACACCCCAAGTATGACTGTAACATTACATTCTGTACTTTCTCCTTTCCTTCTCTATAGTTGATAAGTATATGGAAGAGAAGGGAATGGTTTAGTTTGGAGGGGCATTGCTTTTTATATTGGTCAGCGCAACATCGAAGGCCGAAGGGCCTGTTCTGTGCTGTAATGTTCTATGTTCTCTATATACAGTATGCTTTGCCTGTATAGTGCGGAAGAAACAATACTTTTCATTATATACGAATACATGTGATAAAATCAAATCAAAAAATGTACACAGTCCATTTGCCGGTTTCTCCTTTATACTTTCTCTCCACTTCTTTCTTGTCAACATAAATCAACTCACACTTATTCAAAATAAAATTCATCTACTAATTGTCTGCCCAATTCACCTGTATATAAATGTCCTCTCAAAGTTCAAGGCTAAGTTCATTATTGTTAATAATGCTTCCAATCTTCATATCATCTGCAAATTCTGAAATCATAACCTGCACAGAAGAGTCTACATCATTAATAGAACATAGAACAATACAGCACAGAACAGGCCCTTCGGCCTTCGATGTTGTGCCGACCAAAATAAAAAGCAATGCCCCTCCTAACTAAACCATTCCCTTCTCATCCATATACTTATCAACTAACCTCTTAAACGCCACCAAACTTGGCGCATCTACAACAGCTGCAGGCAGGGCATTCCACTCCCTAATCACTCTTTGAGTAAAGAACCTACCTCTGATATCCGTCCTATAACTCATACCCCTTAATTTAAAGCTGTGTCCCCTCGTGCTAGCTTTCTCCATCCTAGGAAAAAGGCTATCACTGTCCACCCTATCCAAACCTCTAATCATCTTATATGCTTCAATAAGATCCCCCCTTAGCCGCCTCCTTTCTAACGAAAACAACCTCAAATCCTTCAACCTCTCTTCATAGGACCTGCCCTCCATACCAGGCAACATCCTAGTAAACCTCCTCTGTACCCTCTCCAATGCCTCCACATCTTTCTTATAATGTGGCGACCAGAACTGCACACAATACTCCAAGTGCGGCCGCACTAGAGTTTTGTACAGCTGCAACATGATGCTGCGGCTCCTAAATTCAATCCCCCTACCAATAAAAGCTAAGACTCCATATGCCTTCTTAACAACTTTATCCACTTGACTGCCTACTTTCAGGGATCTATTGACACATACACCAAGATCCTTCTGTTCCTCAACACTATTAAGAGCCCTACCATTAGCCCTATACTCTACACATTTATTGTTCCTGCCAAAGTGCATTACCTCACACTTTTCCACATTAAACTCCATTTGCCACCTCTCGGCCCAGCTCTGCAACTTTTTTTTTTAAGCAACACAGCACGGGAAACAGGCCCTTCGGCCCAACGAGCCCGCGCCACCGTAATACCAAATCATTATCCTATTTTAATAGTCCTATATAATAATATATATATTAATCCTAATTTGGAAAAATTTTCACCATAGGGACAATTTGTTACCCAATCAGCCTAAGAGCGAATTTTTGGGTTGTGGGAGGAAACCGGAGTGCCCGGAGAAAACCCACGCAACCACGGGGAGAACGCGCAAACTCCCGCAGACACCGGCCCAATTCCAAGTGTCTGCACAGCCACATCGATAGTCTCTGAGCTGTCATGGTGCCCTTCAGGTGGTCCACATAAAGCACTCATATACGACATGAGGTACCAGGCAACCCATGAATCAACATCCAAGAGCTGTCCTCGCACCACCTGCCGAATGCGTGCTCAAATTATGGACCGAATTACCTGTGGAAAAAGCCGTAGTTAAACAGTCCTAATATATCCCTCTATCTGCATACCGCTCATGTGGCTGTCCAAGAGACCCTTAAACAGCCCCAGCGTGCCTGCTCCCACCACCTTACTCGGCAGTGCATTCCACACCCCCACTACCCTTTGTGTGAAAAACTGCCCTCTAATATTCGTCCTATACATAGCCCCCCTCACCCTATGGCCATGACCCCTCGTCCTATCCATTTCTAAAGGTGGAAAAAGTTTACCTCCATTTACTCTATCTATACCCCTTATAATCTTATACACCTCTATGAGATCCCCTCTAAGCGACGTCTTTCAAGGGAAACTTGTCCAAGTCACTCTGTAAACTAAACACCCCTCTTCACTATCTACCACACCACCAACTTTAGTATCATCTGCAAATTTACTGATCCATCCCTCAATACCCTCATCCAGATCATTATAAAAATTACAAACAGCAGGGGCCCCAAAACAGACCCCTGAAGGCCACCACTCGTCACCGAACTCCACGATGAATATCTCCCATCAACCACCACCCTCTGTCTTCTATCTGCCAGCCAATTCCTAATCCAATTAGCTAAATCACCCTCTATTCCACACATCTGCATTTTCTGTAGAAGTCTTCCATGGGCCACCTTATCAAAAGCCTTACTAAAGTCCATATATACTACATCAACCGCCTTACCCCCATCCACCTCTCTGGTCACTTTCTCAAAAAACTCAATGAGGTTAGTAAGGCATGACCTACCCTTCACGAAACCATGCTGACTATCCCCAATCAATTCATTTCTCTCTAAATAACTATAAATCCTATCCCTAATAATTCTCTCCAATACCTTGCCCACCACAGAAGTAAGACTCACTGGCCTATAATTCCCAGGAAGGTCTCTCTTCCCCTTCTTAAACAATGGGACCACATTCGCCATCCTCCAGTCCTCCGGAACCACACCCGTAACCAACGAGGACCTGAAGATCAGAGCCAGAGGCTCTGCAATCTCCTCTCTTGCCTCCCAGAGAATCCTAGGGTAAATCCCGTCCGGCCCAGGGGACTTATCCAACTTCAAACCCTCGAGAATTTCTAACACATCCTCCCTATCTACTACAATACTCCCCAATTTGCAACCCTGTACCTCAGTGCTCTCCACAGCTACATTTCCAGCACTCTGCGTGAATACCTCACTCTTCTGATATACATCAGAAAGAGTGAGGTCCCAACACTGACTCCGGAGAACTTCATGACAAACCTTCCTCCAATCTGAAGGACTACTAATCACTGCTGTCCCCTGTCACTCAGCCAGTTTTTTTATTCAATCGCCTACTTTTCTTCTTATTCAATGAGCTAAAATTTTGTTACATTGGCCTTTTGAAAAAAAATACATCAACAGTGGTGCCTTTATCAGTCTTCTGTTACCTTCTCAAGGACTCTAGTAAGTTAGTCAAGCATGATTTTCCCTTAATAAATCCGTATATTCATGCTAGGCAGCATATAAATAAATACTACATCGCTCACTACACTGGCATGTCTTCTCCCTTCCTCAACTGGACTTTGCAATTAGTCTCTTAATAAACGTACAAGGAAATACAAGGCACACAAGGAAATACAAAGACACACAAGGAAATATCTCAACTTGCAATAAAATTTAACAAGAGCTGGAAAACAAGATCTCCAAGAAAAATCTATTAAACTGTTCATTTACAATCCAGTAAAAAGGTTTTCAAGCAGGGCAAACAAATCTTAAACAAGATCAGTGTAATATTAAAGTCTAAATAGTAAGAGCTGACCGTTATCCGAGGTTCCAGGCACAAAACCTTTTCCTTAGAAACAGGATGCAGAGGATTTCCCTCATCGTCCATGTGACAGCCTGATTTTGGTGTACAAAACCTTCTATCTGCCAGTTCCCAATTGTACAAATTGCACAACTTGCTATCAACTGACAGCAATTTTGTTTAAATACCAAACACTGTTCCTCAATGACAACAACTTCAGCAATATCATACTGCAAATGTAGAGACTCATGGCTCGATTCAACAGGGAGCGCACAAAACAAGTTGCAATCTAACACAAATACTAGAGCCTAAACTTTGAGTTAAACAAAAATAGGATAAAGAAAACGGCAATTATTAACTGAATGTGCCAGATGGGGTTACAGATTCAGAGAGGATGTGAGATACGCCCACGGGCAGCTCTTCAAGTGAACCATGTGGCAAAGAAATGCAGGATGTACGTACATCAGTATTCCCAAAGGAGTTTTGACCAAATAAAATTCCACTTATGCTTACTGAACATTTCCACGTATGAAATAAAGCCCAGCTCTGAAAGAACAAACTCCACAAGAAGTTTGTTCTTTCACAGAAGTTTTAAACAGCCCATGAAATATTTGTGAAGTGCAATGTAAAAAATTCAGCAGCTAGCTTGTATACATATATACCCTAAGAAAGGAATGAGTTAAATGACACGACAGTACACCATGAGAATGCCCTTGATCGTGTACACATACTGCCTGAAGTCTTCAACATCCTCACGAGAGAGTTAGCAAGGCCTTGTTTCAAATGTCCCATCTACAAGACAGTGCAACATTCCTCACCATTGCTGTGAAACAAAAGCCTAGATTGTTGGTTCAATCCCTACCTCAGGATTCATTTCAACAATAGACTATTCAGGGTGCAATTATTGGACGTGCTGTGTTTCAGATCAAGATCCTCTCTTTGGATGGGCAGGTAAAATCCCACGTGGACATACTGATGACTGAGACACCACTCCTCCTTCAACCAGTGCCCAAAAAGCAAGTAATTGATTATCTCTGTCTCTCTCCATTCATCTGTTTGACTTCACTTCAATTGAGATGTGAATTGCTTGGGGATATTCAGGTTCTCTCTTTACAACCGATTTCTTCAAATGTCTTCTGTACAGTATATTCAAAACTATAAAAGTTTTATTCTTAGTGAATTGATGATTACATTGCTAAGAGAGCCCATCTTCCCTGAAATTGTCAGTAGATAAACTACCAACTGCAAACTTAAGTAAATTTACAACTAATTCAACAGTTCCTTTTGTTTATTTGGTTTGGACAATTGCAGTTTGATCAGGCAAGCTGTGTCTTCTGATTAAATGAATTGGAATGCACTGCAATATGAAATCCACAAACACCACATTTCTCAAGAACAGACAGATACCACTCCTTTCTGCCATCTCCCATGTCATCCACTAGGCAATGACTTGAGATGGTTAGCACTGCTGCCTCAGTGCTAGGTTCAATTCCAGCCTCGGCTGACTGCCCATGAAGAGTCTGTGCAATCTTTGCACGTCTGCGTGAGTTTGCTTCAGGTGCTCCAGTTTCCTCCCACAGTCCAAAGATGTTAGCTTGATTGGTCGCACTAAACTGCCTCCGAGTTGGGGATTAACAGGATAATACATGCGGTTATGGGTATAGGACCTGAGTGGGATTGTTGTCGATGCAGACCTGATGGGTTGAATGGCTTTCTGCAGCATTATATGGATTTTATAATTACGGAATGAAATTTGCAACTTCAAGAGCAAGCATGAAATTCAAACAGTAAGCAATATTGCGAAGTATATTAATTAAGCCTCAAGCAAATTTTAGTCAACTGAAGCTAAACATTGGAATCATTAGTATTCAGTATCATTCCTGAGCTCATAACCCAGGGACAGTCATTCATGATGCATCTCAAGATGGTCTGACCAAGTATTTCCTCCAGTAACCCATGCAGTCCCAGAGCACTGATTGCCTTGAATAACAAGCTTCCAAAGATGCCAACAGTCACAAAGGATTCCCCTGATACTCAGAGCTCAATTTTTTTGTGCTCCTTTAGTGGAATTGGGCTTTAAATGGAGGGCAGCCACTGATTTCTGTTCTGGTATCCACTTTCATAGCCATGTTTAAACCATGGCTGTAGAGGTCTGAAGCTGATTGAAGTGTCAAACATAAGCTTCATAGCACTCCTGTGAAGCATTCTACAATGTTTTACTTGTTAAAGATATGATACAAAATACAAAGGAGCCACAGAATGTGGCTGGCATGGTAACATAGTGGTTAGTACTGCTGCTTCACAGCGCCAGCGATCCAACTTTGATTCCTAGCTTGGGTCACTGTGAAGTTTGCACGTTCTCTGTGTGGGTTTCCTCCAGGTGCTCCGGTTTCCTCCCACAGTTTGAAAGACATGCTGGTTAGGTGCATTGATTCAAACAAACACCGGAGTGTGGCGATTAGGGGAATTTCACAGCAACTTCATTGCAGTGTTAACATAAGCCTTACTTGTGACTAGTAAATAAATTGAACACATTGTGAATGATGTATCATAGAAACACTGAAGGGTGCCCTTCAGCCCATCTTGCTGATGCCAATCTCAAACAGAAGTCTCAGTATCAGGTTAAAATCCAACAGGTTTATCAGGAATCACGAGTTTTCGGAACACCGCTCTTTCATCAGATGAGTGATAACAGACCTCCACAGCTTCCACTCACCTGAAGAAGGAGCAGCACTCCAAAAGTTCACAATTCCAAATAAATCTGGACTTTTTGTTGTATGACAAAGGATACTATTCTGCCCACCCCAGTCCAACGTCAGCATCTCTACATCATAATCTCAAAGAGGTATCCAATGGGAATCTATCTCCAGCTTTCTCCATAGTCCTGCATTTTTTCCCTCATGTGCTAATCCAAATTCCTTTAAGTTAGAATTGAGTCTACCTCCGCACTCTTTCAGGTAGTAAATTCAACCCTTAGGCGCAACTCGAGAATGTACAAATCATTCTCTTCGAAGAATGACTCAGTGTCTAGATCAAAGACTTAAAGCGTGCATATTATGTTACATAAATACAGAAGATTAGTCACAATAATTAGCATCAAACCCAACTTCAGTCAAACAATGAGCATTTTGTAACAAGCCAACTGAAACATCCAAACAGGAACATCAATGTTTAGAGAAACTGAGATAATTTCCTTGACTCCCTGTCTAAATGTCCTTTGTACTCAGATGGGGAGAGTGCACAGAGAAATAGGAAAGAAAACGAGTTAGTGTCACCGATCAGTAACCTCAATTTGCAATCCTTCTCCAGTTTACAATCCACATTGCCCAAAACTTAACTATCATAGTAACTTCACTATAGTGATAACGTAAGCCTACTTGTGACACTAACACAAACAAATTTTTAAAAGGTTCAGGTTTCAGACTTGGTATCTAGCTTGAAGGGAAAGATCTGAAACCTGAAGCAGGCGAAAGAAAGGTCACCAGCTGATCAGAGACCCAGTGACCCAAAGGAAGGAAGTTACAATTTTCTCACCCTCAAATTGATTTTCAGACGAGGCAAAGCTGGAAGGAGAGGGGGTAGAAGGGTGATGGTTTGAAGAGGTGCCAGAAGGAAAGCTGCCCTCAGGGTGAGGGCAGGAGGGTTGGATGTTGATTCCAATAGGAATAGGTACCTCAGTGTCTCTCCCACACGATTCTAGCACACACAGGAATATTTACCCGTCCCTCCACCCCACACCCAAACACACACCACCCCCCCTCCCTCCTCGGCCTGGCCCCCTCCCCTTGCTCCCTGGGGGTCTCCAGCCGCGGGCTCCCCAGCTCCTCGGACCGCCGGCTGGGACTATCTTACCTCCGAGGCGGGGATGTCGAACACCTCGGCGATCTTGGCGTAGAGCTCGCGGACATTGGAGAAGCCCTCGATGCGGCCGGTGGGGCTGCCGTGCGCCAGCTGCGTGTGGAACACCAGCTTGGGCCGGGCGTGGGGCGGCGGCGCCGGCAGCCCGGGTCCCCCGGCGACGGGAGAAAGAGCCCCGGGGTTGGCTCCTTTCCAAGCCGGGCCACCCTCGTTGTCCACCAGGGTGGAGCTGTCCCGCGACTTGTTCTTCCTCCTGTGCTTCAAGCCCAACGGCATCTTCACTCCGACGACTCCCTCACCAACTCCGGCTAACAACCACCCACTTCCACAGGTGAAGCACCAAGCGACGCCTCCTCCCAAAGTGGGCGGAGTCTCACACCCACAGGACGCGCAGGCGCATTCTCCCATCGTAGGCGGGGTCTCACCCGCGTAGGGCACGTTATCCCGTAGTGGGCGGGGTTTCACCCGCGCAGACACATTCTCCCGTAGTGGGCGGGGTTTCACCCGCGCAGACACTTTCTCCCGTAGTAGGCGGGTCTCAACCCCGCAAGATGCACAGGCGCGTTGTAGGTGGACTCTCATCCGCGCAGGCGCGTTCTCCCGTTGTAGGCGGAGTCTCAACCCCATAGGACACGCAGGATAACGTACTCTCGAATTAGGCAAATCTCCCTCGACCGCGCAGGCGCGCTCACCCGGAGTAGGCGGGTCCTCCCGGCGAAGGCGACGGCACGTGTGCAACCAGCGCCTGCGCACACGCAATCAGATCCGGCAGGCATGGACCTGCAGCTCACGCGCAGCGAGCACTTGTTGGCAAAATACCTGCTGCGCAGGTCAAGTGAGCGACAGCCGGCCCGGAGTTGCCATGATGCCGTCACATCGCGTTCCGTGTAATGGTTTGCCACGCATGCGCAATCCTGAAACTCATGTGGGGCTCTCGGCGAGGGCGGCTCAGGTGAACAAGTGCGCATGCGTGCACACCTGGGGACCGGGCAGGCGCACTGGAACTTCAGTGGTCATTGTAAAGGAATGTACATTGATGCTGTTCTTGGGCAAGGATGTTTTTGTTTCCTTCTTATTTTATACAGCAAAATATTGAAAACTCCAAGTTTTACTTAAATGGGAAATAATAGATTAATAATAGATTAATTTTCAACTGGTTAAAGTTTATTTATTAGTGTCACAAATAGGTTTACTGCAATGAAGTTACTCTGAAAATCCCTCAGTTGCCAAGCTCCAGCATCTGTTTGGGTACAGTGAGGGAGAATTTAACATAGCCAATATACCTAACAAGCATGTGGGGCAGTGGGAGGAAAGCATCCAGAAGAAACCCAATGCCGCCCATATAGACAATTTCTACAAGTACTTAAATCCCATAATTACTTTAAATCAACAAGATTATGAGGGGCATGGGCAGAGTGGATAGTTAGAGGCATTTTCCCAAGGTGGAAAAGTCAATTACTAGGGAGTATAGGTTTAAAGTACGAGGGGCAAGGTTTAAGGGAGATGTACAAAGCAAATTTTTTACATAGAGGGTGGTGGGTGCCTGGAACTCACTGCTGGGGAAGGTAGTGGAAGTAGATATTTATGACTTTTAAGGGGCATCTGGACAAATACATGAATAGGATGGAAGTAGAGGGTTATGGTCCTGGAAAGATAGCGGTTTTAATTCAATTGGGCAGCATAGTCAGTGTAGGCTTGGAGGGCCAAAGAGCCTGTTCCTATGCTGTAATTATCTTTGTTCTTGAAACAAGAGCAGGAGAAGGTCACTTGGCCCCATTCACAGCCTACTTCTTCATTCAGTAAGATCGTGAGACTATGTTTCCTAGTTCTGTCAAGCAAGGCTCCATGTATATCTTCTTGTAAGCCTTATCAGGAAACAACCTTATGAAACTAGGGGATTTTCATAATAATGTCAAAATCAGGTGCAATGTCTTATCTTGTCAGTTCAGATCTTGTTTCTCCCTTGTGGGGACCATGACTTGGATTCAATTTGAATTTGATTTTTGGAGCAAGCAAAGAGATGTGTTTGGGTTAACCTGGTTTGCTCTGCACATTGGCTTTGTAACTTGAAGAATAGAAAAACTTGAAGAATGAAAGAAAAAAAATTAAAAATCCAATGTCATTAACACCAATGTTCTAATCATTATCACATTGCTATTTTTGAGAGATTGATGTGTGTCATTTGACTTCTTTGTTTCCTATATTACAACAAAAACTACATATCAAAAAATCTTCATTTGATTGGAAAGCACTTTGGAATGTCATGAGTCTGTGAAAGACTTTTATAGATGCACATCGTTCTTTTGGGTTTCCTCATTGTTGTTGACTCATCTCCACACCTTGTTGCCATAAAATAGCCTTCAGTCGCTGCATTATTGTCACATATTATCACATCCATATTACGCAATTAAACTGTAATTATGCCACATAACCAGAATTAGATCGATAGTTGGAGAGAACGTTTCAGAATATATTACAATTGTCCAAAGTGTCAATTATGCATCACCATAAGGGGGCTCTGTTTCTGCATAATTACATACGTACACAGAGCTCCATTTCCAGTTGGTAAATTTTGAATAATTCTAGGGAATGAGAATCCACTCGCGAATTACTTATATAACTATTTATTAAGTTCTACTTCAGTTTCAGCAGCCTGAACATTCTCTCTTCCACCATCTTCCCTCCGGAAAAAGACACAAAAGTCTGAGAACACGTACCATCCAACTCAAGAACAGCTTTTTCCCTGCTACCATCAGACTTTTGAATGGGCCTACCTGAAAACTGCTCTTTCTTTTCACCCAGTCTGTAATTGTGACACTTCATTCTACACCCTCTCCTTTCTTTCTCCTCAATGTACTCGACAAACGGTATGTTTTGTCTGTAAAGCATGCAAGAAACAGTACTTTTCACTATATCCCAATACATGTGACAATAATAAATCAAATCAGGTCAAAATTTACATATCATCCTGGGGTCTTTCTGCTGGACCTCCTTCTTGGACCTGCAGTTCACATGGTATTAAACATCAATAATTTGGGGCAGCCCCAAATTATTCAGAGCCAGTTACGTTGTCAGCTAGTTCCGCTCAGTACATATCCTTACCTCAGATTCAGAAGGTGGAGGGTCTGAGTACCAATCTGGGATTTGATGACATAGCTTAGGCGGAGACTTGAGTACGTTGTTGAGGTTGTGTGTGTTAATACCTGTTCAGGTGAACAGAAAAGATCCAAAGCAATCCCTGAGCAGAACCAGGGAGTTGTTCCAGTGTCCAAACAACATTCATCAGTCAACTAATAACACTAAAATCAGAGCAACTGGTCATTGATAATATTTGCTGCTGCAGAGTTGTGCTGTAGCTAAATTGGTTATTGTGCTTACCTGTCCACTCACAAATGGATTATAAAGAGATTTGGTATATCCTGAGGTTAGGATTGGCACTGTGTATGAGCAAGTTCTCTGTTTTGGTGTAGAGTGAAAGCTACACACTTCTTTGAAAAATGAGAACAATGAACCACCTTAAAAATAGTTGGAAGGCATTTCCAAAATAGAAAGAGTGTCCTCAAGGTGCACTGAGGTGCTTTTTAACTAATGAAGTATTTCTGACAGACAATCCTATTATGTAAACAGACCAGGCAGTCAATTTGCAAACAACAAAAACAAGACAAATAACTGAATCATCTGTTCTTTGATCCTGGAAAGTTAAAGTTGTCACCAAGAGAACTCCTGAGTCTTCCCTGGAATCGTGCGTCCACTCCTTTAGATCTACATGAGCAGGTAGATGGCGTCACAGTTTAATCTTTCCTCCGAGAGTCAACAGCTCAAATAATGCAGCATTCCCTCAATACTGCACAGAAATGTCAGCCCTGATTATGGCCAGAATTCTCCAATGTCATACGCTCCACTGTAAGAAGTCTGACAACACCAGGTTTAAATCCAACCGATTTTGATAGTAAACTCACAAGCTTTTGACCCTGTGGTCTTCATCATGTGAATGAGGTGTTCTGACGAAGACCTGCCAAAGACCAGAGGGTCGAAAGTTTGTGAGTTTACTATCAAATAAATTGGTTGGATTTAAACCTGGTATTGTCTGACTTCATACTATGTTTACCCCAGTCCAACGCTGGTATTTAATAGAACATAGAACATTACAGCACAGAACAGGCCCTTCGGCCTTCGATGTTGCGCCAACCAATATAAAAAGCAATGCCCCTCCAAACTAAACCATTCCCTTCTCTTCCATATACTTATCAACTAACCTCTTAAACGCCACCAAACTTGGCGCATCTACAACCACTGCAGGCAGGGCATTCCACTCCCGAACCACCCTTTGGGTAAAGAACCTGCCTCTGATATCCGTCCTATAACTATCACCCCTTAATTTAAAGCTGTGTCCCCTCGTGCTAGCAAATCTCTCTAGATCTCTACATCATGAATACGCTCCACTGCCAGGGAGAATGGAAAACTTGACACTCAGCCAAATTTTCATTCACTGCAAGACAGGAAAATCCCAGCTGCGGGCAAGGTTGGAGAATTCCAATCTATGTTCAGAAGTCCACTGTTTAACTCATGTTTCCATTTTTAACTCAACACCACCATTTGAGCTGGGATAACATGAGTAATTCATTCCTGGAAATGCCCATAATTTTATCTTCTAACATTTACTTCTCTAAATTAAGTAAATTAGGATTTCCTAGATCTGTCTCTAATATTAATCACTTCTACACCTAGATGATCTCAATACTGCCATCTTATTCTACTTTGTATACATTCTTATCTTCCTTGCCTGATGGCCTATGTGACACCTATTTCCTCCTTTATATCTGGCATTTCATACTTGAGTAATTTCTCTAACAAAATCCTATTGTTTTTCATGGGCAGGTCATGAATCTGACTCACAACTCCTTATCGGGATGAAATAGCTGGATGGTCTCCAGAGCTACAATGGGAGGGTTATTCCATTAGCATTAGATATGGACTGTGAACCCATTATTCAGAAACTGGAATTCCTGTTTTTGCTTGCTGAAGCTTCCAACTAAGAGCTAGCGTATTACCACTGAACCAAGACTCACTTGCCATGAGATGTCTAGTTTGGTCAACACTCTCGACTGGAACTTGAATACCTAATCTTCTGACTTAAAGGCGGCACAGTGGCTGAGTGGTTAGCACTGCTGCCTCACAGTGCCAGAGACCTGGTTCAATTCTGGCCTTAGCTGACTGACTGTGTGAAGTTTGCACATGTCTGCAATGGTTTCATCTGGATGCTCCGATTTCCTCCCGCATTCTGAAAAATGTACTGGTCAGGTGCATTGACCCAAATAGGTGCCAGACTATGGTGAAGAGGGGGATTTCACAGTAATTTCATTGCAGTCTTAATTTAAGCCTTACTTGTGACTACTAAAGTAAACTTTGCAACTTATGTGATTTTAAGAAAGGTAAATAACATGTGCAAAAACTACTTGCTACAAATTTCCAATGTGAATAAATATTGTACAACAGTACAAGCTGGAACACAAAGGTAAGGGAAAAAGCTTTCTCAGGCCACAGAACTTTAAAAATAAAGATAATTTTTTGTGTTACAATTGTGGGTTTTAAATGCAAAGTTAGTTTCAGTTTGGAATGTTATTTCAGTGGATATGATAGAAACTCTTGCCTTGCTTTGTTCCCAAATAAAGTTTATTTGGTGGTTTACAGATTATCTAACAGAAGCGGAGGAAAGATATGCAAGCAAATTCTGAAATGAGTAAAATATTGAGAATAATAACTTCAATTATATCTGCATAAACATGGAAGAAGAGGTGGAAAGCAGTAAGGGAATGAGGATTTAACAGTGTGCTCAATACTCCTTTTTGACTGATGTAGCAAGTCCCCACTCAAAATTGCCTCATTTAGCATCATTTATTTTTATTCATTCATGGGATATGGGTGTCACTGGCTGGGCCAGCATTTGTTGCCCATCCCTAGTTGCCTGAGGCCAGTTAAGAGTCAACCACATTGCTAAGGATCTGGAGCCATGTGTAGGCTAGACCAGGTAAGGGCAGCAGATTTCCTTCCCTAAAGGTTATTAGTGAATCAGATGGGTTTTTCTGACAATCGCAAATGGTTTCATGGTCATCGATAGATTCTTGAATCCAGAAATATTTTTAATTGAATTCAAATTCCACCAGATGCCATGGTAAGATTCGGACCCTAGCCCCAGAACATTTGAGTTTCTGGATTAATAGTCTAGCGATAATACCACTGGGCCATCGCCTCCCCTTTAATGACGTGGCTATAATAGAGGGAATATGTTCACTTAATGTCAGGACTTTTGCTATAACATTGTCCAATGTCAGGGGCAAGCATGCATTGCAAGCCTGACTCGACTCATGCCATTTTGGAGCAGCCTTTCTCATGCTACAAAACCCTCACCCACTCACCGCACTCCTGAAACTCTCTCCCACTCCCTGACGCGCACTCTTTCATCGACGTTTTGTTGCTCACCGCTTCCCTGCCAGATGCCCTCCCCTCACAGTTCCTTTCAGTCCCTCGCCGACCTCCTCCCTCGCCTGAGAGCTTGTTCACAGCAAGGGTTCAGGAAAGGAAAGTGGCGAGCAGGAGACATAGTGTCCTTGGAAGAGAGCCAGAGAGCAGAAGAGAATCAGCCCCAGGAGGGAGGCAGCATGCAGGAGAACTGATGTCTGGGAGATAAGTAGGGGAGTGAGTTCCCATATAAAATTTTATGTTGTAACATTTGGTTAGCAGTGCTGCTTCACAGTGCCAGGGACCCAGGTTCAATTTCTGGCTTGGGTCCCTGTCTGTGTGGAGTTTGCACGTTCTCCCTGTGTCTGCGTGGGTTTTCTCAGGGTGTCCTGGTTTCCTCGTACAGTCTGGAAGACGTTCTGGTTAGGTGCATTGACCCAAACAGTCATCAGAGTGTGGCAACCAGGGAATTTCATAGTAACTTCATTACAGTGTTAATATAAGCCTTACTTGTGACTAATTAATAAACTTTAGAAGTTATTTATGGCATTGGGAATTTCAACTTGCAGAGTATAATACTTTGTTTTTGTTTCTGACAAAAAAAATCCTACAGAACGAAACCATGGGTTTTACATTGGTTGTAATGGGAAAATTTGATTTGCTTAAATTGGTTTCACTTAAAGTTGCATTTTTCAGAAAGATAGCTTCACATTTAAGTGAGTGTAATAAGTCTTCAGAGGCAGAAGTCCCTTCACTAAAACCCCTTTATTTACAAACTCTGACAGCTGTTCACAGAGTGCTAGCAGTTAGCAGTCTACCTCCAGGGGTACCAGAGGAACTGACATTCCCAGTTCAATACAAAATTAAAGTTAATTTAGTAATGCTTACATTTATACTGCAATGAAGTTACTGTGAAACTCCCCTAATCACCACACTCCGTCGACTGTTTGGGTCAGTGCACCTAACCAGCACATCTTGTAGAGTGTGGGAGGAAACCGGAGCAAACCCATTCAAACATGGGGAGAAAGTGCAAAGTCCACACAGACAGTGACCCAAGCCAGGAATCGAACCCGGGTCCCTGGAGCTGTGAGTTAACCACTGTGCTACTTTAGGCAAAAACTCCCTGATTGGCCCATCAATTGTTTTCTTAATCAGGGCGTTCATACTCCAATAGGCCAATCTCAATGACCTGATTGAAGTCGTTACTGTGAGAAGTTACTGTACATAAGAAACCCGGCAAGAGAAATATTGTTGCTGGATCTAGTAATGGGAAATGAGCCAAATATGAACCAGTGTCCCTGGCACTGTGAGACAGCAATGCTAATACCGTGCTGCCCTTAGCTCATTATTAAACATTGAAAGGATAGTAAAATGTTCCACAGACACATAAATAACAAAAGACAAATTGGAAATAGAATCAGGAAATGCTTGAAATATTCAGCAGGTCAGGCAGCATCTGTGGAGTCTTGAGTCATCGACCTGAAACATGAGCTTGGTTTCATTTTCCACAAATGCTATCTGACCAGATGAGACAGCCATCATTTTCTAATTTTTTTTCAGCTTTTCAACATCTGAAGTGTTGTGCTTTTGTATGAACACATAAAGCAAGAGCCAGTGCAAAATGTACCTCACTGGTTTGATGCAGAAGGTCAGTTACATAAGGAAATGAGATAGGAGTGGCACAGTGGCACAGTAGTTAGCGCAGCAGCCTCATAATGTCAGGAATCTAGGTTCAATTCCAGCTTCGGGTCATTGTTTATGTGGAGTTTGCATGCTTTCTATGTGTCTACATAGGTTTCCTCCAGATGCTCCGGTTTCCTCCCACACTCCAAAAAAAGATGTATGGGTTAGGTTGATTGGCCATGTTAAATTCACCCTAGTGTCAGTGAGATTAGCAGGATAAATGTGTGGGATTATGGGAATAGGGCCTGTGTGGGATTATGGTCGGTGCAGACTTGATGGACCAAATGCCCTCCTTCTGCACTGTAGGGATTCTATTCCATGAAACCTGACCTTTGAACATCTGAAGATTGTAAAACAAGCTGATTCATTTCTTATCATTATCTTAATATTTTATGAAGGGTAATTTTTAAGTAGTCACATGAATTTAAATAAAGATTTGAAAGAATCTTCCAAGGACAATATGGGGCAGGGAATAAATATGGCATTAATTATCAGTATTGCTCCTCCCCATAACAAATTTCATCTCTTGAAACAGCGGAGAAAGTGATAAGAGAAAAGGTATTTGGATTATTGAAAGTAAAATAAAGACTTGTATTTTTACAACACTGTGCATGATCTCATGACACCCCAAAGTGCTTTCCTGCCAATTAACACTTTTAAAGTATTGTCACAATTTTAACATCGGAAATGTGTCAGCCAAACTGCACAAAACAAGCTCTCAAAACAAGCAGTGTGATGGCTTCTTTTTGTGATGTTTATTGAGAGGCAAATATTAGTCAGAACTCCAGAGATAATTCTCCTGGGACTGCACATGAAGCCTCAGTTTAACATCTCGGTCATAACACAGCCAGCACCCCCTCAGCACTGCACTGGAGCATCAGGTTAGACTTTTAAGGTCAGTACTCCTGGGGTGGGACTCGTTGCACAAGTAGAAAAAATAGATTCTGCAAACAGCTGTTGGTATCTGTGTGTAGTTTATTAATAGAAAGAAAAGCATGCATTTATACAGCACTATTCACGATCTCAGGTTGTATCAAAGATCTTTTAGTGAAGTATTTTTGGAGTTAGTCACTATTGTAATGGCGGAAACCTGGCAGCCAATTGATGAACAGCAAGTTCTCCTAAGGAGGGACATGGTAATGGTTGGATAATTTGTCTCAATGATCCTATCTGTGGGATAAATATTGGCCCCAATACATTGGTGAGAAATCCCATGTTGTCTTTTGAACACTACGATGGATTCTACCCTTAGATTTAACATCTCATCTCAAATACAGCACCTCTGACATGCAGCATTCTCTCAGAACTCAATAGTTCCGCAACTATAGATATATATGAACCCTCCCTTGTCATCTTCATGCTGCATTTTTATGCTGTATTTTATTGACCATTGAATAATGGAATCCCTACAGTGCAGAAGAAGGCTATTCTGCACATCGAGCCTGCACCAACAGCAATCCCAGTCAGGCCCTATCCCCATAACCCTATTTATTAGCCTGCTAATTCCTCTAACTCGAAAAGTCAAGTTACCATCGCTAATCCACTTAACCTGCACGTCTTTTGGACTGCAGGAGGAAACCGGAGACAATCCAAGCAGACACAGGGAGAATTTGTAAACTCCACAAAGACAAAGACTCAAGACCGGAACTGAACCCGGGTCCCTGATGCTGTAAGGCAGCACTGCTAACCATTGTGCCATCAGGTCACCTAATAATACTCAGTTTCATCTCTCAATCATCTAACTCCACCCAACTACTTCCTCGATATTATCAGACATCATAGAACATAAAACATAGAACATTACAGCGCAGAACAGGCCCTTCGGCCTTCGATGTTGCGCCGACCAATTAACAAAAAGCAATGACCCTCTAACCTAAACCATTCCCTTTTCATCCATAAACTTATCTACTAACCTCTTAAACGCCACCAAACTTGGTGCATTTACAACTGCAGCAGGCAGGGCATTCCATACCCTTACCACCCTCTGGGTAAAGAACCTACCTCTGACATCCGTCCTATAACTACCATCCCTTAATTTAAAGCTATGTCCCCTTGTGCTAGCTTTCTCCATCCTAGGAAAAAGGCTATCACTGTCCACCCTATCTAAACCTCTAATCATCTTATACGTCTGAGGACAAACATTCATGCTGTGGAGGGAGTGCGGTGAAGGTTCACCAGACTGATTCCTGAAATGGTAAGAATGAAGTATAAGAGATTCAGGTTCATAATTTCAACTCCAGGCACAGAACTCAGGATGTGAAAATGCTACGGCCCAGGGAGAGAGATACAAGATCAACAGAAAAAAGGCATTGCAATAGAAAGAGCTCCAAAGCCAAGAACTTATAGAATTGAGACAGACCAGGAAATATCAGAAGGATCAAAACAGCCGCAATATCTTTGGGTTGGAAACCAATGGGACCTCGTACATACTATTTAGTCTGGATTGAGACAAAGAACCAGAAACAAGTAGAAGACCTACAGCCACCCATTTCCAGAGGGCTAGTACACAAGAACAGGGATGTATGTCTGAGGTTATATAAAGCTCTGGTCAGACCCTATTTGGAATATTGCGGGCATTTTTGGGCCCCATACTAAGGAAGGATGGTTGGCCTTGGAAAGAATCCAAAGGAGGTTCACAAGAATGATCCCAGGAATGAAGGGTTTGTCATATGAGGAGGGGTTAAAAAGTTTGGGTCTATACTCGATGGAGTTTAGAAGATGAGGAGGAATCTAATTGAAATTTACAGAATACGAACAGGCCTGGGTAGAGTGGACATGGAAAGGATGTGGCAGAGACGAGAGCTCAAGAGCACAACTTCAGAGTGAGGGGATGCTCTTTTAAAACAGAGATGAGGGAGGAATTCTTTCAGCCAGTAAGTGGTGAACCTGTGGAACTCTTTGCCGCAGAAAGCTGTGGAGGCCAGCTCATTGAGTATCTTTAAGACAGAGATCGTTAGGTTTTTGATCAATAAGGGGATCAAGGGTTATGGGGGAAAGGCAAGAGAATGGGGATGAGAATCATATCAGCTATGATTGAATGGTGGAGCAGACTCAATGGGCTGAATGGCCTAATTCTGCTCCTATATCCCTTTGGTCTTATGGAAGACATTTCTATCAAACAACAAGAGTTCAGTTGTCCTCTTTCTCAAAATGAAATCAGAACGAGATCAGATTGGTTGGGGCGCCACAGAGACTAATCCTGTAAGGTCTGAGATTTTGTGGAGAGGATGTTTACAGATGGGGTATGTAGAGTACATATGGAGGAGATATAGAGTAAATGGTTACTTGGGGGAAATGTAGAGTAAATGGTTACTTGGGGGAAATGTAGAGTAAATGGTTAACATCAGGAGCTCCTGAGATTAATGTGATGACTGATGTAACCATGATGTAGTGTCACATGATTGAGAGGCTGAAATCTTGTGAAAACAGCAGTACAGTGGCAAAGTGGTTAGCACTGCTGTCTCTCAGCCCCGGGGATCCATGTTCAATTTACAGCCTTGGTCACTGTCTGTGTGGAGTTTGTACAACTCCCCATGTCTGTGTGAGTTTCTTCCTGGTGCTTAGGCTTCCTCCCACAGTCCAAAGATGTGCCAAATAGATGGATTGGCCACGCTTAATTGCCCCTTCGTGTCAGGGGGACTAGCAAGGGTAAATGCATGGGGTTGTGGGGATAGGGGCTGGGGAGGATTGTGGTCAGTGCAGACTTGATGGGCCAAATGGCCTCCTTCTGCACTGTAGGATTGTACAATTCTGCCCAACTGCATGGTTACTGAACTATACGTCTATCTTTATTTAAACAAAAATGGTTTTTACAATTAACAATCTATGGGAATATTCCGAGGGTAATAGGCAATGGAGCAGCACAGTAGCATAGTGGTTAGCACTGTTGCTTCTCACAGCGCCAGGAACCTGGTTTCAAATCCCAGCTTGGGTCATTGGCTGGATTTTGCATGTTCTCCCCATGTCTGTGTGGGTTTCCTCTGGGTGCTCCAGTGTTCTCACACATTCTCAAAGACGTGCTGGTTAGGTGCATTGACATGAACAGGCACTGGATTGGGGCAAATAGCAGAATTTCACAGTAACCTGATTGTAGTATTAATGTAAGCCTTTTTGTGACAAATAATTAAATTTTACTTTACTTTACAAACTCTAAAGAAACCCCAACTAGAGCCTGCACTCAAGACAAACCAGTTCCTTCAGCCATTTGAAGATCCAGAGTAGCAGATGCATGGGAACATCATCAGCTCCAACCTCTCTTCGACATTACACGCTATCCTGGCTTAAACACGCCCCACTCTTCCTTCAGTGTTGTTTAATCTTCATCACACCGAGTGTCATGATTCAAGATCAAGATTCCCCAACACTTTCACAAGGGCAACCGGGACAGGCAGTAGATAGTGGTGTTCCTGCAATGCCATTAATCCCAAGAATGAATTTTTTTTTCAAATGCTACCACCTGCCAGCAAGATCCGCCAACTGACAGTCATGAGTTGAATGGCCAGTCGATCTGACCGTTATATAAGTGATGTCGGGTTGAGGAGGAATTTTGGCTGCGAAACAAGAATTCCCTGTTTGTTTTCGAATCATGGAATGGAATCCTGTCCAGAAAAGCTCTACACCTCCAACGCCTGGTGCTTCAGTTTCCTCCCATTGTCTGAGTTGGTTCAGAGCGATGGTCGTGTTAAATTCCCTCTCAGTGTGCCCAAACAGGCACCAGAGTGTGGCGATGAGGGGATTTTCACAGTGACTTCATTGCAGCGTTAATGTAAGCCTAATTGTGATACTAATAAACTTTTTTTTACATTTAAAACAAACTCTTTCCACCAGTCTTTTGGATTTTCCCTCCTCATCTCTTCTTTGACTTGTTGATCTTCTTTATAACTTTTGTGCGTCACTGAAACACTTTTAGGATGTTTGACTTCTCTGTTAATCACGCTATGTAAATACAAGTTGTTGTTGTTTGGAAAAAACAAAGTGGCTTTAGCATTATAGAATCCCTACAGTGCAGAAGACACGATTCAGCCCATCAACTCTGAACCAAGTTTCCAAGAGAGCATCTTGTGCAGGCACTAACTCTCATCCTATCCCTGTTACCGCACACATGGCTGATCCATTTAATCTACACATTTTGGGACATTAAGGGCAATTTAGCATGGTCAATCCACCTGACCTGGACTATGGAAGGAAACTGGAGCACCTAGTGGAAACCCACATAGACATGGGGAGAGTGAATTGATTCATATTTCTTTGCAACCTGTAATTAATTTGTTTGAAGCAGAAATACCCAAAGGCTGGTCAGAAAGAAAAAACAAGATCGTATTACCAGACACTAAATTACATCAAACTCACTCAAGGACTATTTATAAT